>CM037017.1:4580821-5324783 GCA_020875875.1 Dioscorea alata | reverse complement strand
AGACTTGGTAAAAAAAGAATTCTATGATCACAACTTTGGCTTGGAGGCACCCCTGAAGGTTCCTCAAACAAATCTTGAAATTCAATCAACGATTTCTCCAAGACTACTAAAGCCAAATATTGCCCCTTAGTAGTGTCACTCTTGGTTTTACATTAGAGAGTTGCTCCGCAATTACACCTTTTTTTCCCTTTAATCGAAGCTCATCGTTAAGGATGCGAAGTCCCAAAAGATAGGCCCTACTTTCTATAGCCATTTAATCCCTATAAAAAAAACTAGCACCAACTTGTAATGTCACTGCTTTATAGATGCCACTGCTCATAATTTTCTCTTTGTTGGCCACAGCCACCTGCAATCTTGGTTGCTCTCCTATTTTTTATTTTTTATTTTGAAGAAAGAACTCCAAACAAAGGGCTGATTTATTAAAAAAGCAAACAAAGATTACAAGAGAAAACTAAAAAACACTAGCCAACAAAGGCACAAGAAGTTGCACAAACATCCAAACTTAAAAGACAAAACCGGAATTGGAAAAGCTTTTCATTAACCAGTGAGGCAAATCTCGCCTGTATAGGAATAGATTAAGAGCCAGATAATTAAAGCCTTGAATTGTGTGCTTGATGGTAGGAGACATCCAAGATCCGGGGATTTCATGAATTCTAGGGGAGCCGTGCATGTCCAGTAGGAATCACAAGTTGGAAATATGAGAATTGAAGCGCCAAGTTGTAGTAGAGTCTAGATTCCTAGTCTAGATTCCTGATGATCACTAAAACTATTTGGTTGTCATTGAAGATGTGCTGGATGGAAATGTGAATGCTCAAAGCAACATGAAGGCAACTTCCAAAGTGTGCAAGTCGTCTGATGAATTATCATCTACAAGGTGAAAACAACAACCTGCAATAGATACAACATAATTAGAATTGGAGAAGAAGAAACCTATCGATCTTACCTGGGTGCTTCGGTTAATGCGCATGAGTGAAAAGAAATTGTCTGTCTGTGCAGGAGAAATTGTTGTTAAGAATAAGCTTCTGACTGAGGAGATCCTTGCGACCGGTGGTGTGATCCTGCACATAGGTAAGAGTCCTATAGACAACAGCGGAAAAATTAGGGCAAGTGTTACGAAAAACTGCATCGCAGCGGGATTTCCAGATAAACCATGCGGGCGCAGCAATGACTGAAATGATGTGCTTAGAGTGATTACATTCAGTAAACCAAACACCCGATGCAAAGCCATTAGGAAAGGCAATTGACTTGTTAACTTTGTTACTGAGCTGTGTCCAAACCGTTTGAATTTTGGGGCACTGACAAAAAGATGATCAATGGTTTCTTGGGAAAAGCCGCACAGGATGCACGGATTATCAGGACCCAAATTTATCCTATAAAGATAGTCTGAAGCTGATAAGTGGCCATGGAAGAGGAGCCAGAGAAAATGCTTAACGCAGTGAGCAACCTGAATTTTCCATAGGATATGCCAACCTGACCATCTCTCAGACTGAGTAATGTTATGATTTAAATGATGATATACGTAGCAGAGATTTTATTGCTACTAGTTTTGGGATTCTAGACCCAGTGATTATTAGAAACCGTATTAATACTACCCAAATTAATGCAAAGAAGCCATGTCAAAATTAGAACCAAAAACATGATTCATACTGTTACCATTCCAATTATCACCCTGGATTAGATCAGAAATAGTAATGTGATCTAACTCTGCATTCGTGTTAATAAACTGTGCTTAAGAGCGATAGGAATATCAAAGCACCAGGGATCCCAAAGAAAAGAAGTGCTGACAGGATTAACAGAATTTATTCGACAAAAGGTTTGATGCAAGTAGCAGGTTATATAAGCCCCAAAAAAACCAAGAACACTTTGCCGGAGCATTGTCACTCCAGAAATTAGTTTTACCGTACTTCATAATCATGATATCAACCCAAATAACATCCTCGTTATTTAAATATTTAAAAATATGCTTAGCCATAAGAGAATGCTTAGCAAGAGTGAGGTTTCTGATACCAAGGTCCCCCTCAGGCTTACCTTCAGTGATAGTCGTCCAATTCACATTATGGATGCCCTTTCCATTGCCACCTTTACTCCAAAAGAAATTTCTAACAACTTTAGCAATCTCAAAAAGAATAGATTCTGGAATCGAATAGATTGTGAGAGTATAAATAAGGATGGAGAGTAAGGCGGAGTTAATAAGGATAGTTTTAGCAGTAGGAGAGAGTGCGAAATTACTCCATCTGCTGCAAGTGCGATGAGTTCTATCCACCATAGGTTTAAAAGCTGAAACCGCAATTCTCTTAGGGTAAATCAAGATGCCCAGGTACTTGAGAGGGAAGGAAGCAGGATTAAGATTCATAATAGAACAAATGCTTTTTGAAACATGCTTGTTACACCAGGAGGGGAAGAAGATTTGAGACTTAGCTAAGTTGGGACATTGACCAGTGACATTAGAATAGATGGACAGATAAAGATTGATGTTCCTAACAGCCCTTCTAGAGGCATGGGTAACCAGTATAAGATCATCAACGTACATTAAGTGATTGAAGTTGTGGGTTTAATTTGAGTTAAAACTAGGGATCAAATCGTTGAGAAGACCAAAATTAAGCATAGAAGTTAAAATATGAGAGACTAAAATAAACAAGTAAGACGAAATGAGATCTCTTTGGCGAACACCTCTGGAGGAGGAGAACCAGGGAGAAGGAGTTCCATTAATAAGCAAAGAAAAGGAGCTAGAATGAAGACAAGAAGAAATCCAAGAAAGTTAAGTCGGAGGAAAATTCATTTTAGAGAGGATGGCAAGAATTGCACTCCAATTTAGGGTGTCATAATCCTTTTCGATATCCAATTTAATTAACATCCTCGGGGGGCTATTGGTGTCATTTTCTAGGGTATGCACAACCTCTTGCACAGCGATAATGTTAACGAATGAACAACGACCGGAAACAAATCCGACTTGTTCTTGACTAATCAACTGGGGGAGAACAAGCTTTAAACGATTGGCAAGAATTTTGGAAATGATTTTAAAACAAACGTTGCAGAGAGAAATCAGTCGGAATTCCAAGACCATCTTAGGTTTGTCCTTCTTATGGATAAGAGTGACAAATGTTTTACCCCAAGTAGACCGTATAATAGAATTGTCAAAAAAATAATGAATGGCTGAATAGAGTTGATCCCTAATGACAGGCCAGAAATTACGATAAAATTTGACATTAAACCGTTAGGACCAGGGGACTTACCCATAGGGAGATAAAAAATGGTAAGATAGACTTCTTCGTTGGTGACCTCCCGAATAAGGTTTGCAGCATCCAAATCTGAGATACAGGGGAGATCTTTGGGGATCGCGTCGAAAACATCCACAGAAGGTGCGGAAGGGGCGGTCCAGAGATCATTATAGAAATTGAGAAAGGCCTTTTCAATGTCAACACCGTCGCAGAACACATTACTATTCATATCTTTAACCTGAGAAATAAAATTAACATGCGAGCGAATGCGGGTGATAGATTGAAAAAAAGTAGTGTTTTTATCCAAAGCAAACGGGCTCGTTGAGCATAATTGATGTTACACTAATGCTGCAAAGTGGCTAGCTTAGTGTAGTGTTCCATAAGGAGGGACTAAGAGGTCGAGCCTGAATCAGAAAGCTCAAGGGGACTAATGTCAGCTTCAGTGCCGATCAAATCAGATTCTACTTTATTAACACCGAGCTGACGCCACTGATTGAGTTTAGAATGGGTACGAGATAAAAGATGCGGAAAAGTTTGCATGGGATTACCGTGAGGGGAGCAAAGCCAGGCTTCATGAACACCAGAGTGGCAACCGTAAATATCAAACCAAAAGTTTTCAAAGTGAAAAACACTCTTATTATGAGCAGGGAGGAAACTAGAAGAAAAAAGAAGAGGAGAATGATCAGAAAACAAACGGGAGAGATGCTTAAGGCTGTACGACTTGAAAATGCTGGCTCACTCCAGATTCACTAGGTAACGATCTAGTCTAGCCCACCGGCGGGCCAAACCAGACTAGTTATTGCACCAAGTGAAGGAGGGCCAGAGAAATTTAAGTCGAGCAGGTTATTAACTTCAATAAAGTCAAGAAAAAAACGAGCTTTTCTATCATAATATGCAAACGAACCCTCTTATGCTCAGTCTTGGAGAGAACAACGTTAAAATCTCCCACGACAAGCCAGGGAGACACAGAGGAGTGATTTTAGATAATTCATGCCATAAAAAACACTGATTACGGAAATGGAGTGAGTTATAAACCATGGAAATGATGAAACTATTGGAAAAATTAGAGGAGATAACAATATATAAAGCTCGCTACGAGACGGCGATAGGAGTAACCTGACCGATCTTATTCTAGAACACAATAATGCCGCTGGAGAAGTCATCTGCCAACACTACAACCTAATCCCAGTTTCTGGGGATCTTCTTGCAAAAACGATCCACTCAGTTTGAGTTAGCTCTTGTTTTAACAAGGCAGAGTAGAAGAGGCTTGTGAGTACATATGAGTCGAAAGATGCGAGAAGGGCATGTCCCTCGCCGAGATGCCCCTACAGTTCCAGCATAAGGTTTTAGCTGAGTTCATGAAAAGCAGAGATAGTAAGGTAAAGAAGAGGAGAAAAGACTCCTTGACAGAGAAGACAAACAACTAAGACGTCAGAACAGAGTTAGTTTAGGAGCGGGAGCTCCCAAACTCTACTCTCTCCTTCTTCTAAGAGGAATCCATGGTATGTGATCCTTTTCTAATGAGAGCTTTGCGTCTTTCTTCCTCTTGGTACTGAATAAGAGTCATTGAGTCATCAAGACCTTCGTCAGCTGATCTCATCTTCATCTTCCTCCAAATATTCTTCACCTTGACTGCTATCCTCATCCATATCTCCATCATTGAGGGCGGCAGAGACCTTCTCCTCCACCATGAGATGAGAACTAGGAGCCATGTGAGAAGGGGAGAGAGAGGTGAAGGCATTATTGAAGAACAAAGAACAGGAGGGGGAGAGTTTGAATGGGTGAGGGCTAAGGCTTTTCCTTTTTCTGGGGTTCTGTGAAAAGGACCAATTTGATTGGATGGGTCGGGTGGCAACACAGACTGGGAAACAGTATCACCGCCTAGAGATTTTATTTGATCTTGATGAACGTTTGAGATGGCAAGACCAACAGTTGGGCTAGGATGTGATTGGCCAAAGGGCTTAGGCGTCTGTTTTTCTGTAGCATGTTTAGAGCGGGTGCCGTGGAAAGGAGAGAACCACCCATTACCACTACTTCCCTTGCCGCCACGTATGCTACGAGAAGCGGCACCTTAGGACTTACTAACTTCGGGACTCGAGTCGGTTGCAGTGCTTTGGGCCATGCGGTTGGCACGTGTGCCGCCTCGTGACCGCGAGCGCTGCCTCGCAGGGCGAAAACTAGAAGCCAGGGGTTGTAGTCCGTTTCCGAAGGAATCTGGGTCACGTTTTCTGGTGCTTTGGATGGTGGGAGTTCAGGATGGTAGTCAATAGCCTCTATGCTTTGATTTTTGACGAAAGGAACTAGGTTAGGACCTACCACCATCTGTCGCACATGGCGAAGAGGCGGATTGCTTCTACCGGCTTCTGTCGCCGTTGACCGGGAGCATGTGCTACTACCATGTTCGACCATCCCACAAGTGTAACAAAAAGTCGGTAAACGTTCATATATTACAACAACAAACACATGATGGAGATCATCTCCGATCTAGAATCCTCGGCTGAGAGGCTTAGATAAGACTATTTCAATTCAAACTCGGGCGAATTTTGACCGGACTAGGGAGGTTGTGAGCTCATCAACTTTGAGGAGACTACCAAGTTGGTCAGCAATGGTTTCAAAGGTTTCACCGTCCCAAAACTCCACCGGGAGGTTGTGGAACTGGACCCATATGGCGGCGGTATTGAGTTTAGCGAACATTGGTTTGAAAAAAGGCTTCCACAAGGAGAGCTGCAGGATGATGCCGTTGACGGACTAGGGGCCTTCCAAGAGGAGACGCTACATCGCCTATTGTGAAGTGCACCAGATTAGCAGGAACTTGTTTGGAAGATTGGAGATGAAGACCTCTCCGAAGTTAGTCCATTTGGCGAGAAGGGCAGCCTTAACTTGCTCAAAAGGGGGGGAGGCTTGCCGAAGAGCTTCCTGTATAGAGTGTGCTAAAATCGCATGCGAGCTCTACATAAGCCGTCATCATCAAGTCGAATGAAACTGGTGGTCGGCTCCTTGAGGTTGTTGAGGATGTGAGCATTGTGAAAAGGAGAATTGTCAGAAGACTGCCGTATTGAAGAAGCAACATGTGCCCATGATTTCTGTTATGGAGGGAGAGTCGTGGCGGCTGGGAGCTAGTCCCCACTTGCCATGGCAAGGGGGGAGAGAACAGAGACTCAGAATGGAGGCTCAAAACGGAGAGCTCCTATTGTGATGCCAAGGTTTGGTATGTCTTATTTGCAGATGAAATTGTGTGTTCGTTCTAAATCCACGGATACCCACATTAACCACTTATTCATTACAGCTTGCAACTACATGGTTTGAGAGCTCTTGGTTCCACTAATAGCATGTAAGGACATTTAGGATCCCTTCTAGTCTCATTCTGTTCATTATTTGAATCCGGTGTCACTTGAAAACCTGTCACTATTTGCAAACTTCTGCAGTATTTGAAGTCCTATGAGCTGCTCATCATGGAAATCAAAATCCAAGAGCTCCTCAGCAAAAGAAACAAGGTCCATCTTCACACCATCGATAACACTACCATTGACAACTTGAATATGCATCATAGAAGAATCGCTTAATTGGCATTATGCCTATATCTATCGTTCCAAGATCACATTCCTGGTTAACTTATTTGAGCAACTTGGAGATGCTGATCATCCATTCGTAGTTAGGGGTGTAAATGAGTCAAGCTACTCCTGAGCTACTCGAGATCGGCTCTATCCGTGCTGGAATTCGATTCGACTTTTCACGAGCCGAGCTGAGCTCGAGTTACTCGTTTAACTTGGCGAACCGAGCTCAAGCCTAAAAATACTCAGCTCATGAGGCTTGTGAGCCTAAACGAGCTTTTATTATAAAATATTAAAAAGTTAGTTGTGTTTAAATTACAAAAATACCTAAGTATATAAGCCACTCTATTCTAATTTCTAAATTCTAACTTCAAATAAACCCCAAATTAATTATATTTGAAGCTTGGAATTTTATTATGAATATAATGAAGATGTGTTGAATTTGGAGTTTTATTATGAATTATATTAGATTTATTTACATTATTTGAAAACGATAAGTTAATTGAGCTTAAACGAGCTCGAGCTTCTTGAGCTTAGTTTGAGTATAAGTAATTTCGAGCTTTACAAGCCGAGCTCGAGCTACTCAAGTTTTTTAGCGAGCCGAGCTTGAGCATAAAAAACATGGCTCAAAAGAGCTCAAGCCTTTGAAAAATATAAACAAGCCGAGCTCAAGCCTAGTGATACTCGGCTCGGCTTGGCTCGTTTACACCCCTATTCCCAGTATGCTTTTTCTAGTAAGAACATGAGAGCTTCAGCCAATGCTAAGCCATAAAAGAGATTGAGTGCCAGTGTCCGGTTCTCAGTTTCACTCTGTTCCTCTCCATAGTCTTGTTGAATCAGATGCATGAATGAGAGTCATACAAGCAACAGCAGATAGAAGCTGAAGCCAGTACAATGCCCTGTTGATTTTTTTGAATAAGAAGACCCATTTTGCTTACAGCACCTGTTGAACATCAGAAGATTTCCATGTTCGTTGCCTAGTAGGAGGAGAAACATGAATTTGGGTAATTTTTTGGATCCCATCAGCGATATGTTTTTCTTCTCGTTTGCTGATTGCATTACTGACAATGGCTGGAAGTTTGCTTTAATTACTTGAAAGAAGAACTGGGAGCTGGATGCAATTGCTCAGAGACTATTCTTTCTGGCGTAGGCCATTTTTCATGTTGCCTGATGCTGCCACTCAAGCTCATGGCTTCTGCTGAAAGTTCTGGTACCCTCAGTAAGTAGGATCACACTCACAACCCAGAAATCTTTCTTCTCCATAGAGGAAGCAAATTCGCCTAGGAGAATTACAGTTGCCCATATGAATCTGAGAGCTCCCAGGCCACTGGCTGCCTTTTCAGGGATTGCCAAGCGAAGAGCTAAGAGAGTCAGCTTCTGCTCCGGTGCTTTGTCCTAGTAATTATTACATTGGCTTTCAGCTTCGCTTGGCACAGTTGGTGTTGGATTGCTCCTGTTGCGCCCATATGTTTGAGGTTCAAAGAATGAGCCTGCAGGGTCATTGAGGTTGGTACTGTCTACACCTGATTGTTGGATAATCTGCAAAATGGACACTTGTCATCTCCTTCATTTAACTGCTTTATCTTGATTGTCATATTGCTTTCCTATTGGTTGTTCTGATTCTACTCGTAGTTAATAGCTGTGTTATAGACAATTTAATAATGAACAATGCTTGGTGACGTAAAGAAAATGTCTGTGTTGGGAGGAGAATTCTATAAGCATTAGAGATTGGACTGCAGGTTTTGTTTGTTGTATAAGTAGCATGACAGACGACAATCCTCTCTCATGTCTGGACAAATACTGAATTATCTGAACTTGCTGAAATCTTCAACCTTTTTCATCCATAAGAAAAGCGTGCTGCAATGCAGAATTGGAAGGAAAATTCATTGAAGCAGTTGGATATCGCTGTGAGCTAAATGTGCTTGGTCGCAAGCTTCCTGAGTGATACGGCAAGACAGCTCATATTTCTGCTGTCTTTTTTCACTTTGCTTATCATTCCTAAGTCGAGGTCTAATTTCTTTGTTCTTCCATTTACTGATTCACTTCTCTCTCATATGTTTCTTTATGCATTGAACTGCATGATTCTTGTTGTAACTTCCCATGATCCTCTTGTTTTATAGAACTTATTGACTGTCAAATTGGATATTTAATATGATCCAAGAAACATCTTTTCAAGATTATGCGCACATGGCTTTTCATGGGTCCATGGTGTATTGTTTAGTCACTGTCAATGTTTGGATGATTGTTTATCATTCAGGACCAATATAGACATAAAAGTTGTAAAACAATTATCTACAATTATTTGTATTTATGAATCATGTGGTGGTGGTCCATACAATTGGGATGAGGTTGAACATGCAAGGCTGGTGGTACATTTATTTTAATTTGCATGGCTTGATTTGGGGATGAAATAGATAGTCACTTTTGGTATGAGAATACCATGAAGTCTTTAATCATTTGATGTATGATAGTGGTTTTTAGTTTCAAATTGTGTTTATTTATTTCTAAAAAAAACATAAACAGATGGTGATGTTGAATTCTTTGTCATCAATCATATATCGTACATGTTGCAGTTGTCAATTGATCAAGCTATTTAAAAATAGCTGTCAAAGCAAAAACTCGAAACTCAAGTAAAAATTTCAAGCTTTCAAACCGAACTTGAGAATATATATATATATCTTTCACTTATGACTTAACTGTAATGACCTCTATGATTTGCAGAGTATTCCCCCTCATACCAGCATATACATAAGGGTCCAGTAATCCAAGGGCAAGGTGGACCTGTTTAACGCGTTTGGTCAACTCGGCCCATTGGCCAAGTCTAATTACAGGTATTGTATTTAATGTTTTGTGATATATTGTAGTTTTGTATAGAAATCAAATTAATAATAGAGATTATTTAAATGGTACATAATTTGCTATATCTTTTTTAACTTTAAAATAGTTTACAACTTATGAGATAAAATATGATTTTGTACTCATTTTCATAAATTATAGTTATATATGTGATGGAGTAGTATTTGTAGTTCATGAATTTTGAATTGGGCCAATATAGAAATCTTACACTAAATATTATCATAGAGAGAAAATGTTATTTTATTCACATAAAGTCCTTAGAACTAGGCCCCTCAGTCCCCACATTATGGCCTAGCTGGACCCAATTTCTTATTTACAGCCAAATTTAGGCTGTTTAACTCTCTTCACTTGCAATTAGTCACACATCAGAATGTGAACAAAAAGTTCATCTTCATATATATAGTTTCTCCTTTGCCCTCTTGAATTAACCCACGCTAATTCACTGCATTGCCGTGGCCATAGTGGTATGCGTAGTGGTAGTCCCCTCTTCTCCAGTAGCCTATATTTTTTTCTATTTTAATTTTTCTTCTAGTTATCTCCAAATGGCTAATTTTACAGCTATCAGGTACATGGCCCAACTTATCATTTGTTAGACTGTTGGATGATTATTACCTTTATATATATATGTGTGTGTGTGTGTGTGTATTACTGGAGCAAAGGCAATACTATCAGCTCTCTATTACTGAAAAACTAACAGCTAGCATCTTTATTTACCCCGTAATCTCTTATTCCCTTTTGCATAATTGGGTCTCACTTAAGCTGATCCTTGCCAAGACGTGCTAGATGAAGAGTTTCCACTCCTTGGGTTAGCTGTACTCTAATGACCGGAGGAACACATGAGATCCTTATCTGAAGGGGCCAATATTGGTCTTAGAACAGTGCTTAGTATCCATAATCTCTAGCTTAGAAGCTTTGCTTAACATTTATCGTTTTAATTAATTTGATTGCGTGTTATGATCTAGATTATCATTCAACACTCTAAAACTGATTTCGGTGATTATAATAAGCATGGCTAGCTGAAATGCTTTTTTATGTTATGCAATCATCTTAAATTGATTGGCTGAGTTTCTGTGATTATACTACTGCATTGTGTGATAGTTTCACTCCTTAAGCAGCTATTATAATGTTCTATTGACTGAGATTCTGTTACACAACATTTCAATTGTTTACAATACCTGATTGGTTTGAATGTTCTGACAGAATCTCACTATTTACAGCTTGCACACATTGTTGTTACCCTCTCACCGTTAGCATCTTATCTTGAACTAAATCTTGCCTTACTTGCATGTATATCCAGCCCTCTCTAAAAGTATATTGTTGTATATGTACAACTGTTGAATTAATTCCAGATTGCTACCCTTCTTTTTTTCTTTAATGAAGAAAAGGGCAAACTTGCACTTTAACCCTGTAGATTGCCTAAGTTTGCCAATATCCAGAGATTTCAAATTTTCTTTTCCAAATCCTATAAGGACTTAAAAGATTAATAAGTATTAATATAACTTCAGGCAAACTTGAGGTCTCTGCAAGTTTACAAGTGATCTCAATGCCTTGTTTTTTGAAAGATTTAGAAGAGGACAATGACCAATTAATGTTAAAAGAAATGGCCATGTTACCTATTTTTTTTTTTTTTTTTTTTATGTGTTTGAATTCTAAAATAGTACATTTACAATAAATGAAGTTTCCTTGAATTTATAAAGTGCATCTTGTCTTCTCTGGAGGTTGTTCTTTGTTGTTTAGATTAGACCAAGCATCCATCCTCATTTGATCCGTCATGTTCAAATTTGTACCTTGTTCATATTCGTTACTTATCAATCTACCTTCTTTTTGGTTAGAGCAAGCAATACATTTTATTATGCCCAACAGCTAGACCATCCTTGCTACACGCTAGTTCAGTTAAAGCCACTAGCAAGCTTGGGTTTCTTATCCAATCAGCTTAAGCTTTGGGGTTAAATCAGGGCAAATATTATATATGGTTTACATCTAACATTGTATCAGAGTTTCGTTTGTTTACTTTGTTTGCAGTATGACTAGTTAAAATAGACTAACACATATCAAGGGGTATATTAGCATAACTAATAGTCTGATATTGCTTAATTTGAAAAATATGAATTTGAATATATGAACCTCAGTCTATCATTCTATCAATTTAAACTTTTGGATTCATTAAGCCTAAGATAACATATTTGGTTTGCATCTAACATGGTATTAGCACTTGGTATGTTTGTATATTTATAATGTGGATATTTAAAATAGGCCACCATGTATCTAGGGGATGTATTCGAGTAACTAATAACTTTAATCTATTGTTAGGAGTAAAAATTGAGAATTTCTTAATTGTTTTGGTTTAAGAAACTTCATGCCTTTCTTTATTGACTAGAATCTAATTTCATTGGATGATGGCTATTACTTTCATTTGAACTTGTAGTGGTCAATTCGTAATGTTGTCGGATTCAATTTTTTCCCCCTAAATATGCGTATATTTCTAAATAAACATAGATGGAAAAAACATCCAAACAAATCTATTATTTTCCAATGGTGCTCATTATAAAAATAAGCATTTTTGTGCTTTTTTCATAAGTTAGAAATTTGGTGCTTCTCTTAAAAGCATGAAAGATCCTCTAAAATAAGTGCTTATGTCTTTCTAAAGTTCTTTGACTAGCTGCTCCATAAAACATAGGTTTCTAGCTTCTAAAAAAGTATCAAAATTGCTTATTTTATAAAATAAGCACTTGTGGAAAGGATTGTGAGCCATTGGTTGTTCCTTCCAAAAGTGCTTATCTTGTAAGCTGACCACTTCTCGGAGGGGAGAAAAAAGTAACTCATATGCCGTTAAAAACCACTTGGTAGAAGCACTTCAGAAAAAACATAAGCACTTAGGTGATACAAGCAAGGCCTTATTAGAGGATGTAATATCATATTGATGGTATTAGTTTGATGTCCTAAAATTAGGTTTTACCATAGTGGAGAATTTGCATGCATATGAATATATTTTTTGAAATTTCTTCTTTGAACTGAGATTTTTTCCACTATTCCTTAAGTTGTCATATTGGCTGAAGTAATTGTTCAAATGACTAATTAAAAACTTTTAGTTCTTTTATTTGATCACTTTACTTTGTGTCAAAATATTTACTGCCTTCTTTGTGTTGTTTGAATGCTTCAGATAACTGATGAGTCCATATCAAGTATCACAGCAAATTTTTCTAATTATTTTATATAGACCATTGTTTATTTTTTATATCCAAAATGGCAATATATTTATATTGATTAAGGAATAGTAGATATTTCTCTTGAGGTTATTATTCCTAAACATACTTCCATTGCTGCTTCCTGGTGCAATCAGATTGCATTAATACTTTCCTATTAAAAGAATCACAATACATGCATTCTCCAATTAACTCTCTGTTTGGATTATTTACTTTTCTTTCTTGTTTGTGAGCCCTAACCATATGTTTTGATTATCCAACTGATATAGATAAAACAATTTTAAATATGAACCCACTCTTGAGAATCCTTATCAAACTATACAAGTCTTCCCACAAAATCTAAACCATAGGAAGTGCAAGGATGATCGCAAATGAACAAGATATTCACTTGTCTACAAATATTCTACAACTTGCCTCTTGAAAATGAATTCAGATTTCTTGGTTTAGCACCTTATTTATGTAGCGTCCATCGAGTGCTCGACACCTGATCAATTTCTATGCTGTCGGTGATTCCTTCACCGGATATCTTACTTTGCATATTCCATTAGCAGCTCCAAAGCCAC
Source organism: Dioscorea alata (assembly GCA_020875875.1). Taxonomy (NCBI): domain Eukaryota; kingdom Viridiplantae; phylum Streptophyta; class Magnoliopsida; order Dioscoreales; family Dioscoreaceae; genus Dioscorea; species Dioscorea alata. The sequence goes on along the minus strand of CM037017.1, from coordinate 5,311,392 downwards.
ATCAGCAAGAGAAGACAGACTGATATCATGTCTGTTGAGCCCAATGCTACCGGAGAAGACAGGAAAGCATTCTAACTTCGATGTGGTTTCAGCTACACTCTTGATTGCTCTGTCCATTTCAAACTTCTTGAATAACTGCTTATATTGCTCATGTGATTTCATCAACCAAATTACCAGCTCTACGACAAATCTTCTTATCCTCGGAAACTTTACACATGGGGCATTGTATTTTTCCAGTATCTCTAGCAGCCTCTTTGCAAACTTGGTTGCACTAATACAAGCTCTTTTTAGTTCTTTATCGTGTTCTTCAGGAGTCATGAATCTGAAGATCTGTGTCGTGAGCCCAATAGATTCCTGGAGGAGTTTGCTGTCTTTCACCATGAGAGAGTGCAGCACCTTCAGAGAGAAAAGAAGGACAGGTATATTTATTTTCTAGAGTTTACTACTTACAGAATAGAGTGCTTGCTTCACTTTGGGTAATGAGCAGCCATGTTATGCTTTTATTTATTATAGAATTACAGATATTCCGTGATTGTGTTTGAACATGATGTCTGAAACTGATCAACAAGGATAGTTATATTAGCTGTTAGTTCAAATTTTTTGCATTGGGATAATTGGGCTTTATATATGCATGCCGCCATTCGGAATAGATAACTCTTGGCATTTGGCAACAGATTAAATTCTATGATTTAGTTTAGTTTAAGAAAATGTCCTTTACATTCAAACAAAAACAGTAGCATTTTGGGTATGTTTCTAGCATTTTATCTCATATTACAACTTTCGCTTCTTCAATCTTTCACAAATTTATTTTGTAATCTAGGGGATCTAAGTTTTACTTAATCTACGTTCTATTGTATAATAGTATTTTTAGACAGAAGGCTATTATTTTTCTTGGTATGGTTGTGAAACCTAACACTAATGTTGGTTGTTTCTCTTCTTCATTGGATAATGGCATCAAAGTTTTCATTCTAATATGAAAGGAATAAGAAAATGATTATATACTTTTTCTGTTGTAAAATTTCAGGAAGAGACTTACAGTTGGTGCTGCTTCAGTTACTCCCCTCAAGCATAAGAAGTTTTCTGATCCTGAACAAGCACACAAGTTTCTCAGTATCCTGGATGAATTAATTTGGAGTACTGGGTCAGTTAATGTATCAACTAGCTGGTCCACGACCTGCATCTGTTTCAAAACACAGTTGGCATTCTGCTTGCTATTCAATGTTAGCAATGCCAATGTTTCTCCAGCTTCAACACTCACTTTATTTTGATCCTCTGTCAACCTTGGCTTGAAAAAGATTGAAAGAAGCAGTCTGAGTACTCCCCCTGTGCTCCCAATCTTTTCTCTCGCATCCTGGTCCATTGCCAGACTAGTTAATATCTCAATTCCTTGCATTTGCAGCAATATATGATTCTCCCCATACTCCAGGATGTCTCTTATGTTGCTTACTGTGAAAACAATGTTTGATATCTCTTGTCGAAGCATCTTCCCTGTCTCACCAGTTGTGCTCACCAGCTTTTTTACAACTTGCAACGACCTCTTCACTGCTTTGATCTGAGATTCGGTCAGTGGGTCATTTCTGAGCAGTCGCTCTCCAGTAGTTGTAAAGTCTATAATCTTCGAGAGGAGGCCTCTGGTGTTCCCAATTTTCCAGCAATTCTCATGATCATCAGAAAGGTTTTTCAATATCAGTAAGCCCAACAAATTGAAGGCAGAGAAGTCATAGTTTGTTTGGTCTGCAACAATGTTCCTTTCCCAGATTTCATAAGGCTCATTGTCAAATTTCCGACCAGTGTATAACAGTGAAGAAATGCACTCTATCGAGGCTGGAATCCCTGCAACACGAAGTGCATTCTGCTTCTTCCCCGCAAGCTTTGACACAACCTCAGCTGCTGACCTTCTGATCTTCTCATTAGCTGGGTTCTCCCAACTTAACATCTCAATTAGCCTCTCCATCACTGAAGTTAAAGTGCCTATCTTTCGAAGTGTGTCGCTCGAAAATCGATCACTGTTTGCAAACTTCTGAAGTATCTGAAGCCCTGTGAGCTGTTCATCATGGAAATCTGAATCCAAGAGCTCCCCAGCAAAAGAAACAAGGTCCATCTTCAAGCTGTCAAAAACACTACCATTGATGCAACGTGAATATGCATCATAGAAGAATCGCTTGATTGGCACTATACCTATATCGGTGGTTCCAAGATCACATTCCTGGTTAACTTGTTCAAGCAACTTGCAGACGCTGATGTTCCATTCCCAGTATGCTTTTTCTAGCAAGAACATGAGGGCTTCACCCAATGCTAAACCATAAAAAAGATCAAGTGCTGGTTTCCGGTTCTTAGTTTCAGGCTGTATCTCTCCATAGTCTTGTTGAACCAGACGCATCAATGAGAGAATCATACAGGCAACGGCAGATAGAAGCTGAAGCCAGTACAAGGCCCTGCTGATTATTTTAGATAAGAAGACCCAATTTGTAGACAGGATCAGTGGAACATCAAAAGTTGTCCATGCTTGTTGTCTAGTATGGGGAAGAACATGAGTTTGGGTGATCATTTGGATATCCTCAGTGATTTGTTTCTGTTGTTGGTTTTCTAATTTGATTGCTGAGAATTGCTGAAAGATGGCTTTGATTGCTCTAATGAATAACCGGGAGCTGGATGCGATTGCATGGAGTCTCTGCTTTCCAGCATCAGCAATTGTCCATGTCCTCTGATGCTGCCACTCAAGCTCATGGCTTCGGCTGAAAATTCTTGTACCCTCAGTAATTAGTATCAGCGTGACAACCCAGAAATCTTTCTTCTCCAAAGAGGAAGCAAATCCGCCTAGGAGAACTACAGTTGCCCATATGAATCCGAGAGCTCCCAAGCCACTGGCTGCCTTTTCGAGAATTGCCACGTTAAGAGCGAAGAGAGTCAGCTTCTTCTCAGGAGCTTTGTCCCAGTAATTCCTGTGTTGGCTTCCAGCTTCTCTTGGCACGCATGGTGTAGGACTGCTCCTATTGTTACCTTCTGTTCGAGGTTCAAAGAACGAGCCGCCAGGGTCATTAAGCTTGGTACTGTCTATACTCGGTTGTTGGATGATCTGCAAACAGATGCTGTCATCCTCTTCATTTAAGTGAGTTTCCTTGATCATCATATTGCTTTCTTCTCTGTTGTTCTGATTCTACTCCTTCTGGTTTAGTAGCTGTGTTGCAGGCAATCTAACATTGAACAATGCCGGGTGAGGTATGAAAATGTCTGTGTTGGAGAATTCTATGAAGCATTTGAAATTGCCCTGCAAGCTTTGTTTGTGGTATAACAAAAATGACTGACTGACAAACCTGTCTCATGTCAGAACTCATGTTGAATCATATCTAAAATTGCTGAAGTCTTCAACCTTTGTCATCCATAAGAGAAGGGTGCTCTGCTGCACTGTCTGAGTAGAAGGAAAATGCATTGATGCAGCTGGATTTCATGGCAAGGTGAATGATCTTGGGCCGCAAGTTTTGTTTGTGCTACGATAAGACATCTCATACTTCTGCTGTTGCTTATTGTTTCCAAGTCAAGTCTTTATTTTGTTTTCTTATTTATTTATATATATATTTTGTTTTTCCATGGACAGGTTCACTTTTCTCTCATATGTTTCTGCATGCATTTAACTTCATAATTCTTGCTGTAACTTCTCATGACCTTCTTGTTTTGTAGAACTTATTGACTCTTCAATTGGATATTTATGACAGGCTCCAAGAAACATATTTTTAACATTAAGTTCATATTGTGTGCTTGCATGAGAACTTGGATTTTGTTTTACTGATGAAATGCATCATAAGATAAAAAGGATATTTTTGAAAGAAGGCGTTGTATGTTATTGTTTATCAATACTCATTAATTTGTCATTAAGTCAATGTCAATGTTTTGGAGGATTGTATATAATTCAGGACCGACATCGACATCGACATATCTGTATTTTCATCACGTGGTGGGTGTCCATAGGATTGGGATGAGGCTGAATACTCAAGACTGGTGGTGTGCTGTTTTTTGATATTATATTTTGATTTGGAGATGAATTAGGTTGTGACTTTTAATTTGAGATTACCATGATAATCCTGAGATTTGCTTTCTGTTTTTGCTCCCCCTACAAATTGTCTGTAGTTGTCAGTTTTAAATTCTGTTTATTTTTGGAAGAAAACATAAACAGATGCCAATGCTAAATTTTGCATTTATTTCATACATAATGTATAGTGTAGGCTACAGTTGTCAATCAATTAAGCTATTTGTGATGGTTTGGTAAAAAGCTCAAATTTAGTTAGAAATTGGAAGCTTTCCAACCGAACTCAAGTTTGGTTTTCGAGCTCAAAATTAAATTTGAGCTGCGCGGGCATGAACAAAGATAGCTCTCGGTAACTTGTATTATATAAATAATTACAAATTTCAGAAAATGATCTAAAAATTCTTGCTAATTTTCAAAAGGACCTCTAGGTCCCTATAAATTTGCTCTGACTTGACCTGATAAACCTCTTAACTTTTTTAAAAAAATACCTTATACCTATGTATTGTTTAAATTGACTATTTTATCTAGACGAGCTCGCCCAATCACAGGATGCTTGTGGATTAGGCAAGCTTGTCTTTCAAAATTGGGCAAGCTTGCCTTGACCTCAATAAGCAGGTGAAGAAAAACTGAAGACGAGAAAGGGGATTAATTTCTCGAATGGTCACTTAAATTTAGTTTATTTTCAAAATGATCATTGGAGTTTAATTTGAATCAAAACAATCATTGAGTTTCAATTTATTTTTACCGGTGGGTCATCTGGCTGTCTCCCGCCCCATTTGTATCTCTTCGTAGCAAAATTGATAGCATCATAGGGTAATCTAGAGAGATTAAGAATTACTTCATTAAAGCTGAAATTACATCTTGCCCTCCATATGAAATGTGCACAAGTGGCTATAATCACTTTTATTATTTGATCAGTTGTATGCGAGCTGAAGTTGTGACACAGCCACTCTCCTGTAGTGATAAAGTTGACGTGATTAAAGACAGGGCTTGCTTTATATTTATATTACATGCAGATAAAGTTGCTTTATATTTTCACAAGACAGGGCACTAATTTGATTTTCACGAGGATAAATTGTCCATTATACTTGCTTCATGATGTGCAGCAAATCAGATTTCAAAGCTTATCCCTCACTACTTTCATTAAGGGATGCCCCCTAAATCATATACGCTCTTTTGAAAGATGGCCTCCCTATTAGCCTTTCTCTTGTTTCAAGAACATGTAACATTTTGGTGTGACCAGTCAAAAAAATAGTCACACTTCAAATTCTTAAGAATAAACAAAATGACACACCCAATCTTAATTTACCTACCACTCTCTGAGATAAAGAAAATTTTGTAGATGATTTACATCTTTAATCAGGTAAAGTACTATATGTCAAATATTCTTACTAATATCCTACTTGTGCTGAGATCAGAGATAGATGATCCCTGGAAAAGCTAACATAATCAGAGAACAAGGGAAAGAAATTAATTATTCAACTCTATCAGGGTTTAATACTCAACATGCTTCCAAATGTATTTCCCCAAACATATTCAACTAATAGATTTCTTTTCCCCACTTGTGATGCTCAGGATCATAACCAATGTGCCTGCTGCCCTGTCAAATATGTGATATTCCACTAATTGTGATTAAAATTGTTTGAATTTGTATATTTCACAAAATCCCTTTAACCTTGAGAGCAATCCAAAACAACACTCCTAATTCTCACAGTTTTTGACTTTTCGAAATAATAATAGACAAAGATGATATTCAAACAGGTAAAAGCATCAATTTTCAAATTCACACTAACAAACAAGCAAACATTTACAGCAACATGCTCTGATTATACTAAACATATCAAAAGTCAAGAACTAGTGAAAAGCTTCAAAAAGAGATCAATTTCGATTACCTACAGATCTTCAAAAGAAGCTATACCATGAATTCCATCTGCATAATCACCTTCACACCAGTAGCACAGTTGAAGAAGCAAAGAAAAACAATGAAATAAAGGGAAAAAGAGAAAGAGAAACAGAAGGAGAAGGAGAAGAAAAGGAGCTCTGATCTTTCATTCAAATGTAAACAAAGATCATAAAAATTACATAGAGAACTCTTGTAACTATATATACAATGCTGGCTAATAACTGTAAGCTGACGTCTAACCATTTGGACAGTTGTCACTATACTTTTGCTGACAAGGCTGACTATAATGCTGAGGTGTTATAACCAACTTTGCTGACATGGCATTACAGAGATAACTGTGTCTTCTTCTTCTTCTTCTTTCTTCTTTCTTCTTTCTTTGCTCTTAAGGATTGCAAAGCTTCTCTTCTTCTCTTTTGATAAATTCAAAGCATCAATAATCAAATCTTCAGCATCTTCAACAAGAACTACAATCCATTTCCAAATGGTGGCTAGACAATATAGCAACAAAGAAAAGAATGATCATCTCCACAACAGAAGATTATGGAGAAGTCTCAAAGGATGAAGATTGAATTTTGATCAAATACGACACATAGATTCCATTCAATCACATAAAAGAATCAATTCTTACACAAGCAAAGATACTGTTAGATGTATTGTTGTATTTGTATATGTATGTATATGTATGCTTATCATGTTCTATATGTAGACCCAAATGGTCACTCATGCAAGCAATTCAAGGAAATACACTTGTTCCATTCTCTCTCTCACTCTTCCTTCTTCTAACATGGTATTAGAGCCCTAGGTTTTTCTCGGCCATCTTTCCGGCCATCTTCTTGGGCCACTGGTCATCATTTCTCCTTTCACCGGGCATTACTATCCCCGCCATCTTTCTCTATCTATCGACCATCTTCCCGCCCATTTTTTTGGGCCACCGGTCATCTTTTCTTCATCATCAGTTATCATTATCCCGGCCGTCTTATTCTTATTCCTTGGTCGCTACTGACAGCCACCTCTGGTCACTGGCCATCATTCTTCAGATCCGACCCTCCACACACTCTCACCTGCCGTCGCCCACCCGCAGCCCAAAGCCGTACCCGTCGTCGCCTTTTTCAGCGTGGATCTAGCCGTGTTGATCTCCTTATCTCCCTATCGTTGTGGCTTTTTCCCTCCGCGCTAAGTTGCTTCTCCTTCCTCCGGTCACCTCTTTCTCCAGGGCGGCAGTTGACTTTGGTCTAATCTCCTCCTCCAACCCTTTCTTCCTCTTGCTACTCTTTGTTTTGATTATAAAAAAAAAAGGATGCTCATGGACCCGCTCTTGATCGTACTGAGGGAACACGTCTTTAGGCTTCTTTTAGAGGGGGGACACTACTCTGACTGTCTCTCACTTTTCTTCTGTACATTCAGCATCCTCCCCTACTTGCTTCCAGGCTTCTCCCCTTGATTCCTTTAAGCCTCCTCCATGGCTGATGAGGATCGAGTAGAGAGGATTCACGTGTGTTGCTCCTCTTGGCGATTCTTCATTAGTTCCATCTCTTCTTCCCACACACCTCATTCTCTCCAAACATCCTCTGTACAAGGATCTCATGCTCTAATATCTCTTGCGGATCAGTAGTTTTTGACAATGTTCCGGCAGTTTTTGCAGTCCTACCAGGCAGGCTCTACTTTTTCACAGGACATGCAAGTTCAACTCAGGTTGCTTCATCCACTCCATGTAGTTCCTGTCTTCTTTGGCTTCTTGATTCTGGTGCTTCTCTTCACATGACACCTGATGCCACTCATCTTCACCATTCTCGTCCACCATCACTTATTATTCGTGTTCGTACTGCTAATGGCACACTCCTTCCTATCTCCTCTACTGGTCATCTCTCATCCAATGATTTCTTTGTCCCTTTTGTTTCATATGTTCCTCATTTATCCATGAATCTTATATTTGTGATCCAGCTTACTGATTATGGCTATTAGGTTATTTTTGACCGAACCTCACGTCGTGTGCAAAATCGTAGTGAGACGATGGTTGGAGTTGGTCACCGTCATAATGGAGTTTATGCATTGGATTCCATTTATTTTCCATCTTCACCTGGACCTGTTCATCACTATTATACTGTCGTTCAGTCTCATTATAAGTGGCATCATCGTCTTGGCACTTATGTTTGTCTTGTATCTTGGCCCTTATTCATTATGGTGTTTTAGGAGCTGTCTCTCCTCCTTCTGATGTCGTTTGTCTTGGCTGTAAACTTGGTAAGAAACTCCAACATCCTTATTCTTTGAGTGTGTCTCAGACTACTACTCCTTTTGAACTTATTCACTCTAATGTTTGGGATCCCACTCCCTTGTCTCTAAAGGTGGTCATTGTTATTATGTTCTTTTTCTAGATAACTACACGCGATTCACCTAGTTTTATTTTATGCCTCACCATAGCCAGTTATTGTCTATATACCGCTCTTTTTCCACTATGATCCACACCTAGTTCTCTGCCTCTATTAAGACCTTTCAACCTGACTCTGGCGGTGAGTACACCTCTCACGCCTTTCGTGCCTTTTTATCTTCTGAAGGCACAATGCCTCAGTTATCTTGTCCTGGCGCTCATCCTCAGAACGTGGTCACTGAACGTAAGCATTGTCACATCTTAGAGATAACACGTGCTCTTCTATTAGGTGCTTTTCTTCGCCTTCATTTCTGGGTTGAAGCTGTCAGCACTGCTATTTATCTCATTAACCTACAACCCTCCTCTCACCTTAATGGTCGTAGTCCAGGTGAGTGTCTTCATGGGACACTTCCTCGCTATGATCATCTTCGTGTTTTTGGTTGTCACTACTTTGTTTCCCTCTCATCTCGGGAGAAAACAAAGCTAACATCCCAGTCTATTTCTTGTGTTTTTCTAGGATATAGCCTTGAGTATAAAGGTTATCGTTGTTATGATCCCGTCTCCCTCGGTTCCTCTTACTTCTATGTTTCTCTTACTTCTACTGAGTCCCCATCTCCCTCGTGATGTCACATTTGATGAGTCCACATCTTTCTATGTTTCTCTTACTTCTACTGAGTCCCCATCTCCTTCGGTTCCTCTGTCTTCCCTTTTTCCTACCGTTTCAGTTGAGAATGCTCTCCTTGTATCTTTTTCTCCTCCATCATTCGATCCTCCTGCAGAGTTTCTTTCTCACTCATCTCTTAACCCATCTTCTCCTTTATCTGTTGAGTCTCCTGCAGTGTCTCATCCTCTTTTATTTGTTAAATCTCTTGCAGTATCTTCCCTTCATCTTGCTCACCCACCTGTTCATTTCACATACCACCGTCGGGATCCCACAGAGCCTCTATCTCAGTCGGTCATCTCTGGCACCTCTCCTACTACCGATTCGGCTCTTGAGGTACCCTCTCACACTTATTCTTTATATGATCACTCTACTTTACATCCCCTTATCTGTTATGCTTCTGCTAGCACTAGCGTTTCAGATGTCTTTGAGCCAAGTACCTACAGGGAAATAGTTCGATTACCTGAGTGGCGGACTACCATGGCAGAGTAGCTTGATGCTTTGACTCGAACTCATGCTATTCCCCTTCCTTCTCATGCTATTCCCATCACCTGTTGCTGGATCTACCGTGTGAAGACTTATTCTAATAGTTCTCTCGAGTGCTATAAAGCGCGTTTGGTTGCTCGTGGCTTTCAGCAGGAGTATGGCCGCGACTATGAGGAGACTTTTACTCTAGTAGCCCACATGCACACTGTGCGCACTTTGGTTGATGTTGCGGCTATTCGTGGTTGGGTTCTTCATCAGCTTGATGTGAAGAATGTGTTTCTTCATGGGGACTTGAAGGAGGATGTTTACATGACTCCTCCCCCCGGCCTTTGAGTACCTCTGGGGTTTGTTTGTCGGTTTCGTCACGCTCTCTATAGGCTCAAACAGGCTCCAAGGGTCTTGTTTGAGCGGTTCAGCACAGTGGTTGAGGCTAATGGTTTCACTCTGAACATACATGATCCGATAGTCTTCATTCACTCTTTTCCTCGTGGTCAGACCATTCTTCTTTTATATGTAGATGACATGATCCTTAAAGGAGACGACTCTGCTCACATTACCTTTGTGAAGCAAAAGTTATGTGAGACCTTCTTGATGACTGATTTAGGTCCGCTTCATTATTTCTTTGGTATCAAGATCACTTCTCATCCAGATAGTTACCGTCTCTCTCAGCAGTGTTATACTCATGACCTACTTACTTGCTCTGGTTTGATTGATACCCGTACTGGCGCTACACTGATGGAGTTACATTTACAGCTTCGTACTTTTGATGGAATTCCCTTATCTGATCCTTCTTGCTATCGACATCTGGTTGGTAATTTGGTCTACTTGGCCGTCACCCGTCTTGACATATCACATGTAGTTCACATTCCCAGTCAGTTCGTTGCGGTGCCCACTTTTGTTCATTATGCTCATCTTATTCGGGTTCTACGATATCTTCGTGGCACTATATCTCGTGGTCTGTTCTATCCACTAGTCCACTCTCCAGCTGCAGGCCTATTCCAATGCTACTTGGGCTAGCTCTTCTGATGATCGGGTCTTTGTCACTGGTTACTGTATCTTTCTTGGATCTTCTCTTGTTGTTTGGAAGACCAAGAAACAGCCTACCATTGCTAAGTCTAGTAATAAGGCTGAGATTAGTGCGTTGGCTTCTACCGTCCAGGAGGTGCTTTGGCTGCGTTTGATTCTACAGAACTTTGGTGTACCGATCATCTCTCCCATTCCTATTCACTGTGGCAGTACTGGAGCCCTTCAGATTGTAGCAGATCCGGTCAAGCATGAGCTGACCAAACACATTGGCGTGGATGCACACTTCACACGATGCCATGTACGTGCCTAGATTGTGTCACTTCGCTATCTTCCTACAGAGGTCCAAGCGGTTGATTTTTTCACCAAGGCTCAGACACGTGATCAACATCTATTCATGTTATCCAAACTCAAGACATATGATCCACCTTGAGTTTGAGTTTGAGGGGGGAGGGGGGGATGTTAGATGTATTGTTGTATTTGTATATGTATGTATAGATGTATATGTATACTTATCATGTTCTATATGTTGACCAAAAGGGTTACTCATGCAAGCAGTTCAAGGAAATACACTTGTTCCATTCTCTCTCTCTCTCTCTCACTCCCCTTCTTCTAATAGATACCACCACTAAGAATTAAACACAAGATCAAAAGTCAAGAATTTCTAACAAAAGCTAGAAAATACGGTGAGACAGAGCAGAAGGTGATATCACCTCAGTAACAGAAAATAAAGGAAAATTAAATTTTTCTTCATTAAATCAAAACCATGTAAAAGCAACAATTTTGAAATACTAAACACGCAAACAAACATTTACAAAAAAGTGAACTTATCAAAATTAAAAAAAAAATTGGAGTCAAATTTTAAATCAAGGCTAAAAAACACGACAAGAAGGAGAAGAAGGGTCACTTCCTCAGCAAAAGATAATGGAGAGGTCTCGAAAGATTGGCATGGGCTGTGGGGATGGCGAGAGAAATGGATCCTTGCCATTCTCCTTAGTCTATAATCCAGAAAGTGGGCAATGCTTCATGCGCTTGAGATTTCACTCAAGCTTGAACAAATAGCCATGGGCTTGGATTGGGATCACAATGTAGATCTTCAGATTATAAATGGCTCTTGTTTTTGCGAAATTTTAAAAGGATCACAATACACGCATTCTCCTAATAATGTTTTGGTTACTTATTGTTCTTTCTTATCTGTGAGCGCTAATAATAATTTTGTAGAATAAGTGATAAGTGATTGTGTTATAGTAATATGAAGTATTATTATCTTACATTGAGTATTACTTTACTCAGATTTTATCATTAATTGGTGTGCATTTGTGTTCTTTTGTGCATGTAGGGTTGTGGAGATGAATTGAGGAGAAAAGAAGCAAGAATAGGTTATGTTTGCCATTGTTGAGGAGTTCTCGGACCAAGCAAGGAACAAGGCACAAGTCTAGATTTGTGGGTGTATGCCAACTTCCATTGGAGGGGCACAAGGGCAGTCACATTCACAAAAGTCTAACTCATGTAGCATTGGAGAACTTCGCCAATGAAGAGAAATGAAGTAATCGACATGATCTACCATTGATTGTGTGCCCAATTCAATGGCCTCAATGAAGAATGATGAATTTGGGAGCATTTCGGCGAGAGTACTGTAGCTGCATTGAAGCAAGTTACTGTTCACTGTTCGCCAAAAATCAGAAAAACAGAGAATCCACATGCCCGTGTGGAAAATCCACAGGGGCGTGTGTAACCCCGATTTCAGTCTATAAATAGCCTGTTTTCAGATCTATTTGGGGACCTCCCCCTTCTATCTCTTGCCTATCTTTTGGGGGGCTTTCGCCTAGGGTTTAGAGAGGTTCTTGGGGATCTTTGGAGGTGATTATAGGGCATCGGCATCGACATCCTTTGGAAGATAGCTATTGGGGGAGCTTTCATCGGCATCGATTCGGCGAGGTGTACCCTAGGCTTGATAAGGGATTGGTGGAGAAGACGTGCGGCTCCACAAGACCATCGATACAATCTACAAGGGGCTTTCCTTTATGGTTTTTATGCATATGTTCTTAAACTCTTTATTGACTTTGTATTGCTCCATGGAGAGCTAAACCCTAGTGGGTATTCGGACTTGTAAACCCTAGGATGATATTGTTTCTATAACTTTTAATTGATGCTTTTAATTGAGTTCCAATCTTGCATGTTAATTGTATTGATTTTCCCTTAGCCGTGACACTAGGGTTGAGAATCATCTAGGTTATCCTTCGAAGGTGTGACAACTTCTATAGGATTAGACTACCTGAGATTGGAGAGGGTCGAGAGGGTGAGTCGAGAGGTAGCGAAACGTCCCCTTTCCCCTTCGGTGTGATTTTTCTTACCTCCATGTTTCAAGAGTTCTTTGCGGTCGAAGTAGAGTGAAGTGCTAGGAGATGGACTCCCCTGACAGAGTGAAAGGTTGTAGTAAATCTAGTGCTGGGGTTTAACTGAGACTAGGGTTTTTTCACTTAGACCAAAGGGTTAGAACTATACTTAGGGACAGGGTCTTTCACTTGGAATCCCTGGAACCCCAAGCAGTTCCACGTAGTGTGAGGCTTAGGATGATGGACTCCCATGGGGCTTAGTTGACAGGTCAACGAGAGTTAAGGGTCGTAATGAAACCTAATACCGGTACATAATGTTGGAACTAGTCACGGTTGACCTTAGGTTTGGAACCGTGTGCTTAAGGATTTTCATGATTCATTAGACATCAATTAGAGGGTATAATACTAGTCTTACACTAGAAGCATTAGTCCTAGGGGGAGCTTTGTTCGGGTACCCCATTTTTATATCGATTACCTCTCATACCCTCATTACTCTTCTTGTGCTCTTTTATTTTCTTTTACATTTATATATATATATATATATATATATATATCATCATTGACTTCCTTCATAGCTAAATAATGATACCTCTTGTTTCTAAACACTATTCCCTGTGGATACTACTACCCACTCACCAGGGTACTTTATTATTTCGACAACCCGTGCACTTGCGGTACACACACGCAAGGGGTGTGTCAATAAGGTTGCAATTATTATAGACAAAATACTTGTCACAATATGAAGTTTGTATAGAGAATCATTATCAAACTATACAGGTTTCTCACAAAATCCAAACAATAGAAAGTGCCAGGATGAGCAGAAATGAGCAAGACATACACATATTGATAATGGAGAAGAGGATCACTCTCAAACCTCACACTCTCAGATGTAATCAGTAAATTGAAGAAGAAGACATGCAGTCAGAATAGTTCTTCATGAATTCAACTTAACTTCAAACAAAGGAAATACAACTGCTTATATAATGAAAAAGAAAGAACAACTGACAAGTAAGGATGCTGACAAAAGTTGTAACAAAAAGCATAAAGTAAAAGGATAGTGACCAATTAGTTTCTTCATCAGGATTTGGTGAAGTCCAATCAGCAGCAATTCTTAATGGTCAGTACACAGTAGCTGACTCTAAACCTAGTTATTAGGTCAATAGATACTAAGCTATTAAGTTGACTTGTCAACCAGCATCATACTCAATATCTAAGCAAACTTCATCACATATGTCAATATATATTCTACAACTCGGCTTTTGAAAAATGATTTCAGATTTCTTGGATGTCTATCATCCTCTATGCTATTGTTTTAGCACTTTATTCATGTAGCATGAATCAGGTGCTCAAAACCTGATCAATTTCAATGCTTTCCTAAGAATGAACAAGATATACACATGCAAGAGAAGACAGACTTATATCAATGATTTCAGATTTCTTGGTTGTCTTCTTACTCTTCATATTCTCTTAGCAGCTCTAAAGCCACATCAGCAAGAGAAGACAGACTTATATCATATCTGTTGAGCCCAATGCTACCGGAAAAGACGGGGTAACATTCTAACTCCGATGTGGTTTCAGCCGCACTCTTGATTGCTCTGTCCATTTCAAACTTCCTGAATAACTGTCTATATTTCTTCTATGATTTCATCAGCCAAATTCCAGCTTTACGACAAATCTCCTTATCCTCGGAACCTTTACGCATGGGCATTGTATTTTTCCAGTATCTCTAGTAGTTTCTTTGCAAAGTTTGTTGCGCTAATGCAAGATCTTTTTAGTTCTTTATCGTGTTCTTCAGGAGTCGTGAATCTGAAGATCTGCATTGTGAGCCCTATAGATTCTTGGAGGAGTTTTTTTTTTTTTTTTTTTGCCAAGATGAGCGGCCTAGCCGCTAAGACAGGGGCGTGCACAAGCCTCGGCGGAGCAAGTGGGAGCGGGGCCAGCGCACACATGGGCGCAGGGACCACTCGCACACAACCACTACTCACACTCCCAGAAATGTGCCCTCACCCAAGATTCGAACTCTCACCACTTATGAAGGGTTCTATTGGGGACCCGGCTACCAATAGACCACTTGGTCTTTGGTTTGGAGGAGTTTTCCGTCTTCCACCATGATAGAGTGCAGCACCTGCAGGAAAAGAAAGACCAAGTTTACACACACACACACATACATATATTCTAGAGTTTACTACTTAAAGAATGGAGCACATGCTTCACTTTGAGCAATGAGCAGCCATGCTACTGCTTTTATTTATTATAGAAATTTGGTTATGTGATTGTTTTTCAATATACTGTCCAAAAATGATCGATGAGCCTTGTTATCTTAGCTGTTGTGCTTTAAATTTTTTGCATTGGACAATTGGACCTATATATGCTTGCTGCCGCGCGTTCAGAATATATAACTCATGGCATTTTGTAATAGATTAAATTCTATAATTTAGTTTAGCTTAAGAACATGCCAGATATATTCAAGTAAAACAGTAACATATTGGGTATGTATCAGTCATTTTATCTCAAATTAGAACTCTTTTTTGCAAATAAAGGGATCTCTAAGATTTACTTAACCTGCATTCTATTACCTGATGATTTTTGTAGGACAGAGGACCATAATTTTCCTCACAACAGTTGTGGTTCCTAGACTTAAACTTGGTCGGTTCTCTTCTCCATTGGATACTTGCATCAATGTTTTCATTCTAGTATAAAATGAAATAATAACTGATGATTACTTTTACTGTTGTAAAAACTTTTGAAAAAAGACTTACAGTTGGTGCTGCAACAGTTACTCCCCGCAAGCAGAAGAAGTTTTCTGATCCCGAATAAGCACACAAGTTGCTCAGTATCCTGGATGAATTAATTTGGAGTACCTGGTCTGTTAGCAAATCAACTAACTGATCTACAACACCTTTCTCTTTCAGAACACGTTTGCTATTCTGCAAGCTTTCCAGTGTTAACAATGCCAGTGTTTCACCAGCTTCCACACAATTTATTTTCCATCTGTGTTAACCTTGGCTTGAAAAATATTGAAAGAAGCAATCTGATTATCCCCCCAGTACTTCCAATCTTCTCTCTTGTATCCTGGTCCATTGCCAGACTAGTTAGTATCTCAATTCCTTGCATTTGCAGCAACATATGATTTTCCCCATACTCCAGGATGTCTCTAATGTTGCTTACTATGAAAACAATGTTTGATATCTCCCGTCGAAGCATCTTCCCGGTCTCACCAGTTGTGCTCACCAGCTTCTTTGCAACTTGCAGCGACCTCTTCACTGCTTTGATCTGAGATTCTGTCACATGGTCATTTCTCAGGAGTCGCTCCCCGGTACTTGTGAAGTCTATAATCTTGGCCAAAAGCCCTCTGGTGTTCCCAATTCTCCAGCAATTCTCATGATCATTGGCAAGCTTTTTCAATATCAGTAAGCCCAACAAATTGAAGGAAGAGAACTCATAGTTTGTTTGGTCTGCAACAATGTCCCTTTCCCAGATTTCATAAGGTTTGTTGTCTAATTTCCGACCAGTGTATAATAGTGAAGAGACGCACTCCATCGAAGCTGGAATTCCTGCGACACGAAGTGTATTCTGCTTCTTCCCGGCAAGCTTTGACACAATCTCAGCTGCTGACCTTCTGATCTTCTCTTTAGCTGGGTTCTTCCAACTCAGCATATCAATTAGCCTCTCCATCATTGAAGTTGAAGCCCCTATCTTTCGAAGTGTGTCGCTTGAAAATCGGTCATTTTTTGCGAACTTTTGCAGTATCTGAAGCCCTATGAGCTGCTCATCATGGAAATCTGAATCTAAGAGCTTCCCAGCAAAAGAAACAAGGTCCATCTTCAAGCCATCAAAAACACTACCATTGATGCAACTTGAATATGCATCATACAAGAATCGCTTGATTGGCACTATACCTATATCTGCGGTTCCAAAATCGCATTCCTGCTTAACTTGTTTAAGCAACTTGCAGATGCTGATCGTCCATTCCTAGTATGCTTTTTGTAGCAAGAACATGAGAGCTTCAGCCAATGCTAAGCCATAAAAGAGATTGAGTGCTGGTTTCCGATTCTCAGTTCTAGGCCGGTCCTCTCCATAGTCTTGTTGAACCAGACGGATCAATAAGAGAGTCATACAAGCAACAACAGATAGAATCTGGAGCCAGTACAACACCCTGCTGATATTTTTGGATAAGAAGACCCAATTAGTATACAACATCAATGTAACATCAGAAGATATCCATGTTTGTTGTTCAGTATGAGGAAGAACAGGAGTTTGGGCAATCATTTGGATATCATCAGTGATATGTTTCTGTAATTGGTTTTCTGATTTGATTAATGATAATTGCTGAAAAACGGCCTTGATTACTTGAATAAAGAACCGGGAGCTGGATGCAATTGCTCGGATACTGTGCTTTCCAGCATCAACAATTGTCCATGTTGTCTGATGCTGTAACTCAAGCTCATGGCTTCGGCTAAAAATTCTAGCACCCTCAGTAAATAGGATCACAGTAACAAACCAGAAATCTTTGTTCACCAGGGAGGTAGCAAATCTGCCAAGGAGAACTACAGTTGCCCATATGAAACCAAGAGCTCCCAAGCCACTGGCTGCCTTTTCAAGAACTGCCAAGCGAAGAGCAAAGAGAGTCAGCTTCTTCTCAGGAGCTTTGTCCCAGTAATTCTGATATTGTCTTTCAGCTGCTCTAGGCTCAGTTGATGTTGGATTGCTCCTATAGCTGCCTTCTGCTCGAGGTTCAAAGAACGAGCCGCTAGAGTCATTGAGCTTAATACTATCTACACTGGGTTGTTGGGTGATCTGCAAACGGATGCTGCCATCTCCTTCATTTAACTGCTTCTTCTTGATTGGCATATTGCTTTCTTCTTCTTTGTTGCTCTGATTCTACTCCTCGTGGAATATCAGCTGTGTTACAGACAATTTAACAATGAATAATGCTTGGTGACGTAAAGGAAATATCTGTGTTGGGATAATAATTCTATGAAGCATTTGAGATTGGACTGCAAGTTTTGTTTGTGATATTGCAATTAACAAGCAAGACTGACAACAAACCTGTCTCATGTCTGAACTCAGGCTGAATTATATCTGAAATTGCTGAAATCTTCAACTTTTGTCATCCATAATAGAAGCGTACGTGCTCTACTGCAATGCCTACTTGGAAGGAAAATTCAATGAAACAGCTTGATTTCTTTTCGAGGTGCATAATTTTGGGCCGCAAGTTTCGTTTGTGATACAGAAGACATTTCATATAGGCGCCGCTGTCATTTTCACTTCGCATATCATTTCCAAATCAAAGTCATTATTATATTTATCTTCTTCCATGAACCAGTTCAATTCTCTCTCATTTTGTTTCTGCAAGCATTTAACTTCAGAATTCTCGTAGTAACTTCTATGAACCCTCTTGTTTTGTAAAACTTATTGACTATTCAACTGGATATTCATTATATCCAAGAAACATCTTTTTAACACTATGTTCAAGTTATGTGCTTGCGTGAGAACTTGGATTTCAGTTTGCTGATAAAATGCATCATAAGACAGAAGATATTTTGGAAAGGAGGCATTGTAAGTTATTGTTTGTCAATGCACATTAATGTATTATTTAGTCAATGTCAATGTTTAGAGGATTGTATATTATTCAGGACTGACATTGACAGATAATCTGCATTTATTTATTTATTTATTTATTTATTTATTTTGAAGAAAAGGAGCTTTAGGCTGTTTTATTAAAAACAAGAAAAGAAATACAAAAGACTAGATCAAACTAAGAGGCCTGAAACACAAAACTAGCATCATAAAAGATTTTTATAATCTAGTTGGGTAAATCACGCCCTTGAAAGTACAAAGGAGGAGCATGCAAATTAGCGCCATGTGAAGCCAAATGAACTGTTGGAGAGGACCAACATTGAGGAATTTAAAAAATGCTAGGGTTGCCCTCATTAATCAAACATTGCTTAGTATCAAGGATCTATTGATTAACTTGCTAGTTGCTAGTGAAGAAGCTAGAATTAAGTGCGTTGTACAACTCATCATTGTTAACAAAGATATGCTTAATTTGAAAACCCTTAACCAAGGTAGCCTGTATTACCGTGTTGATGGTCTTGAGCTCAGCTTCAATTCACGATTCAGCATCAATGGGACCCGAACTTGCCAACATAATTCTATAGTCGGATTTAGAAATGAAAAAGCCTGCACCACTTACCAATCCAACTTCATTTCTAAATGTAGACATGAAAAGAAAGGGTCCATCCAATGTTGATAAGTTGTTATGAATAAGCCGCCTGCCAGTAAGAGTCCTATAGCTACATTGTAGGTGTTGGACACTCCAGCAAGAGCTTTGCAAACTACAGAAACCAAGAGGCAGCAGCGATGATCGATTTGATATGCAAAGAGTAATTGCAACTAGAAAGCTAATTGCCAGAACCAAATCCTTCGTTGAAAATTAAATCCACCCTAGTGTAACTGGTAATCAAATTCTAGATAGATTGTGCAAACCGACATAATCCCATCAAATGGTCAATTGATTCACGATCAATGCCACACATTGTACAGAGATTTCTAGGACCCAAACCGGGAGAAAATAGAAATTCAAAAGTAGAAATCCTCCCTTTGAAAAGTTGCCACAGAAAATGTTTGATATAAGGGGCCACTTCAGGGTCCAAATTTGCCTCCAACCAATCCAGCAATCAGAAGATTCCTGATTAGCATTCAAAAACTTGTAAATCATGGAGGAAATCCTTAAATTTTGAGACTTGGGGAACCACATCCAATGATTATGAGCATTGAAATCAATTGTGCCAAGTCTCGGGGAAAAGCATTCCAAGTTGTCACCAAACAACATCTTTAATCTGCTAATGTTCCAGCTTTCATTGCTAATAAAATCATCAATACAAATATTTTCCAAATCAAAACTCATGTTGATATAAGTAGGATTCAGAGCAAATGGAATATCAGAACACCAATTATGAAAATGAAAAGAAGTTTGATATGGATTAATGAAGCTCATCCAAAGGAAAGATCTCAGTTTAAAAGCAACATTACATAAGCCCCTGAAAAACCAAGAACAACTAGCAAGAATAGTATTTTTCCAGAAGTTTAAAAGCCCATATTTAGATTGTAAAATATCCACTCAAATGAGATCCTCACCATTGATGTATCTAAAAATGTTTTTCGCCATCAAAGATTGCTTTGTAAGAAAAAGGTTTCTAATCGCTAGACCTTCCTTAGGTTTAGAATCAGTTAAGTCATCCCAAGCAACAACATGGATGCCATTTCGATCCCCACCTTTGTGCCAAAAGAACCCCCAAGTAATTTTGTTGATTTCATGGAGAGCAGAGTCATGAATGGGATAAATAGACAGGTAATATGTTGAGACAGACAACAGAGAGAAGATGATCATAACAACTTTAGCAGCACTAGATAAATGCATATTTTTCCATCTAGAACAAAGATTCCTAATCTTGGCAATCATATTATTGAAGACAGCCAGAGCCAACGGCTTTAGAGACACTAAGGTACCAAGATAAGTAATGGGGAAATTAGCAACAGGGAAGGCAAGAATGGAATAGGTACTACTAGAGACCCTCAAATTAAACCAGGAAGGGAAGTAGATGGCTGATTTGGGGGCATTAGGAATTTGGCTTGTAAGCTTCCCATAAATAGTAAGGCACAGTTGAATATTGCAGGCAGAACTTCTAGAAGCATGAGTGACTAGAATGATATCTTCAACATACATTAAATGATTGAAGTTATGACACAGATTATGATTAAAACCAGGGATCATATTCTACCTCAAGGCAAAATTAAGCATTGAAGAAAGGTTTTGAGAGATGAGGATAAAGAGATAAATGAAATAGGATCTCCCTGTCTAATACCCCTAAAAGGTTTAATCCACAGAGAAGGAATACCATTGACCAATATGGAGAGGGAAATAGAGCTAATACAAGTATCAATTCATGAAATCCATTTAGAAGGGTCATTAATATCTTTTTCAAGCGAATGAACTTAGGAGGGTCATTAATATCTTTTTCAAGTGAATGAACTATTTCTTGCAAGGCAATAATATTATCAAAGGGACATCGGCCAAAAAAAAAAACCCTGCTTGCTCCAAGCTAATAAGCTGAGGGAGACAAACTTTGAGACGATCAGCTAGGATTTTAGAAATCACTTTGAAGAAAACATTACATAATGAGATGTGTCTGAAATTGGAAATCAAAAGAGGATTATCTTTTTTGGGTATGAGAACAATATGAGTTTTCCATTAGGCAGCCGGCATAATAGAATTGGAAAAGAAGTATTTAACATCAGAAACTAGATAACTGCTAATATCATTCCAAAAAAAATGATAAAATTTGACATTAAGACCTTTCGGCCTCGGGCTTTTACCAGCAGAAAAATCTGTAACAGCACTATAGACTTCCTCGCTAATAACCTCTTGAGTAATAGAATTGCACATTTTAGAAGAAAGTTTAGGAAGATCATCAAGCAAAGCATTTAAATTGTTAATAAAATTATCATTAGAAGAATTCATCCATAACCGGGAATAAAAATCAATAAAGGCTTGCTCAATACCAGTGTGATCGTTAAAACATTGCCATTAAGATCTGAAATTTGTGAAATGGAATTGAAGTGCGTATAGATACGAATATTATTATGGGAAAAACTGGTATTTTGATCCCCATTGCTGGCCCAGAGTAAGTGGGAACTCTGTGCCCACTTAGAAGAAATTTTTCTCTGTAGGGCAGCATACTTAGCATACAAATCCAAAAGAGGAGTATGATTCATAATATTTGAACAATCAGTCATTTAAAGGGACATAATATCAAGCTCAGTCTTATTAATATTAGAGTCAAGAGAATTAAAACCTGAAGCCCTCCATATGTTGATTTTGGAACGAGTATGAGCAATCAAATGAGAGAAATCTTACATAGGATTATCTTGAAGAGAGAAATCCCAAGCGCGCTTAACCATAAGATGACAACCAAGATAATCTAGCCAATAGTTAGTGAAGTGAAATAAAGCATGTTTATGCATATTATGTAAATTAATGGTCAAAAGAAGAGGAGCATGATCAGAGAAAATCATGGGTAAATGTCTAAAAGAATAGATGATAAATTTAGTTATCCAAGTCATATTAACTAGGTATCGGTCCAACCTGGCCTACCGTCGAGGCATGCCTCTCTGATTATTACACCAGGTAAATTTGCAACCGATGAAATACAAATCAAGAAGGTTATTGTCATCAATAAAATTAAGGAAACCTACCTCCTTTGTGTTCATTGTTGGTGAGAATGGTGTTAAAATCCCCAACAATCAGCTAGGTAATATCTAGCGAGGACATCTTGGAAAGTTCCAACCAAAGAGAGCACTAAGAATGCAAGCGAGAGGCATTGTAAACAACCGAAATGATCCAATTACTTGCAAAATTATGTGTACTAACTAGGTGGAGCGCCCGACGAGAGACAGCTATAGGTGAGACTTGTCCCAAGTATTTCTGCCAAGCAACCAGAATACCTCCGGAACACCTATCAACTAGAATTGCTGCCCAGTCCCAAGAGTTAGGAAGCCTGTCACGAAATAGGTGCAGCCGGTCCTTATTGGCCCTAGTTTCAACAAGGCACATCATCAAAGGGTGGTATTTGCGAATAAATTTCATAACTCTGTTAACGGTATCCCGCGCAGAGATTCCTCTGTAATTCCAACACACAATATTAGTTGTATTCATGGGGAAACAAATGAATATGGAAAGAAAGAATGATAGAGGAGAGAAGACTCCTTGTAAACTGAGAAGAAAGGCGATAGAGAAGAGAGGGTTGGGGTTGGTAGTCAGAGACTCCTTTCATCCTCCCCAACCCTTTCCTTTTTCTAGGAAGCGGTATCATCATGTACTCCTTTTTAGACCAATACTTCACGTCGAGCTTCGTCTTGATATTGGGAGAAAATCATTATATCGTTTGGGGCATCTTCCCCATATTCCTCATCATCCTCCGACATCTCTTCATCATTTTCCACTTGGAAATCTTCATCATCTTTGCTGTTATCATCTGGGGAGGAGCTACTCAATACCTTAGAGAATTTGTCAACAAACATTATATGAGAAGAGATAATATCTTTAGAGCCCTGTCCAGAGTTCAAAGAAACAAAGGATTGAATAGTGGGTGGCGGAGAACCCGAAGGGGCCAGCACAGTCCCTATACCTCGAGCAGTGTGGGGTTAAGATGAATGCGCAAGCAAAGTAGGATCATGAGAGAGGGTTCCAATGTGATGCATTGGAACCAGTGGACTCTCCGTTTCCCCACGTCTATTCTTGCCATTATCTTGAGAAATCTCTAGTGGAATAATATTGATGAGTTTATTCAGCGAGGCAACAGGATCGGGATTACAAGTCAAATCACAATCACAAGAACCTGAACATTGGGCATGAGAAGCAAGAGAGCCCCATCTCCCATGCGTAAGCATCCCACCACGAGTTCACCGAGAAGAAGTGTTTCGAGGCTCAAGGGTTCACTTTTTGATAGGAAATTGCCATGTCAGCAGGCACGTGACTAACATGACTGCTATCAACACGGCCACGTGCTCGTCCCCTTCGGCAACCAACGAGCATCCAAGGACCAAAATCCGTCTCTTCAGTCACTGCGGCTCAACCAGGGTCATCAGGGTATCAATCGAACCCTCTGTCTGAGCAACAGCCTCCATACCTAGATCAGAGATGATTGTCTTTCCTCATGAATCCTGAGAGGGTGGAGGAACTCCTATCCTTCCGGTGCTCACCGCTGGAAGACAAGAGTTGGTCCCGTGACCTACTACCCCACAAGAATAGCAAAAGGTGGGCAATCTCTCATACAAAACAATCACAAATACTCTATGAAGATCATCACCAATCCAGAAAATCTGGCTCAAGGGTTTAGAGAGGTTGATCTCAATGCATACAAGGGCAAATTTGGATCGAGTCGACAAGGTGGTAAGATCGTCCACCTTAAGAAGATTGCCAATATGAGAGGTAAGAGATTCAAGGGTTTCACTGTCCCAGAAGTCCACAGGCAGGTTGTGAAGTTGAACCCATATCGCCGTAGTATTGAGCTTAGCAAAGGCCGACTCAAAAAAGGTTTCCAGGAGGATGACTGTAATATAATTCCATTAATAGACCATGGATTACCAGTAAGTAGATGCTGCATTACGTCGTGAGAACTATAACAAATCAACAGGAAGCCATTGGGAAGGTCGGAGATGAGAACCTCACTGAACTAAACCCATTTGGCAGTTAAAAACATCTTCACCTGCTCAGAGGGAGGATACTTACCAAAAAACTTACCATAGAGAGAATTTTGAAACCTCATGCATGCTCTAGAGAGGGCATCTCCATCTAAATGGATGAACTCCGTTGTATTCTCTTTGAGCTTGTTCAGAACCTCGAGATTATGCAAGGAAGAGTTTTCTGCGATGCGAACGACATGCGAAGCAACCTGGGCCTAGGACTTCTGGCCAAATTGCGAAGGAGCAGCAGGGTCATATCCCCTGCTTGCTGTGGCAAGGGGGAAAGGGAAGCTAGAAGATGAACAGAAGACTGGAAAAAAGAAAGAAAAAAAGTGGAGGACTGGAAAGGGAAATTAACAATAGAAGTTGACAACAAAAAGAAAGAGGAGGATTGGAGTCCTACTTTGTGAGGGAGTTCTTCTTTAGTTTTGGCAGTGAAAGAGATTGCCACGAAGCTAATAATTATAGATAATCTGCATTTTTGATCTATGTGGTGGTTGTCTATAGGATTGGGATGATGTTGAATAGTCAAGATTGGTGGTGCATTTGTTCTAATTTCATGTTTTGATCTGGGGATGAATTAGGTTATGACTTTGGATATGCAATTACCATGAAGTCTTTAATTTAATCATTTGATATATGATGGTAGTTAATCCTGAGATTTACTGTCTGTTTTTATGCCCCTTCAAATTGTTTGTAGTTGTCAGTTTTGAATTTGTCCTCACCTTCTTGAAACTAAGGAGCGTAGTCAGGAGGAATCGAACTCACATCTCTCCCAAACGAGGGGACCCGAGGTACTGCTAAGCTACATGCTCTATGGTGTTAATTGACTATTTTATCCGTGGTGTATTTTTTTTAAAATTTTGCATTTTTTTCACAATTCTCGCTGATTGGGCATGCCAGGGTTTGGTGAGCTCACCGAATTACAAGATGCTTGTGGATTAGGTAAGCATGTCCTTCCCTGATAAGCCAATGCGAGGCCAAACAAGCTCACTAGCCTCAGCGGAGCTTGCTAGGCTAAGAAAAATAAGCTGGCTCACTTGCCAAGGTATAGACAGGTTTCTTCAACCACAGGTAAGCACCCCATGAACAGGTGAGTTCACCTAACATTGGCGAGCCCAACAAGCTTTCGCTAGTTGAGGGAGCTTGTCTTGACTAAGGGTGCAAAATGATAAACTACTACTCGCAAACTACTCGAGTTCGATTCGGGGAAAGCACGAACTTGTCTTGCTTATGGTCGAGTAGAGCGAGCCGAGCTCGAGCATCTTAATACTTGACTCGAGTGCTCACAAGCTAAATAGAGTAATTGTATTATGTGTGTATATTATATATTAATTTGTTATATATATATATATATAATTGAGTTCTAGCTCGAGCTCGAGCTCAAGTATAAAAATATCTATGATTAAACCGAGTTCATTAGCCTTTATCAAGCTTAATTGAGCTAGCTTGAGTAGCTCAATTTATGTATTTAGTCGAGTTATAAAAACAAAAGTCTATTGAGTTTGAGTCAAGTATCGAGCAGCGAGTTTTCAACCGAGCTCGAGCTTGAGTAGCTTATTGCTCACTAGCCTCAGTGAAGCTTGCTAGGCTAAGAAAAATAAGCTGGCTCACTTGCCAAGGTATAGACAAGTTTCTTCAGCCATAGGTAAGCACCCCATGAACAAGTGAGTTCACCCAACATTGGCAAGCTCAACAAGCTTTCGTTAATTGAGGGAGCTTGTCTCAACTAGGGGTGTAAAATAATACACTACTACTCGCAAGCTACTCAAGTTCGATTCGAGGAAAGCTCGAACTCGACTTGCTTATGGTCGAGTCGAGCTCGAGTAGTCGAGAAAGCCGAGTTCGAGCATCGTAATACTTGACTCGAGTGCTCACAAGCTAAATCTATTAATTGTATTTGAGTGTGTGTGTGTGTGTGTGTGTGTATTATTGAGTTCTAGCTCGAGCTCAAGTATAAAAGTATCTATGATTAAACCGAGTTTGTTAGCCTTTATCGAGCTTAACCGAGCGAGCTTGAGCAGCTTAATTTATGTATCGAGTTAAGTTACAAAAATAAAAATCTATTGAGTTCGAGTCAAGTATCGAGCAGCGAGTTTTCAACCGAGTTCAAGCTTAAGTAGCTTATTGCTCAGCTCAAACTTGACTGATTACACTTCAAGTGTTGACCTCGGCGAGCCCTTCTCCTTGGTATGTTAAGTGCTGGACAAGCTTGCTCAACCTCAATGGTTCTTGGCATGGGGAAACATGCAAAGGCTTGCTCAATCTTGTGGACCTACTCCATTTAGAAGCAAGTTCCCCATTGTTGAAGGAGCTCTGCCTAGCCCTAGCAAGCATTGCAAGGTTTAGTGGGGACTGTGTTGGATGAGCTCACTAGTGAAGAAATAGAGAAAAAGAGAAAATAGGAAAATGAAGGGGAAAATATAATTTTATAACTAAGGACTAAAATAGTAATTGACTTTTCAAATTTCTAGTCTATTAAATGCAACATTGACAAGAACCTGTAGGCCCATTCTTCTTATAATTTTTAAAGTACATAATATTATTATATTTATCATTATATAATTTATATAATTTATCTTTAAAAACAAAATTCAAGTTATACTTCTTATTTTAGTTTTAAATTAAATCAAGTCACATTTGAATTATCAAAAATCAATCTGATTTAATTTTAATTTCAAACTAAATTGAGTTAAGTTAGACCAAATTTTTTTAGCTAATTTCAAGCTCAAGCCTTGCAAGCCGAGCCAATTCAATATTGTCTAATGTAGAACTTGAGCTTGAGTACGAGTAACTTGAATAGAATAAATTGGAGTGACCATGATTTTCTTGGGTTTTTTTTTTAAATATTGCATTTTTTAAAATTAGATACTAAAATGCTTTTTTTTTTTAATTAATTACAAAAATGCGCAAAAAATACCATGCATGGTACATGGTACTTTCCTGCACACATGGGTCTTCTAAATTTTTTTTTTAAATTTTATAATAGTTTTTTATATGATATTTTACATTTACAACTTTATAAATTTTTTAAATTAATTTTTTCACAACTCTATTTAAATTTTACAATGATTTTTATATAATATTTTACGTTTTAGTCCTTATAATTTTTTTAAATTAAAATTTTTCTCACAACCCCATTTAAATTTTACGATGGTTTTTTATATAATATTTTATGTTTAAGTCATTATAAATTTTATTAATTTAAATTCTTTCGAACCCATATCATTTTCAATAAAAAAACATATATCATGCTCCAAACGGATGATAATAATTACATATATTATAAAAAGACTATGACAATCACATATTATGAACGACTACTTGGACTAGGTGCATTAGGACAATTTCGAAGACTATGACCTTCATTCCGATATAAACCACAACACTTCCATTGACCGACCTTCATTTCTGATGGTTGTAGGTTTGACCTTCATAAAGCTTGACAATTGTCAGGTTTGATTGTCCTTATTATTAGTGGTTACAGATTTAACTACTTATTTAAATTTCTGATAATCGTAGGTTTGTGAGAAAGAACCCATTTACAAATTTAATAGGGTGTGTTAGAAAAAATTTAAATTAAAAAATTTATAAAGACTTAAACGTAAATATTAAATAAAAAACCATTGTAAAATTTAAATAGGGTTGTGAGAAAAAAATTTTAATTTAAAAAAATATAAGGGCTAAAATGTAAAATATTATATAAAAAACCATTGTAAAATTTAAATAGAGTTGTGAAAAAAAATTGAAAAAAAATTAATTTAAAAAGTTTATAAGGTTGTAAATGTAAAATATCATATAAAAAACTATTATAAAATTAAAAAGAAAATTTTGGAAGAACCATGTGCAAAAACGTACCGTGCATGGTGCTTTTTGCGCATTTTCGTAATTAATTTAAAAAATGAACATTTTGGTAAATAATTTTAAAAAATACAATAAAAAAAAACAGATTTTCTCCGCTATATATACTAATAAATAAATAAATATAAAAATAAATAAATAAACTTAAAAGACCAAGGTAGAGTTTTTTTTTTTGTCCTTTAACCCCATCAGTCTCTTCCACTTTCTATAACTTTCAACTCATTCAAAAGAGCACTATTTTTATAAAGGGCCAATGCTTTATTTATTATTATTTTTTTCTTTTTTACAAAAAAAATTCTAAATATACAAAATGGTCTTCATACTTTATGCTAACTATCAAGTCCAATCAACTTGACATAGACATTCAGCATTTGGACAATATAAAGATAAAAAAAGAAAAATGACTTTTTACCCCAGATTTTCAAAACTTTCCAAGTAGCCCTTATAAGTTATGAATACCCCAGACAACCTCTCCGTTATAGCTTCACTTCTTTTTTGCCTCTTGTAGCTCACTTCCACTGGCTCCATGTTGTGAAATTCCATCGTTGCCCTTGATAATGGTGGGAAAAAACCGCCCAATCACATCATGTTTATAAAAATTGTGCTTTGAGCCATCACATGTTCAACTTTTTTTGCCTTCATTTTTGTTTCTTCTTAAACAAACTTTGGAAGAGCTTTATCACCTTGGATTCTTAGAATTTTTCAATTCCTCCCCATTTGGTGCGCTGGAGTTCTGTCGGTTGCCCGAGAAGATGACCATCTCTTCCTTGCCCTCACCTTGGTTCACAAGGGAAGCCCTACGAGAGAAAGAAACAATTTATTTTTCATATAAGACTCATTTTAATATTAATTCGGTGAGAGAGAGTAACAATTTATTTTTGTGTAGGTTTTCTATGAACAGTTTTTGTGCTATTGGTAGATACAAAGGGGAGGGACGAGTGCTAGTGTTCACGATCCTGATTTCTTAGGAATCAATCTTAACAGAGATATGTGAGCGATGGGGTCTCGATGTTTCCCGTGTTAAGGTGAAATTTATCACACCTGATGCACATCAAACAGTTTGTCAGATAGAAAACGAGGTTGACTTACAGTGGATGTGTTATGTGTACGTCATTGTCAAACGCACTGCAATTGATCTCATGGTTGAGACTGATGATTTGCCACCGTCCCTTCCTAGTGACAAAGATTTCTTCTTGTTATAAAGTTCTTCTCCTTTATATTTATATAATTTATACATGTTAATTAGTGATTAACTGAAGCGTAACAGTTTTATCGCTTACTAAAATCTCTTTACGCTTAATTTGTATGATTTGCGCTTAAAATATATATTAAGCGCACAAGATTTCCTATTATCGCTTAATTAACCCAATTTCCGCTTAAAATGTTATGTTTGTGTTTAATCTTCGATTTTAATAGGTATTTAGATTCAGCGAGCATATCCATTCACCACAAGGTCGATTTTACTAGGTATTTAGATTCAGCGAGCATATCCATTCACTACAGGGCACCCTGACGGTGTGGTAGGCCTTCCTGACTCATCAATTCAATCTGAAGTTTTGTTGTTGATATCGGACAACATTTTGTAAATTCTTACCATTTTAGAGATGCGCTCCAAAATTTTGCAATCAAGCGAAATTTTGACTTCAAATTCATAAAGAATGAAAAACACAGGGTGACTGTCGAATGCGCCGCGGTTGGTTGTCAATGGCGTCTTCATGCATCAAATGAATACAATAAAAAAGACCTTCATAATCAAGACAATGCACCCGTCACACACTTGTGGTGGTGGTATTGGCTCGGTGTCACATCTGAAAGCGTCTAAAAAATGGATAAGCGCACATGTGATTCAGAAGCTTAAGGACCAGCCCTTGTACAAGGTCATCGACATTCAGAAGGACATGTTACGGGAAGATGGTGTTGACATTCCATACAAGCAAGCTTGGTTGAGTAAAGAGTATGCCCAGGTTATCCTCGATGGAAGCGAGGTGTCCATCTATGATTTGTTCCTTTGGGACTCAAATAAGATGGTTCAGACAAACCTCGGCAGCATTGCGATTGTGGATAGAGATAGTGAGCATTTTAAACGTGCATTCTTTTCTGTTAGTGCAAATGCACTTTAAGATTGGCATAATTTGACACCTAGTCAAGATGACATGGCAAGCATGATGACATGGCATGGAGAATGATGTGGAATGAAGGATGACATGGCAAATATACTTGGCTAGGTGGAAAATATCATGAGAGATCTTGGAGGAGTTATTTTTGGCAAGAAGTTGCAAACTCTCATGAAGATTGAATGAAGATCTTGGAGAAACTATTTTAGGCAAGATGATCAAGCAAGCAATATCTTGGAGTCAATATCTCATCAAGACCATATTTAGGAGATTGATTGAAGACTAAATATGGGTGGAGCTAAATGAAGAGAATCCTATCAATGGAATGATTCTTAAAGACTATTGAAGGCAAGATTTGAAGATCCTTGTTGAAGATTTGAAGAACCCTAATAGAGAATGATATGAAGTCTATTAAGGGTATGTTTGAAGATGCGCCTATTGATGGCAAGATTTGGATGATGGATTGAAGATCCTTGAAGACCAAATTTGGGTGATGTGAAGACCAAGTTTGGCAAGTTCCATGAAGACGCACATAGGACGTGCTCCCCTTGCGAGGGGGCTGTGTGGTGAGGAGCTGAAGAGGGAGGTTAGTTGCTGGTAGGTTCGGATCAAGTGATCGAGCTACATCGACTCAGATAGGGTGTCTTGAGGTCGCTTAGCAATGGAGCCAGAATTCAGCCAAGCCAACAGCCAGGGTCAATGTCGCAACAAATGTTACAACATAAGTTACGACATCTAATTTCGGAAGGTTCCAAAGTTAGAAGCCGCGGAGATTCTAAAAAAGGGTATGCGCTATATTTGGGACGTTGAGGCGTCTATATATACCACCTTGGTCTAGGATTGGGTACGACTCTTGAAAGAGGGAGTAGGGAGGTACCGGACAATCTAGAGAGGGTAGTATTCTTTGTATGTGAGAGAGTGACAAGTGTGTTTTGTACTCTTCTATCTTTTACCCCTTTTTAGTGGATTGTTGATCTCCGGGCATGGCCCCCCAGATGTAGGCAAGTGGATGCCGAACTGGGTTACCAACGTCTTGTGTCTCCTCTTTGTGGTTTGTGTTTATTTTTCTTGAGTGCTTAAGTGAGTGAGTGTTCCTCTTATTTCACAAACCCTAACCGGCGGAACTAACATTTTCTTTCCGTGCGTGTATCATGGGATTCAAGAGAGGTTGCAAGCCATTGTTGTTTCTCAGTAGTACCCACCTTCTTCGAAAATATTGGGGTACTCTATTGGGTGCCACAGGTAAAGATGGATACAATGGTTTTTTCCATGTGGCGTTCGGTATTGTCGACAACGAGACCGATGAAAATTGAACGTGGTTGATTTCCAAATTAGGTGATGCTTTATATGATGATGAAGATTATAAAGGGATTATTACTTTTGTGTCGGACAGGTCTAAGGGACTTATCAATGCTATTGCAAAGGTCTTCCCTTCTTCCCCACATGCATATTGCCTTTGACAACTTGGAGGCTAATTTTATAAAAGACAATGTTAGACTTGGGAAGGCATTGAAGGAAGAGTGTTGGTTTATATTCTTTCGTATTGTATATACATCTACTGCTAAA
This sequence comes from Dioscorea alata, assembly GCA_020875875.1. Classification (NCBI taxonomy): domain Eukaryota; kingdom Viridiplantae; phylum Streptophyta; class Magnoliopsida; order Dioscoreales; family Dioscoreaceae; genus Dioscorea; species Dioscorea alata. Next base: position 5,279,806 of record CM037017.1, on the reverse strand, counting down.
GAATTTGATGATTCGGTGAATGAATTGCAGGTTACATCACCTGATGCCTATCACTGGCTGCTTCATAAATCAAATGTCACATTGGTTAAATTATTTATTCAGAGGTAAACATTAGGACGAGATGTATTCAAATGTCGTAGAGTCATTCAATGCGTGGATCAAAGAAGCTCGGCATTAACCGGTGACAAAAATGGTTGACTCCATACTGTATTTGAATGTTGATTCATTCCATGGATTTTTTTTTCCGATGTATTTCATGATGTTTTCATTTACTTATTTTATTTAATGCTTAATAGTGTTTGTTATCATTTAATATTGTTTGTTTCTATTTAAATTTTAGGGTCTTTAGTTAATAGTGACTTATAATGTTTAATTATACATGTTCTACATCATACAGGTTCAAACTGATGTGCATGTCATACACCTGTCGTGAGCAGTCGAACAAATGGGAGGCCTACTTATGCCCCGACATACATAGGAAGGTAGAGGAAATTATTACGGAAGTCCGAAATCTTCATGTTGGTTATTGTGGTAATGACTGTTTTGAAGTGATTAACTAGTGCAGCAATTCCATAGATCTATCGGGTAAAATTTATTCATGTTACAAGTTTCAAGTTTGTGGTATTCTGGGAAAACACGCTTGTGCTGTAATAATGCAAACAGACATAAGCATTCATCGACTTATTAGTGGCTACTTCACCATCGACAAGTATAAATTGGCCTATAAGGAAGCTATTTTCCCCATACACGATCATGACAAGCCTACGGACAACAATTGAGAATTGCGTTTACGCCCGCCTGTTACGAGAAGGCAACCTGGACGTCCAGGACGAAAGTGGATCGAGTCGTAATCGTCCGAGGTCTGCGATTTATGTTGCAGTTGCTACCATGAGTCCAGTCACAATTGTAGATCTTGCAATCAAACTATTGTCGACTTAGCATGGATGAGCAGTTATCTTTGTTACATATGTTCATTACAAATTATCATAGACTACTATATGTTTTACTTGTTACTTATTAAATTGTTTTGATCAGAAAATATACTATAAACACATAAGCATTATCTTAAACGTAAACATAATATATTAAGTGATAAGAATGATAGTTAAGTAAAGACAAATAAGAATAAACACAAACATAAGTTTTTAAACAGAAACACTGATATTTAAGTGACAAATTAAATAAGTTAGTGGAAACAATTTTAAGTTAGCATGACAGTACATTATAACTGGAAAAAAAAAAACTTAATGTAAAGGCTCACCTGTTGTGACTGGAACTCTCTTGTCAGTATTTCACATCCCTGCAACAGACGTACAGTGACATTATTACCTGTTGTCCTCGAGAAATGCCTTGAAGAGGTTGCCCTCTCATTTTTCCTTCAAGGCAATGGTGTGGGAGCAATGTCATCTTCGTGGCGGGTGGCCCGAACAAAGCCTTCTTCTTCCTTATTCGCGGCGACGAGTTCATGAAACTAACATTTGTAAACAACACAATCTCATTGAAACCTAAAAAAAAAAAATTAACATTAACGTACACATATAAAATGGTTTTTAAAACAAAAAATAATATTGGTAAATGGTAACCCTTAAACTTAAACAATAACCAATATTGTTAAACACTAAAACATTATCTTAAACAGAAAAGACCATAATTACATGATAACTAGTAAACTTCTATATAAACAAAGTTTTCTACACAAAATGTCAGTCCAGACAAACATTAACGAACAATGTGAAATTGTAACACACATTATTAATGATTTATTGCTTCCTTTCCTTCTAGTGATGACAACATGGGTCCTAATGACGCTTTCTTCCAATAACTATTTTCACAATAACATAGTATCCCTAGGGTCTTGCCAAAATGTAACTTCTTACCGGTGTCGATGAGCTGACAAAACCATATGTTCAGTTCGACTGTGTAACCTTTTAGTTACCTTGTGTTGGTCTACTTCCCAGCGCATCTTGTTTGCACTCGAGCGGCCGTTTGTGGAACATCCTCCATAAGCTACTTGTGTGTTGCCTGTACTCATGAGTATCATGCCATTCCAGGTAGGTCATCGACATAATCAATGATCCAATTTGGCACCAAGCATGATGTGTTTGGGAAGAAGATACTACCCATGAGGTACACCATAAGGAATTTTACAAAATTATCTTCTTCTCTCCTCTTTCGAACAATTTGGTCAAGGGTTTTCTTGATGGATTCTCTGTGTCTTTCATTGGTTTTCGATAAATACTTATCTTCAAAAGATGTGTGTATTTTTTTCTTCTGAAATATGACTGCGTCTCCATCACATCATAGACCAAGAATAAGAGCCACATCTTTAGGCTTGAAACTCAACAAGCTTGCCCTAATCCTGAATTTATTGGTGCGGTCATCATACCTTTGCAACAGAGAATAAAATAGGGCCCTCTCTTGCAATATAGGTTCCATTTCAGTGAGTGCTACAAACGGTGTCCTTTGAATGATCTCCCAGTATAGTCCACTCATGTAAACTTTCAATTCAGCCATAATCTCCACTACCGATATCAAGTAACATGACCCGTTAAAAAGGTTGACCGCCATAAGCACAAGCCTACGAGAAGAGCAATACATTAAGTAGTATTCAGTCATAAATGAGAAGCTATATTATTACACGAAAAACTCATTTATTAAACTTATGTTATTAAATACTACATAATGTAACCATATCAAATTAAAGGGGAAACATACATTATAAACATTAGACAACACCATGAAAAACACACACATGTGAGATTGCATAACAATCGAGAAAATCTCCTTCAACACAATATTATCGCTTTCGATCGTGTACACAGAGGAAAATGAAAAACAAAACCCCAGCCAAAAAATCTACCTGCAAACTACAATATCATCCAATAATCACACCATAAAACTGAAAAATCTCTCTTTCTAACAAACTATTTTACAAATCAAACTGCAAAAAAAACCCACATAATGTAAAAATAAAACAAAACTACAGAACTTCTTCAACGATGTCCGTCTCACCTCAATACCTTAGAGTGCAAACTAACGAATTGCTTAAGGGTTGAGCGGGAGTTCTCTTGCGATCGAGTAGTGGAATGAAATTACGGTCATACAGAAGATGTCCAGTAATAACAACCTCGGAAAGGAAAAAGATGAAGAGGTGAAGAAAGGAAAAAATGGCGCCAATAATGGTATTCTCTCGGGATTACCCAAAAAAAAAAAAACACTTAATCTCCAAGTGGAAAAATCATGCAGGCAAGGGACAATTTCATCCAAAAAATTCAAAACTAACCCTATCAACCACCGTTATATGCTTGGGGAAGAGAGAGAGAGAGAGAGAGAGAGAGAGAGAGAGAGAGAGAGAGAGAGAGAGAGAGAGAGGGGTGGGGGGGGGGGGGGGGGGGGGGGGGGGGTTCAAAATCATTGTATTCAAAAGGAAGGGACTTTTAGGGATACTCAAATTTAGAGGGACAATTTGTGCATATTGCAAACTTCCAGGGTGTTTTTGGCAATTATTAGTTAAAAAACAAAAAGAAAGGCTAAGTCCAGACAAGAATCATTATATATTAAAGAATAATGAAAAAAAGTCTAATGATTCATTGAAAGAAAGATTGCCACAATTACTTGTATCTACATTCCAAACTTATTTCTCATTTGAAACAAACATAAAGCACTATCACCTGAATCAATCGAACCAAATTTTTAAATATTTACTAGTAATGTTTCCTTTTGCATGATCAATTGATTATGTGGTAGGAGGCCCTTTCAACTACTGAGTCACTCCTCATAAAAACACCATGAAAGTATGGGAAAAAATCACATCAGCATTAAACAGATATTTTGAATTAAAAACAAAAACAACGAAGTAATATGGAAACAAAAATTTAGTAACAAAATGGAAATAGAAAAATTTATTAGATGTTCGTATCAGTAATCAATTAAAAACAACTATCAAATAACTGAAATTTGTTGAGCAATATAAGCCAGGCTAAACAAAACAAACTTTTTATTACTCCTTGTAATTTTATTTGTTCATTTTAACTAATTCTCATGGACTGAAAAAATCGATTGATGTTAATTAATAATCTAAAATTTATTAAAAATTATATTTACTTTCTAAGATTACTCTTATTTAAAATATAATTTAATGAAATATGTAGTTGATTATTGTTTATTAGAAGTTGTAAAAGTACATTAAATATAAAGGGTAGATTTGGAAAATCAATATTTAATGCTTCATAAATTTTTTAAATGGACAAGAAAAAAGGACCAAAGAATAACTCTAAAATGGGACAAGTAAAAATGACCGAAGAGAGTATAATTGTATTATTTTGTTATTTTAATTATAAAACATTGCTTTAATGGTAAAAAGTAGGTGACACTTATTGCTATAAATAAGCCACATATAGATAAAATCAGGGACGTAAAACTAACTTTTTGGTGTGATGTAAGTAGTACGTAGAGGTAAGTAGGTGTGATGTAAGTAGTTTTACATGTAAAACTTACTTTTTGGTGTTTGTGTTGATGTAAAACTAACTTTTACATGTGAAACAACTTACCACAAAACCTTTTTTTTTTGTAGGATTTCAACTCACAACAACTTTTGCTGTGAGTTGAAATCTTGCAAAATAGATTGTTTATACTTACCCCCAAAAGCATCAGCAATAGTGATGAGAGAAGGCTATGGAACCACATCAGAGAAGCCACCAATGAGATCCGAAGAAGAGAAGAAGGATGAGAGCATGCTAAGCTTTGGGTATCTGTTAGCGGCGACCATAGCTGGCTGGGATGAGGAGGCTCTACTCTTGGCCTGCCTCATTGTGGAAGACACTCCCCTGAGAGAGTCACACCACAAGAAACGTCTTGGATTCCCCTCCAAAACCCCAAGCTCCACCAATTCAATCAGGTTGTTCTTGAGAAAAGAGTAAAAGATCCAAGTTTGATTTGAGAGATCTTGATTGATGACTTGTTTGGGTTTGTTTAGGAAATGGAGGTCACGGAGGAAGAGTCCCGGTTCAATGTCTGCTGTTGTTCTTTGTCTTGATGATGAGCAGAAGGACGTTCAAGGTCTTTTTTGTTTTTTTTTTTATATAATTTTCAAATCAAAGATTGAATTACAGGAAAATAGAAGCAAGAAATTTTATGTTTTTGGAATAGCTTTGTTTGATTGGATTTTAGTTTGTGTAGGTGATGGAGTGAAGAAAAAAGAAGAAGGAAATGGTGGTGTTGATGAGGAGAATAATGGAGTAGAAGAGGTTTTGGCCAAGAAGGTTTCAGAGAATGGAGTTCCTTGCATTGATAGACTAAGGGAAGAGCTTTCTTGTGCGGTGAGGAGCTCTTCTTTTGGGGTTCTTTTCTTGATGATAATGTTTAGCAAGTTGCTAATTTTATATTTCTGTTATTTTCATTTCCCATTTAATATTTGTCAGCACAAGGTAAACATATGATTAAAATTCTGTTCAGTTAATCATCTTTGTTAGTCTCTGATTTGAAGCTTTTTCCTAAAAAAATAAAAATTAGAATTTGTGTTTTAATTTCTGAAATTTGATATTTGCATAAGTTCTATATCTTGCATTTTGATTCATAGTTAAGAATTATGACAGCTTTTGCATGAAATGCCTGAAATCATTGCTTCTAAATATGGGAAAAGATATCCAAAATGCAGGCAATTTATCAAGTTAGCAAACAATATCAGCAGCTTCAATCATTTGAACTTGTTCTCATAAATACGAAATACAAAATATGAAATATGAATAACTCTCTCAGTGTCAATGTGCTTATAATTTTGCAGCAGCACAAGGTCTTACACAGTGAACACAGTGCTTTGGAACACAATTCAGCTTCTATTTCCTGACGAAATCAAAGCTAGAACAAAGTGCATCAATACATCATCACCTAAAGAAAGCCCTGAAAGAAGAATTAGGCACACAATCACTAGTAATGCAAGGACCACCATTAGCCAAGCTCCGAGAGTGATAGCGTGCAAGTGATAATAATAATGGCAATAATTGATGAAGAAGAGCAATGTCGAGCCAATTGGAGGATGCAAAATTGGCCTTAAGGTTACAAAGAGAGGAATTTATGGAAGCATTCAGAGAGAATTACAATGAGACAAGTATTATATCATGTTGTAATTTTTTTTTTTTTTTGTTCATGAGACAAGTACCATGCTATGTTTTTATTTGTTGTTTGGATGAATGTCATGCTGTATTTTTTTTTGTTGTTGAGACAAACATTGTGTTGTATTTTATTTTATTCTAATGTAATTTTATGTTAAAAAATATTATTTGTTAATTAAATTTAATAATAATCTTTTAAAAAATAAATTTTAATTATTTTTACATTAAATAAATATTGTATTAAGCTAATTAATTATTTTGGCTTATATTAATTTGTATGACAAGTATTAAATCATTAATAATAAAAACTAATGGAGGTAATCTCACCATGCCATTTACATGGTGACTCTACCTCTTACACTTACATCAAACTAAACACATAAAAAGTAAATACAACATTTTCACTTACATCAAACTAAACAACAATGATATAAGTTGAAATACAACATTTTCACTTATACTGTAAGTCCACTTACATGTAATTTGAATTACTACCAACCAAACACCCCCTTAATCATTTCAATCCATGCATCTCATTGATCTTAAACATTAGACTTCATTTAATATATGTTTTTTTTTTTGGTGAGGAAAAGGAACTGCCACAGTAACTATTTATTGAAGGAAAAAAAACTAAAAAAACAAAACAGAAGAAGTTCCCAAGAACAAACAAAGCTGAGACATAAACAGACAACCAAACCAACAAAGCAATTCAAAATTAAAAAAATAAAGCCAGCATCTTGGATGAGCTTCATCAACCAACGAGTCTTCTCCATCCCTTTGTGAAACAAGGATAAGGTAATCTGATTGGTACCTCGGGCAGCTAGAGCAAACACAATGTGATTCTAGTTTCTAGGAATATAATCCAAGCGATAGTTGCTCAACTGAAGAATGAGTTGTTGAAGATTAGCCACAGCTCCATTTGAAATCCAAGCATTAATGCTGGCGCCATCAACCAAGACTTTGATGAGCTTCCCCAAACTAACATAAATTCTGAAAATAATGATGTTATCCATCTTAGCACAATGAAGCACCACTGTTAGAGCTTTGATATCTGCATCAATGTTGGAATTATTAATAACCTGACAGCAACCTAGCTACAAGTAAAATGGAAAAATTAGCATCAATAAGAACAAAATCTACACCACTGATACCTGGTTCGGATGGCCCAAAAGCTGCAGAGTATAAGCCATAGGACCAAGCAAAAGGTATGTTAAGGATATAAAACCTTTTTCCCATCTAATCCAAAGGAGAAGACATTAATTCCTGGACATGATCAATTGCTTGCCAAGCAATCCAAATAAAATTAGCCCTCTGGTTCTTGAAGATGATATCACTGTTAGTGTAAGCCCTAGCCCCAATACATTGTATGAACTCTTATTATTTGGATAATTATTATGAGGCATCGTTTTATCTATTATTATTCTTGTGCATAGTTAATAAGATAAAATTTCCTTGAATATTGGTTCTGGTCAAGTTATCAAATGCGTGATTTGGATAGTAAAACCTTGAAGCATAAACTAGAACAATATTCTAAATATCCCTAGTCGATTATTTTCATGGGAATGAAACTAAATTAAGACTAGTATGTCTTTCGTGAGATGACCTTGTTTTACGGGTCATAGGATATGGGATATCAATCAAAGGACATAGATACATATTAGGGAACAGTGTACCTGGATCGATCCGCTTTTAAGAACACTACATGGTTCTAAAGTCATAAGTGATTTTCTCAAGCAATTCTTGTACTCGAATCCTTCGACCTAGAATCACTATGGATCTCGGATGAATCCTTACATGTTTTGACTTACGCCTAATGTCATTCATAACTGAGTGGCAAGTATGGGTATGTTTGGGCATGTCACAGTTCATGCTGAGAGACATGAGTGAAGTGATGGGATTGTCCCTCTCTGTAGAGAGAGTGAATATCACCGTCCACTTGATTAGTAAGACTGAGTAGTGCGTGGTTAAGCCCAAGGGAAATGATAAGAGTTATCATTTACTAAGAGATCAAGAAATTAATTAGCATTAAAATAAGGGTGACTCGCTCCATACCTTACGCTAATTAAGATATTTAGTGGCAAAGGATTGTATGAGGTTACGATAGGTTTCGTTAATTCTCGAAATTGAACTTCATTTAATATTGGGTAATCGTATTATCTTGCTAGAGAATAATTATGATTTATGAGCGTTAAAATTGTTTAAGCTCATTGGCAATGTTAAATGGACCTACAGGATCGTACACTAAGAATGTCGGGATCAAGGTTCAGTATTTGTTACTTATTGGACCACCTATTTAGGGTTTTAGTGAAAAACCTAAATTAGGTGGAGCGAATAGCTTATTCGGGTTGGGTCTTATTAAGTGTTGATCCAATCTAATCGATTTGGTTAATTAAAATGGTTTAATTAATCAAGTAAAGAAGAGATTGCTAATTTGATTAGGAGTGAAGGGTTTTTTTTTTCATAAATTAGGGTTTTGGGTTTCCAATATAAATAGATGATCTAACCCTAATATGAGATAGAGAGAAAATAGAGTAATTGAGAGATTGTCTCTTAAGAAACCCTAGCTGCCACCCACTCTTCTCCCTTGGCCGCCGACGTCGGATCCCGCCGTCGGAACCTGCTGCCGCCGCGCCTACAGTCCCTTTTGTCTTGAATCTCGGGTGCTTGCTATTCGAACCAAGAAACAAGTGTTGTTTCTTGAGGTACTAGCATACCTGCTTGATTCCCAAAGGCGTTCGTGTATACGTGATTGTAGAGAGAAGTCATGATTCGCAGTCCCTTTCAATTTTGGGGAAATAAAGGTACGTTAAGAATTGTCATCAAAAGAAGGTATAACTTTTAATTATCTATTTATTTAGAATTTAATCCTAGTTCTAGCATACGTTAGGGTTTTATCATGTTTCCCTTCTCTTGAATCTCGGGTGCTTACTATTCGAACCAAGAAACAAGTGTTACTTCTTGAGGTACTATCATACCTGCTTGATTCCCAGAGGCGTTCGTGTGTATGTGATTGTAGAGGGGAGTCGCGACTCGCAGTCTCTTTTAATTTTTGGGGAAACAAGGGTACGTTAAGAATCGTCATCAAAAGAAAGGTATACCTTTTAATTATCTATTTATTTAGAATTTAATCCTAATTTTGGCATGCGTTAGGGTTTTATCATGTTTACTTTCCATTAAAAATTTTGTTATCCGCTGTGAATTTGCATGTACTTTTGCGTGATAATTCCCTTGTTAGAGTGATAAGATCCCAACAGTGGTACCAGAGCCAGGTTTTGCATGCCTATAGGATTAGATGTTAGTTCTATTCATAATGTTATTTTGATTGACAATGCATGCTAATAGAATAGGATGATAGATCTGTATTCTGTTAATCTTGTTAATCTTATTAACTAGTTAATATTTCCTAATATGATTAGGAAATAATTGATCATGCTTATTAGATCTGTAATCTATTAATTTTGTTAATCTGATTAACTAGTTAATATTTTCTAATATAATTAGGAAATAATTGATCATGCTTATTTTTAGAAAGATTTTATTTTCTATGTGCAAATCTTGATTTGATTAGGATTTTAATATATATATATATGTGTGTGTGTGTGTGTGTGTGTGTATGTGTGTGTGCTCTTATGGTATGATTGTTTTATTGTTTTTGGTATAATTGTTATGTCTTAAACATTATAATTCTACGCAAGGAATTGATTAGTTTGATTGATAGCACAAATCAACTAATAGTGAGGTTTAGGGGTTTTAAGAAGATTTCATTTGATGAAATAGATCAAAGGGCTTGATTGTTTGGGTTAACACCCAAGCCCGTCACTGGGTTAGTTCTTAAAACCTAAACACACAATTCCTGTATGGCTTAAATTAAAAGTTAATTAACATTCAGATTCCATGTCTTTCTTGCTTGGTCTATTTAATATGCGTGTGATGAATATTGGTTGGTGCGTTCATGGGCCTTAGCTGTTTAAAAGGCCTGCTTGTCGTTTTATTTTTATACAGCCTATGAGTCGTTATATTTATGTGTATGGCTTGCATGTCATCGTTAGTTTTGTTTTTTTATTTTATATTGTATAAAAATTAAAGAAAAGGTGACTTGATGAAGTCGGAGTCCCAAAGGTTGGTGGAAGAGCTTGTCGTGGCACAACCAGAAGAGGAACCTGCCGGAGATAGTCTTTAGGCTTAGGATTTTCTGGCCCATGAATGTCACATTTATTTCTGTTTTTTATTTATTCCTTGCATATGTTTTGGATGAATGGAATTCCACTATTGCCATGTAAGCCGTAATTAATCCCAACAATAGTAAGTCATGAAAATGTCTTCCCTTACTCGAAACTTGTCAAGGCATCAATTATCGAAACATGGGTCATGCCAAAGCTGAGCGCGTTAGATTAACTTTGTGAGGCAAGTGTTGGGAAAATGGTTATGGCCAACACTAGAGTAAAGGTTTGACTTAACATGGGTAGTCGGACGGTCCTAGCCCTAGGCATTGAAAAGATTGGGGTGTGCTTTAACACTAAATGTTAACCCCATTATATCCAAGAATCACATGCGATGTGCTTGGAAAGAGTTCCTACCTAAATAACCTAGTCTTAGGTGTACAAGCTCAGCTTGACCAAGATGAAGTGAAATATAGATCTTGGCCCTCAATAAATCACTAACAACGAATTATTTACATTGGGATATTAATTCGTAATTGTGGGAATTTTTTTTAAGACCTCATAACTGAATCTTGCTTTTAATTCTGTGTAGATCATAATGACAACCAATAATGCAAATCCACAAAATTTTTCATTGCGATCTATCCTTGAGAAGGACAAGCTCCATGGAACCAATTTCCTTAATTGGTCTCGAAACCTTAGAATTGTTCTTAGGCAAGAACGGAAATTGGAATCCATTGAGAAACCGTTGCCTAAAGCACCGGTAAGGAACGCTACGGGTGCTGTTAAAGAGGCATTTGACAAGTCAAAGAATGACTCTAATGATGTTACTTGCCTCATGCTGGCCACCATGAGTCCAGAATTGCAAAAGCAGTTCCTGGATATGGAGACTTATGATATTATGGTGCATCTTAAGGAAATGCTCCAAGAACAAGCCAGACATGAAAGGTTCATGACCACAAAAGTGTTGACCTCGTGTAGGATGGCTCAGGGTACTTCGGTAAGTGCCCATATACTTAAGATAAAGGGGTATATTGATAGGCTCGAGAAACTTGATGTGCCGATCCAAAAGGAACTTGCGGTGGACCTTATCTTAGGGTCCTTGCCAGATAGTTATGATCAATTTGTCATGAACTATAACATGCATGGTATGGATAAGACACTTACCAAGCTGCATGGGATGCTTAAAAATGCTGAGCAGAGTATTAAGAAATCCATCCCGATGCTTATGGTACGAAAGGACAAGGGAAAGGAAGAAAAGTGGAAGGGTAAAACCAAGTCCAAGCCAAAGAAGAAGGTTGGACCTTATTCCAAAGGCAAGGAGACTAAGAAACTCAAGCCCAAACCTCAGAAGGAGGGTATGTGTTTTCACTGCAATGAAGCTGATCATTGGAAAAGAAACTGTCCACTCTACTTGGAAGAGTTAAAGAAGGGAGACAAGCCCTCTACTTTAGGTATCTATATGATAGAAGTTAATCTCTCTATTTCTATATCATGGGTATTCGATACCGAATGTAGTTCTCACATTTGTTCAAATGTGCATGGACTTAGAAATAGGAGACGTTTAACTAAAGGCAAAGTTAACCTAAGAGTAGGGAACGGAGCAAGGGTTACTGCAATAAAGATAGGAGACTATCCATTAACTTTGCCTTCTAGACTTATTTTGAATTTAATAAATTGTTATTATGTGCCTGCTATGAGCAGAAACATTATTTCAGTTTCTTGTCTAGATAATGATGGTTATAACTTCATTATTAAGAATAATGATATTTCTATTTTTCGTGAGGACATTCTATATGGCAATGCTATACTTAGTAATGGGCTTTACGTTCTAGACTTTAAGAACCACAAGTCCATCTATAACATAGATACTAAAAGGGTTAAGTTGAACAAGTCGAACCCTTCATACTTCTAGCATTGTTGTTTGGGTCACGTAAATGAGAAAACACATCTCAAGACTTCATAGGGATGAAGTTCTTGGCTCATTTGATTTTGAATTATTTGAGACATGCGAATTTTGTCTCCATGGCAAAATGACTAAAAGACCCTTTAACAAACAAGGTGAAAGGGCAGATGATTTATTGGGACTACTACATTCAAATGTATGTGGACCATTAAGCACACATGCTAGAGGTGGTTTTGAGTACTTTGTTACTTTCACAGATGACTTCAGTAGATATGGCTACGTCTATCTTATGAAGCACAAGTCTGAGACTTTTGCGAAATTCAAGGAGTTTAAGAATGAAGTGCAAAACCAACTTGGCAAAAGTATTAAAGTCATTCGATCAGATCGAGGTGGTGAATACTTAAGCCAAGAGTTTGATCATTATTTGAGAGAGTGTGGAATAGTTTCACAACTCACTCCTCCTGGAACACCTCAGTGGAATGGTGTGTCGGAAAGAAGAAATCAGACTTTATTGGATATGGTTCAATCAATGATGATTCAAGATGGTCTTCCAATAACCTTTTGGGGATATGCCCTTGAGACTACTGCATTCCTGCTAAATAGAACTCCAACTAAGGCAGCTGAAAAGACACCATATGAGATATGGACTGGGCGAAAGCCTAATGTGACTTTTTTATGAATTTGGGGTTGTGAGTTACATGTTAAAAGGTTAACATCAGACAAGCTCACATCCAAGACCGACAAATGCCTATTTGTGGGGTATCCCAAAGAAACTAAGGGATACTATTTCTACAACCCTAATGAGAAAAAGGTGTTTGTTGCTTGGAATGCTATTTTCTTGGAGAAGGAGTTTCTTCTCAAGAAGAACAATGGGGAGTGGATTACTACTTGAGAAGGTTCAAGTACCACAAATTCCTGCAGAGGATAGTTTGGAAATGGAAACGGATTCACAAAGAGTTGTGGAACCCGAACCCATTACACAAGAACCAAGAAGGTCTGGTAGGATTCGTCACGAGCCTGAGAAATATGGTTTTCTCATTACTGACAATCAAAGCTTAGAGCTATTGGATCAGGATGATCCCATCACCTACTGAGAGGAAATTGAGAATTCTAATTCGAATAAATGGCTTGGAGCTATGAAATCCAAAATGCAATCGATGTATGATAACCAAGTATGGACTTTGGTTAATCCACCGAAAGATGCTAAGATCATTGATTGCAAATGGATTTTCAAACATAAGGCTGATAACACCTTCAAAGGTAGACTAGTGGCGAAAGGTTTCAGACAGACTCATGTTATTGACTATGATGAAACCTTTTCACCAGTAGTCATGCTCAAATCCATTAGGATTTTCTTGCCATAACAGCATATTATGACTATGAGATGTGGTAAATGGATGTCAAAACAACTTTCCTTAATGGAAACCTCCTTGAAGATGTGTACATGACACAACCTGAGGGTTTTGTCGATCAAAAGGACCCTAACAAGGTGTGCAAGTTGCTGAGGTCCATTTATGGATTCAAGCAAGCATCTCGAAGTTGGAACCTCTGTTTTGATGAGGCAATCAAAGGGTTTGGCTTTCTCACAAATGAGGATGAGCCTTGTGTGTACAAGAAAGTTAGTGGGCTCGTAGTTGTTTTCCTTATGTTATATGTCGATGACATTTTGCTTATTAGAAACGACATCCCGACATTATTAAATGTTAAGCAATGGTTAGGAAAGTGTTTCTCAATGAAGGACTTAGGTGAAGCTGAGATTATACTAGGTATAAAGATCTATAGGGATAAATCACAATGGCTTTTGGGACTAAGTCAAGAAAAGTACATAAATATGATACTGAAATGGTTCAGTATGTCTAACTCCAAGAAAGGATTTTTACCCAAGTCTCAGGGAGTTGTTCTAAGTAAAAGGGATTGTCCTCAAACTAAAGAATAAAGGGAACACATGAGTAAGATTCCTTACGCATCTACTATAGGATTTATCATGTATGCCATGCTATGTACTAGGCTAAATGTCGCACATGCACTAAGCATAACTAGCAGATTCCAACAGGATCCAGGGGAACACCATTGGTCTGTTGTCAAGAATATTTTTAAGTACTTGCAAAGGACTAAAGATTACTTCTTAGTGTACGGTGGTGAGAATGAGCTCATTGTAACAAGTTACACTGATGCTGCATTTCAAACCAATGTTGACGACAGTAAATCACAATCTGGTTATGTGTTTTGTTTGAATGGAGGTGCTGTAAGCTGGAAGAGCTCAAAACAGGACACCATCACTAATTCTACCACAAAGTCTAAGTATGTAGCTGCATCAGATGCTTCTAAGGAGGTTGTTTGGCTTAAGAGGTTCCTTACTGGATTAAGAGTTGTCCCAAGCATCCTAGATCCAGTAAACCTCTTTTGTGACAACAACGGGGCCTTAGCACAGGCCAAGGAGCCCCTGTCACACCAGAAGTCCAAACACATACTCAGGAGATTCCATCTCATTCAGTAGATAGTTGATAAAGGAGATGTGAAAGTTTGCAAGATTGTTGGAGAAGACAATGTAGCTAATCCTTTGACCAAGCAATTGGCTAGGCCAAAACATGATCGTCATGTTAGGTCTTTTGGTCTTAGAGCTATGCCTAATTACGACTAGTGCTAGTGGAAGATTCTTAGTGTAATCCCTAGCCCCAATACATTGTATGAACTCTTATTATTTGGATAATTATTATGAGGCATCGTTTTATCTATTATTATTTCTGCGCATAGTTAATAAGTCATAAGTGTACCTGGATCGATCCGCTCTTGAGAACACTACATGGTTGTAAAGTCATAAGTGTTTTTCTCAAGCAATTCTTTTACTCGAATCCTTTGACCTGAAATCACTATGGATCTCAGATGAATCCTTACATGTTTTGACTTACGCCTAATATCATTCATAACTGAGTGGCAAGTATGGGTATGTTTAGGCATGTCGTTGTTCATGCTGAGAGATATGAGTGAAGTGATGGGATTGTCCCTCTCTGTAGAGAGAGTGAATATCACCAGCCACTTGATTAGTAAGACTGAGTAGTGTGTGGCCACACCTGAGGGAAATGATAAGAGTAATCATTTACTTGACCTAGTCAGTTCACTAAGAGATCAAGAAATTAATTAGCATTAAAATAAGGGTGGCTCGCTTCATGACTTACGCTAATTAAGATATTCAGTGGCAAAGGATTATATGAGGTTGCAATAGGTTCCGTTAATTCTCGAAATTGAACTTCATTTAATATCGGGTAATCGTATTATCTTGCTAGAGAATAATTATGATTTATGAGAGTTAAAATTTTTTAAGCTCATTGCCAATGTTAAATGGACCTGGATCGTACACTAAGAATGCCGGGATCAAGAGTAAGTATTTGTTACTTATTGGACCACCTATTTCAAGGAAACAAGGGTACGTTAAGAATCATCATCAAAAGAAAGGTATAATTTTTAATTATATATTTATTTAGAATTTAATCCTAGTTCTGGCATGTGTTAGGGTTTTATTATGTTTACTTGTCATTAAAAATTTTGTTATCAGCTGCATATTGGCATGTATTTTTGCGTGATAATTCCCTTATTAGAGTGATAAGATCCCAACAATCATATCTGGCTTTCCAAAGGAATGGGTGCATCAATGATGAAAGCTTTGAATAAAGAAGAATCGGGTCTGTGCATTTCTAACCAATAACCCACTGAAACCCCTTCTGGAAATCATAAATTTTGATTAGTGATAGTAGTAATCTTATTCCATACCAATTGGGTACATGGACAAGTAATGATGGGCCCAAGATTGATGGCATTGAGATAGTCACAAGTTTTAACTTTGCCATGTAAAGGTAACCAAACAAAGAATTTAGCTCTGGGAGAGACCTTCAAGCACTAGAGAGTCTTCCAACCACACCAATTCTCCTGATCAGAGTGTTTGCTATTGAAATGGTTGTAGACAATAGCATTAATAGAATTATTGTTAGTCTTAGAGAACCAAATCCATTGTGGAGGGTCACAATGAGTAATGGTTCCATGACTCAAAACAGGAGGATCGGAATAATCCCTAAAGACGATTGAAAACAAGGGAGAGTTCCAATTATTATTTTGAGTAAAATCAGACACCAGAAAGTTTTCAAAATCAAGATGTATATTCAGAAAAGTTGGTTTAAAGGTAATTGGAGTCTCAAAACACCAATGATCATAAAGAAAGGAAATCATAGAAGGATTAATAGAATACATCCAAATATTAGATTTGATATCATCTACAATTCTACATATCCCTCTATATAACCAAGAGCAATTTGAGGGAATGTGCATATTCCATAGGTTAATCATCCCATATTAATGAATAAGCAAGTGCACCCAAAAAACATCACTGCAATTCAGGTAGTTCAAAACACTTTTGAACATCAGAGAAATTTTAGCCGCTTGAAGGTTCCGAATACCCATACCCCCATCAAGTTTATCAAACATAGTATTCTGCCAGTTAACTAATGCGATGCCGCAACCATTGCTACAGTTAGCCCACAGGAATTTTCTAGCACTAGCAGAGATTTGATCTAGGATACTGTTAAGAACATGATAAACAGATAGAGAGTAAGCAAGCATGGCCATAAGGGAACTGGTAATCATCACCACTTTGCCTAGCTTAGAAATTCTAGAGCGTTTCCACCCACCAATTGTTTTGTTAATTTTATCAACCATGAATTGAAAACAAGAAACATCAAGTTTTTTGTAAGTGATGAGGATGCCCAAATAGGTAAACGGATAGTTAACAATGTTAATGTTTAAAATAGCTGAAATGCTCTTGGCAACCTTCCTGTTATACCAGTGAGGTAAATACAAATTTGACTTTGAGAGATTTGGAGTTTGACCAGTAAGGAGGCATAAAGATCAAGACAGAGTTTGACATATCTGACAGATTTCCTGGTAGCAGTTTTGATAAGAATTAAATCATCTACATACATCAGATGATTAAAGTTACACCTCACATCAATACTGAAACTAGGAACCAGATTAAGGTGATGAGCATGGTTGAGGATGGCAGTAAGATTTTGAGATACTATAGACAAGTAAGGGGATAAAGGATCACCTTGGCAAACACCCCTATTAGGAGAAATCCATCTAGAAGGCTGGCCATTGATTAAAAACGAGAAAGAAACAAAATTAAATAAGGCTTTTATCCAAGCAATCCAAATACTAGGAAATCCTATATGGACTAAAGTAGCAAGAACAACATCCCATCGCAAGGTATCATAAGCCTTCTCAACATCTATCTTAATTAACATCCTATGCGGGTAGGTCCGGTCTTGATTAACAGAATGAACTATCTCCTGAACGGCAAGAATGTTATCAAAAGGGTTACGACGACCAGCAATAAATCCACATTGCACTCTACTGATTAAACCATTCAAAATAGGTTTTAACCAATTGGCTAATAATTTAGTAATGATCTTATAACAAACATTACAGAGAGAAATCGGACGGAAATATGAAACTTTTGAAGGATGCTCCTTTTAGGGAATTAAAGCTACAAAAGTTTTACCCCAAGACTTGGGCATAGAAGCATTGGTGAAAAAATGTTTGATGGCCAAAAAAAGAGGATCCCCAATGTCTTCCCAAAAGAATATGAAGAATTTAACATTAAAACCATCAGGCTCCTGGCTTTTGCCTTCCTCAAGCGAGTTAAGAGCAAAGAAAACCTCCTCTTTAGATATTTCCTTAGTCAAACTATCATAATCAAAGGCACTAATGGTATTCAGGTCTTGAGGTAAGGCATGAAGCAAGAAGGAGAAAGGATTAGGATTAGGCTCCTCCCACAACTTCGAAAAATACTCCAAAAAAGAATTCTCAATATGATCCCTGTCCGAGTAAGTATGACCCAAATCATCAAAAATGCTAGTAATGTGATTAAAATGATTACAGATTTTAGCAGTGTTGTGAAAAAAGTTAGTGTTCCTATCTCCATCCTTAACCCACATGAGACGCAGACGCTAGGCCCATCTAATAGAATTCTATCTAAGAAGGGCATTGAATCTATGTTGCAAGGCTCTATGATCAGCAAGATGAGAATCAAAGAGTGGGTTTCCTAATTCATCTAATTATATGGATTGGAGTTGTAATTCAGTGTCCCTAATTCCCTTGTCAAGAGCATTCAAACCAGCACTTTTCCAATCAAGCAAAGATTTACGGATACAAGTAAGCAAATAAGCAAAGTTATGCACAGGAGAGAAGTGAGAATAGAAATGGAAAGCATTATGAACCACTTTTAAACAATCCACATGTTGAAGCCAAAAATTTTGAAATCGGAAAATCTTACGAGTAAAACGGTTATCCTTAGAAGTCGAAAGAAACAGGGTGGACTGATCAAAAGCAATTTTAGGAAGGTGAGTGAGAACGTTGGAAGTAAACATATTTTTCCAATATGGATTAATCAGATAACGGTCCAAATGGGCCCATCATTTGCCTTGTCCATGATGGCCATTAAACCAAGAAAAAATAGATCCAACATACCCAATATCAAAGAGAGAATTATCAGCAATAAAATTTGAAAACAAACGCACTTTATTAGCATAATAATGAAAAGCTCCCCCCCCCCCCCTCCTCCTCCTCCTCCTCCTCCTCCTCCTCCTCCTATGTTACATAGTAGAAGAGATAGCATTAAAATCACCTATCACAAGCCAAGGGAGATTGATTTGAGACATACCAGAGAGTTTAGCCCTAGATGTTTCTGAATGGAAAGGCGATGGCCATTGTAAACTATAGTAAGAATCCAGGTAATCAGAGTTGCTGAGAAACTACCAGTTGAAGCGCCAATTTGGATTTAACAATCGGGGTAACAAGGCCAATCTTTATGCGCCATTGATAAGTGCTCGTGTTATAGTAATACGAAGTATTATTATCTTACATTGAGCATTACTTTAATCAGATTTTATCATTAATGTGTGTCCTTTTGTGCATTGTAGGGTTGTGGAGCCAATTTGGAGAAAAAGAAGTAAGAATAGGTTATGTTCGCTATTGTTGAGGAATTCTCGGACCAAGCAAGGAACAAAGCACGAGTCTAGACATGTGGGTGTGTGTCAACCACCATTGGAGGGGCACAAGGGCAGTCACATACACAAAAGTCTAACTCGTGTAGCATTGAAAACTTTGCCAAAGAAGAGAAATGAAGTAATCAACACAATCTAATGTTGATTGTGTGCCCAATTCAACGGCCTCGATGAAGAACGATGAATTCGGGAGCATTTCGGCAAAAGTACTATAGCAGTGCTGTAGCTAATTGTTGTAGCAAAACACTTTATCAAGTTACTGTTCGCTGTCGGCCGAAAATAAAAAATACAGAGAATCCACACGGCTGTGTGGAAATTCTACAGGGGCATGTGAAAAATCCACAGGGGCGTGTGGAACTCCGATTTCAGCCTGATTTCGGCTAGGGTTTGGAGAGGTTCTTGGAGGTCTTTGGAGGTTATTATACGGCATTGGCATCGACATCCATTGGAAGAAAGCTATTGGGGGAGCTTTCGTTGGCATCGATTCGGCGAGGTGTGCCCTAGGCTTGACAAGGGATTCGTTGAAGAGGACGTGCGGCTCCACAAGACCATCGATACAATCTACAAGGAGGTTTTCTTTATGGTTTTCATGCATATGTTCTTAAACTCTTTATTGACTTTGTATTGCTACATGGAAAGCTAAACCCTAGTGGGCATTCGGACTTGTAAACCCTAGGATGTTTGTGTTTCTATAACTTTTATTATACTTTATTAATTTGATGTTTTCTTATTGAGTTCCAATCTTGCATGCCGATTGTATGAGATTTTCCCTTACCCGTGACACTAGAGTTGAGAATCTACTAGGTTATCTTTTTAGGGTGTGACAACCTCTATAGGATTAGACTACACAAGGTTGGAGAGGGTTGAGACGGTGAGTCGAGAGGTAGAGAAACGTCCCCTTTCCCCTCCGGTGTGAACTTACCCACCTCTGTATCCCAAGAGTTAATCACGATCAAAGTAGAGTGAAGTACTAGGAGATGAACTCCCTTGCAAAGGGTTGAGTGAATCCTAGGACTGGGGCTTAACTTAGATTAGGGTTCTTCCACCTGGACCAAAGGGCTAGAACTATAATTAGGGATAGAGTCTTTCACTTGGAATCCCTAGAACCCCAAGCAGTTCCACGTAGTGTGAGGCTTAGGATAATGGACTCCCCTGGGGCTTAGTTGACAAGTCAACGAGAGTTAAGGGTCGTAGTGAAACCTAGTGCCGAGGCATAATGTTGGAACTAGTCATGGTTGACCTTAGGTTTGGGACCGTGTGCTTAAGGATTTCCATGACTCATTAGACATCAATTAGAGGGTATAATACTAGTCTTGCACTAGAAGCATTAGTCCTAGGGGGAACTTCTTCCGGGTACCCCATCTTTATATCGATTACCTTTCCTACCTTTATTGCCCTTCTTGGTATCTTTTACTTTCTTATATATATATATACACATATTGATTTCTCCTACCATCAATTCCATTTATAGCTAAAATAGTGATAACGCTTGTTTCTGAACACTATTCCCTGTGGATACGACTACCCACTCACCAGGGTATTTTATTACTTCGACAACCCGTGCACTTGTGGGGTACACATGCAAGTGGGGTGTCAGCCATAAACAGATTATACCACCTAAAAACCTTCTGCTTTAATGGCGGCCTAGTTCCACCTAGCAGAAAAGCAATCACAAAACCTCATAATTCTGGAATTATTGGCTTGAGATTCCACGAACCAGATCAAATGAAGTTTATGTTTACAGATAAGGAACTTGATTCAATTCCAAGTATTAGCCCCGGATACTCCCTTGCAATTCCAACACATTATGTTAAGATGATCCATAAAACAACATAAAGGAGAAAAAAAACACACAGGGACAAAATGAGATGAAAGGAGAAAAGGATCCTAGACGGCGATCAATTAGATCCCGTCACTTTCTAGCTCCAAACGTCCCTTCTTATGGGATTTCCAGATAGATGCCTACCCCTTCCTGGCCAGCGCTTCCTTTCTCATATTGTCCTGGAACTACCCAAGAGCAAGATGGCCATTAGATTCATCTTCCATTTTTGAATCATCCATTTCCAATTTTTCCATTTCTGAATCATCAGAAGACCTATCATATCCATCCATCTCTTGATCCGAAACAGACCCCGCTTGATCTGGTTCCAAAGCTCTAGCCACCCAATCCACAATCCCTTGATGTTCCTCATTAACCTCACCAGTACTAAGACCGGGGGACAGAGAAGATACCAAGATAGGATCAGATGCATCAGAGCCAAGAAGCTCTGGAGTTTGGACCGTTCGGATTGGAGTTTTTTCATCTCTAGGGTTACGTGCAGCATTAGGGTTTCTAGGATAGAGGAGCGGATTCTAGTTCCATATAAAGGCTATTTCCTAGCATCTAAGCCATTGGATGGAGATGGATCCACAGCCGTTGGATGGGGAGGAGATTTACCACCAAATCCATCAACCACCATCATGATGTCACGATCTTAGGAAGGAACCATTGAAGGCATAACTTGGTATAGGGATTCAGAATGGTCATTCCGCGCATGTGTATAAGAGCCTCACCCTCTCCACCCCCCTATGCTACGTTGAGGATTAGGTGCTGGATCAGGTTCCACGTGTCCTTTGTGCCTAGTCTCCGTCAACACTTGTCCATTGGGTTCCACAGGGGTCACATGATCCTCACGTGACAGTCCAATCACCGCCCTACCACGGCCACAACCCCGACCCCGCCGGTGGGTAACAACCAACCATGCTCCGAAATTTGAATCCTCAAATCCCTCCAAAGTGGGCTGCAGTGTTTGATGACGATCATCTACCTCCATGTACCCCCCCCCCCCTCTGCAAGGATTTCCCAGGCATCACAGCAGTCTCAGGCGCTAAAACATCCTGAGGTCCTGGACAGGCAAGAGAAGGCGTGTCACCATGATTCATTACTCTCCAGTTGGTACATGCGGTAATACTGTATCCCACCAATCCACAATGATAGAAAATGTGGGGAGCTTCTCATACATAACCACAACAACACTTTCTTATCATCCTCTTCAGTCCAAAATCCATTCTTTAAGGATTTTGCCAAGTCGATCTCGAGGTAGAATCTTGCAAATCGAGTGCGTGATAAGAAGGCCATGTGTTCATCCACTTTGAGAAGTTTCCCAAAGCTTTCAGTGATGTTTTCACAAGTCTTTACATGCCAAAAGTCAACCAGTAGATTATGTAGCTGAACCCAAATAGTCGCTCTGGAGAATTTTGTGAATACCGTCTCAAAGCATGGCTGCCAAGGAAAAAGCTGCAGAGAAATGCCTCCCACCATCCATGGTCCACCAAAGAGAACTTTCTACATTACATCGTGAGATGCAAAGCGAATGAGGAAGAATCCGTTAGGCATGTCAGAAATCTGGACAACTCAAACGATGGAGTCTTGCCAAAAAAGTTTGTCGTATAGAGTATATTGGAACCTTTGTTGTGCGCGAAGTTTACAATTAGGATCAACATGATGGACCTCAGTGATGGAGGTTTTAAGTTTTTCCAGGATGTGCAGCTCTAGCAAGGGTGAAAGAGTCGGTGTGCATTGAGAGGATCTTGCTATCTCCGCCTAGGAAGGCGCCGGAGGTGGTTCAGCCATTTTTTTTTAACTGAAGGTTTTAGAGACTATTCCAAGTGTTAGGAATTTCCTGGTTCATGCATTACCACAATTCCATTTTAATATATGTTGACTCAATCCACCATTACATTGTCTTGAACTTAAACACAATTGAGATGATAAAATCTCATCCATCCATCTCAAAGACTCAAACCAAATTCATTTGATTAAACCCAACCTGCCTTGAACTTAAACACAATTGAGATGATGAAATCTCATCCATCTATCTCAAAGACTCAAACCAAATCCAAATCCATAGTTCCTGAATTGCTAACCCCGCAGGTGGGGTTAACAAACCCCACCTATGGGGTTAGGTAAGCCCTCTATGGGGTTTGCTAACCCCACTTGCAGGGTTAGATTCAGGGCACCGTGTAGCATTACTCTTTGATTTGATTCAACCTAACCTACCTTGAACTTAAACACAATTGAGATGATGAGATCTCATCCATTCATCTCAAACTTTAAACTTCCTTCCAATCTTAACTACATTAACTAATTAGACAACATTAATTCTTTGAATATTTGAGCTTCAGCAGGTATTCAGCAGCTTTAAATACTCAGCTTCAGATTTTGACCCTGGTCGGAGATAATAGCGAGTATTTTGATTTTTTTTTTTTTTTTTTTTTTTTTGCCTTTTATCATGTATTGATTCTTAATTCATATGAAAATGAATGTTTTTTTTTTTTTTTTTTTGACATTTTGCTCTCACCCCCACCAATAAATCCTGATTCCGTCCTTGGATAAAATTGCTTTAAATTTTCACAAGACATACCAGTAATTTGATTTTCATGAGGGTAAATTGTCCATTATACTTGCTTCATGATGTGTACCAAAATCAAACTTCAAAGTTTATCCCGTACTATTTTTGTTAAGATAATGCCCGATAAAATCATATATGCTCTTTTAAAAGATGGCCACCCTATCAACTTTTCTCTTGTTTCAAGGACATGTTACATTTTGGTGTGACCAGTGAAAAAAATAGTCACACTTGAAATTCTTAAGAGTAAATAAAATGACACACCCAATCTTAATTTACCTATCACTCTATGAGATAAAGCAAATTTTGTAGATAATTTACATCTTTAATCAAGTAAAGTACTCCATGCCCAATATTCTTACTAAAATCCTACTTGTGTTGAGATCAAAGATAGTTGATCCCTAAAAAAGCTAACAAACCACATTGGCATACCATAATTAGAGAACAATTACACCAGCTTTGCTTTAATCCACATCCTCAAAAGAACAAGGGAAAAAAACCAATTATTCAACTCAATTAAGGTATAATACTCATAACATGCATCCAAATGTATTTCCCCAAGTGCATTCTGTTGAATTATTTTGTGGACTAACATAGTCTAAAGACTATTAACATCTCTATTATATATGCATGTGATATATTGGGCCATTTATGGGATGGATACTTTTCTATTTAACCATGTTGTAGGCCCTTGGATCCACTCTTCAAACTTGCCAATTCGGCCCATTGGGCTTAGGCCCACCCCAAATATGGCATATAAATATATGCTTGTCATGTGTTTGAGTGGTGTGACGATAAAGTTGAAGAGAAAGGATTCAACGAAACCTAGTGCTATTGTTCTTTATTTTATCGCAAAAAATCTCCGATGGCAAATATTCAGAATCATCCAGAGGTAACTTTTAATTATATTTATTATTGCATCCTTTTACAATATACTTCATATACTTTGGATGTTTTACATTGATCCATGGCATAGTTATTGATCTAGAAAATATTGATTGTTATGGGAAATTTTCAACACATTCAACTAACAGATTTTTTTCCCCACTTGTGATGCTCAGGGTCACAACCAATTTGCCTAATACCATGTCAAATATGTGACATTCCACTAATTGTGATTAACATTGGTTGAATTTGTATATTTCACAAAATCCCTTAAACCTTGAGAGCAATCCAAAGCAGGACTCCTAATTCTCATAGATTTTGACTTTTTAAAACAATAATAGACAAAGATGTTATTCAATTAAGTAAAAGAATTTTTCAAATTCACACTAACAAACAAGCAAACATTTACAGCAAGTAACATGCTTTGATTATACTAAACAATAAAAACCAGATCAAAAGTCAAGAACTATTGAAAAGCTTCAAAAAGGTATCAATTTTGATTACCTACTGATCTTCAAAAGAAGCTACACTATGAATTCCATCTGCAGAATCACCTTCACACCAGTAGAACAGTTGAAGAAGTAAAGAAAAGCAATGAAAAATAGGGAAAAAGAGAAGGAGAAATAGAAGAAGAAGGAAAAGAAGAGGAGCTCTGATATTTCATTCAAATGTAAACAAAGATCATAAAAATTACAAAGAAAACTCTTGTAACTATATATACAATGCTAGACAATAACTATGAGCTGACGTGGCTAACTAACTATGAGCTGTACTTATGCTGATGAGACTAACTGTAATGCTGATGTGTTATAACCAATCTTGTTGATGTGGCATTATAGATATATCCCCATGTCTTCTTCTTCTTTTTTGTTTCTTCTTTCCTTGCTCTTAAGGACTGCAAAGCTTCTCTTCTTTAATCAAATCTTCAATAATCAAATCTTCACTATCTTCAACAAGAACTATAATCCATTTCCAAATGATGGCTAGGCAATACAACAACAAAAAAAAAAAAAAAAAGAATGATCATCCCCACTAGGGGTAGTAATGGGACGAGGAATCCTTGATCCACGCGGGGATCCAACCCAACGGGGACAAGGATTCCATGAATCCCTCCCCCATGAGGTTAGGGACGGGGGCCAATCCATCCCCTTTTCCTAAATGGGGACGGGGGCGGGGAATGCCCTCCCCGACCCGATTTTGTGTGTGTGTGTGTGTGCATAATTTTTTCCAACATTAAAAACATTCAAAGGCCTAAATAATGATATAAAAAAAACTCTAATTTCAATTTAATTGGACTAATCACATAAACTATTTATTTTAAACTAATAACAATTAAAATTAGATATGAGAGGTGATAATTGCTCGTGTTATAGTAATGCGAAGTGTTATTATCTTGCAATGAGCATTGATTTAATCAGATTTTGTTACTAAAAAGTGTGCATTTGTTTACTTTTGTGCATTGTAGGGTTGTGAAGATAAATTGAAGAAAAGGAATGAAGTTAGATCGTGTTCGCCGTTGTGGGGAGTTTTCGGACTAAGCAAGGAACAAGGCATGGGCATAGACTTGTGAGTGTGCGTCAACCTGCTTTGGAGGGGCACAAAGGCAGTCACATTCACAATAAGTCTAGCTCGTGTTAATAAGGAGAATTCCGCCAATAAAGAGACTTGAAGCAATCGGCACGGTCTACTGTTGATTGTGTGCCCAATTCAACCGCCTCGATAAAAAATGACGAATTCAGGAGTGTTTCGGCACAATTACTGTAGCAGTACTGTATCAAATTACTGTAGCAAAAATATTGTCGCAAGTTACTATTCACTATCTGCCGAAAATCAGCAACTTCACACAGGCGTGTGAAAATTCCACACGGCCGTGTGAAATCCCGATTTCAACTAATTTAAAGCCACGACTCAGCATTATAAAAGCCCATTTTGGAGACTGTTTTTGGATCTTTTTTGGCTCTCTTCTGACCTAACTTCTGAAGAGGCGTGGCTAGAGTTTAGAGCGCGTCATCGGCGTCGACATCAACGTCCGGCGGCCGCACAAGACCACGGCTACATCTCACACAAGGGGGTTTTCATCGATGCTTTCAATTTGTTTTCAATTTTATATTTTGATGGATTTGTATAGCTTCATGAGGAGCTAAACCCCTTGTGGGTATTCGGACTTGTAAACCCTAGGATTATTATGTTTCTTTGACATTGTTATTATGATTTTCCATTATTAATGAATAAATTCGGGTTTCAATCTTAATTGCTTCTTGTAATTGTTTTCCCTTAGCTATGACACTAGGGTTGAGAACAATCTAGGTTATCCTTTGGAGGTGTGACAACTTCTATCGGGTTAGACTACTTAAGATTGAAGAGGGTTGAGAGGGTGAGTCGTGAGATAGCGGAAGGTCCCCTTTCCCCTCCGGTGTGATTCTCCCTACATCCGTGTTCCATGATTTCTTAGCGGTCGAGATAGAGTGAAATGCTACGAGAGGAACTCCCCTGGGGCTTAGTTGCGCGAGTAATAGAGTGAAGGATTGAAGTGAATCCTAGTACTGGGGCTTAATTGAGACTAGGGTTCTTCCACCTGGACCAAAGGGTTAGAACTATACATAGGAACCGGGTTTATCATTAGAAATCCCCAGAACTTAAAGCAATCCCACGTAGTGTGAGGCTTAGGAAGACGGACTCCCCTGGAGCTTAGTTGACAGGTCAACGAGAGTCAAGGGTCGTAGTGAAAACCTAATGCCAGGGCATAGTGTTGGGGTTAGTCAAGGTTGACCTTAGGTTTGGGACCGTGTGTTTAAGGATATCCTCGACTCAATTAACATCAATAGGAAAGTATAATAGCATTGTCTTGCACTAGAAGCATAAGTCCTAGGGGTAGCTTGTCCGGATACTCATCTTTTCTCATTGCTTGTCATTCTCTATTTACTCCTACTTGCACTCTCTTACCTTCCATACTTCTATTTTTATTCCTGTTTTTATTAATTGCTTTCACACTCACTCATTGATTTCTTTCCACACATTGCACTAGCTACATAGTGAATACTTGTATCTCAAATCCCTATTCCCTGTGGATACGACTACCCACTCACCAGGGTATATTATTACTTCGACAACCTGTGCACTTTCGGGCCCCTGTCAAGAGGTTTTATATAAATTCAAAGGCCTAAGTACAATTGTTAAGTCGTATTTGATTGTAATGTCATATTACCTACTTGTATGAATTCCAAATTTTATGTTTTGCTTTATATTGACAACCATTTGGAGAATTATTTTATGTTTTTAAATGTTGGTTTGAAAAGTTTGTTGAGCTCTGTATTAAGTAGTTTTGATGTTATCATATTTTTATGTATATATCTATGTAGAGTAGTTTTCATGTTCCAAAATGTAATAATATGTTTGCAAATAGGGGATCCCCGTGGGGATGGGGATAGGGAAGCAAATTCCCGTTGTTGGAAAATCAGGAATTGGGATGGAGGGGGCCTTCCTGCACCATCCCCACCCCATTACCACCCCTAATCTCCACAACAGAAGATTATGGAGAAGTCTCAAAGGATGAAGATTGAATTTTGATCAAATACAACACAGATGTCATTCAATCATGTAAAAGCATCAATTGTTAAGCAAACAACGATATCACTACTAAGAATTGAATGGTAGATCAAAAGTCAAGAATTTCTAACTAGGGCTTGAAAATATGGCGAGCCAAAGCAGAATGACCACCTCAGCAACAAAAAATAATTGAGATTAAATTACTCTTTTTTAAATCAAAACCATATAAACACAACAATTTTGAAACACTAACATGCAAATAAACATTTAAAACAAGTAAACAGATTAAAATTGAAAAATAAATTGAATTCGATTTTTAGATCAAGGCTAAAAAAAACATGACAAGAAAGAGAAGAAGGATCATCTCCACAACAAAAGATAATGGAGAGGTCTCGAATGATTGCCATGGGCTTGGATTGTGTGGATGAAGAAAGAAAATGGATTATTGCCCTTCTCCTTCGTCTCTGATCCAGAGAGTGGGCAATGTTTCATGCACTAGAGTTTCCACTCAAGCTTGAAAAAGTAGGTGTGGTTGAAGGCCTCTCCGATTCACAGTGATGGCATCACACTCTTCATTGGGCCTGGCCAGGTAGGCCTATCTAGAAAATTGAGGCTGTGATCCAGCTCAAGCCAAGATCCGACGGGCCTCATTAATAGTTTGGATCAGGTCGGACTTACCCAAATTTTAAAATATGAAGCCCATGGCCTAGCTCGTTGGTTGGGCTCTTTTGATCAACTATTGGATTGGGATAGGATCAACTTGTTGTTATTTTCTTCTTTAACTTTACTTAATTATACTTTGTGATGATTTAAAAATAAAAGGGTAAATGACCTAAATGGTGACTAAACTATGTGTCAATTCTTATATATATATATATATATATATATATATATATATATATATATATATATATATATATATATATTCTAGTCATTAAACTTATTAAACCCTTCCAATTAAGTCACCCGGGCAGATGGCGTTAACGGTAGTCTAACATGGCTTGCCATCTCACAAGTGGCCATGCTCCATTAGTAACACCCGCACACTCTTCTTCCCTGTTCTTTTGCGTCTCTTCTCTTTGTTCCCGCCAAATGCCATGAGGCTAGAAACCCTCTTCTCTTCTCTTTTGCGTCTAATTAACTATTGTGTTTTATGATCATGTTTGTCTGGCATGTGATTGTATTTTTAAAGATAATTGTTGCTGAATATGTTGAAATGATCCATTGTAGAGCAAGCTTGGAATTTCAATATAATGACTATGTTCTCAAACCTGGAATATGAAATTTTTTTTTTTTTTTTTGCAAACAGTTACAGTTATTCAATATTTGGAATAACAATAAGAACAATGAAATGATATCCCAGCTTTATTAACTTTAAAGATTATAGAATAAATAAATTTTTGGATTACAAAACAGACAAATGCTAGTGTTGGATTACATAACAAATGTCAAAACACTCAATTCTCCATATCGCAGAACAATGAAAACTTTTGATTACAAAATATACAATTATTTTGTTAAAAGAACAAACAATTATTTGGAATACTATCTGCAAACATAATACTTCAGAAAAATCCAACTTGAACACCATCAACATCTTATTCAATTTTTATAACATACTCAAATGCTTGGACACTAGTGAAAAATCCCACCTTTATTGCTCATATAAACAAAATTCCCACAAATTCCACCATTTTTTACTAGAGTCGAGGATTTTTTGCTCACCATTGGTGTAGATCAAGCATTTTAAGGTTCTAAGGCTTTGGCGAGAAAAAAGAAAAGCGGCGCGAGAGAAGGGCACGGGACAAAGAGGGAAGAAGAGTGCCAACCATGTGGCAATAAAGGCACTTGTGAGGTGGCAATCTAGATCAGACTATTGTTAATGTTGTTTGGCCGGGTGACTTTATTGCAAAGGATTAATAAGTTTAGTGACTTAAATAATTTTTTTTTACTTCAGTGACCAAAATAGGAATTGGCACATACTTCAGTGACCATTTATGGCATTTACC
This sequence comes from Dioscorea alata, assembly GCA_020875875.1. NCBI lineage: Eukaryota > Viridiplantae > Streptophyta > Magnoliopsida > Dioscoreales > Dioscoreaceae > Dioscorea > Dioscorea alata. The sequence continues at coordinate 5,249,750 of CM037017.1, read as the reverse complement.
CAAAAAAAATAAAAATGAATAATTTTATTACTTGATTAGTATTATTACATTTTTACTTACGAAAAATATTGCATCACTACAATATGAGTACATTCCAACTACATTGACATCTATTAATTTGTCAATCATATGCATTTTTCTCAAGTTATAATGATACAATAAATAAAAATTAAAAAAAAAACTTAATCTTCGGAAGAACTACAATCCTTAAATCCATCCTACATAAATTTAATTTTTCAATTTCCTCTTTCAATTCTTTTATTTTTTGTGCTTCATGCACTTTTTTTACTTACCAACTCCCAATCTTTAAGGCATATTAGCACTTCAACTTTTGATGGTGCTAAGTTGCCATTGTTTTTGATAAAACTCTACCATTTGCACTAAAATCCTATTATGATGCTACTGTTGAAACTAGAATGGTTGGTATATCACCAACCATAAGATGAAGTACCGGATAAATATTTTATGCATTTTCCACCATCCCAAAATATCAAAAGATTATGATCCTTCTATTGTTGGTAATTCAATATATTTGATGTAAAATCCAATTTTCTTTTTTAGAAACCAAGTCAATAACATTTAATTTTGGTGGCACGTGACCACTAATTGAAAAGGTTGAAGATGTAGAAGGAGAAGATTGACAAGAAGAAACTTTAACATTTTGATATTCAATTGATTGTTTGTAAAAATTATATATTTCATGAAATTTACAATCAAAAGAAAATAAAATTTCATTAATATTTGAGAATCACTATCAAATATTAAATCTAAATAAGAATCAAAATAATGAATTTTATGTCAAGGATAAAAAAAAAAAAATCCAAATAAATAACAATATCTAGATCCCAAAATATTTTATGCATTTTCCACCATCCCAAAATATCAAAAGATTATGATCCTTCTATTGTTGGTAATTCAATATATTTGATGTAAAATCCAATTTTCTTTTTTAGAAACCAAGTCAATAACATTTAATTTTGGTGGCACGTGACCACTAATTGAAAAGGTTGAAGATGTAGAAGGAGAAGATTGACAAGAAGAAACTTTAACATTTTGATATTCAATTGATTGTTTGTAAAAATTATATATTTCATGAAATTTACAATCAAAAGAAAATAAAATTTCATTAATATTTGAGAATCACTATCAAATATTAAATCTAAATAAGAATCAAAATAATGAATTTTATGTCAAGGATAAAAAAAAAATAATCCAAATAAATAACAATATCTAGATCCCAAAATATTTTTAAAATTTTTCTTTCATTTTTTCAATAACAAGTTTAAATATATCTATTTTACAATAATTCTTAAACATATAACAAATATTAAGTAAATTTGGAATAACATAACAAATACTAGGAGTATATACCATACAAAAAAAATTTTTGCTGAGGTATCAAAAGCTTGTAAAAAACCTCGAACAATATTTGCATATGTCCAATCAAGTTCATTGGGTTGTTCAATGTTACAATAGCAAGAGATATTTGTAGGATCGAAAATACACGTCTGGCATCATGTCTGTGAAGAAGACACCAGATGGCACATCGAAGCACAAATATCATATTTGTTTCGTGGGTTCTTCATTCCTAATAGAGGCAAGCCCCTATTATTAATTACCCCAGACAGTGTCTTGGGAACCTCCGATTAAGGGCAAAAGTACAAATAAAAAGGCAAATATATATTTTGTGAAAACATGATGATCATTACATATGAATATCGCCATATATATATATATATATATATATATATATATATAGGCATACATATTTTATTTATTTATTTTTTATTTTTTTTATGACGTCGTCATCCGCCTTGGGGAACATGCTTCGCCGGCGTCTCATCAGCCACTTCAAATGCAGGCCTTGTTGCCATTTTGTACCGCTTTTGACTATCTTGAAACCAAGGTTTCACCGTCATTCCGAGATTCGTGTTATTTGTATTTTTTATTTGCCGCTTCGAGATGTGTGTTTATTGCCACTTCAAGGTTAGTACCCCTCCACCATTTCATATTTCATTGATCGCCTCAAGATGTATATTGAGTATCACCTCAAAATTCATATCCTTTCAAGATTTGGATTTCATCAACTGTCTCGAGATATGTGTTCCAATATTGCATCGAATAAGCATTTTATTTGCTTTGGAATAAGAAAATACACGTTGTCGGGCTGCATCAGTTGGTCTTTGCCTAGGCGGCTTTTTTTACTGCTCCATACCCTATAAGCCGCCATGATCATTGTTAATGATATCACCACTTTGTTTTGCCACTTGAAATTTATTTAAACCATGCACGCGTGCATGCTTGTTCCATTTTTATTTTTTATTTCATCATGCACATATGCCTGGAAAACACATGCTTTCCTCAAATTTTTTATTATTAATTATTATTTTTTTTTTTAACATGCACGTGAGCATGGAAAAACATTGCATGCTTTTTCTCATTCTTTCTCTCATATTCATTTTTTTTTTATTTTTTTGATCTTTTTATTCTTATCATGCACGTTATACATGCATAGCACTAAATGCTTTTCCTCGTTTTTTATTCTTTTTATTATTATTTTTATAACATTGAATGCTTTTCTCATTTTTTTTATTATTTTTATTATTTTTTATTATTATTTTTTTTAATCATGCATTTATGCGTTCTATTCATCATTTTTATTATTATTTTTTACATCATGCATGTATTCATGCTCCTCATTCATCATTTTTTTATTTTATTTTATTTTATCTTATGCATGTATACATGCATGCTTGGCATGATGCATGCTTCTCATTTATTCTTTGTTATTTTATTTTATATGTCATGCACACATATACGCACGTGTTCCCTTGCACATCTTCCTTTATTTTATTTATTTTATTATTATTTTTTTTATGCATGCTTACACTTGCATGCTTTCATCATTTTTTTATTCAAAATTTTTTAACCGAAGCTGCAATCCCTCTAACTTTAAGAGCAGAATCTGAACACCATAATGACAAACTAAATAAAGGAGAAGGATACCATAGTCAACTATAAAAAAAAAAACTTGTACTTAAGCAGTGAGCTCGTCATGACAACGATCCATGATATATATTGGATACAATCCTCAGGAAAATATTTGGCATTATCACTTTAACATATGCCACTATGCATATATAACATTCTCAATACATGATAATGTCCTCAAAGACACATAAAATTTTATTATATAACCCAGTTTTTTTGTTTCAAAGAGTTACGGTCTTCTTTGTACGGCTTCCAGAACCACACCATTGGTATCACGACGTAGTCTAACTTCTTCATTCTCCCAAGATGTTATGTTGCCATGCTGTAAAAGTTAATCTTCCAGCTATTAAGTTTTGACAACAAAAAAAACAAAACTCTTTCCAACTTGATCTGTTTGGTTACATATCCCTTGTTTCATATTCCTTGTTCCCTATTTGCCTAATTGAAGAAACTCATATCTCACATCACTATGAAATTTTCAGCAGTGGTTCATTCATCTAGTCATCCGTATAATAATAATGAAGCAAGTGTAACGAATGTTGGTGAAGCAAGTGGCTGCAAGTGTCCTAGATTGAATTTTGAAAAAGCAGCCAGCAAGGTATTGTTTGAACTGGTGTGTTGACCAGCAGAGAGTGCAGTAATGTGGCCCTTTGATCTCATCGTCAGTGATTGGGCGGCCATCCTTGTACTTGGATTCAATAAATTAACACTGCAGCATGTCATCCTCAGACTTGCCGGACACCTTGCGAGAGTTGATAATGGTTGAGAAGATCTCAACAATTCTTGCTCGAGCTCTATCATGACGTCGATGAGCAAGGATTGCGAGGTACGGGAAGATGACGCTAATGGGACGCATGCCATTGTCAAGATCATGGAAGAGCTCATAGACATCATCAAAGAGTTTGTCTCTCACTTCCCTGCCTAGAAAGCACCTGCTTGCCTTTAGAATAATAAGATGTTCCAACTTATATTTCAGATCCACTTCATCACACTCTCGCCACTTTGAGAAGTAATCCTTAGCCTCCATAACCATCTGGTCAACATAGCTCTTGAATTTGCTCACTCTAAGCGACTCCTACATTGAACTGGTACACCTCTTGTTGATTGAGCTCCACTTCAGGCGCCTTGAAGAAGTGCGAGGACGCCTTAGGACCCACGAAAAAAAAAAAACAGGTCATCTGTTGAGCGTGAACACGCTCCCAAGTTTCTGATGCTCCTGACAGATCAGCAAGATGGGGGCCTTCCTTTGTTGAAGCCTTCTGATCACCGGCAATGATTTAACAACCGGCGGCTGGTGGTGCTTGAATCCAGTCCAAAAAAAACGCAGCCAAGAGCTTGATGAAGATGATAGTGGCCAAGAAGACAAGGCCAATTCTGAAGAACTTGTTCTCCTTGAGATCCATGGCTTTTCGTCGGTCCTTTTCTCTCTCCAGCGAGGCCATTATCGTCTCGGACTAGTATTACCTTCTTCGCCAACCTTTCTGGGCTTTCTTTTAACAGCATTCAAACAACAACACTATCTTTGGCAAGCAGCGTCGGTGGGCAATGTTGGTCTCTTTTCCTTAACAACAAGAGCATTAGAAGCAACAGGCAGCAACAAGACAGCAGGCAATGACATCGGGCGGCAATGGTAGCAACATTGACATCAGGCGGCAGCATCAGCATCAGGAGGCGGCAGTGGCATCAGGCGGCAACATCAGCATCAGGAGGCGGCAGCGGCATCAGGCGGCAACATCAGCATCAGGAGGCGGCAGCGGCATCAGGCGGCAACATCAGCATCAGGCGGCGGCAGCAGCATCAGGCGACGACGGCGATTTTTTTTTTTTTTTTCTTTCATTTTTTAGATATATGCCTTTTTTTTTTTTTTTTCTTCTTTCTTCTTTTTTTTTTTCTTTCTTCTTCTTCTTTTTTTTGAATCTTTACTCAAATTTTTTTTTTTCGGCCTTCTTCTCTCTTTTTTTTTCACTCCGCTTTTTTTCCAAAACTCCCCCTTCTTCTTGTCTCTCCTTTTTAAAACTCTTTTTTTTTTCTTATCCCGTAGGATCACAACCCCGTAGAATCACCAAACTCCCCCGTAGAATCACAGACCAAATCAGAGGTAGGATAGGATAAGGCTAAATTTAAATTTGAATTTGAATTATTTTTTTTATTATTTTTTTATTATTATTATTTTTTTTAATTTGAAAAAATAAAATAAAAATAAAAATAAAAATAAAAAATAAAAATAAAAATTTAAATCTAATTTGCCTCGGGATATATGTTTTGGGTGCCTCGGGATTTGTACTATCCCATGTTGCCTCGAGATCTGTACTCAGGCATTTGAAATTTAGGATCGCCTTGGGATGTTTATTCGGGCTATCCTGAGATTTGAGGTTGTCTCGAATTATGTGTTCTCGGGGATAATTTTGTAATTTGCCATTTTACCTCGAGATATGTTCTCAAGGGCGATTTTGTAATTTGCATTTTGCCTCGAGATATGTTCTCAAGGGTGATTTTGTAATTTGCATTTCGCCTCGAGATATGTTCTCAAGGGCGATTTTGTAATTTTCATTTATCCTCGAGATATATTCTCAAGGACAATTTTATAATTTAAATATTTAGATCACCTCGAGATCTGTGCTCTCGGCTGATCTTGGGATTTGAATATTTTAGATCGCTTCGAGATCTGTGCTCTCAGCTGATCTGAAGATTTGAATATTTTGATCGCTCGAGATATGTACTCTCGGCTGATCTTGGGATTTAAATATTTTAGATCGCTTCGAGATCTGTGCTCTCAGCTGATCTTGAGATTTCGCCTTGAGATATGTGCTCTCGGCTGATCTTGGGATTTAAATATTTTAAATTGCCCCGAGCTAACACTCTCCGCCAATTTCAAATTTTAATTAATTAATTTTTAGATTATCTCAAAAATGTCTTCTAGATTTATTTATTTTGACCACATGTTGTCCTAATTTGATTAGGATTTGGCTATATTTGATTTTAAGTTTTTTTATTTAATTAATTTGAATTAGGACATGCAATTTTTTTGATATAAACAAATGCCCCCTTCATACTTCTCTCATGAAGAATTTTAGTGAGATTGAGTGAGAGAAGTATGAACTCACAATCTTTTCTTTTGTCATTGCCAATATCTCTCAACATTTTTGGGATATGGCTCAAAATTGTAATGAGGTTCATCAAGTTTTCATGCGCCACATTCCTAGCACAAATTCACCTTATCCCGAAATTTGAAAATTTATTTTCTTCTTTTTTTTTTTTTTTTTTGAAATTTAGAAATTTTGACAATTTCTTTTCTTTCTTTTCCTTCATGATTTTCTTCAAATTTTGTTTTTCTTTCTCATTTTTCATTTTTTTTTGTTTTTTTCTTTTAATTCAGAAATTCAAAAAAAATTATTTTTTTCATGATTTATTTTCTCTCTTCTTTTTTTCTTTTTCAAATTCAAAAATTTTGAAAATTTTCCATCACGATTTTTTTTGTTCTTTTGTTTGTTTTGTTTTTTTTCCCCCTTTTTTTATTTTTTTTATTGATTTTGATTTTGATTTTGATTTTTTTTTTTTTGATGTTTTTTAGAGAACACAAGGGCCGATGTTTTTGCCTCAGGAAGCATGTCTAATTGTGCATGACCAGTCTACATGGAGACGGATGTTCCGTCATAGACAAACACATGCCTCTTTATTTCATTAAATGAATTTCAGTACAAAAGTGAACTTAGTACAAAAAAAATATATGAAAATGAATGTTTTGCCTCAGGAAGTACATTTAATTGTACATGACTAGTCTACCTTGTGAGGGACCAGACGTTCCGTCATAGGCCAACATTTTTTACATCAAGCATAGTATTTCTTCAGGAAACGACCATTGATGGGCGGCATTGGTCTTTCTCCATTGGCGTCAATAAGTTGATAAGCGCCTCCTTCGTAGATGATCTCCACAACATAAGGGCCTTCCCAATTTGCTTTGAACTTGCCACCGGCCTTTTTGTTGGTGATAATGGGTCTTCTAAGGACAAGGACCATCTCTCCTTTGGTAAAAGTCCGGAAACGAGCCAGTTTGTTGTAAGCTTGAGACATTTTGGCTTTATAGACTTCAAGATTCTGTTGTGCTCCTAACCTTTTCTCGTCAAGAGAATCCAACTCATCCAAGCGAAGTCGAACATTATCTTCATTTGAGATTTCATTTTGCACTGCCATTCTCAGTGAGGGTATCTGGATTTCGAGAGGTAAGACTGCTTCAGTTCCAAACACCAAAGAATACGGCGTGCATTGTGTCGGAGTTCTATAGGTGGTACGATATGCCCATAGCATCTCCGGGAGTCTTTCATGCCAATCCTTCTTGTTCTTGGACACTGCTTTCTTCAACAACTTTGAGAGAGTCTTATTGAATGCTTCTGCCAATCCATTTGCTCTAGCGTTATAGATGGAGGTATATCGCCAGTCTATTTTATGGTGCTGTGCAAATCTCCCGATCTTGAAGCTTCTGAAAGCGGACCCATTATCTGAAATAATTCTTCTTGGATTTCCCAAATCTGTATAAGATATTCTCCCTGAAGAATTTGAGGATATTCTCCGTCTTGACTTCTCTCAACGGGATTGCTTCTGCCCATTTGGAGAAATAATCTGTTGCAGCCAATATGAACCGATGTCCCAAAGATGATGGTGGTTCAATTGGACCGACTATATCTGTCCCCCATATCTCAAAAGGCCATGACGAGACTGTAGGGTGTAAAGGATTTGGATGTTGATGAATAAAATCTCCATGTATCTGGCATAGATGACATTTTCTAGTATAATTGATGCAATCTCTGACTATGGTTGGCCAGTAATATCCCAAGCGCTTGATCTTGAGTCGCATCTTGGGTCCGGATTGGTGTGCACCACATATCCCGGAATGTATATCATGCATAACTTCTTGGGCTTCTTCATGTAAAAGGCACCGCAGGAGTAGTTGATCATATGACCTACGGTACAATATATCATTTATGAGGGTGAATCTTAGGGCTCTTCGCTTTATCTGCAGGCCTTCTGATTTATCCCATGGGAGTTTATCATATTTTAAATATTCTATGAACGGTTGCCTCCAATCTTCCTCTGGCATTTCGAGAGTGAGGACTTCCGCTTTGCCCCCAGCACTTTCCTCTTCGACTTCGTCGGGGATTGTACTAATGGGCCTTCTATTTCTTATGGTTATATGGATTTCTTCATAATTCGGATTTGCCAGTTCCTTTGCTACTTTTGCCAAGGAATCAGCTTCTCCATTTTCTGATCTTGAAACCCTCCTCAACTGTATCTGGGGGATTTTCTTCATCAGATTTTTGACCTTCTTGTAATATTTTAGAAGTTCAGGTTTGTATATCTTATAGTCTCCTTCGACTTGTTTGATTATGAGTTGTGAGTCTCCAAATATGTGTATGTCTTGGATCCCCATTTTGATTACCAGTTCCAAACCAGCTATGAGAGCTTCATATTCTGCCTCATTGTTTGTACATGGCTCCGTAAGGGAGAGAGCATATCTAAGGATTCCCCCTTCCGGTGTAACGAACACAAGTCCTATCCCAGCTTTGATTTGCGGAATTTGGGACATAAGTGCCGGTTTTATAGATGACGCTCCATCAAAGTATAGTCGCCACCTTGCTTCTTCCACTCTCAATGTCTCTTCATCAGGGAGATCAAAATTCAGTGGTGAATCATCAGGGAGAGGATGCGCTGCTAGGAAGTCTGCCAACGCTTGCCCTTTAATAGCCTTCTGTGGAGTGTATGTTATGTCAAATTCCATCAGAATCAGCGCCCATTTTTTGAGTCTTCCAGTAAGCAATGGCCTCGTCATAAGGTATTTGAGTGGATCTATTTTTGATATAAGTATTACTTTATGCGCTAGCAAGTAGTGTCTCAACTTCTTGACTGCAAACACCAAAGCTAGGCAATGCTTTTCAATTGGCGTGTATTTACTCTCAGCTCCTATCAACATCCTGCTGAGGTAATATAACGCATTTTCTTTGCCTTCTTCATTGTTCTGGGCCAACATGGCTCCCAAAGACCCTTCCAATGCGGCAGTATATAAGATCAGAGGCTTTCCATGGATTGGGGCTGCCAATACCGGTGGCTTCAACAAGTACTGTTTGATGTCTTCGAAGGCTCTCTGACATTCATCATCCCATTTGAAAGGCGCATTTTTCTTGGCCAGTTTAGATAAGGGCTTGCATCTTCCAGAGAGGTTGGAGATGAATCTTCTAATATATGCTAAACGTCCTTGGAAGGAGCGCAGCTGCTTCAGTGTTTGAGGAGGTGGCATTTCCAGGATCGCCTTTATCTTGGAGGGATCTATCTCTATCCCCCGGTGCCTCACTATGAAGCCTAAGAATTTCCCAGAGAGGACTCCAAAAGCACACTTCATGAGATTCATTTTCAACTTGTATTCTCTGAGGCGTGTGAAGACTGTCCTCAGATCATCAAGATGCTTGTCTTTGGAACTTGTTTTAACCACAAGATCATCCACATAGCATTCGACAACCTTGTGAATTAAATCATCAAATATCCTGGTCATAGCCCTTTGGTATGTTGCTCCCTTATTCTTCAGTCCAAACGGCATTACCCTGTAACAGTAGATGCCCATGGGTGTTCGGAAGGCAGTATTTTTCTCATCATCTGGATGCATTTTGATTTGATTGTATCCAGAATATCCATCCATAAAGGAGAACATCTCGTACCCTGAGGTGTTGTCGATCATGATCTCCATAACTGGAAGGGGAAAATCATCCTTGGGACATGCCTTGTTCAGGTCTCTGAAGTCTACACATATCCGTATTTGCCCAGTCTTCTTTTTCACAGGGACTATGCTAGCTATCCAATCAGGGTACTTCTCTTCTCTGATGAAACCAGCTTCAATCAGCTTCTTTGTCTCTTCTATCACCCTTTTTTCCAGGTCAAACTTCATCTTTCTCGGTGCCTGTTTGACTGGAATAGCATTAGGGTCAATGGCAAGTCTGTGAATAGCTACCTCGTCATCTAACCCGGGCATTTCATTATAGTTCCAGGCGAAGCAGTCAATATACTCCTTCAGGAGAGCCTTGAATGATGCTTTTTCTTCTTCTGATAGCTGTGTGCTTAGGAAAGTCGGCCTTGGGTCCTCATCGCTTCCCAAGTTGATTTCAACCAGCTCATCGATTGTTGCTTGCCCCCCATCTTCTAGTTCGAGCGGTGCATTCTTCATCTTGATTTCTTCTTCTTCTTCTTCCTGGGATGTCACCATATAACATGAGTACCTGGAAAACTCGAAGTAGCCTATTCCTCTCTTATCCACATGTGCAGGATCCCACAATCGGCGAAAGCTTTGATATGACTTCCTTGACCACTTGATTTTGCCCCCAAACCTCTCAACTATCATCTTGAGCTTGTTAGGGTAATAGCTTGGGAAATTTATGGGTTGAATTTCATCATCTTCTATTTCTTCCATATTTATGACATCATCATTTGAAATCTTTTTGCTCTTGGCCTTATAAAAGAGAATGCCTCTCTCATTTTCACGCCGAGCTGGTACATAGAATGTCTTCATATGCTCAACTTTATTTACATTCAAATCCTCTAAGGACTTGTAGAGTCCATCAGGAACCCTTGTAATGTGCAACGCACTTTCTTGAGCAGATCTTTCATTTTGACCCTTGCTTTGGTGTATATCCTCATCACTTTCATCTTCTGATGACTCAGTGTCACTACCAAAGTGAGGTAGTACTGGTTCCCTCTTTTGGAGCACTGGAGTAGCTTTGGTCATCTTCATCAAAGAACCTTCTTTTGGACTCGGTAATTTACCCTCTTCGGTTGATTTGCCTCCTTTGGATGCATTATGATAATACCTTGCGTCCTCATAGTGTATTTCATGGATGCCAAAGGGTTGGATCTCTCCATCAATTCTGAACTCTTCCCCGTCTACCAGGTATTTCACACATTGATGAAGTGTTGAAGGAACCATCTGGTTTTCATGAATCCATGGCCTTCCTAGGAGAGCTCTATAACAAGCATCAGCATTAATCACATGGAACTTCACATCAGATGTCATCTTTCGAAATTTAATAGGAAGAGTAATGGATCCCAATGCCTTTTGGCTGTGTTGATTGAAACCCTGGATAATGATCTTCTCTGGAGATAAGTGGCATATTTCAAGGGCCAATGCTCGCAGAGTGTTAAGGGTCATTAAATTCACAGAAGACCCTGGATCAATTAAAACCCGGTTGATTTTTATTCCATCACAAAACCCTGTTACATATAACGGTCTGTTGTGTGCTGTAGTTCCAAGCAACAGGTCTTTATCTGTGAAGGACACTGAAAGTGTATGGACTGCATGTAAAACATCTTTCATGTTGACCTCGGCAAAGTATGCTTGATACTCTTCAGGATTTTGTAAAGCATGTATTAAGGACTCCCTAACTTCTGTTGACATCATCAATGCATCGTACATACTGAGGAGTGCTGGGACCTTCTCCAAATGTGCCAAAATGTTATAATTCGGCCTTTTTGAGGGTTTCTTTGGGGAGACATTATCTTCTTCAATTATTTTCCCTTTATTTTTGTCACTTGAGCTTGAAGCATTCCCTTTATTTCTGTCATTTGAGCTAGAAGCCTATCTTGGTTGAAGTGTTTTCCCAGTTCTGAGTTGCATCTGATGTACATGTTGTGGTACTTCCTTTTCCTCATCAGGAAAGTTCAGCTCGTCTTCTGAATCGTCGAGAACGGCTATGGCACAACATTCTCCTCTTTCTTCAAAATAGTCTTCTGTGAGTGTCAAATTTCCCATAGAGACCTGTCTTTGCAACCAGTTTTGGAATGTTTTGCATTCTTCTATGGTGTGTCCTACAAGTCGGTGATATGGACAGTAGTTTGGATGACTATCAAGATGCATCAAGCACGGCCTTTTGGGTCTAGGCAAATCCAACCCTTTTTCTATGGCTTGATCAAAAAGCTCTTTTCTCTTGTCTTTTTTGATTTTGATAACCCGAGAGATAGATATTTCCTTAGCATTTGTTGTTTTGGCAGGAGCCGAAGGATCTATGATCTCAGAGACAAAATTTTGTCCTGATGCTTCTGGAGGGTACCTCCCAGATTCATCCCACTCAACATCTTCAATATCTAACTGCAGCAACCTATTAGTTGACTCATCCGTCACCCTTTGAATGAAAGCAGGGATGTCTTCAGCAGGCATAACTTTCCTCAAGACCTTATATTTTGGGGTCTTCGGGGTGTAATATGGTTCTTTGGGCTTTGTTTGTTGGTAGGGCTCCAAGAGCTTGGCGTTCGTCTTCTTTACTCTCTCCCTAAATGCTATCTTCTTTCTCTGTTTCTTGCTAATATAGGGTCGGCCATGACGGTCATATAACTCTTCTGGCTCAGAGAAACTATCATAATCATCATTGTCATCATCTTCTGGGTTGACTAGACGGTATTCTCCTCCCGAAATAACCCTGCAAGTCTCCACTTGCACATCTTCATCATCTTCATCAATTTCGTTAGCTAATTCTCCAAGTAATTCTTTGACTTCTTCGGGAAAATAATCTTTGAGAGTAATCAGAACCCTTTCCTTCTGCTCATATTCATCAAGAGTCTCTAAATACTCCTCAATAATAGACTTCTTGCGCTTTGATTGTTCGCGTTTTTTCTTCTTGTTCTTCTTCTTTGACTGTTTTTTCAGGGGACCTTTAGGAGGTTCTTGCGAGCGTTTCCAAGATATCCCTGGGAGTTCAGCCAACCTTTTCAACATTTTCATTGATCTTTTGGATATGAACACTTCCCATAACTCTTCTGGAACAGCTGAAGGTTTATCATCTTCTGTCGATGGAAGTATCACTTTATTGCCAACCACCGTAACCTCCCCTTGGAATGATCCCTGTGAGTTTAGGGTGGTCACATAGCGGGTATGTTCAGCTGGTTGCTCGGACAAGACATTCTTTGAGAGTGTGATTTTACCCTCTTGGTACTGTCGCTCCACCCAGTCCTTGAAAACATAGCAATCTTCTATTGTATGTCCCAACACCCTATGATATGGACAATAATTGGGATGGTCTTTCTTGCTTTGCTCTTCAGGCCTTTTGCATTCAGGAAGCTGCAGACCTTCTCTCACAGCATCTTTGAAGATCTTATGTACTTTGTCTCTTCTAAAGGAATACTTCTTATTCATCCTATCTTTCAAGGAAGGAAGAGGTCTTGATTCATTACCAGTAATACCTAAGGCAGATGCCTTAACTTGTTCCGGCTTATGGGGCTCAGCTACGCTTTTCCCTTTCTCAACATTGAAGGTTGTGGCAGTGTATTTGACACCTTCTGTTCTCTTGGATTTATCTCTATCATTTCTTGAAGTGGCCTGGAAATTAGACAACACCTTTGGGTTGGTCCTTTCTAATTTTTTAGCTTGTGAGATCAATTCTTGGAATGTAGTGATGCCAGATGTACTCAGAAAAGGTGCTATCCAATTATCAATATTCCCAAGCAATAAACCCACTGCCTGTGGCTGATCAAGTGGTTGCTCGCATTTAATGCTCAAGTTCCTCCATCTCATGATGTAATCGACCACTTTTTCGTCTTTGTATTGGCGAGTGGCCGCGAGGTCAGCAATCGTGATTTTGTCACTTATGCCCCCGAACCGTACTCGAAAGGCATCTTTCAGCTGCTGCCATGTTTGAATTAACTTGGGTAGTAGATTCGCATACCATTCAAATGCTACTCCTGCGAGACTTGCAGAGAACTGTCTTAGGAGGAGTGACGGTTTTGCACTTGTATCTCCGTAGGCTGTCACAAAATGAGCCAAATGTTGGTCAGGATTGCCAATCCCATTAAATTGCTTGAATTTGAGAACATTATATCCTTTGGGGTAGGGTACCAAGTCATGGTAGCTAGGATAGGGCTTGTCTCCATCTGCCCTTGTCTCACTCCCTTTGGCTTGTTTTAGTTCAGCAACTACCATCCGCCGTATCTCTTCCCGAGTCATTACAACTGATTGTTCTTGAACAGGAATATAAGATGTTCCCCCATGTTCCACTGGCCTGAAGGTTTCCCTTGGATGAGGCGTTGGACTTCTCAACCTCTGCTCAGCTGGCCTAAGGGCTTCTCTCGGCCTTCGGGTCGGACTCCTCGACCTTCCTACTTGTTCAGGTCGATCTTCCATTAGTGTTTTGATTTGTTTTTGCATTTGTAACATCGACTCCATCAACATTGTCATGTTGTCATTGAGTCTTTTATATTCAGCATCACGGTGTCCCTTTTGAGGAACAAAAACAGGTTCATCCTCATCATCTTCATTTGGAGGATTTACTTCTTTATGTTTCCTTGGCATGTGGAGTGGTGGAATGCTAGTTCCTATCCCTTGCCCATCATGTGGTGGCACATGGCTGGAGCCTTCTTCTCCATTCAAGGAGTCTGCTGCTCTTCTACGGGATCTCGTAACAGGTCCTGGTTGGTCTTGTTCTGGTGCAGTATCTCCTCTTGCTTCAGTGACCATTCGACAAGTGTGTATTTCCACATCTGCATCAGACATTTCTTCATCTTTCATTTCCCTTCTCCATTGGAATTTAGAGTGGAAAACCTTGGGTTGACTCTTTGCTTCTTCATTCACATCAGACATGTCTTCATCTTTCATTTCCCTCCTCCATTGAAATTTAGAGCGGGAAATCCTAAGTTGATTCCTTGTTGGAGTTAAACGGTCAAACACCGTCTTCCGTGCTTTTGAGATCAATTGCTTCTTCCTTTGATAAAATTCTTTCAGCCTCATCTTCTCTGACTGCAATTTCTTTGATGCTGCATAAGTCTTGTAAATATCTTGGCCAAATGAGTTCTTGTGATAGGATCTTGGAGGTCTACCAACCTTGTTTTCACTCAGTTGAAGACGCAAGTCTGCAGTGGTTGCATTCTTCTTCACCAGTTTAAGAGGTTCAAATGAGTTGTTGAAAGTACCCATTTGATTATTCTTGTGTCCTTGGAATGACACAAAATCTAGCCTTTGTTTTGGAATTCTGACTTTCCTTTGAGTGAGCCTTGAAAACACACTATTCTTCTTTGGTGTGTCTTCATCAGATGAGTGGAAGATTCCACTTTCCCGCCCTTTTGCTGTAATGGTAAAGGTGGGTTCATCATCATCATCATTTATTGAGACTGTCCTTTTAGAGTGAGATAGCCTCTCAAATGCAGATATTCTTGATGACTCTTTGACAGCAACGTCCTCGCCAGTTGCAGGAACAATCACATTAGGGCGACGACCCTTCGATGGAAGTCGCGGGACCGTTAGGTTCTCTTCCAAAGGAGCAGGTCTCCTTACGAATTGCACTGACTCAGATATCGTGCCGAAGGTCAGCTCAGCTCCTGCAGCTCCAGTGTTGAAAGTGCAGTTGGGTAGTTGGACTTCAGTTCCCTCGCCAAGGAAGATCTTGAGTTTTGGGCTTCCACAGGTGGTTGAGTTCTTGAGTGCCATTTCTTCTTCTGCAATAAAAAAAATCAACAATATTAGATTTCTTTCACAGGATGTAGAAACAATGTCTCTACTTGTACTTTTGCCTCAAAGATGGGAGGAGGAATGTGGTCCCCACCGGGCGTGCCAGAATTTGTAGGATCGAAAATACACGTCTGGCATCATGTCTGTGAAGAAGACACCAGATGGCACATCGAAGCACAAATATCATATTTGTTTCGTGGGTTCTTCATTCCTAATAGAGGCAAGCCCCTATTATTAATTACCCCAGACAGTGTCTTGGGAACCTCCGATTAAGGGCAAAAGTACAAATAAAAAGGCAAATATATATTTTGTGAAAACATGATGATCATTACATATGAATATCGCCATATATATATATATATATATATATATATATATATATATAGGCATACATATTTTATTTATTTATTTTTTATTTTTTTTATGACGTCGTCATCCGCCTTGGGGAACATGCTTCGCCGGCGTCTCATCAGCCACTTCAAATGCAGGCCTTGTTGCCATTTTGTACCGCTTTTGACTATCTTGAAACCAAGGTTTCACCGTCATTCCGAGATTCGTGTTATTTGTATTTTTTATTTGCCGCTTCGAGATGTGTGTTTATTGCCACTTCAAGGTTAGTACCCCTCCACCATTTCATATTTCATTGATCGCCTCAAGATGTATATTGAGTATCACCTCAAAATTCATATCCTTTCAAGATTTGGATTTCATCAACTGTCTCGAGATATGTGTTCCAATATTGCATCGAATAAGCATTTTATTTGCTTTGGAATAAGAAAATACACGTTGTCGGGCTGCATCAGTTGGTCTTTGCCTAGGCGGCTTTTTTTACTGCTCCATACCCTATAAGCCGCCATGATCATTGTTAATGATATCACCACTTTGTTTTGCCACTTGAAATTTATTTAAACCATGCACGCGTGCATGCTTGTTCCATTTTTATTTTTTATTTCATCATGCACATATGCCTGGAAAACACATGCTTTCCTCAAATTTTTTATTATTAATTATTATTTTTTTTTTTAACATGCACGTGAGCATGGAAAAACATTGCATGCTTTTTCTCATTCTTTCTCTCATATTCATTTTTTTTTTATTTTTTTGATCTTTTTATTCTTATCATGCACGTTATACATGCATAGCACTAAATGCTTTTCCTCGTTTTTTATTCTTTTTATTATTATTTTTATAACATTGAATGCTTTTCTCATTTTTTTTATTATTTTTATTATTTTTTATTATTATTTTTTTTTAATCATGCATTTATGCGTTCTATTCATCATTTTTATTATTATTTTTTACATCATGCATGTATTCATGCTCCTCATTCATCATTTTTTTATTTTATTTTATTTTATCTTATGCATGTATACATGCATGCTTGGCATGATGCATGCTTCTCATTTATTCTTTGTTATTTTATTTTATATGTCATGCACACATATACGCACGTGTTCCCTTGCACATCTTCCTTTATTTTATTTATTTTATTATTATTTTTTTTATGCATGCTTACACTTGCATGCTTTCATCATTTTTTTATTCAAAATTTTTTAACCGAAGCTGCAATCCCTCTAACTTTAAGAGCAGAATCTGAACACCATAATGACAAACTAAATAAAGGAGAAGGATACCATAGTCAACTATAAAAAAAAAAACTTGTACTTAAGCAGTGAGCTCGTCATGACAACGATCCATGATATATATTGGATACAATCCTCAGGAAAATATTTGGCATTATCACTTTAACATATGCCACTATGCATATATAACATTCTCAATACATGATAATGTCCTCAAAGACACATAAAATTTTATTATATAACCCAGTTTTTTTGTTTCAAAGAGTTACGGTCTTCTTTGTACGGCTTCCAGAACCACACCATTGGTATCACGACGTAGTCTAACTTCTTCATTCTCCCAAGATGTTATGTTGCCATGCTGTAAAAGTTAATCTTCCAGCTATTAAGTTTTGACAACAAAAAAAACAAAACTCTTTCCAACTTGATCTGTTTGGTTACATATCCCTTGTTTCATATTCCTTGTTCCCTATTTGCCTAATTGAAGAAACTCATATCTCACATCACTATGAAATTTTCAGCAGTGGTTCATTCATCTAGTCATCCGTATAATAATAATGAAGCAAGTGTAACGAATGTTGGTGAAGCAAGTGGCTGCAAGTGTCCTAGATTGAATTTTGAAAAAGCAGCCAGCAAGGTATTGTTTGAACTGGTGTGTTGACCAGCAGAGAGTGCAGTAATGTGGCCCTTTGATCTCATCGTCAGTGATTGGGCGGCCATCCTTGTACTTGGATTCAATAAATTAACACTGCAGCATGTCATCCTCAGACTTGCCGGACACCTTGCGAGAGTTGATAATGGTTGAGAAGATCTCAACAATTCTTGCTCGAGCTCTATCATGACGTCGATGAGCAAGGATTGCGAGGTACGGGAAGATGACGCTAATGGGACGCATGCCATTGTCAAGATCATGGAAGAGCTCATAGACATCATCAAAGAGTTTGTCTCTCACTTCCCTGCCTAGAAAGCACCTGCTTGCCTTTAGAATAATAAGATGTTCCAACTTATATTTCAGATCCACTTCATCACACTCTCGCCACTTTGAGAAGTAATCCTTAGCCTCCATAACCATCTGGTCAACATAGCTCTTGAATTTGCTCACTCTAAGCGACTCCTACATTGAACTGGTACACCTCTTGTTGATTGAGCTCCACTTCAGGCGCCTTGAAGAAGTGCGAGGACGCCTTAGGACCCACGAAAAAAAAAAAACAGGTCATCTGTTGAGCGTGAACACGCTCCCAAGTTTCTGATGCTCCTGACAGATCAGCAAGATGGGGGCCTTCCTTTGTTGAAGCCTTCTGATCACCGGCAATGATTTAACAACCGGCGGCTGGTGGTGCTTGAATCCAGTCCAAAAAAAACGCAGCCAAGAGCTTGATGAAGATGATAGTGGCCAAGAAGACAAGGCCAATTCTGAAGAACTTGTTCTCCTTGAGATCCATGGCTTTTCGTCGGTCCTTTTCTCTCTCCAGCGAGGCCATTATCGTCTCGGACTAGTATTACCTTCTTCGCCAACCTTTCTGGGCTTTCTTTTAACAGCATTCAAACAACAACACTATCTTTGGCAAGCAGCGTCGGTGGGCAATGTTGGTCTCTTTTCCTTAACAACAAGAGCATTAGAAGCAACAGGCAGCAACAAGACAGCAGGCAATGACATCGGGCGGCAATGGTAGCAACATTGACATCAGGCGGCAGCATCAGCATCAGGAGGCGGCAGTGGCATCAGGCGGCAACATCAGCATCAGGAGGCGGCAGCGGCATCAGGCGGCAACATCAGCATCAGGAGGCGGCAGCGGCATCAGGCGGCAACATCAGCATCAGGCGGCGGCAGCAGCATCAGGCGACGACGGCGATTTTTTTTTTTTTTTTCTTTCATTTTTTAGATATATGCCTTTTTTTTTTTTTTTTCTTCTTTCTTCTTTTTTTTTTTCTTTCTTCTTCTTCTTTTTTTTGAATCTTTACTCAAATTTTTTTTTTTCGGCCTTCTTCTCTCTTTTTTTTTTCACTCCGCTTTTTTTCCAAAACTCCCCCTTCTTCTTGTCTCTCCTTTTTAAAACTCTTTTTTTTTTCTTATCCCGTAGGATCACAACCCCGTAGAATCACCAAACTCCCCCGTAGAATCACAGACCAAATCAGAGGTAGGATAGGATAAGGCTAAATTTAAATTTGAATTTGAATTATTTTTTTTATTATTTTTTTATTATTATTATTTTTTTTAATTTGAAAAAATAAAATAAAAATAAAAATAAAAATAAAAAATAAAAATAAAAATTTAAATCTAATTTGCCTCGGGATATATGTTTTGGGTGCCTCGGGATTTGTACTATCCCATGTTGCCTCGAGATCTGTACTCAGGCATTTGAAATTTAGGATCGCCTTGGGATGTTTATTCGGGCTATCCTGAGATTTGAGGTTGTCTCGAATTATGTGTTCTCGGGGATAATTTTGTAATTTGCCATTTTACCTCGAGATATGTTCTCAAGGGCGATTTTGTAATTTGCATTTTGCCTCGAGATATGTTCTCAAGGGTGATTTTGTAATTTGCATTTCGCCTCGAGATATGTTCTCAAGGGCGATTTTGTAATTTTCATTTATCCTCGAGATATATTCTCAAGGACAATTTTATAATTTAAATATTTAGATCACCTCGAGATCTGTGCTCTCGGCTGATCTTGGGATTTGAATATTTTAGATCGCTTCGAGATCTGTGCTCTCAGCTGATCTGAAGATTTGAATATTTTGATCGCCTCGAGATATGTACTCTCGGCTGATCTTGGGATTTAAATATTTTAGATCGCTTCGAGATCTGTGCTCTCAGCTGATCTTGAGATTTCGCCTTGAGATATGTGCTCTCGGCTGATCTTGGGATTTAAATATTTTAAATTGCCCCGAGCTAACACTCTCCGCCAATTTCAAATTTTAATTAATTAATTTTTAGATTATCTCAAAAATGTCTTCTAGATTTATTTATTTTGACCACATGTTGTCCTAATTTGATTAGGATTTGGCTATATTTGATTTTAAGTTTTTTTATTTATTTAATTTGAATTAGGACATGCAATTTTTTTGATATAAACAATATTGTGCAATCTAATACAATACAAATATAAAAACATCTTTATATGTAATTGCTACTCTTAACAGTTCATATGTAGAGTTCCATCTATGTGGTAAATCAAGTTTAATATTTCTTCTCTTTTTGTTATTATTTACAACATTTAAAATACAACTCCTGTCTAGCTTGAATACTAGAAATATTACAAATAATATTTCTTATTTTTGAAATAGAATAAAAAATTATTGATAAACCATCTTGTACAATTAAATTCAAAAATATAAGCACAACACCATATACGAAAATCAATACCTAATGGTGAATGCAAATAATGAGTTAAAAAGTAGTTGCAACATCATTATTACTAACATTATCTAATGTTAAAGGAAAAACTTTATTAACAATTTCCCATTCTTGAAGTGCTTCTAAAATTGTATTAGCAATGATAAAACCAGCATGAGGAGATTCAACCATTCTAAAAAAAATAATTTGCTTACACAATTTCCAATCTGTATCAATACAATGTGCGGTCAAACAAAGAAAACCAATTTGACTATGAGAAATTTCACATATTAGAAGTTGAACAAATTTTTCCTTTAAAATTTGCAAAAGAAGATTTTAAGATACCTTTTTTCGTAGAAATTTTTTCTATAATATCCTTTTTCACTGTAGAAACAGAAAAACCTTCATATTGTGGATTAATCCTTCTTTGAATAGTACCAGTAAAATTATGTTTATCAACAAAAGTAAATGGTTGTTCGGCTCTAACTATAATACTATTTTTGATCTAGTTATTTCTTTATTATAAGAAAGAGTAGTTAAATTACCCGATTGATCTTTACCTAATTTTATATAATGGCGTATGTCTACATTATGTTTTTTACTACAAGATCTCATATGTCTAAGAAGATGACTAGTGCCATCTTTTGAGAAAAAAATTACCACATGTTTTACATATTGGTCTTAATTCAATTTTCCCAATATCTAGTATTTTTCCTTACTTTTCAAAATAGTCTTATAGGAAAGGAGATGATCTCTTACTAGAAACACCCCTAATTTTGTTGAATAACATATGTGTTTCCACCTTCAAAAGTAGGAAATATTGATTGTGAACAAGCTCTTTCGAAAAGTGGAACTTCGTCATCCATGATTTTCGGGGACGTGAATGTTCTTTTCATGAGCCATAATGAAAGAGTTTGAAAGCTTGAAATTTGAGAATTAGAAGCAATGAGAATGAGATTGGTGTAAAAAATATGAAAATGAGAGAGGTATTTATAGAAAATTTTTAATATTAAAATAAATAAATAAAAGATAAATGGGAGAAGGGAGCCATTGTTATGACGTTGCTCCCTCCTCCAATGGCTAAATGCTCTCAATCTCACTCTCAATCGATCCCATGATAATCCAAACATTTTAATTTTTTATTATTAAGATAAAAAAAATAGGATAAAATGAATCATGAGGGAGTTGTTAATCAGCTACTTAGCTAGGCTTATCTCAATCAATCATTGGTCATATATATATATTTTTTTAATTTGTATTAATAATATTTAATAGTAAATCCAATGTGTCAAATTATGGGGCGACATGTTTGATTAACCCAAAAAAAAGTCCAAAAGGGCCGGCCACATTACTTAAAAATAATATCCATATCCAAATAAAGGATTGCATGTTTGGGTCAGTTGTGCATTGGCTTGTCAAACTTTGACTTTGGATCCGCTTTGGGCTGGTTTGTGGGCCTTGGGCCAAGTGATGAGCTCTTCCTCTCCAATTCGCAACCCCAAAAACTTCACCTTTGTCTATGTGCAAGAAAAATAGAAATTTATTTTTCTTTTTCAAAAATAAAGTGCAAACTTCACACTTTAGCCACGTAGTTTACTTAAATTTTTTATAATCCTCAAATTTTGATTTTTTTATAAATCCGATACAGTGTTAAAAGATGTTGATATAATTTCTTTTTTAGGCTTGATAATGTGGAGAAGTCATCCAAATCGCACACACATTTTTATTATTACATCTCAAGCATGCAATGGGAGGGAGTTAAACTATCGATCTCTTACAAGAGAGTCAAGTGCCTCCACCGCTTAGCTATTCTAGGGGTGGCATCTTGATATAATTTCAATTGATAATGAGATCATTGTAAAATAGATATCCATGTTTTTTTAATGGCTTTGAATTTTTAAAAAAACATTCACAATAAATAATGTTTTTTTTTTAATTTATAAAGTGCATCTTGTTTTCTTTCATTATTTTGCTGAATTGTTTATATTTAAGCCAACCATCCATTCTTATTATCTCTATTGTGCTTATATTTCTTTAGTTCATATTCATTACTTATTAGAACAACAATTCTTTCCTTGTAAATCTTGTTAGACTCTTATTTAGTTAAGGCAATAGTAAATATGTAAGTCTAGGATTTTCATCCTATTACTTTATGTTTTTGGATTGAATTAAGCCCAAATAAGCATCTAATATGGTATTAGAGCATGGTTCATTTAATTTGTTTGCAATGTGACTGGTAAAATAGACTGCCATGTTTCAAAGGGTCTGCATTGGTTAATTTGGAAAATTTGGGTTTGAATAAATAAACCCAGTTGAATTAGACCAAATAAACATGTAACTTGGTATCATTGCATGGTTTATTTAGTTTTTGTAATGTGACTAGTTAAAATCAATGTAGTCAAGCCCAAACTGGCCCAGTCAATTCAACCAAAAAAACTAGGAGCTGACCATGAGGCTAGTTTGGGCATGACCTCTTAACCCCGCCATGTGGGGAACCGGCCCAGACCTAGTGAGCCAGTCAATTCAACTAAGAATTAGTTGACATGACCAAGTCAACCAAGTCAATATGGTTAAGATTTAAATAGTTAACTTTTTATTTTTCAATTGATCTAAAAGGTTTTTTATTCTTTTCTGTATCTCCTTTGCTATGTTTACATTCGCTTCGCATGATCTCGAATCTTCAAAGCCCTTGTGGATCTTAAGATTCTCAACACTTACAAGGTCGGCATCATCTCCAACTCTCATTCTTGATAGCATTCAGGTGTATTTGGATTACCGTAATGGAATAGGAGGAAATGAGCTAATGATGAGGGGGTGATGGAAATTGATAGGGGTGGGAATGAAAAAATATGTTTGGTTGGAAAGAGAACTCATTGGAAATGAAAAAATTAGAAGAGTAATTTAGTAGAAATTTAAAAAAATAATGAAAAGATATGATGTAAAATTACTTTCATGTCCTTAGTATAAAGAAATTAAAATTTGAAGTTTATAAAATACTTTAAACAAAATTTAGTTATTATAACTATTATTTAAATTACTTCTTTTATTTAATTAAATAAATTACTAGAGACAAAAATGTCATTTAACTTTAATTGTTAGTGTTCAATATATAAATTAACTAATATATGTTAATTATATCAATAGTTATAATTATTATAATTAATGTTTAAATTTATTATTTATATTTGAAATAAATATTTATTTAATATAATTATTATATGATTATTATAATTAAATATTAATATATAAAATTAGTTTATATATGGGTGATGTGTGCATTTGAGATGGGTAAAAGAGTAATTGCAAGACCCCCACCCCCCAACATAGGGGGAATGATCTGGAGAGTTGGTAAGGGTTATGGTTACCAACCCAAAGGATTTATCACCTGTCCATACCCAAATTACAACCCAAATACATCAATGGAAATGTGTAATCAAGGATTACCCTACTAGAAGTAATCATTTATGTCATCCAAACACACCCTCAATTCCTTTACTCTTTTAATCTTCATATATATATATATATATATATATATATATATATATATATATATATATATATATATATATTTTTTTTTTTTTTTGCATTCTTTTTTTTTTGTAATAGATCAAAATGGAATTATCAATGTTTGGTTGAGATCATATATCACGAAAACACATTTTTAGATTAAGAATAAGTAGAGATTTGATGGTGAATCACAGTGATGTTTTCTTGTGATGCTTTTGTGAAAAATGTTTTTCATTTCTTTTCCATTAGCTTCAATACTTGCACAAATTATATTCATGTTATGATGCATTAATTTGTTGACATCTTATTTTCAAATCTTTGTTATTGACGTTCTCATTGATTTGTTTTTGTACCCGTGTAGTAATTCACTCCTTTTGATATGATACTCAAATGCATTAGGATTCTATTTTTTAATACATCAATATTTAATACTTAGGGGCCGTTTGGTTCGCGGTAATGTTTTCAGATTACCATGTGTTACGTGGTTATCTGAAAATATTACCACGTTTGGCATTGCACTGAGAAAGATTACCACTTGTTACGTGGTAATCTGGATGGTAATATCACATTACCAACATGAGAATATTACCAAAAAGGTGGTAATCCTATTACCACCAAATTTGGTATCTATCTTGGATTACCATGGTAATCTTATAATTGTTTTATATTTTACCAAATTAATTATCATGAATCAAACAATGTAATGAACTATTCCCAGTAATAAGAGTTCCCAACCAAACATACTTATATCAAATGTTATTACCACGAACCAAACAGCCCCTTAAAGAAATTGCGGTTATGACTTATCATTTGATTATGTATTAACTATTTTATTTATATTGGTATGTTTATTTGAGCATGGTATAAATTCAAATATCACATTTAACATATTATGCTTTTTATATCATTATAATTATATTTTTATCATATTTTATCATTATTAATTGTTATAAAATATATTTTTAATATTTTCTTATCAGACCTAATTTCACGCTTCCAATAAGAACAAGAAGACACTTAATCTTATGGCTTATTAATGAATAACTCTTCATCTTCCCAAACTCTTAAACCTATTTATAAGGAAGTTTAATAAATGTGACTTTTTGTACGAATCTTAGCCTATAAATAGAAGCTTTGTAATTTTGTACAATACACGCGATATACAAATGAAGTGAATAAGGAATTGGCTATTTTTCTCTTTTCTCCACTTTGGGTACTGTGTTTTTTTATTTTTTATTTTTAATTTTGTAACACTTAATAAATACATTGTAAAATTCTAAAAACTTGTAATACATCTAAGACAACAACTAGCCATATTAGAGAGTAAAAAATTGAGTGAATGATAACCATGTTATGTATAAAGGGCTCTAGAATTGATACCAATCAATTGTTTTTGTATGCCTTGATGTTTTCCTTTCATGTTAGGTCCATTGTCATATCCTTGACCTCTCACATCATCAATATTAACATCAAGATTTTTCAATAACTATATCTCTTAACTCTTAGGTTAAAATTTAGAATTTTTTCTTAAGTTTAAGTTTCTTGGATTATATAAATCTAATTCCATATGTGAAGATATTCATCTTGGCATTCCTTATTTTTCATATAAATTACATTTTCTTCATTATCTCCGCTAAAAATTAAAGGACTCAATATTGTGACTATTATGAAGGTTTTGCTCTTTTAGCATTCCATCTGCTGTAAATTAATTACAATAAATTGGTTCATTTTTTTAAATTTTCATCACATGTAATATTTTGTTTATTATTCGTAACAAATTTATTAAGCATACCTTTTTGAGATCAAATTAACTCATTTACTCTTTTTTTTTTTTTCATATCCATATTCATATTTTTTAAGTAGACATTTTATTAAAAAAAAATTAAAATAATAAAAACTATTATATTAGATAAAATGGGGGAAAAAGCACCTGATTGAAATAACACTTATGTTTCACTATCACTATAAGAAAATATAACCAATCAACAATTTGATATAGTAAAAAAAACATTAAAATAAAATAAAATTGGAAGCATAACCTTTTTTCTTTACTAGTGCACACTTGAGATTGGTTACAATTTATGAAATATGTTGATTTAGATTAATAGTAACTAAAAAGAAATACCATTGTAATATGAGAATTTTGTAGAGAAGAGAAGAAATAATTTTTATTAAAAAAATATAATGTCATGTTCTACCTTTAAATAGAGGTTTTGTTTAAGTTGTTTGAAATAGCAATAAATTAAGCAAATACTATCAACTTGGATTTTGTATGGATCTTAATAACAATAACGCTATAGTAAGCTTTTTGTTTTCCTATGATATTTTGTACTCACTCTGATCTTTTTTACTTGTCCATTTTAACTAATCCATATGGATTAAGAAAGTCGATTAAAGTTATTTGATAATTTAAGATTTATAAAAAGAAAATTTTCAAGATTACCCTTATTTAAAATATGATTTAATAAAATATGTAGTTAAGTATGATTTATTCGAAATTGTAAAAGTACATTCAATATAAAGGTAAATTTGAAAAAAAAAATATTTAAAACTTCATAATTTTTTTTAAATAGACAGATAAAAAAGATTAAAAAATCTCTAAATTTGGACAAATGTCCAAATAAAAAAAAGATTGGAGGAATTACTTGAGTGGACAATTAATGATAAAAACTTTGGAATGAATTCAATTGGCCAAATTTTACAACCCTTTCCAAATATAGTGTCTTTCCAAATTCCAAATATATTGGCTAGGACAAGAGAATTGGGAGCCCAAGGAAAAGTTGGAGCCTCAGGGGGCCCTAGGCACAGGCCTTAACAGTTAATGCCTTAGGCCTTTGGTTGGAGTAGATTATGCACGTATCAAGGCCATATTAGAGTAACTAATATTTTTTCCACTATTAAAAAAAAATTGTAAATTACTTAATTGTTTTTGGCTTTAAGAAAATTCATACCTTGTTAATATCTTTTTACAAAAAAATAACTTTAATTATTACTTTGTTAATATTTTTCTCTACAACAACCATTTCTTATATTGAAAAATGTTAAAATTGCATGAAAATTATAATTTTTTAATTAAAATTTTATAGTTTGAAATAAAAATTAAAATTTTACTATTTTTTTAATTGACACTTATTTGAGATAATTTGTTTTATCACTCTAATTGTCACTTATTTTTTTGACTTGAGTTATACTTCTCAAGTTAAAAAACTCAAATAAAAGTTTTTTTAAGTTATTGACTAAACTAATATTTCTCTTATTTCCCTTTCAAATTTTGAAATTGTTTGTAAAATTAGTTCACAAACATGATATAAAATTAATAACAACTTGATTTTTTTTAATTAAAAATTAAAAATAATTATTTAGAGAAAAAACACTCACACTTCTTACTTTTGAATATAATAATGTCAACAAAAACAGATGTCAATATAACCCTAAAATAATGCCAAGTTTTAGGTAATTATGTATATCTACAATCGTTTTCTGTGCTTACAACAATATTTCTTATAGGGAAAATTAATTAAATCTCTTAAAAGTTTCAAAACTTCCCAAACATACCCTTTGACATTGAGTTTCGACAATTAATTATATATATCTAAGATCAATTTCTACTTGAGCCTTTCAGCGGTTTGACAAACGATAAACCAAAAGGCGAGATGCTTACACTACTACCATACAAGGGTTCAGTAGATGGTCAAGTCTACAGTGAGGTTCAAAGAAGCCCAAAACAGGTTTCCTCCCAAAAGAAAAAGAACTATAAAAGCAAACGACGTGACCATGGTTGACTTAAACGCATTTCCAGATATAACTGTACATGAAAGTTAATATAATACACAAAAACAAGAAAACTTACACAAGAAATAGAATATTACACACAATAAACCAAAAACATACACAGTAAATAAAATTTTATACACATAAACGCAAAATCTTTACACAGAAAAACAGAATATATACACAGGAAAGGAAAATAAAACAAAGTTAATGCTAACAAACATGCGAAAGAAAACTCAAATATTCAACTTGTTGGATTGCTCGCATCTTTCAAACAACATATTCATAAGTTTAAAATTTTATATCACACACAAACACAAAATCACAGTAAACCGAAAACATACACAGTAAATAAAATTTTATACACATAAACGCAAAATCTTTACAAGGGAAAATAGGATATATACACAAGAAAGGAAAGTAAAACAAAGTTAATGCTAACAAACATGCGAAAGAAAACTCAAATATTCCACTTGTTGGATTGCTCGCGTCTTTCGAATAACATATTCATAAAGAGACCGAGTTCCCATCTACAGACACACGCACTTTCTCGATGATAATATCCACGACAAATTTGTTGAAGTTATGGTATATATGACACATGCGTTGAAAATCCGCATCAGTCTCAATTGGGCAAAGCGTTTGGTATGAGTCATGCGTTACGAACTTCACTCTCACTTCAGAAACATTTAGGGCCCAACGGGTCTATATTTCACCCATAACTGCAGAGAAAGTTTTCATTGTTGATGACGCCTACGTCAACTTTAAAAAAACTTGTAAGAATCAACATCCACAAAAAAATGTCAATAACATGCAAAATGACAGTAACAACTACAAGAACAAAGAAAATGAGAAGAAGAAAAAAAAACAAGAATGAGGTCAACAACAAAAAGAAGAAGAAGGAGAAGAAGAAGAAGAAGATGTTTATGTGTTTAAGATGTTCCTGTGTATAATATGATTTTTATGTGTATAAAATCATGTTCTTGTGTATAATATTGCTTTCCTTTGTGTAAAATTGCTTTCATGTGTATAATATTGCTTTACTGTGTATAATATCATGTTCCTGTGTATATTATTACGTTCCTGTATGTAATATTATGTTCATGTGTATATTTTTCCTATTTCCTATGTATAATATTGTGTTTATATGCTAACATCGCAAAAGTACGATTTTTGCTTTTCAGTTTTTTGAGCTTTTGCCAACCAACGATGAAGAGAATTTCTTAGCAATAAACCAAGTCCAATTGTCATCAGTTTCATTGTCGACGATAGCAAATGCTATGTGGAATATACCATCATTACCATCTTTTGCAGTTGCACCTAGAAGAACCCCACTATACTTGGCTAGCAAATGAGTTCCATCAATAAAAAGTAATGGCCTGCACCCCTGCTTGAACCCTAACAAACAACCCCTAAATGAAAAGAAAGCACGCTTAAACCGCTCGCCGTCATTCTCAATAGTGACAACGCTACCAAGATTTATCTCGGATACTTTATCTGCGTACCATAGAAGCAAATCGTAGCTACTAAC
This sequence comes from Dioscorea alata, assembly GCA_020875875.1. NCBI lineage: Eukaryota > Viridiplantae > Streptophyta > Magnoliopsida > Dioscoreales > Dioscoreaceae > Dioscorea > Dioscorea alata. The sequence continues at coordinate 5,220,567 of CM037017.1, read as the reverse complement.
CTCGCTACCATGAATCACCGAACTGGCAACCTCCTTCCCCATCCAAGCACACTTGTATGATAGGCAAACACCATGGTCACGCAATATGTCTTTCTATATGTCAACAGCTCTGTACAATAAGCTTTCTTTTAATTTATGCATGACACGTTCGGAAACCCACTTCTTGCTTGCTTTTGGATGCGCTATCGTACCAATGCCTCCGCCGCAAATGTGAGTTGCTTGCATTGTCTTCAGCCGAAACGTGTCAATAATTCCCTCTTTAGAAGCATGCACACGCCATTGGCATTCCGGAGCAGCGCACCTTACAATCACCCTGATTTTGTCATTTTTTATTAACGTAAAGTCAAAATTTTTCTTTATAGTTATGCTCCGCAAGCAATCTTTAAAATGATCTGTGTTTTCAAACCGTTGCCCTACTTGCAAAGTGGAACCATCTTGTGCATCGGTACATCCGCCAACACTCAGCGCCCCAGAAGAATTATGTTGGGAGATGAAAGTATCGCTAGTGGGGTTTATGCTATCCAACAAGGACTCCCTGCTTTGAAAAAACCCAAACATACAAAGGAAACAAAATATTATACACAAGAAGCAAATAATATACACATGAAACCAATAATATAGGCAGGAAACCAATATTATACACAAAAAATAATAATAAACACACGAAATTATTAACATTCAAAAGGGCAGAAATCTGGAAAACAACAACACCTATAACACAATTAACAACTAATAGAGGTCGTTTTATTACAATGGGATCAAGGCGGCCGAGTTCCCATCTGTAGAAACACGCACTTCCTCGACAAGGATGTCCATGACAAACTTGTTGAAACTATGGTATATATAACACATGTGTTGAAAATTCACGTCGGACTCAATGGGGCAAAGCGTTTTGTATGAGTCAAGCGTTAAGAAATTCACTTTCACTTGAGAAGCATCTAGGGACCAACGGGCACATATCTCATCCATGACTGACTCCCATTAACTTAATACGGTAAATTTTATCATACAGCCTTCTCTTTTGAATCTCACCCCAACAGAGTAAGTTTCCATTGTTGAATCATGGCACAACTACAACAACAATAAAAAAAAACAACAAGGTCAATAGAAAAAACCAGAAGAAAAACAAGCAGAAGAAGAAGAAGGCCAAGAACAAAAATAACAACAACAATTACAAGAAGAAGAAGAAGAAGAAGAACAACAACAACAACAACAACAAAAACAAAAAAACAAGAAGAAGACGAAGAACAAGAAGAACAAGAAGAAGAAAAACAACAACAACAACTTCTTACGCATACAAGATTTCACTTCAAGCTTTGGTAACGGACAAAGTTGAAGAACGGCAAACCCAACAAAAAATGGCAGCAAGAATGAGAAGAAGAAGGAGTGAAATATCAACTCCTTTCTGACAAAATATATTTCATGGCCTTACTTACATTAAGGGGTTGTTTGGTTGTCTGTAATTTAAATTACATGTAAGTTCAGTTACAATGTAAGTGAAAATACTGTGTTTTAACTTACATCACCGTTGTTTGGTTTGTTGTAATTAGAAATACTGTAACTACTTTTGTTTGTTTGGTTTGATGTAAAATGAAATGGTATATTCACCATGTAAGTGGGTTGGTGAGATTACCCCATTATTTAGTATTACTCCTATTTATCTAATATTATTTATTAAAACTAATTTAAACTAATTAATAAATTTAATAAGATATTTATTCAAAATAAAAATATTAATTAGTTTTATTAATTATTAAAAATATTTTTTAAATTTAAATAATAAATGATATATTTTATACGACATTATCATTATATTTATTTTTTAAAACTGATCAAATCTAATAAATTAGTTGATGATTTAAACTAATTATTTCATTTTTTTCTATCCAATGATTCAATAAAATGAGGTGTTCATCCGGTTTAGTAATCTGTATCTAATCATCTTCATCCCTAACAACAAGGTGGCGAAGAACTTCACCGGCGCCGTCATCTTCATCCCTAACAACACTTCTCCTCACCGGAGCTCCGCCTCCAAAGCCTTCTGGATCAGATCCGTTGGCCAGAAGCCGTCCCCAACTAACAGCGGTGTTATATTGTTGGGACCTGCTTGCACTCCGACCACGAAGAGAGAGCGAGGGAGACGCCGGAGTAGGAGACGGAGAGTGAGCCACCGAGGAGATAACAAAGCCGAGCTTGTCGTTCTGGTTTGATGCGTGGATAATAGCATCGATTTTCGAGGGAGGTGATGTTGAGAAAGGTTATGCAATCGGCGGAGAAGGAAAGCAGCCTAGGGCGGAGGAAGAGGTAGAGGAGGCCGGCGGTGGGGGTGAGGATGGAGAAGAGGGAGAGGATGTATGGTGATTAGTGCTGCACAAGTAAAGGGAACATGGTGATTTTAGCATGCTGTTGGCTGTAAGTGAAAATACAGCAAAAGCTGTACTTTGCTGTGAAATTTTTTACATAGGAATTCTTTTTACATCAAGCCAAACACTTTTTTTCTTGTAAAAGTATTTACATTACACTTACTTACACCTAGTTACTATCAACCAAACAGCACCTAAATGAGATTTGACATGATGGGAAAAAGTTACTTTTTGCTTTTTTGGTACATGGGTGTTTGTGTAATTTCCTCCCCATTAACTGACGGAAGTAACACCGGGGACGAAATTGAATTTGCTTTTAAAAAAGAGGGATCTAAAGGGAAACGAAAATGTCAGAGGGACTGCAGTGAAAATTTGAAACTTTCCAGGGACTTTTAGGTAATTTTTCTTTTATAAAATTAAGTAGTTTTTATATTTCTTCATAAGCTAAAAACATGATGCTTCTCTTAAAAGCGCTGAGGGCCCATTGAAACAAGTGCTTGTCTTTTTGAAGTTCTTTTCCAACTTATGCGAAAAACACCAGTTCTTACCTTCTAAAAAAAGATATCAAAACACTTCTGGAAAAGACTAGTATTTGGTTGTTCCTTCCAAGAGCACTTAGTTTTACTATAGTGGGCAATCTATACGCATAATAATATATTCCTCTAACTTTTACTTTGAACTAAGATTTTTTTCACTGTTCTTTAAGTGCATATGGAACAAAGAAAGTGTTCACCTGACTTACACTTTTCTTGCTTGCTAAAATTTCTCATCTTAAAACCTCCTAATGCCTAATCTAATTGTAAAATTGCACATCAAGTAACTAATGAGTCCATATCGGTTATCGTAATAGATTTTTCTAATTATTTTATAGAGAGATTATTTGTGCTTCATCCAAAATCTCAACATATGCATATTGACTAAAGAATAGAAGATGTTTCTTTTGAGGTTATTGCTAAACATACTTCAGTCACTACTTGGTGCAATCAAACTGCATTAATCCTATTCTAGTTGGCTCTTGTTTTGGCAAAATTTTAGGAGGATCACAATACATGCATTCTCCAATTAACCCTATGTTTTTGTTATTTATTGTTCTTTCTTTTCTGTGAGCGCTGCTAACCATAATTTTGCAGAAGAAGGTTGCAATTGGTATAAACAAAATACTTGGCACTATGAACATTGTATAGAAGATCATTATCAAACTATACAGGTTTTCTCACAAAATCCAAACAATAGAAAGTGTGAGGATGAGCACAAATGAACAAGATTTACACATACCTCTATATATATTCTACAACTCGGTGCTTAAAAATGATTTCAGATTTCTTGGTTGTCTATCAGCTTCTATGCTATTGTTTAAGCACCTTTTTTATGCAGCTTTCATCAAGTGCTCAACACCAGATCAATTTCGATGCTCTAGTTGATTCTTTCGCTGCATATCTTACTTTTCATATTCTGTTAGCAGCTCTAAAGCCACATCAGCAAGAGAAGACAGACTTATATCATATCTGTTGAGCCCAATGCTACCGGAAAAGACAGGGTAACATTCTAACTCCGATGTGGTTTCAGCCACACTCTTGATTGCTCTGCCCATTTCAAACTTCCTGAATAACTGTCTATATTTCTCATGTGATTTCATCAACCAAATTACCAGCTCTATGACAAATCTCCTTATCCTCGGAACCTTTGCGCATTGGGCATTGTATTTTTCCAGTATCTCTAATAGTTTCTTTGCAAAGTTTGTTGCGCTAATGCAAGATCTTTTTAGTTCTTTATCGTGTTCTTCAGGAGTCATGAATCTGAAGATCTGCATTGTGAGCCCAATAGATTCTTGGAGGAGTTTTCCGTCTTCCACCATGATAGAGTGCAACACCTGCAGGAAAAGAAAGGCCAAGTTACTTTTTTTTTCTAGAGTTTACTACTTACAGAATAGAGCACATGCTTCACTTTGGGCAATGAGCAGCCATGTTACTGCTTTTATTTATTATAGAAATTACAGTGGTTATGTCATTGTTTTTCAATATAATGTCCAAAAATGATCGACGAGCCTTGTTATCTTATCTGTTATGGTTTAAATTTTTTGCATTGGACAATTGGACTTACATATGCTGGCTGTCATTCAGAATATATAACTCATGGCATTTTGCAATAGATTAAATTCTATGATTTAGTTTAGCTTAAGAACATGCCAGATATATTCAAATAAAACAGTAACATATTGGGTATGTATCAGCCATTTAATCTCAAATTAGAACTCTTTTTTGCAAATAAAGGGATCTCTAAGTTTTACTTAACCTGCATTCTATTACCTGATGATTTTTGTAGGACAGAGGACCATAATTTTCCTCACAATAGTTGTGATTCCTAGACTTAAACTTGGTTGGTTCTCTTCTCCATTGGATACTTCCATCAATGTTTTCATTCTAGTATAAAAAGAAATAATAACTGATGATTACTTTTACTGTTATAAAAACTTTTGGAAAAAGACTTACGGTTGGTGCCGCAACAATTACTCCCCGCAAGCAGAAGAAGTTTTCTGATCCCGAATAAGCACACAAGTTCTTCAGTATCCTGGATGAATTAATTTGGAGTACCGGGTCTGTTAGCAAATCAACTAACTGATCTACAACACCCCTCTCATTCAGAACACGTTTGCTATTCTGCAAGCTCTCCAGTGTTAACAATGCCAGTGTTTCACCAGCTTCCACACACAATTTATTTTCCATCTGTGTTAACCTTGGCTTGAAAAATATTGAAAGAAGCAATCTGATTATCCCCCCAGTACTTCCAATCTTCTCTCTTGCATCCTGGTCCATTGCCAGACTAGTTAGTATCTCAATTCCTTGCATTTGCAGCAACATATGATTTTCCCCATACTCCAGGATGTCTCTAATGTTGCTTACTGTGAAAACAATGTTTGATATCTCCCGTCGAAGCATCTTCCCGGTCTCACCAGTTGTGCTCACCAGCCTCTTTACAACTTGCAGCGACCTCTTCACTGCTTTGATCTGAGATTCTGTCACATGGTCATTTCTCAGGAGTCGCTCCCCGGTACTTGTGAAGTCTATAATCTTCGCCAGAAGCCCTCTGGTGTTCCCAATTCTCCAGCAGTTCTCATGATCATTGGCAAGCTTTTTCAATATCAGTAAGCCCAACAAATTGAAGGCAGAGAACTCATAGTTTGTTTGGTCTGCAACAATGTCCCTTTCCCAGATTTCATAAGGCTTGTTGTCTAATTTCCGACCAGTATATAACAATGAAGAGACGCACTCCATCGAAGCTGGAATTCCAGCAACACGAAGTGCATTCTGCTTCTTCCCGGCAAGCTTTGACACTATCTCAGCTGCTGACCTTCTGATCTTCTCTTTAGCTGGGCTCTTCCAACTCAGCATATCAATTAGCCTCTCCATCATTGAAGTTGAAGTCCCTATCTTTCGAAGTGTGTCGCTTGAAAATCGGTCACTTTTTGCAAACTTCTGCAGTATCTGAAGCCCTATGAGCTGCTCATCATGGAAATCTGAATCCAAGAGCTCCCCAGCAAAAGAAACAAGGTCCATCTTCAAGCCATCAAAAACACTACCATTGATGCAACTTGAATATGCATCATACAAGAATCTCTTGATTGGCACTATACCTATATCTGAGATTCCAAAATCGCATTCCCCCTTAACTTGTTCAAGCAACTTGCAGATGCTGATCGTCCATTCCCAGTATGCTTTTTCTAGCAAGAACATGAGAGCTTCAGCCAATGCTAAGCCATAAAAGAGATTGAGTGCTGGTTTCCGATTCTCAGTTCCAGGCTGGTCCTCTCCATAGTCTTGTTGAACCAGACGCATCAATGAGAGAGTCATACAAGCAACAGCAGATAGAAGCTGGAGCCAGTACAACACCCTGCTGATATTTTTGGATAAGAAGACCCAATTAGTATACAACATCAATGTAACATCGGAAGATATCCATGTTTGTTGTTCAGTATGAGGAAGAACAGGAGTTTGGGCAATCATTTGGATATCATCAGTGATATGTTTGTGTAATTGGTTTTCTGATTTGATTGATGATAATTGCTGAAAGACGGCTTTGATTACTCGAATAAAGAACCGGGAGCTGGATGCAATTACTCGGATACTGTGCTTTCCAGCATCAGCAATTGTCCATGTTGTCTGATGCTGCAACTCAAGCTCATGGCTTCGGCTGAAAATTCTAGCACCCTCAGTAAATAGGATCACAGTAACAAACCAGAAATCTTTGTTCACCATGGAGGTAGCAAATCCGCCAAGGAGAACTACAGTTGCCCATATGAAACCAAGAGCTCCCAAGCCACTGGCTGCCTTTTCTAGGATTGCCAAGCGAAGAGCAAAGAGAGTCAGCTTCTTCTCAGGAGCTTTGTCCCAGTAATTCCGATATTGACTTTCAGCTGCTCTAGGCTCGGTTGGTGTTGGATTGCTCCTATTGCTGCCTTCTGCTCGAGGTTCAAAGAACGAGCCACCAGAGCCATTGAGCTTGGTACTGTCTTCACTGGGTTGTTGGCTGATCTGCAAACGGATGCTGTCATCTCCTTCATTTAACTGCTTTTTCTTGATCGGCATATTGCTTTCTTCTTCTTTGTTGCTCTGATTCTACTCCTCGTGGAATATCAACTGTGTTACAGACAATTTATCAATGAATAATGCCTGGTGACGTAAAGAAAATATCTGTGTTGGGATAAGAATTCTATGAAGCATTTGAGATTGGACTGCAAGTTTTTGTTTGTGATATAGCAATTAACAAGCAAGACTGACAACAAACCTGTCTCATGTCTGAACTCAGGCTGAATTATATCTGAAATTGCTGAAATCTTCAACTTTTGTCATCCATAAGAGAAGCGTGCTCTGCTGCAATGCCTACTTGGAAGGAAAATTCAATGAAGCAGCTTGATTTCTTTTTGAGGTGCATAATTTTGGGCCGCAAGTTTTGTTTGTGATACAGAAGACATTTCATATCGCTGCTGTCATTTTCACTTCGCATATCATTTCCAAATCAAAGTCTATTATATTTATCTTCTTCCATGAACCAGTTCAATTCTCTCTCATTTTGTTTCTGCAAGCCTTTAACTTCAGAATTCTCGTCGTAACTTCTATGAACCCTCTTGTTTTGTAAAACTTATTGACTATTCAACTGGATATTCATCATGGTATCCAAGAAACATCTTTTTAACACTATGTTCAAGTTATGTGCTTGCGTGAGGACTTGGATTTCAGTTTGCTGATGAAATGCATCATAAGAAAGAAGATATTTTGGAAAGGAGGTATTGTAAGTTATTGTTTGTCAATGCACATTAATGTATCATTCAGTCAATGTCAATGTTTGGAGGATTGTATATTATTCAGGACCGACATTGACAGATAATCTGCATTTTCGAACTATGTGGTGGCTGTCCGTAGGATTGGGATGATGTTGAATAGTCAAGAATGGTGGTGCATTTGTTCTAATTTCATGTTTTGATCTGGGGATGAATTAGGTTATAACTTTGGATATGCAATTACCATGAAGCCTTTAATTTAATCATTTGATATATGATGGTAGTTAATCCTGAGATTTACTGTCTGTTTTTATTCCCCTTCAAATTGTCTGTAGTTGTCAGTTTTGAATTCTGTTTATGTATGAAGAATACATAAACAGACGTCCATGTTAAACTTTGTAAAAGCTAAATTTTAGTTTAAAATTGTAAGCTTTGAACTTGAGGCTGGTTTTTAATCTCAAAATCATTTTTGAGCTGAAATTTTGAGCTGAGCAGGCATGACAGAAAACAACACTTGATATCTTGCAATATATAAAAAATTATAATATGGGAAAATGACCTAAAGAGCCTTGTTAATTTTCAAAAGGACATCTAGGCACCTATAAATTTGCCCCTACTTGTTAAACCCTTAGTATTCTAAGGAAAATACCTTATACATCCCCATTTTTTTAATTTACTCTTTTACCCCTTAGGTTTTTTTTTTTTTTTTTAAATTTTTCATTTCCTCACAACTCATGGCCGGCTGAGATCACTCAACGACAAGGTGCTTGGGCAAGGCTGGGAAAGCCCACCCTACCGCAGCTAGCTAATGCAAGGTCAAGCAAGGTTGCTTAGTCCGACAAGACTCGCCAAAGGGTTCATCCTGACCCCCAACAAGCTGTGGCAAGGTCAGGTGAACACAAGACGAGCTCACTGGTTAAAAAACAGAGAAAAAGATAGCGGATGAAAAAGATGGGTAAAATCATCATTTCATAAAAAAATTATTAATTTTTAAAAAAATTAAATAACCAAAGACAATAACTGTGGTTGACTTTTTCAAAGTCCTCCTTTACCATAGCTAATATTCACAGGGACCTATAAGTCCTTTCCTGGTATAACTTTTATGATATTTAATATCACCATATAATATATCATCACATTAAAAATATTACATAATTTATATTGTTTATCATTAAGAGCAAAAAATCAAGTGACAGTTGTGGTTTTAGTTTTGAAATAAATCAAGATACACTTGAATTTTCAAAAATCAACCAACTTGATTTTAAATTCAAACTACATAGCTAACTTGAACCGAAATTTTTTTTGAGCTACAGGACTTGAGCTTGAGCATGTATAACTTGAATAGAACAAATTAGAGTGGCCATGATTTGCTCTGATCTATATATGAAACAAAAAAGGAAAAAAGAAAAATTTAAAAGACCAAGGCAGAGTTTTCCCCCTATAACCCCATTAGTCTTTTTGCCTTTCTCTAACTTTCAAATCATTCAACACTACAGGCCCGGTTTTTTTTTCTCTGACAAAATAAATTCACAATATTCAATATGGTCTTCATACTTCTACTAAATATGAAATCTAATCAACTTAATGCCTTAGATCATATGTCAAGCCACATCTACATTCAGCATTGGACAATACAAATATGAAAATGATTATATATATATATATATATATCAAATTGAATATTTTGAAAGTGATCAAACAATGAATTTATCTAAAGAAGAGTTCATATGTAACAAGTGTAATTGAATGAACATTATTTGTGCAATAGGAGAGCGCACAATGTTTCAGAAGTATCAAGCTAACATAATAAGAGAAAACAACAATGAAAAAAGAGTATTAAGCTCCTCAATCAACAATACATAAAAAGACAGCAAAACTCAAAAAAAAAAAAACAATACAAGAATTTTCCATCTCCAACTTGGCAAACCAGATTGGATGCTTCACATGTCAATTTACACACTAAGACATTCTTCATTTCCTGAACATACATCCTGTGAATTTAATAGATAACATTCTACTCAAGTTTAAACCTGACCAAAACCTACAAGATAAATTTTCAAACAATGATGAAGCCAAAGCCAATCAATATACAAAGCCTCAAACAACTGTCGTGCTCATCTAGTTATATACCAATTAACTCTTGCAATGTGATAGAAGTTCTGACTATGCCAGCGCACAAAGAAATTATAAAATATCAAATCACACAAGTAACCTCACAGAACAATAAAAAGCCTAATGATTCCCTGAAAGAAAGGTTTTTATATGTACAAGTATCTGCATTCCAAACTTATTTGTCATTTCAAATAAACAAAAAACATTATCACCTGAATCAATCAAACCAAATTTTATCTATTTACAACTTATGCTCCTTTGGAATGATCAACAATCAAATATAAGAAAGCTACAACTTAGCTGGCCAATTTACTCCATTCAAAGACCAATTGGTTCTGTGGCAGGAGGCCCTTTCAACTACTTAGTCACCTCTCATCAAAACAACCTGAAATTGGGAAAAAAAAATTCACATCATCATCACACAGATACTCAGAATTAAAAACAAGCAATGGAGTACATGGAAACAGGAAATTTTATTAGATGCTACCACATAATTAACCAATCCAAAACAACTGACAAATAACTGAAATCTGTTGAGAATTACAAACTAAACTAAACTATTTATTAGCTTTTATTATTTATTATTTTAATTATAAAACATGGCTTTAATGGTAAAATGTAAATGAAACTTATTGCTATAAATATACCACATGCAAATAAAGTTGCTTTAAATTTTCAATGGACATGGCAGCAGCTTGATTTTCATGAGGGTAAATAATCCATCATATTTGCTTCATGATGTGCAGCAAATAAGATTTTAAAGCTTATCCCTCACTATCATTAAGACGTTGCTTTTTTTATACAGATAAATGCATTTTCCTGTAAACTCATATATACTCTTTTGAAAGAAGGCCTCCCTATCAGATTTTATCTTGTTTCAAAAACATATTACCATTAGGTTTGGCCAATGAAAAAATAATAAGGGATTAGTTCAGACTTCAAATTCTTGAGAATAAACAACATGGCAAGCCCAATCTCAATTTACCTAGCACTCGCTGAGATAAAGCAAATTTTGTAGATGATGCACATCTTTAATTAGGTAAACTACTCCATTCCCAATAAATATTCCTACTACAATCCTGCCTGTGCTGAGATCAAAGATAGATGATCCCTGAAAAAACTACCACACCATAGTGGCATATTAGAGTATTGACCATTCCTTTTAAAAATTGTCAGAGAAATAATTACACCAACCATGTTCTATTTTGCATCTTCCATAGAACAGGGGAAAAATACAATTATGCAACTCAAACATTATGCCACATAAATTTTTTATCCGTGTCTAATACTCAAAACATGCATCGAAAATGTATTTCCACGATACTGATACATTTTTCCCTCTAGTGGTGTTCAGGATCCACAACCAATCTGCCTACTACCATGTCAACAAGATTGTAAGTAAACCACCTCCCACTACTTGTGATTAAAATTGTTGATTGAATTTTTATAATTCACAAAATAGCTGAAACCTTAAGAGCAAATGAAAACAGCACTCCTAATTTCAAACAAATTTTGACTTTTAAAACAATACAAGACAAAGATGATATTCAATTAGATAAAAGCATCAATTTCAAATTCACACTAACAAACAAGCAGACATTTTTGCAACAAATAATATGCTTTGATTCTACTAAAAAATAAAAACCAGATCAAGAACTACGATCAATTCCAAATTATGGTTAGAAAATACAGCAAGAAAGAGAAGAATGATCATATCCGCAAAAGAAGATTATGGAGAAGTCTCGGAGGATGAAGACTGAAATTTTGAACAAACAGAACACACGGATGTCATTCAATCATGTAAAAGCATCAATTGCTACAAAAACAAAGATACCACTACTAAGAAGTAAACACCACATCAAAAGTCAAGAATTTCTAATTAGGACTTGAAAATAGAACAAGACAGAACAGAAGAATCACCTCAGCAACAGAAGATGATGGAAATTGAATTTTTTTTTTTTTTCTTAAAACACAATAATATAAAAGCAACAATTTTGAGATAATAAACATACAAACAAACTGGAGTCGATTTCCAAAGCAGGGCTTAGAAAAACAACAACAACAACAACAACAACAACAACAACAACAACAACAACAAGGCAAGAAAGAGGAGAAGGATCACCTCCGCAACAAAAGATAATGGAGAGGTCTCGAAGGATTGACATGGGCTTGGATTGTGGGGATGGAGAGAGAAGTGGATCGTTGCCATTGTCCTCCCTCTCCGATTCAGAGAGTGGGCGTTGCTTCATGCGCTGGAGATTCCACTCAAGCTTGATCAAATAGGCATGGTTGAAGGCCTCTCGAATCCTTGGCGATGGCCATAGATGCATCTCTTCTTTCCCAATTCGCAACCCTAAAAGGATCGCCTGGTTTCCTCGTAGTGGCAATAGAAAATTATTATCCTTATTAGAGAACTTTTTCAAAACATCTTCACATGGGCTGTTTGGTTACCTGCATTTCAAATTACAGTGTAAGTCAAATTATATGTAATTAAAATTACTGTATTTTCACTTATATCACAGTTGTTTGGTTGCCTGTAAATAAAAATGTTACATTTTCTTTTCAAATGTTTAGTTTGATATAAATTGTGGGTTAGAATCACCATGTAAAGTAAGTGGTGAGATTACCCCTATTTTCAAAAAAAATTCTAATTTTTTAATTTTTTTTAATATTTCATTTAAAATCTATTTTATTTATTTAAGTTAATGTATTTTATTTATCAAAATGGATTTAAGTTTTAATGAATTTTATTTATTTCAAATTTATTTTATTTTTTTTTAATTAGTTATTCAATATAAATGAATTTAACTTACTAATAAGCCCAATGGGTGCTTATCAATTGATGCATACTAATAAGACCATCAATTAAACCTAAAATTCAACATAAAGTCATCTATAAATTCAACAAACTCAACTTGAATAAGTCATCTATAAATTCAACAAACTCAACTTCAATAAGTCTTTATGTTCATAAAACAACCAAATAAGAAATGTCCATGTTCATAAAACATAACATAACATAGTTCAACAACCCAAACAAAAACAACATACAAAATAAGAAATGTCCATAAACTTAGAAACACACGAAATAAAAAAATCATAAGAGTAGATCTCAGACCCCACTATCACGCCCCAACTGCCTAAGAAACCCATCCATCCAAAAGCATCGAAGGTCATGATCTTTGTTTATAAAAGTAGTTGCGAGATTATTCTGGGCATTCAAATGGTCATATGCTAACCCAAGGTCAGACTTGTTGTAGTAGCCAATCAAAGTCATGACCTCATCATATAATGTCTTGCTCAACTGTACACCTTTGTCCGTCTCCGCGGCAGTTGCAAGCCTATCCAATCCAATGGAGATTTTTTGCATGACTTCCAATTCTTCCCGCCTAATACGCTTTGCTCCATTGTTTACTTCTTTGGTCGTTGAAGTGGACGTTGTCGGTGTTATTTGGAGAATATCCAGTTATTTGCATTTTACCTGGAGAATATCCAGTTATTTGGATTCTATTCAAAACACTAGGGAATTGGCTTTGGGTAATCAGTATTCTGTATGGATTCATTTTGGCTCAAGATGTGCTTCCAGAGTATGTGAAACAATCAGATGCAAATCAGAAGAATATTTTTTGAATGCATAAGCACTTTATGCCAAAGAAGAAAAGGCAAATAAAAAACCTAATCAGTGCAAATGAAGTCATGGCAATTAAGTCAAACAATAAGTTAAAACAACCAAAGAACAAGGACCAGGAATAACATTACGACTCAACCACTAACAATGGCACGCATCCATAACTCCACTGCTAATCTACAAAAGTGACAAATAAAAGGAAATCCAAACTGAATGGTGTTTCTATAGCAACTAAACATGAATTTTATGAATGCAATGATAGTAAAGAACCATCTCATTAGTGGTTACAAATCAGGACATGTCTTAATGTAAAACACAATATATTTCAATAAGCTCATAAGAACATACATAAGATGCTTCAAAATATCATAATTGATGATGTCAACAGGACTCTAGATACGAAACTGACAAATCACTATAGGCAACCGGTTAAAAGCAGTGAACATAAGAATTTTCACAAGCTCAACTTATCAACAATCAGGGACAACTAATGGTGAACTATTAGAGTCATGCAACGTAAACTAGATTCATGCCATTAAAAGAAAGATTCAATGAAGTCTACAACTTTAAATCATGCGTCTTTAAAATAACAAACTCAGCCACAAGGTCTGAATTAAAAGTCCATAATTCTTAACACAGGACATAGACAAATGATCAATCTCAAAAATGACAAACTTGTTTGAAATTTCAAATCAAGTGATCAAAAACCAACCAAACAAAATTACAAGTTATTCTGCACTCCAATAGTAGTTAAAGAGAACGGCCAATTATACTTGTGGCAATGAATAATTATTAAACTGAAGAACGAGTCAGATAGATTTTCTATAACAACAGTAAACCAACCAAACACTACCTATGGTTTCATGTGAACAGAAATTGGCATTCAAATGTGCAGACAAGTGGATTGAACATCATGAAGATAAAAAATTATTAATTGCACATGAATACAAGTCTCATTAACCACGAATAAAACTAATATGAAACCAACTCAAATATTATAATCTCATATGGGAATGGAAGGCTTGGTCATGTGTTGACTTATCGAATCAAGGACACAAGAACCAACAATTGAGCAATAAACCATTTTAAAAAAAAAAAAAAAAACCCCAACGAACAATTTCCGAGACATTACTCTACTAACATGTGTAATGAATACCAACGACTGCTACAGTGATAAAGAAATGCTCACTATCTTTGCATCAAAGCTTAAGAGAGGAGCAACAAAAGAACTAAAATAACAAAGAACTTCCCTGAGGCATAGAATCCAAAAATCATTCAGTATAATGGTTTGCCCTGTAAAAAGATTAGGACTTTCTCCTTTGCGATGCCATGGAGACTCACAAGATCAACATAATAAAAAAAAACCTTCACAAATTCATCAAAGTCCAAGACACCATTTTTGAGAAAAAAAATCTTTCAAATAAAACACAAATTCGATCAAAAATCAATCAGAAACACGAACTATTGGTGAAAGAAAGGAGCACACCTATCACCGGAGATTTCGCCGAAGGCGGCGGAGCCAAGGGCTGCGACAAATGCTGGAGAGAGGCGGAGAGTTGAGGTTGGATCTTTGAACCACGATGTCGATTGGAGAAGGATCTTTGAACCACGAATCACTAATCGGCGGTGAAGAACTCGTCCTTCCTTGGAGGTGGCGACGCTACGAAGCGGTGACAAAGGCTTGGGAGGCGGCGACGAAGAACTTTGGCTGCCGTCTGTGAAGGAAAAGAAGGGGAAGCTTGGGAGGCGGCGAAGAGAAGGTAACGGGCTGCAGAGAAAAGCAAGGTAACTTTAACAAAAACAAATGCAGCAAAACTAACCCTTTTCTGCATTTCTTGTTACTGCATATGTGTTTTTACAGGTAACCAAACAACCCAACATAGCATTTTAACTGTAATTTGAGTTACATCACACCTACTTACGGGTAACCAAACAACCCCTACACTGTAATCTAAAATGCAGGTAACCAAACAACCCCTTAATGAAATTCCCAAAACCTCTTTTTGATGTTGGCATAACCCAAAAAAAGTTTCTCCTTATCAAAGTTGTACTTTTCAGTCCAACACAGCAGCACCCCCACTAACTCCTGTTTTAGGAATGGTAATTGGGCAGGGCAAGGGCGAGCAAACCTCTACTAGTCTCATCTCGCCTGAAGCACAATCCGCGCTTCGCCTCGCCCAAATAGTCACTCTGCCCCACCTTATTTTTTTTTTTTCATAAACAACCCCACTCCATTCTCTCATAATTATAAATAAACAGTTAAACTTCCTAAAAATATTTTTAAAATAGAATTTCTTATAAAACATTTACTTATAAAAACAAGCTATCTATTGAAATTTTATAAAAAATTTTCATTTACCCCCTATATTATATAATATTTATTAATAAATTAAATTATTAGCAAGGCGGGGCAAGGTAAAACCAAACCCAGTCCGCCCCGCCTGTGCCCCGATTTTCAAAAAAAAAAAACTCCTCGTTTAGGCCAGATCGGGTCTAAACCCGCTTATTGGGGTGAAAATTACCATCCCTATCCTACCTCCACAAGTATACAACTGCATAATCACAAAATGCTGAATAATCCTTTGAAATGACTTGAATGCCCTTGTGAGTTGTTCAATTTTTAAAACTGTAGGCTTTGCTTGGATAAAGTGAAGGAGGGTTCATAAAAAAAAAAGTAGAGTGTGATAAAGTAAAGGCAAAAAAAATTTTAAGTTATATTTTATTTGGGGCTAAGGTAAAATGAATGAAGGTTATCAAACCTGCTAATGTTTGAATTGAAAGTAATAGAAAATAAGGTTCTATGTCAATATTACTAAAATACCCTTCAAGCATGTTGCAATGAAATGATTGTTTGCAATTTAACTTGAGTAATAATCCATATTAGAAATATAACATAATATTAATCTTAGTTGATAGTTCCTCATAGCATCTCCAACCGACATTTGGCCCTTGAAGATTGGTTTTTAAAAAAAAATTATTTATATAATAATAGCACCCGGTCCAAAGAAACACAAAATTTTTAAAATACTCTTATAACTATTACACGTGTCACATAACTATTGGGTTTTTTTTTAATTTCATTTTTTTAATTTTTAATAAATAAAAATGAATGATTAATCATCTTTGTCTTTAACCCTACCCGTTTCATATTCCAACCTTGCTTAATTAGGTTTTCTCCATTTTTCGATCTTGAGCTCCTTCTTCGTTCTCTCCGATCGAACTTCTCCATGGCCTGATTGTTGCTTCTGATGTGGAATTTAGATCATTTCATGTATGGATTCATGAAGCCCCACCACACCACAAAGGTCTTCCTCCTAACTCTTCTCTGAATCCCCAATCATTTTACCTAATTTTCCCAATTTTTTATCTCATCATGAGCATATGCTGGGCCTCATCAAAACACTAGATCTAATTTCTCCTACCCAATCGACGATATAGCAAGGCAGCGGTGCACCGACCCACATATCACGGATGCTAGTTGATGAGTTGTAGAAAGACATGGAGGGCATCGAATGGGGATCATGCCATGTGGGCTCTGTTCTTACCTTTGGCCCTTCATCAATAACCTCTTTTTCATCCAAACATGAACAAAGAAAAACATCCCACTCCAACCAACAAGTGCCTCCATAAAATGCAGAAAAAAAAACTATATTTTCATCTCCCCCTCTAGCCAATTCTCATCACAAGCACAACCAAATCATCAGGAAATCAAACAAAAAGGACAAATAAACTTAAAATTCTATCAATTAAACCAGGAAAGAAAGGAAAATCAGGAGTTCCAAAGCTAAGAAAACTCACAACGTCCAAGCTTCCCAACAATGGAGATCTGAATCGATGGTGCAGCTTGAGTTGAGCTTGAGCTTGGGGTTTCAAGCCATCCACCGAGAAATGGGAATTGAGGTTCTCAAGCTTCTCCATTTTTTAGGGTTTTATCGGCTAGATAGAGATCGGAACCAGTGTGACTATGATGTGTTCAACATAAGAAGAAGACACTGGTTCATCGTTACATGAACCATTGTGAGGATGAAGAAGCAGATGATGCTGCCGATCTACAAAGGAGGTCGAAATGGAATCCGGGATGGTCGGCAAAACCAGGGATGGGCTTGGAGAATGGCTACAAAGAAGAAGGAGAATGGCTACAAAGTTGAAGCAAAACAACTTCACATGGGCAAACTAACTTTTTGGGGGCAAATTGACATTTCGCCATCAAGTAGTCAACGAAGAATGGAGACTCCTCTCAAATTTGGGGGCAATGTTATTATTTATGAGCTGATCCTTTTCTCCTCCCTTATGCCTCTTTCACTCCCATGCTTGCACGCCCAAACAAGGGATTAGGCCCATTAAGGCTTCATTCCCACTCTAAACCTGCACACCAAACACCACCTTAGTGAATTGGGAGGTAGTATTTAAATAAAAACAATGTTCAACAATCATATATATGTTTTTCCTAATAACTTATCAACAGTAAGTTCTAACCCAATTAGTTATATATATATATATATATATTAAAGTAACTTTCCAAATAATTAAAAATAAGATCAACTCACAGGTCAGTTGGGTCCAACTTGGTAGGTTATCCAGCCAGATCACCAGTTAGGTTTTCCTAGTCCATAACATGGTCTGCTATAATGTGGTTTGTTATTAGTTATTGGCCTGATTTGACTCGAAGGGTAGTTTTGGTCTGGGATCAAGTTGGGTTGGTTTTTTTTTTGGACTTGTGCTCCTTTAGATGTCATATTTTTAAGATGAATTGCCTTTGAAATTTGTATAAACAATATTCACATTGATTGAAATTTTGAAATAAATTGCAAACACACCTTGTATTCCCATTAATCCGCACCTTCCACTTGTTTCAAGGTATGATGTATTTTCAGGAAGAATTAAAAATTACTTTTTATCATCTGTTGATGAATAAACAACATACAATTACTAATATTACCAAAAGAAAGCAAAAGTAATCAAACTATATTGACACAAATTTCGTGGCAAATGGCGTAATATTGATATAAAATTGACGAGACAAATATAAAAGGTGAAACGTTTAAAAATGCCAATTCTGATTTTTTTTCTTAATATAAATTATTATTTTTTATTTATTTTACAAAGATGGGCAAGTGGAAGATTTTTAAATATATCATACATTTTTACTTTATGCTCACTTTATTATTTAATTTAAATTTATTGTTTAACATTGATTTTTATAAACTAAACTATAAATTAACATATTAATAAATTTTTAAAAATAAAAATTTTATTAATTGAATTTTTTCCTGAGTATTATTTATTATTTATTTAAATATATCATATTTTCTCACTATATGCTTATGGCTAGCCCCCATTTTTTAATTTTTAATATAAATTATTATTATTATTTTTACAAAGGTGGACAAGCGGAAGATTTTTAAATATATCATAAATTTTTAATTTATGCTCATTTTATTATTTAATTTAAATTTTTTTTAACACCGATGTTTATAAATTAAACTACAAATTAACATATAAACTAACATATTAATAAATTTAAAAATATAAAAAAATTTATTAATAGAATTTTTTTTCTTTTGCAATTCGCCCCCTCTACCCTATAATTTTGAGTAGTGATCCCACAGACTCGGTTCCGTGGGATCTAAGGTGAAATCAAGACGTGGCTGCATAGCAGCCACATTTTTTTTTAACTATTTTTTAAACATTATTATAATTTAAAATATAATGAAAGGGTAATTAAGTAAATTCCACGTTTGCTTTTCCCCTACTTCTTCGTTCCCATCTTCTCACCCGTCTTCTCTTTTTCCCCTTTTTCTCATCCGAACACCTCTTTCTGTCGTGTCCGTTGAAGCAGCCAAGAAACAGAAGGCTTTGGAAGAGGCTGAGAAGTTGGAAGAGGAGAACTGAGTAATGGTTTTAGGAGTCTGAATCAAGGTATGTCTGTTCATTAGTGATGCTTAGTTAGAAGAAATTAATGAATGTTTTTGTATTTAAATATGTTTGTTTTTATTATGTTCGTTTGATTTAAAGTTTGATGAGAAGATGTGGATATGAGACGAAATAAATATCTTACCAAATATTTAAGATTGGTGATAGGTTTATTTTCTGTTTTAGACTAATTAATAAAATGTTTAGTTTGTTTTATTTTTTTAATGTTATTTAGATTGGATTTTTTTTGTCTGTTTTATTGTTTTCTTATTTTTATGTATTTTTAAATTCAATTATTTCTCCATATTTTCTCTATTTTCCCCTTATTTTAAGATCTTGCTGGATCGAGATAGTTGGGAATACTATGAAGAAATAAAACAATGGAGATTTTGCTCTTATGGAAGTATCGTTTCAATATAGAGCTACACAAGGCCTCAAGCATCTCAAGTATGCTTTTCACTGGACCCCCTGTATATATCAAACATCCTAACACCGCCGCCCAAAGTGACAAAACATGATAATTATGTAGTAACAGCATTTTCACAAACAAGTTCAAAGTCAGTTAGTGAGGATGCATCAACAGAGCAGGTACTTATCATCATTTGTGGCAGCTCGACTGCTCAGCATTTTGCGATGCAATGAATTGATGGAAATTCTGTTTGTTTCAGGTATGCGCAATCTGCTTGTCGAATTCGAAGCATATGGCATTTGGCTGTGGTCCTCAGGTAAGCACCTCCAAACTATTTGCCAATTCAGCTTCTGTGTAGTACTAGAATGTATGAAAATTGCCACTTAAGTCCATGTTAGTAGTGAATATGAACCAAATTGTTATGTTTTTGTTTTTCCATGTCAAGACTTGCAAGGAATGTGGTGCAACCTTATCAACATGCCCTATTTGCCGAGCACCCATCACCATAAGGATAAGACTTTATTTTTTATCTACAATTGGATCCTTCATGTCTTCATGTCAAGAAATGCACATAAATGAGGATAGAATAGTCTTCAACTTCTGGACCTTTCTCAGCATAAGAATGCTTATTATATCTTAAAAACAATGTGAATTTCTCCACAAGGGAAAATTATGTATTTTTATGATCATGACAAAATTAAAATATACAAGGACTGCTATAGTACTTGATAAGATGACTGCTGCCAAGTGCTTCCTTCCTTACTAGTTTGAGAGAATATAAAGATCTCAGAAGCACAGCCAAACCTGAACCTTGGCATTCTTGGCACTGTGTCCACAACTTTCCAAAGAGCATCTCTAAATCCGCTACAACAAAACATAACCAACCAAAAAATGAGAGAAGAGTGACGTCACAATAACCAAATTTGATAGAAAGATAACAAGATTTCCAATTAGCCAGGATAACTTGTGCTTCATATTATGTATGAAAACTTTGTTTGGGAAAAAAAAAACCCTAGTCATTGAACACACAGTAATACTCATGAGCATATTCATAGAACTTGCAAGTGTATATGTCCAATATCCAATGATTCATAAAAATACCAAAAAAAGGATGGCTTTCTAACCTTACACATGCGTTCAGCAAGTTCCACATGTGCAACTTTTACATAGCATAATCATCTCCCATTTTTGTCAAACCCTGGGAACGAAAGAAAGTAATGGATCAATTTGATCTTCCTCAGCATCTTGATTACACAGCAATCAAATAAGCAAGTGATAAGGATAACTCAAACTGCATTCTGCTATCTCAAATGAATAGATTTCTTACTTTTGTTATAAGAAGATCAGAGATGGTGTTTTTGACAAATTGAACAGCACTAGGAACATCTCGATCTATCAAAATTTTGTGAAGACACTCATTTACCAAGTTCTTTACCAGTAAACAGTGTTGGTAGATTGTTAGCAATTGGCATGAAAAAAAGCACATACAGAAAAAAAAAATCATATAAACACACAACAAAAGCTGTTGGCATGAAAAAAACACATACAAAAGATGCAATAGTTATTCCAATAACACACAAGACAAAGGAGAATTTACTTAATTTAGGTTTAAACAAAACACTCAAGGCAAAAACAAATACAATTAGTAGCAAGAGAAATACATCTTGAGTCACTTTTCCCTTGCACTTATCCATCATCATATTTAATCTTCTTACCTACATGGAAAAAAATACAACAAAAATATAAAAACTGCCAAATAAGATGTTACTTTATCACTGCCAAATAAGATAAACCAGAATTCACCCATTGGTTGGTGGATAAGAAACATTTTCATTGGCAACATCTAGTCTCATGGCATGCCCCAATAATTCTTGGCCATTCAATTCAAGTCCCTGAATCAACAACACAAGTAAAATGTGTTATTTCACATAACACAGTTTTAACACAAAAGAAAAAAAAAAGGAAAAATGATAGAACATTAAGCAACATTTCAATGTAAGTAACTTATATCCATCATTAACTAACCTGAAGTCCATCAACATCAACTTTGGACTTCCTTTACTTTTGATTTTTCTCCCAAAATGCTTTCTTTCTTTTGCCATTACCTTTACATTTTGCTACTGGAGGGTCATGGATTGTTACTTTAGTTGATGTAATTGTTTGTTGTGATGATCCCTCTCCATTGTTGCTATTTAAAATTTCAGTATTTTGCATTTTAATAGCCTTCTCAACCTCTTCCCTTGTCCTCCTCAATCAATGCATAACCACTTTATAAACTTCAATAGAGCAAGAACCCTTGGTTGCAATTTTTGATGCTTTATGTGAAAGGCTACTGTATCTGAGTGTTAAATGAGCTTGACAGTCTTCTTCTATACGTTGGTCATTTTCATCAAAAACCTTCCCATATTTTGCATCTCTTGTCCAACACTTTAACTTGTATTCACTTGGAATATTATCCACATTAGCCACAATAAATACCTTAAGTATGTGACGACATAATAGCCTTGTAAACTCAAACTTATAACAAGTACAACTCACAAGAAGACTTGATGCAAAGCAAATTTTAACAAGTTTAACATCTCTCTCTAGTATCCAGTATTTATATATAGCTATACCTTCATTGTCTTCAATTTTTTCACACCTGTAACAAAGACTACCAAGTAATTCTTCTTGGAATTTTGTAAACATAGCTGGTGTATATAATTTACTTGCTTCTTCTTCAATGGGCATATGAAGCATTAAATATGGGTGCACATTATTCATTTTGAAGTCAGTTTCAATTTCTTTCTCTTGACTTTTGATTAGTGCCTTCTCAACACCTTGAACAAAATCCATTAACATCATTATTTTGCTCAAAAACCATTTGAAAAATTTGTTTATGCTTTCACTTCGTTGAGTAGTGGACATATATGCACAAAAAAAATCACGCGAGTACACAGGAACCCACTGTTGGCGCTTCCTATACATTCTCAACATCCAATCATTTTCTTTCAAATCATATTTAGCAAGTAATTCATTCCACTTTATTTCAAAATCTTCAATGGTTTCAAGAAATCTGGCACAATAAGATAGATCTTTGCCAAACTTGGATCCCCTTTTGAATAGTTTACTTAAATTCCTTTTAGCATTTTGAAAACTATGCCATAAACAATATCTATGAATAGTTCTTGGTAAGACTTGCGCAATTGCACCGGTGATAGCTGAATCTTGATCAGTGAGAATTACTTTCGGATGACATCCCTTCATTGCTTGCAACCAATTCTCAAGTACCCAAATAAACAAATATTCTGTTTCATCTAAAACCAATGCGCACCCAAATAATATAGTTTGTAGATGATGATTAACACCTACAATTGGAATAAATGGCATTCCATATTTATTTATTCCATAAGTTGGATCCAAGCATACTACATCTCCAAAATAGCTATAATCCATTCTACACCTTGCATCACTCCAAAATATGCTTGTCAATTTTCCATCCACATTTAGTTGGATTACATAAAAAAAGTGAGGGTTCTTTATTTGCATTGAATTCATGTAATCTAACAACCATTGTGAATCTCCAACAGAAAATTCTATTTTTCTTCTAGTGCGCATATAATTTCTTGCATCCAACTCTATGAATCCAACATTTTGGCTTCCTTGAGATTCTTCTGAAAAATACTTCATCATAAGATTGGTTCTAATGCTTGATTGGCTCATTTTATCAATCAACCCTATTTGACTTTCATCAATTTTTCTATGTGATGGCAAAAGATGGCATTTTCTTGGAGTTGCTAATATATGATTGTGCTCCTCAACAAACATGGAAACAACCCATGATCCATCTATGCTTTTATTTACCAAAAGTCTAGCGTTGCAACCACAACGTGTTTCACCTCGATGTTTCTTCTTGTTGGCTTAATTCTTCTTAAATCTTTCTTCTCTATAACCTTCTTTAGAGCAATACAAACGACGGCCAATAATACTACCATCTTTCTCAGATTTTCTTATTGCGCCTTTTCTCACACTGAATCCTTTTTTGTATGCATAGTCATTATAAAATTCACAAGCCTCATCCACAGAATCAAACACCATGCCAACATATGGTTTGAGAGAAAATTCTTCTTGATAATCAGTAATAAATTCATTGTTATCTTCTCCTTGGTCTTCAATTTGTTCTTGGACATCATTTTCTTCCAAAGGTTGATCTTCATTTTCTTTCTCTGACTCAAATTCACTTGCATTATATATATGCTCATCAATTTCCCATGCTTCTGTACCCAAACTGTGTATCTCATTGATATTTGCCATTCTCTGCAAATATATATATAACACTAGGACTATTAATTGTTTTATTTGATAAATAAACAACGACTGTATATGACCTTGGCAATTAATAGTAAACAAAGTAAACAACACATTTAAAAAAATTTCATACACAAGCTGCATGTATAAATCTTAGGTTATTCACATTCCTATGAAAAATTCTCAATTTACAGAATTTGTTCTTTTGAAATTATATCATGACTTTTGAATTATAAACCTTCAACTTGACTTGAATATGCTAAATGATAGTTATTTCTTCATAGTATTCCCAACTATCTCGATCCAACAAGATAGGAGAAAATAGAAAAAATATGGAGAAATAATTGAATTAAAAAATACATAAAAATAAGAAACAATAAAACAGACAAAAAAAAAATCCAATCTAAATAACATTAAAAAAATAAAATAAAATAAATATTTCATTAATTAGTCTGAAAACAGAAAACAAACCCTATCCACATCTTATCATCAAACTTTAAATCAAACGAACATGATAAAAACAAACATCTTTAAATACAAAAACATTCATTAATTTCTTCTAACTAAGCATCACTAATGAACAGACTTACCTTGATTCAGACTCCTAAAACCTTGACTCAATTCTCCTCTTCCAACTCCTTAGCCTCTTCCAAAGCCTTCTGTTTCTCGGCTGCTTCACGGACACGACGGAGAGAGGTGTTCAGATAAGAAAAAGGGGAAAAAAAAGAGAAGACGGGTGAGAAGATGGGAACGAAGAAGAAGGGGAAAAGCAAGCGTGGAATTTACTTAATTGCCCTTTCATTATATTTTAAATTATAATAATGTTTAAAAAATAGTTAAAAAAAAGTGGTTGCTATTAGGGATGGCAATGGGACGGGGCAGGGGCGGGGCAAGCTTTTACCATCCTCACCCCGCTCGTCCCTCTTTTTTTTTTTTTTCATAAACCACCCACCCCACCCCGTCCTACCCCACTCATAATTATAAATAAGTAACTAAAATTCCTAAAATCATTTTTAAAATAGATTTTTTTTTTTATAAAACGTATACTTATAAAAACATGCTCATAAAAAATTTATTGAAATTAACAAAAAAAAATTCATTTACCCTTACACTATATAATATTTATATTAAGTTAAATTAATTGCGGGGCGGTGCGGGGCGGAGCATGGAAAAACCAAACCCGCCCCGCCCAAAGCCGGGTCGGTTCAGTTTTTACCATCCTTGGTTTTGCCACTGGACAGTCAATCCCCCGTCACTCATAAGCCGCATCACTCACGATTGATGAGGCGATTAGATTTTGAAATGAAGAATACATAATGTTGTTTTTTAATCCTCCATGCGTAATTATATTACTTTTTAAAAATTAACAAATTCTTCCATAATAATTTTTTTAATTTTTTTTTTCAAGCTTGTGAAATACAATTTTCTATTTTCGTACAGATCCACTATGCAAGTTGCATTAAATAATAACCCATAAAAAATAACATCATTTTTTTCTTCATTCATCTTTAAAAAAAACTTCAAATCAGAAAATAACATTTTAAAAATATTAAAAAAAAACCTAATTCCCACGTGGCACTCATTCATAATTAATCTAAGGCAGCTCTCAAATATCCAAACTAAAACCACCGAAGAAGCCCTAGCTTGGTGGGCTGCGGTGGGTTTCGGCCAGCGCCTCTTCCGATCATCGGGCGCCGATCCAGTTTGAAGCGCAAGAGGGTAAGCCTTGGTTTCGTTCTCCTTTTTGTTTTTTAAATTTTTTGAAATTTTATTGGAATGTTAGATTAGGTTTCATTGTGATGATTCATTGGTTTGTGTTGATTTTTTAATAAATTGTAGGAAAGATTGGTGCTTTTGTGTATTATTTGCTTTGAAATTGTGGTTTGGTTTGTTGCTGATTAGTAGAGTTTTGATTTATTGGTGCTGATGGTTGTTTGATGGATTAGAGCAACTATTTGGATTTTGATTGGTTTTGATTATGAATGTTGGTTGTAGAGTTTTGATGAATTGATTGTTTGAAAGCTGATTTAGATTTAACAGGAAGGGAGAAGGATTTCTTCCTTGTGTTTTCTCTATTTAATTTGTTTGAAAATTATTCTGATTTTTGACTTGTTTTGTTTGTGATCTTCATGCTTATAATATGAGAGTAGAGGTTTTTTAATTAGTTTGTTATATACTTTGTGGGCTTTTTGTTTTTTTAATTATTGTGAATGCTAGGTTCACTTGTTTGTGATATTCAATTCGAAGTATATTCATTTGATTATGACAATTTCTTGGTAATTTCAGAACTGTGTTGTACCTGCTGATTATTTGGTACAATGAGGTTAGAGAAGTGTTGGTTTTGTTCCTCGACGATCTATCCAGGGCATGGCATTCAATTTGTTCGCAATGATGCAAAGGTAGTGAATTCATTTCTTTTTGTTTAAATTGCATTGGTTGTGATGAAAGTTGTGTTGTGGCCTAGTGGTTGAATTGATGAACACCGTGGTAGTCTTTATACATGCAATAACATGTGCACGCCTCTTAACTGTTGGATACTTTGAGGATTATTTATTCTTGTGGTTGGGAAATATGCAAATTTAGAATCTGATTGCTATCTTTTGTTTATGCATGTCCTAATTGATTGGAAAGTTCAATTTGCAACTTAAATTTTTGTGGTGTGATAACACATAGTTTGTGATGGTTCCATTGTGACTTGCAGGCGTATTGCCACATACCTTAGCTCTCTTGTTTGGATATGTTGTATTTTTATCTGTTATGTTGTAGTAATTATTAGACACAATGGTTGCTTACTCTGGATCTTCTCATGGGGACGCCTATGAGCTTAGCCTATATATATATATATATTTCATTTCTTGATGGTGTAAACTTCAAGGGCGAAGCAGCTTGATAAGTTCTTCTTAAAAAACAAAATATTATTACATTGCTTATGCTACTTTGTTTTTTGGGTAATGCTTTTATACTTTTTCTTAACAGAATTGGCACCATTTTAGCTATAGCATTCTTTGCAGATTTTCAGGTTTTGCAGATCAAAATGCCATAAGAACTTCAAAATGAAGAGAAATCCTCGCAAGGTCAAATGGACTAAGGCATATAGGAGATTGCATGGGAAGGATGTGACACAGGTGAGAGAACTTATGGAACATGTTTTATTTTCTCTACTCTTGTAAAAAAAATATTGGTATAATGATTTAAGATTGTTAACAATCATTAATATATTACTGTGATCTTTCATAAAGGACTCAACCTTCAAGTTTGAAAGAAAGCACAATAGGCCTGAGAGGTATGATAGGAATGTTACAGAGAACACCCTAAAGGCCATTAAGAAGATTGACAAGGTTAGAGTTGCAAGAGAGGCCAGGCATCATGCTATGAGGTTGGTTTCTTTTTCACTGGTAGTATAGTAAGATTTACCTTTTTACTCATAAAGCATGCCAATGCTTCTCTGTTGTCGTTTCATCATCAATGTTTTTGAAAATTTTTACAGGATGAAGGGTACGAAAGCCATTGAGCAGAGGGAAGCAGTCAAGGAGTTGGAACAGAGCATTCATATGATCAAGGCACCTAAAGCCCTTCAACCAAAGCCATCTCTCCCCCTTCCAAAGATCAAGGTCAAAGTTTCTCAACCACAAGCAAAGGATAACATGCAAAAATGATGCAAGTATTTACATGTTTGATTTTACCACCATCGACCAAACTTAAACATCTATGTGATTGATGGAGTTTTTCATGTTTGTTTTTACTGAATTGTTTATTTTTAATCTTTTTATTTTATTTTTGTTTTCTTTTATTAATTGGAAGTGCATCAGATATGCTGGTTTGTATTATTATTAGCAGATTCTTTTGCAAAAAAAAATTCTTTAAGAATTAAATGCCAGCTACAGAGTGATGGAGAGATAACATTAGAAACTTTTCTGTCTTTAGTTTCCTTTGTCTTCCATGTTTTTTAATTTTCCAGGTATCAAAAGCACCATTTCTGCTCCATTTATACTTAATGACATGCTCTTCAGTGAGCATGAAACTTTTTTAATTTTTTGTTCTATCAAAGCTTAATGCCAAGGTATCTGCAGAACAAAACATTGAGAAAAAAGTAAACTTGTTATATAAACAGTAAATGTTTCAAAACTTAAATAATTAAGGATAGTTAAAGACAGTAAGAAAAAAGAGTAGTTCATGCAAATATGCCAATCAATTCAAATGGTTGGACTGTTGTTGAGGTTTGACAATATAGCTTGTTTTGTGAGACAGGATCTTTTTTTTTTATCAAAAAAAAAAAAAAAAATGAAAAGGATGAAAGCTAATGTGAGTTCCCAGCCACATGTTTGTGTTTTTATACATGACTTTTCTTTTTATTTTCAGATCCCCCTCAAAATTTGAAAAATGTAACATTGGAATACCTTTAATATATATATTTTCCTTTTTTTTATATATTTTTATTTTTTTACCCTTTCATTTATTAAGAGGAATAAGATATTGGGAATCCTATAAACCAGTGGACATTTACTAAATAGTTGAATTTTTTATATAAAATATTTGAATTGGATCACTAACATCTTTTTGGTCTATTAGCACTGGATTTCTTGCATATCAAATTTTAATATCAACTCAAAGTAAGGGTGCAAGTATGCTGAGTTATTAACATCTTACCTATGCACTTCCCTGACTTCTCTTAAACAAGAGGTCTCTATGGACTATTTTTTTTTTAATCTCTTATTAGATTAATGGTACTACTTAATAATAATTATAAATAAAAAAATCAACTATCTTTATCAAATTTAAAGCTCTTCGTTTATTTTTTTTTATAAAATCAAACAATTAACTATTTTGAAAATATAAATTTACATTTTAGGACATCTATCTACTAACAAGAGTCTGCTTGGATTCACTTATGAAAATAATTGCTCATGGTTTTCAAAATCACACATAAACTTATGAAGCACTTCTACCAATTGCTTTTGGGAACCCATTTGGATAAGCTTTTTTCTCCGAGAAGTAGTCAGCTTATGAAATAAGTACTTCTAGAAGAAACAGCCAAACACCCTTATATTTTGCAGAGTTCTTATTTTAAAAAATAAACAGTTTTGATACTTTCGTCAGAAGCTGATTAAATAACTTCAAAAAGACACAAGTCAAGCACTTATTTTAGTGGGCTCTTAGCACTTTTAAGAGAAGCCAAGTATCTAACTTAAGAAAAAAGCATGCAAACCATTTGTTTTTGTTAAAAAGAAAGACTAATTTCGGTGTTTTTTATCGGTGTTCATTTTGAAAGCTAAGCACTTCCAGGAAAACAAAAAGAATCCAAATGGACAAGATAACTGGTTGGCGAGCTACAATTTCAAAATTGAAGTGATTGCCATCATCCAGTGAATTTAGATCTTAGTGAACAGAGTCATAATGCATGAGTTTTCTTAAACCAAAACAATTAAGAAATTCCCAATCTTTACTATAAACAAAAGAAAAACACCAAGTAGATGGAACCCTTTGTAAGCATCTAAACAAACACATATTATTATCAACAAATCATCAGCAAAAGATTAGACAGTATTCCAAAGAAGATATATCTGCACATCACATCATTAGCATACCCAAATTAGTCCCTCTATTATAGTAAAAATGCCCTTTTTGTCCCCCTATTATTTTTTGTCTTTCTGGGATTCCTTTATTTTTCTATTTAGTGTGATGTAAGTCCCTCTCACTCATATAATTTGTCCCTAGAAGGTCCCTGAGAGGGACTTATATTACACTAAATGGGAAAATAGAGGGATCCAGAAAGACAAAAAATAATAGGAGGACTGAAAGAGCATTTTCACTATAATAGAGGGACTAATCTGGGTATTCTACCTTTTTTCTAACAAAGAAAGGAAAGAATTTTCAAGAAGCTTACCTTCCCAGATAAGTGCGGAACTCTTACAGCATTTCATAGCTTCATTCACCTTCTACAACATAAACAAAACAATGAATTTTCAATTCAAAGACCTATATAACCAAAAACAATTCAAACAGCGCCACTATAAGTGTGCACCATCAATCCAATTTTTTCATATTCCAAAACAAAGGACCAAGCACTGAATCATCCCTGAGGATTGCAAAATTGAAAAGACAAGAAATTTACTAAAAGAAGGCATAGTTGCAGACAACAATAAAAAGTTAAAATAGAGAATGGTTTTGTTGTTCTGGAACTCACGTAGGGGCGAACATGGCCATCAGTCACCTCCAAAAAACCACTCCAGCCATTGGAGACTGCCGAACAACAGAAGAGAAACCAAGCGTGTTTGGTTCATGTAATCTGTAGATCACATCGCCAAAAGGTAATTGATGAGAATCAGTTACATTCCTGTAAAATAATTAATGGATGAGAATCACAGATACAGTGAGTCATATTCCCAGAAAGTTAAGGATGCAAATCAGTCACATTACTGAAAAGTAAAGAATGAAAATCAACCATATTCCTGGAAAGTAAAGGATGAGAATTGCAAATTCATGAAGTAGATTCTCATGTTATATTCAAATTGAAATATGAATGAGTATCTTGCATTTGGTTTGCTTCATAAGCAACTCCAATGTATTCCATGCAAGTTACCAATAAAATTACAGTTATTGTCCTTGAATTAGGCCTTTTTTTTTATCTAATAATTAAGAAGTTAAATAAATACCAAGGTTGCCAATTCTTTTCACGATTTAGGAATCGTTTCTTAATTCTTTTCCTTAGTATAAGGATCAAATTGATTTGTTTTAACCAGTGATCAAAATGAATATAAAAATATAAGTGCAACAGCGATGAGATTCATTGGCATCTCTGTTATATAGCTTTTGCGTGATGAGTGTATCTAGGGAAATCAAATGAGCTGAGTCCCATTCATGTATGGCTCAATTTTTGTTTCACTCAAACTTGTTTGATTATAAATGAGCAAAGTTTGAACCAAGGTTTCAGGTTCATTAAGTAAATATGCCAAGCTCAAACTTCATCACTAACTCAAGAAATGAAATCAAAGCACATGTACCAGACTTGAGTTTCAACCTCATCCTAACACTTTGGACCACCATCATGATGCATGTCCTACTTAATATTAAATCCATGTACCAGACTTGAGTTTCAACCTCATCCTAACACTTTGGACCACCATCATGATGCATGTCCTACTCAATATTAAATCCTCTAACATTGACATTGACCATAATAATACATCAAATAAGCTAAGCCACAATGAGAAATAATATGAAAAGCTTTCTTTCTTAATATCCCTTTTTTTACACTTAAAATTACCAGACAACTCCCTTCCTATGATGCTTTCATCAGTAAACTGAAAAGTGAGTCATCAAGAAAGCACACATTCACCTTACACAGTTATTTCCTCTACCCTTCTTACACTGAAAAGGCAAAGTGTGTCAATTGAGTTGTATGCCTATTTATGTCTGGTTCTAAGACCAGTAGTTGGAGGGATCAGCCATGAACCAAGTAAGAGTCATTTAATCCTGATTTGAAAGGATGTCCCTTGGATTTTAATATAAACATCAAGGATTGGTGCCAGCCTGTTGCAGAAAATTTTGATTGGATGCTTCTTGTGTCAATATCCTAATAAGTTTGAGAAGAGGAGAATAATATGTGGAGAGAAAATGCAAGATATAGATAAATATCACAAGTTGCAATGAAGATAAATACATGGAGACAAAGCTAGTAAAGCAGTAAAGAAAAAACTTACCTGGGGATGTAATAGACAAAAAAATGACGGGAAATGGGAGAGCTACTCAATGCAAAGACTCCAACATGGAAGCGGAAATGACAGCAGAAAGACAAGATGGAGTTGACATCAGTCTTATTTGTGACAATTTCAGATAGATGAGAATTTCTGTGCCCAAAAGAATTGTCTTGGGTGATACCATTCTATTTATAGGTGCAAATCAGAATCAATCCAGGAATTACAATCCCGTCAATCTGGAACTTTCCCTGAAATCTATCCTAACCATATGTCAATCCCATAATTATGCTATACAACTACATACAATGCAGCCTGTTGACAGTTTGGTATCTCACAAACAAAACTTGCAGCTAAACATCATTGAGCTTTTATCCTTATCTCAACTGTTTCATTGAATTCTCATTCCAATTGTGCATTGAAGTACTAATTTCCTTCTGGATCACAAAGCTTGAGGATTTCAGTCTTGAAGAAGAAACAATGCCAGTTAAGAAAAACCAGTCAAGTGAAGGTGGCAGGAGCATCCAGTTACAGATCTTTCGGCCACCCAGTGTAGACAGCAGCAACCTTCATGACCTTGGAGGCTCATTTTTTGAACCTCAGAGAGGAACAAGCTATCCAACACCAACTGGGCTGCAAGACGCTGATAACATCAACAAGAATTACTGGGAGAGGGCTCCTGAAAAGAAACTTATCATCTTTGCTCTTCGCTTGGCAATCCTTGAAAAGGCAGCCAGTGGTTTGGGAGCCCTCGGATTCATTTGGGCAACTGCAGTTCTCCTTGGTGGATTTGCTTCCTTAATGGAAAGGAAAGATTTCTGGTTTGTCACTGTAATCCTACTTACTGAGGGTACCAGAATCTTCAGCCGCAGCCATGAGCTTGAGTGGCAGCACCAGGCAACATGGACCATTACTGATGCTGGAAAGCGCAGCTTCCGAACAATTGCATCCAGCTCCCAGTTCTTCATTCGAGTAATCAAAGCCATCTTTCAGCCATTCTCAGCAATCAAACCAGAAAGTGCGCAGCAGCAGCAGCAGCAGCATATTGCCAATGATATCCAAATAATCACTCAAACTGAAGTTCCCCCACCCATTAGACAATGCACATGGAGATCTTCGGATGTTCTCATGGTGCCATATACAGGGTTGATCTTCATATCCAAAAATATCAGCAAGGCACTGTACTGGCTTCAGCTTCTATCTGCTGTTGCTTGTATGACACTCTCGTTGATGCGTCTGATTCAACAAAACTATGGAGTGGAACAGCCTGGAGTTGAAAACCTGAAACTGGCACTTAATCTCTTTTATGGATTGGCACTGGCCGAAGCCCACTTGTTCTTGCTAGAAAAAGCATACTGGGAATGGAAGATCAGCATCTGCAAGTTGCTTGAACAAGTGAACCAGGAATGTGATCTTGAAATTACAGACATCGTGTCAATCAGGCGTTTCTTCTATGATGCATATTCAAGTTGCATCAATGGAAGTGTATTTGACAGCTTGAAGATGGACCTTATTTCTTTTGCTAAGGAACTCTTGGATTCAAATTTTCATGATGAGCAGCTCATTGGGGTTCAGATACTGCAGAAGTTTGCAAACAGTGACAAGTTTTCAAGTGACACACTGCGGAAGATAGGGACTTGCGCTTCATTGATTGAGAGGCTAATTGAGATGCTCAGTTGGAAGAACCCAGCTAAAGAGAACATCAGAAAGTCAGCAGCTGAGATTGTGTCAAAGCTTGCAGGGAAGAAACAGAATGCACTTCGTGTAGCAGGAATTCCAGCCTCAATAGAGTGTGTTTCTTCACTGTTATATACAGGTCGAAAATTCGGCAACAAGCCTTATGAAATGTGGGAAAGGGAAATTGTTGCAGATCAAAGAAACTACGAGTTCTCTGCCTTCAATTTGTTGGGCCTACTGATACTGAAAAAGCTTGCTAACGATCATGAGAATTGCTGGAAAATTGGGAACACAAGAGGGCTTCTCTCGAAGATAATAGATTTCATAAGTACCGGAGAGCGATTCCTCAGAAATGACCGAGTGACAGAATCTCAGATCAAAGCAGTGAAGAGGTCTCTGCAAGTTGTAAAGAAGCTGGTGAGCACAACCGGTGAGACAGGGAAGATGCTTCGACAAGAGATATCAAACATTGTTTTCACAGTAAGCAACATAAGAGACATCCTGGAGTATGGGGAGAATCATATGTTGCTGCAAATGCACGGAATTGAGATATTAACTAGTCTGGCAATGGACCAGGATGCGAGAGAAAAGATTGGGAGCACCGGGGGAGTAATCAGACTGCTTCTTTCAATCTTTTTCAAGCCAAGGTTGACAGAGGATCAAAATAAAGTGAGTGTTGAAGCTGGAGAAACATTGGCATTGCTAACATTGAATAGCAAGCACAATGCCAACTGTGTTTTGAAACAGATGCAAGTCGTGGACCAGCTTGTTGATTCATTAACTGACCCAGTACTCCAAATTAATTCATCCAGAATACTGAGGAACTTGTGTACCTATTCAGGATCAGAAAACTTCTTCTGCATGAGGGGAGTAACTGCAGCAGCACCCACTGTAAGTCTCTTCATAAAAGTTTTTGCTATAGAAAAAAATTAGCGTCCATTATTCTTTGTTATTACATAGAATGAGAACCTTGATACAAAGATCCTACGAGGATGAGGAAAAAAAAATCAAATTTAATTTAAGGAATAGCCAACATGAACCTTGACATATAAACAAAGAACGCAAGGCAGATTATAGTTCTTTATTCTGCAAATACCATATAGGAGAATCTAGACAAAGTAAAAAGTACATATAAGATACCAGAACAATGAAATTCAATTCAGCAAATATTGGGACTAAAATTACAGAGTGAGACATTTTATATGGAGAAGTAACAATGATTTAAAAATAAACCTTAGTTCCTTAGCTTACAATGCACTGATTGAAATAAGTTAAAAATGAAAGGAAGCAAATGTTATCTACTTATCAGATAAACACAAAGAGTAATGTATGATTGGACAGATAGAAATAAAAAGGGTTAAAACATACACAAAATGCAATATTTTTATTTTAATATCTACCTAAAAGTATCAAGATCGTCACCATACATTTTTTTAAACTAAACTAAATCACAAAATTTACACAGTTAAAAAAATGTCAGGAGGTATTCTGAAAAACATTATGTGTATGTAAGCAATCAAGGGATCACATATGCATTTTGTGTTAATATATATATATTAGTCACAACAAATAAAAAAAATGACACCTTATAAAAGTAACAGATAAACTAGCAAGAATACATGATAATTGAAATAAATATATAGACATAAAGTAACTCAGGTTAATCCTTGCAGCCCAGCTTCAACCAGTAACTACCAGATTGCAAAGGCAACAGTCCATCCCATCCAAAACATTAAGGGCCAAATGATGCTCCTCTACCCAATATAAAAAGACCAATTTAAAAACAGCTAAGATAGTTAGGTTCAGTCAATGCCAGGTACAAGAAACAAGGAATGTCTAAACTTTCTAAAACAAACAAAATCAGCCACAAGTTTGCTCGTTATCAAATGAGAGTTGAAGCATGTGCTCTTATCTGATAGGAGGTATAATTTTGAAATTTGTGTTGTCCAGCATATTTAACACTTTGATCGCAAAGACTAAAAGTGAACAGATTTGCTCTTCATAAGGGAAATATAGAAAATAAGTATAACTTGTCTTTTTTTCGGCAGTTGCTGCATTCCATCATGGTGGAGGAGGGCAAACTACTTGAGGTATCAATTGGGCTCACAATACAGATCTTCAGATTCATGAGTTTTGAAGAATCTGATAAGGAACTGAAAAAAGCTTGTATTAGTCCAAACAACTTCATAAAGAAGCTGGCACAGATACTTGAAAAATACAACATCCCACATGTACAGGTTCCAAGGATAAGGAGATTTGTTGTAGAGATGGTAATTTGGCTGATGAAATCACATGAGAAATATATACAGTTGTCAAAGAAATTCGAGATGGACAAAGCGATCAAGGGTGTAGCTGAAACCACATCTGACTTGGAATGCTTCCCCGTCTTTTCTGGTAGCATTGGACTCAGCAGAGATCATATAAATCTATGCTCACTCACACATGTGGCTTTAGAGCTGCTAATGAAACATTGAAGGTAAGCTATGTCGTAAAGTCATCCAAGAGAAGGCATGGAAATGGGTATGATGCAGGCTGAAGCTATTAATGCAAGCTATACAAATAAGGTTCTTAAACAATCGCAAAGAATCTGATGGACAACCAAGAAATCTGGAATAATTTTCCAGAAATAAGCTGTAGAATATACATACAAATATGTAGACATATATTTATCTGTCATCATCACTGCAGTTTCTATTGTTCAGAGTTTGAAAGAAGGCCTGTATACTTTGATAAGAATTCTTGTATATTGAGCTCAGTTGCATAATTTTTTTTTTTATTGTTTATAATAGTTGCAACCAATTACCATTGGAAACATCTCCAGCCGGCATTTAGTGAAAATTATGAAAAAAATTACAAATCAGCTTTAATAAGGAAACTAATTTTGCATGATACAATTACGAGTAAAAAAGAGTTGAATAGAAAAGGATCAATACAATCTGACTGCATCAGGAAACAGCGACAGAATTATGGTTAGGGGTAATCTCAAAAGCAATAGCAATTATTCAATGTTATAGGATGTAAAAAAGCTAAATACAAGTGAGGTTTTTATCAACATGACTATGTTGAATATTTTATGAAAATCAAATTATCTCCATAAATAAATAGGAAAATCTAGCAGAAGGCTTAACAACCAATTCCCAACCAAAGACTCATTAGTTATCAGGTGCACTATCCTACAGTTCGGAAGTGAGTAATTGCCACCAGATTTAGCAAAAGTCTTGATACAAGAAAGTGGAATAAATTAAGAGCTCCAAGTATTTATATCAACTTCTACGGCAGATTTGCCAACTTATAATACAGCTAGGAAAACACAAGTACAAATTAGAAATTTGAGGAATATATTCTTATGCACATTACCCGTTATATTCTCCCATATGATATATCATCCTTTCAGAGCAGTTATCAGGTACAACTTGTCACTCCACCACCAAGATCACCAACTAGCTGGCTACAAATTCAACTGCAAGTATATGCTCAAAAATTTCTTAGAGTGTGAACAATTCCTAGATGCAGTTGATTCCACATAATATAGGTATCATCTAACCACAAACATAATATTATATTTACATAGGCATGAATGATGATGCTACAAGATCAGATGCCAGTATAACTTGTTATCGTGTAGTTTTACTTACCACTTGACTTGATCCACTTCACTCATACGTTTCTTATGCATATTATTCCCCCAAAGCAATAAGATGGAGTGAAAAGATGTGATTTTTCTTACATAAGACAATAGAGCAGTTCACCATTTTTCCCTCCAATGTGCATCTGAACAATTACATTTTATCAGCAACAATCATCAGCAAAACAAGCAAGGATTAAACAGCTACCCTGATTAGGATCACAAAAGTCTCCACACAAAGAAAAGCAGAATTCTCAATAAGCTTTGACCACCTAGATCAATGAGAAATGCAAAACAGAATCAAATCAATGTGGAAGGAATCTAATCCACCACCTCCAACACCCAAAAAAGCACAATGAATTTTTCTAATTCCAAGCCATTCTCTAAAGCAATAAAACTCAAAAATTCAAACATAAACACCATAGAACACACCATTAATCCATTCTCAGCATCCTCCAAATCAAATGACCACGCACTTAATCATTCCAGAAATCACAACTCAGAGTAAAAACAGAAAAAAAGGAAAGAAATCCACTAAAAGAAGGCACCATTTCACACAAGAAAAAGCTTGGTGGTGAAGGTCGTCATTGATCTCCTCCATTGAAATTAGAAACCCAAACCAGCCATTGGAGACTGACAACAAACGCACCAAGAACGACAGAAATCAAAGAAGGATACCTCGCTTTCGTTGGTAAAACCCTTCCCTGTCACTCCGTATTTGGAGCTGCTTCCACAATTTACCAAAAAATTACTTAGAGTTAAAATTTTGAATTAAAAAAATGCATTATATATATACACACACACACGAGCACATGTCCCTAAATTTACAGTGGCCATATTCGTGTACAGTACTAACAATGGTAAACAATCACAGTTTCTAACAAACGGTGTAGCAGTAACATACAGTAAAACTCATTTTTTTATATATGAAACTTTTACACTTAAGCCCCTGAAAAGTTTTTAATTAAAACTCTTTCTCACAATCCTATTTAAATATCACCCCTTATTAAAACTAAACAATTTTTTTAAAAAAAAAATTAACAAATTATAATGAGGTAACGTAAAATGATAAAAATTATGGCTACTAAATCTGCAATTATCAAAACTCATGACGGTTAAATCTGCAATGATAAAAATCACAACAGTTAAATCTGTAATGATAAAAAATCACAACAGTTAAATATGTAAATTGTCAGAAATCATGATAGTCAAACCTGTAACCATTAGAAATAATGACAGTCAAATCTACAACATTGAAAGTCACAAAGGCCAAATTTGCAATTGTCAGAATTTATGATGGTCAAACCTAACCTGTAATGATAAAAAATTACAACTGTCAAATATGCAATTTTCAGAAATTATCATATTCAAGACTGCAACTATCAGGAATTATGACGGTCAAATCTGAAACTATCAAAAGTGTAACAAAAAAAAAGTGATAATGATCAAAATTACAATAATTAAAATTTCAACCTGCAAAAAAGCTTTCTCATGGAAATGCTTGAAGTCCTCCCCTACATGTCATTATATTTTGATTTTTACCCTATTTACTCTGTTTAAATTACTCTCTCTACAATACATTACTTTTCTTCAAAAATGGTAGAAAGATCACTTATTCTAATTTACTACAATGGTTTTATTATTACAAGTGAAGATTGTGTTATATACTTCTCTGATAATCAATCTTGTTTCTATGTAGAAAATGATATCTCTTTAGAATTTTTAAAGAGAATCATTGAAGAAAACTTAGAAGCGACAAACAGTAAAAGAGATATACATATCAAATACAAGTTTCCTATTTGTTCCAGTTATGGTAGATTTGTTATTAATTATTTAAATTGTGCAATAAATGTGATGTTCAGATGATGTTCTACCACCACCAAAAAATTCTTAATGTTCAAATTGTTAAACTCTACATGGAGCTTGGTGTTGATACTTCCGCTAGTGGTTTTTCTCAACAACAAATCAATAGAGACGGCAACGTTCAACATATTATGAGAAGAGAGTAAACTATATATGTATTGTCAGTTAATGAAGCTAAAAGGACCTCAACAAAATGGAGGGCATGGGATGATCTACCATACAATGTTGGAATCACCACCCCACAACCATCAAATGCATCAACATACTAAATAGAAGTGCAACAACATACACAATCAAGTTATAGATATCAAGATGTCAAAATAACTTCTTTTGCTGATATTCATGGAAATGAAGTTGGTGAGTATGGAGCTCTAGTGATGATAAGCATAATAGTGATAACTACACAAAGATCAATGAAGCAAGCGTTGAAGATCTTCATTTAGAATATTGCAATTTGAAAGAGATCCCAAGACAAAGCACAGAATCTACGATCTGCCATTTGAGCCCCAACACATATAAGGGCATTAGATTTGGAAGCAATGTTCTCACCAGAATTCCTAGAGCATCATACATTAAGAGAGGCAATAACATATAGAGAATTGCATTTAGACATGAAATTTTGAACTAAAGATGATGCCATCACAGCAATTAAGCATCACTATTTGCAAAAGTCAGTGGAATACAAAGTGATCGAGTCCAATCTAACTCGGTATTTAGGAAGTTGCAAGTTATAAATCAATGGATGCAGTTGGAAGGTTCATGCATCATTTAACAAGAAGCAAATTTGGCATATTACAAAGCATAATGGTCCTCATACGTGCGCATTGACAATGATCTCCCAAGGTCATTCCATGCTTGATTCTAATATGATTTGTAGGCATATACTTTCTTTGGTCAAAGAGAAGTTGAGCATCAATGTATTTGTTTTGATAGCAAAGATTAGAAATCGATACAAGTACACTCTAACATATAGAAAAGTATGGATTGGTAAGCAAAAAGCAAATGAAACAACATTTTCTAATTGGGAAGAGTCATATAATGAATTACCAAAAGAACTATTAACACTGCAACAATTTGTCCTTGAATAATAATTGATCTCAAGACTCGGTCGCCATATAATGTAAGTTACATGGTACGTGATATTTGTGTCTTTCATAGACTTTTTTGGAGTTTCCCTTCGTGTGTAGAGGCTTACAAATATTACAAGGAAATGGTGCAAATAGATGACACAAGTCTTTATAAAAAATATAAAGGGACTTAGTTGATGGCAATCACTTAGGATGGTAATAAAAACATCCTTCCTATGGCATTTGCCATCGTAGAAGGGGAGACTGTCAATGCATGTTATATCTTCTTAGAGCATTTACGCTCAAATGTGACACCACAAGAAGGAATCTATATTATTTCCGATCATCATGATGCTATCAAAAAAGTATTTCGAGTAATTAGTTGGCTGATAAATCCTCCTCATGCTTACCATGTTTATTGCATTAGGCATAAATCAACAAACTTCATGCACTATTTTAAAAATAAAGAAATGCAACAAATAATTGTTAATTCTAGTAAACTATTAAACTTATATTTTGCTAGCTTTAATCATAGATTTTATTATTTGTTTGTCTTGTCTTACTTTTCTTATGGCGATTTACATAGGCTATTCGAGAACTACTCACGACTTTAACTAATGGTATGGCTTTGTGCGGGAATAAAATGTAGAAATGATGAGGTGGCTAGACAATATATTATAGGAAAAGTTGGCTCAATCCTTTGATAATGAAGGTTGAAGGTATGGGCAAATGACCACCAACTTTGTTGAATGTGTTAATTCAATATTGAAGGGGATAAAAAAAATCTTCCTATAATAGCTTTACTATCGTTGGGTCTTTACTATCAAATACAACCCTAATGGCTCTATTGACCAATATAAAGCTCAATTGGTTGCCAAAGGATAAACACAGACACCATGCATCGATTTCTTTGAAACCTTTTCTCCTGTTACTCAAATGAATTCTATTCATGTGCTCATCTCTATTGCAATCAATCATAATTGGACACTGTATCAACTATAAATCAAGAATGTATTTCTTTATGGAGACTTAAATGAGGAAGTTAATATGAAGCAACCACCTGGCTTTGTTGCTCAAAGGGAGACTCACTTAGTGTATAAACTCAATAAAGCTATTTATGGATTAAAGTAGAGTTCTAGAGCTTGGTTTGATAAATTCAGTCAAGTTGTTTTTATAGTAGGATTGACGTGAAGTCAACCTGATCATTCGGTATTTGTGTCACATAGTTCATCAGGGATTGTGGTACTTATTGTTTATATTGATGATATACTCTTGTCATGTAGTGATGTAAATGCCATTGAAGCAGTGAAGAAGCACTTGCATCAACAATTTGTCACCAAAGATCTTGGTCAGTTAAGATACTTTCTTGGTATTGAAGTTGCCCATAGTAAAGAAGGTGTAGTATTGTCTCAAAGGAAGCATGCAACTGATCTATTATAAGAAGCAGGTTTAGTAGGTGCAAAACCATTAGATATTCCAATAGAACCTAGTCTAGACTTGTGGAAGGAGGATGATGACTTTTCAAACTATGGACAATGCAGAAGATTTGTTTGGAAACTTATCTACTTAACTGTTACTAGACCAGACATTATGCATGATGTGGCTTGATTAGTCAATTTATAGATAAACCTAAGAAGGGTCATTCTGAGGCTGCTTGCAACATTTTGAAACATATAAAGAAAACTCTAGGAAAAGTATTATGGTTCAGAAAGATCAAGCATGTGAAATTAGTTGGTTATTATGATGCTAACTATGCT
The DNA here is from genome assembly GCA_020875875.1 of Dioscorea alata. Classification (NCBI taxonomy): domain Eukaryota; kingdom Viridiplantae; phylum Streptophyta; class Magnoliopsida; order Dioscoreales; family Dioscoreaceae; genus Dioscorea; species Dioscorea alata. The sequence goes on along the minus strand of CM037017.1, from coordinate 5,178,897 downwards.
AGTCATAAGGGTGACAAAAAATCTACATCAGGTTATTGTACCTTTGGTGGTGAGAATCTAATAACTTGGCAAAGTAAAAAGTAGACAGTTGTATCAAGATTTATGTTGAAGTAGAATGTTGTGCCATGGCTCATACCACATGTGAGCTGATTTGGTTGAAAGCTATCCTCAAAGATTTCAATATCACCTATTCATATCATATTTTCTATGCATTGTGATAATCAAGTTGCCATTCATATTGCAAGCAATCATGTTTTTCATGAAAGGATAAAGCACATCAAAATTGATTGTCATTTTATGAGAATTGCAGTTACTAATAAGAAGATTTGCACACCTTTTACACCTTCAAGAGATCAAATTGCTGATATATTTACTAAAGCACTTAAGAAGGAAGAGTTCCTTAGATTGAGTAACAAGCTATGCATGATAGACATCTATGCTCCAACTTGAGGAGGAATGTTAGCTATCAATCTTAGTTGTCTTTTTTTTTTCTAGTATTTACCTAGTTTATGATTGGCAGATCTGTGCCTAATTTGTATGCTAAATTATAGCTATTACCAAAATTACTAGACTTTCCTATATATATATATATATATATATATATATAGAATTTACTTGTTGTATTTCCATTCGATTGATTAGCTGTTTATACATCCTAACATTATGGCTATTATTGCATCTCTTGTAGTCCACTTGAATATATGTCCACCTAACAAGAAGAATGAATTAAAATACAATTTATGTACTTCACTGAAAAAATGAATAATCACTAAAAATCATTCTTACATATAGGCCAGAGAAAATAATATGTTGGATTGAGTTATTGGGAGATATGTTATAAATTCTATACAATTCCCATGACTAACGTAGTATCATAGATCCACTAATATTCTTCATACCCTTGTTGCATTCACGATAGAGGACCTGTATAAGGTTACTAAGCATGCCAATCCCTAACTATATCTTCCAGCTTCTGTGAAATCCTGCAAAGTTGTAACCACTTCAAATGAACCCTATTTTGTGACATATCTGGTATTAGGACGCAATTAATGCGCCTTAGTTTATAAGCACGAGTACAATACTCAATTTATTGTTGGCTTGCATCAAATGGCAACACACCAAATGTTTCTTGGAGCCAAGTAAAGGCTATTATTTATCCTTTCCTTTGCTTAGGAGACAAGGCAACACTTAGCAATTCTTCACATACACCAATTCCTAAGCCAGATGTTTGCCCGATGACTTCATTACCATTAATGGATAAGACTAATAACAATGCCACATCCTCGAGTACAATTGTTACTTCACTACAAGTCAAGTGAAATGTGTGTTTTTAACCACCATCTCTCTACTAATGCACTGATAAGACCATAATCAATCTAACAATTTTGAGTCGCATGCCAGAACCTAGCTACTCTTAAAATACTTGTAATTTGAGTAGGTGGCCCAGGATAAAAATATGTCTGCATTTTAGAACTTGATTAGGCACTAAAAAATATAAAATAATTAATTTGAAAATAAATAATGAAAATAAATAATAAAATATGATAACATGAGAATTAGACATTAAATTTAGTATGTTTAAACATTGAAAGACAAAATAAGATGTGTGAATATACATAAGATTTAATGATATTTGTTTATAATGAAATAATTAGCAATGAGAATTAATAAAAAGGTGTTTGTTGGTAACAAATTAAGCATTGAATTTAGCATGTTTAGAAATTTAAAAATAAAATAATATGTATAAAGATCAAGAAGATATAAACTATGAAACTAGGCATTCTATCAAACACATTGTTGGCATTATATCAAAGACTTTGGGTCCGTTTGATAAGCGAAAAAAACAAAGGGCATAATAACACAAACTCTCATGCCCCTTGTTTGATTTGTAAATGTGTTTAGGGTATAGCACAACAACATATTTAAGTATAGCACAAGTTGAAAAAAAGTTTGTCCCACCAAAACCATGGTACAAGTTTTAAGTTATGGGACAACATAACCAAAAATCACCATTTCAAATCCAAAAATTACAATAATTAAACAAAACTGCACCCCAACCAAAAAAAATTTCACAGGTTGTCATCCAATTCTCTGTCTGATCTCATCCACTGTTGTTAACCTCCTTTGCTACCTCCTCCTTCCCCAACCTTTCCCTCCGCCGAGCACTCTCCTCCTCATCAAATCTCTCGTCTCCTTCTCTCTTCTCCTTCTCCTTCTTGCTTTCTCTTCTCTTTGAGAATTCTAGGGTTTTTGGGTGCCCTCTAATTACACTAGTCTTTTTTTATGCAAATTTTCTAGGTTTATTTGTAAAGTAAAAAAGGATTATTATGTTAAGATCACATGCTTCTTATCTCTAATTTCAATAAACATGCTCTATATTGTGAATTATTAGTTAAAAATATCAAGATAATTAGTTTTCTAATAAGATAAGAAATGCTAACAAAATTTATAATATATTTTTCATAAGTAATTAGTTAATACATTTTGAAAATTAAAATATATATTTGTACTAAATAATTTTAAAATATTCTCTTTGATGAATTTTTTTTTTTATTCCAAAACAACTCACGACATATAGACAGTATTATAGTAATTTTACAATTAATTATCTTATACTTGTGTTAATCAAACGAAGAATAACACAAAAAAAAAATTGTACTGTCCTTTAAATATCAATCGGGGCATAAGACTAACAGTTGTGTTGTACTACTAGCACTTGTGATGTTTCATATGAACAAAAGAATTGACCCCTGTTCAAACCTGTTCTCAATATCATTTCCTCCAGCAGGAAGTGAAAATGGCTTTCATAATTGAGGAAGAGCAACGTCCTTGTACAGGATATTCACCATGTCATAGCTCAGAGAATAGACAACAAACAAAATATTTGTAAGAAAAGGAAGTCCTTCAAATGCCCATGCGCCAACATCATAGCAGGTGACTACAAAATGATCTGCACCCAAGGTCCAATTCCAATGAGGGCTGTTTTTGTTTTTTTAATAATCAAACCTTCAACATAACCCTGAACAATAATAGCCATATTCTCACATGATGGGCCCTGCAAGGTGTTTAAACTCCGATAAATCAAAAGGGCTGACAAGCATAATGAAGGCCACCACATGCTTCCTAGGCTACGGGCATGGACAAAAGCAAAGATGCTTCAAACTAAAAGCGCTATCAATAGCTTGAAAGATTTAACACAAAAATGTATTTGCATCTCCCACTAAATTTGCAAAACAGAAGCATGATAAAAAAAAAACTAAGTTTCATCACTAGATCCTTTACTCATCATATTCATTCGTAAGGTTTCCAAACCCTAGAAATGAACATTTGACTTAATAAAGCTTTACAATGATACTATTGCCTAAATCAGTGAGAATTTTTTTTTAAAAAAGTTTTTTCAACCATTAGCATTCGCCAATCATGTGATTCACGAAGCTTCATAGTATGACAAGATAGATAGAGTTGAAACTATTGATTAGATTAATAGAACAATTAGTTTTCTCCCTAAACAGTATAGTTGGTTGTATCATTCATCTGTATCAGCAATGCGATGTAACATGTAACATCTAGTAGGATGAAAATCTCAAGAAATTACCTAAACAACTATACTACAACAGATGCTTAACAAATTTTTATAGTATCCCTTCAAACAGAACTAAATCATCATCAAACTACACTTTGAATGTTCCTGGCCACTATTACATTCCTCATTCAGCCTCCACTACTGAAGCAAAAAGAATCTACAACTCAAACACCAAAACACCCCAATGTCAAGTTTATTGTTTGCTTCCATGAACAACATACCCATAGACTAGAATGACATTTCCAACTTCCAGCATTACCCTAGCTCATTCCTATATAAACTGTCCATCATTTTCATGATCTTGCAAGCATTTTCCTAGCATTGTTTCTCCAAGATCCAAACTATTCATAGAATCAAAATGTAAGCAAAATGCAATAGAATCAAAACAAAGGATTGGGAACCAATGCTTTTTCTGTGCCTCTTGTGTAAACCATATCCATAGATTAGCACCATCCCTCTCAAGCTCTTCTTGTTAGCATTTTTCTCACATTGTCATCCAAAGATCCAAACATTTCATGAAACCAAAACCCAAGCAAACTAGAACAGAATAAAAAATGAGGATTGGAAAAGAATATCTTTCATCGCATACCAACCATATTAATATATTGGCATCAAAGTCACAACTTTCGCATTATCTAAGCTCATCCAATATCACCTCACCATGATTTATGCATTTGTCACACATTGTAATTCCAATATCCAAACTTTTTACAAAGCCAAAATGCAAGAAAAACACTACACGCAATCAAAAACCAATAACTGGAAAGCATCTGATTAACAAGAAAGTTGTGATCAGTTTACGGTCACAAAGTTCATACTCTCTAGCATAAACTCAAACGAAAAACTAAAGAAAATTCACATTGCAAATGTCCCCGATGATGAGATCATAAAATCTGAATTTAATAGTATTGAGGGTTAGATTTCCCAAAATACATATGGACAAGGGATCAAAGAAAACTCAATTGAAAATAGAGGGTGGAATTAACCTACCATCCATAAAACAAACAAAAACTAATTTAATCTAGTATAAAATAATAAGTAATTGAATAAATCTCTGTAAAAAATGCCAAAGAAATTCCGAAGTCAAAATCTTATACCTTCCCCTGTGAACAAACAGGCTCAAACAAGTCAAATATTTCTAAAAAGATGAATTGAAATTTTTTTAATTATTATGCTTTGCACAACATGTGAGAAATTAGAATAACATCATTTTGTTAGCTAATTAAAAAGAAATCTAGAGGCTTTGTGATTCAATAAGCACATAGTTTTAGTAACAAAGCACAAACACAAAGGAGCAACGTATAGAAGAGATGATCCATCTTATAATAACATTGTTGCTTTCTCCTTGGTAAACAACATGATATAATTTAATCCTGCAACCCTCATCCAAATCATATTAAAAATGATGTGTTTACAAAGCTCAAAACACCAACTAAACGATCACATGTATCTGCTTATAATATTTTCGAGGAGTTGTTCATCTTACAGTGTTCATCACATACTAAATTGCTCACAAAAATTTGTAAACATTAAAAATTGCTGGCTAGTTCAAGTAATGCTATTGACTAAAGAATGTTCTTAATAAAGTTCAACATCAAAGGAAATATAAAAAAAAAAATTTCAAACATGGAAAACCATTATCAGGTTATAGAAAAACCATCAAATAAAAAGTTAAGACTAAAGCAATCGCATAACAATTTTAATAAGTTTGTGAAAGAAAAGTTGCTCATAATCATAAAGTTTTAGTTAAAAACCAAGAAAACAAAGCTTAGAGTGTTAGGTTAAATGTGCATGGAATATTTGGGCAACAGAATAAGTAAAACTTACTGTTGCAGAGGATAACTCCAATAATTTGACTAATCTTCACTTAGTTGTTAACAATTAATTATAATTTTGTCATCTTCTACTTCGTGCTTGCAACATCAATTGATGAATCTTTTCTTTTGCCCCATAAATGCTTTTTTTTAAGACCCTCCAATAGAAGGTTAAAAGTACGGGGCCTGGGAGCAATCCCCTTCAGCACCATTTCCTCAAAAAACAAGCATGACTGTCGTAGTTTGCCATTCCGACACAGACCTTGCACTATCATAGTGTAGGTGCTTGGATCCAAGCTAACATCTTTTTCAAACATATCTACCAACAAGTATGTTAACAATTTTGTCCATTTTCTTTTACAACATAGTTTTAATAATGGGTGGTAAGTCTTGACATCAGGCTTGCAAGAGTTTTCTCCCATTTTTGAAATTAGTTTAAATGCATCTTCCTCTTGAGAATAATCACAAAATGCTGAAATCAAGGTACTATAAGTGATAGCATTTGGAGGAATCCCATCCCTGTGTATCTCCTTACACAAGCGATTTGCATCTGCTAGTTTCCCTACTTTAGATAGTATGTAAATCAAGGAATTATAAAATGAAGTATCTGGAGTACAACCATCTCTCCTCATCTTGGCAGAATCCTGTAAAGCTTCTTGAATCTTGTTGGCCTTTCCTAAAGAATGCATTATGATTCTGTATATAACAACAGTTGGAAGGCATCCTTGGGGTCGCATCTCAGCAAGAGTAGCATCAACATTCCCGAAATCCTTCTGAATACAATAAGCTTCAATCAGGTTAGTATGTGATATCACACAAGGAGTGAAACCAAAATCTCTCATTTCCTTGAAGGTTTGTTTTACTTCCTCTAGTTTTCGTGCTTTGCACCACCCATGTAGCAAAATATTGAAACTACTCGCATTAGGAGACATCTGACTCCTCACTGACAAGAACACATCCCTCGCACACTTAACATTTCTCTCCTTGCAGAAACTATCCAAAAGCACATTCATTGCTGAACAATCCTTCTTTACCCCAAACAACTCTAAATTATGGAACAACTTTATAGCATCATGCCATCTTCTAGACCCTACAAACCTTCTAATGACTTTAGCCATTATCGATAATGAGATCAATCCCCCAATATGATTCATTTCCTTAACCAATCGCAACATCAAATCAAATTGTTTACACTTCCCCAAGATGTCCACCATTATATCATACAATTCATGAAACTATATCTTGTTAAATTCAGGCTGAGTAGGGTGGTTGTTCTGGCTCCACTAACCTCTGAGCTTCTCCTCTGAGCTTCCATGTGTCCTGTTCCCCTGCGCTTTGTCCTCACCCCCTTGCTATGGCAAGCGGGGGACAAGTTCCCCAATCTCCCCCCCCCCTCTCTCTAGTCCTGGGCTCAAGTAGCCTCTTCTTCATCACGTGTTCCTGATTCATCCCCTCTCCATAACCCTCATTTGATAAAAAAGCTAAAGAACTCCTCCCCTTCCTTCGTCAAGCTTGATGGAGACTCTCTTACTCGTGCTCGGCAACGGTTCCAAAATGCTTTGTTTGGCAAGTTCTTCAGTAAACCCCCACCATTTGACCAAGTGAAGAAAGCTCTGATCGACAAATGGGCGGCTGTTGGTGACCTTCATATCTCTGATCTCCCGAACGGGTTTCTATTAATCCATTGTGTATCCTATGATGCCATGCAACATCTTCTCACTATAGGGCCTAGGTCTCTTAATTGCCTAACCGTCCAGTTAGCCCCTTGGCAGCCTTTTTTTGAATTTGCATTTGCTAAACTCACCACTGTAGTGGTTTGGGTGCAGTTTTATAACTTGTTTTTTAAATTATGGGATGGTGAGTCTCTTAATACTGTTACTGCTCACCTGGGAAATTTACTAAAAGTTGATGATCTTATTATCACCCTAACCAGATCAAAGTTTGCTAGAGTCTGTATTGAAATCGATCTTTCTAAACCTCTTTGTTAAGGTTTTTTGGTGGAAACGATTCTCATCGGGTGTTTGTTGTTGTTCTCTACGAAAGGCTTCCTACTTTTTGTTATACTTGCGGGATTATCAGACATGGATCTAAGTCCTACTCTCACGTAACAACAACCGGGAACGATCGAACTACTCCACCACTTCGTGATCCTCGAAGGCTTGCGGTTAGTTAAGGATGTTGTCGCTGAGGGCATGGACATGAATCACTCCTCCGTTGATCCCCAAGGAATGCAAAATCCTTCTACTGCCCCTCCGGATTCTGAGTTTGGTTCATGGATGCTTGTTTCTCATCGGCACGACCGTGCTCGGAGCTGAGGGTCTGGTTCTCACCCAGTTTCGCCTACTATTAGTGTGACAACTAAGGAGAACGTGGCTCCCATTGTTTCCCGAGGCGTCCCGTCTCGAGGCACGTGGGTTAGTGTGAAAAGTCACAGCCGTGGTGGAGCTGTTTCTTCTCGAGCCTCTCAATATCATTATTATAATACAGATCAAATCCTAATGAAAGATTCGATGGCCCAGATGCACCAGATCCAACCCCCTCAAAATAGTAACCCTAACACTTTCTCTGACAAAAGGGCCTCCCTCTCAAGAAGTACACAAGTTCCTAAACCCTCCACTATTCCCAAGCCCATTTTGAACACTGAAAAAGCCCAGATCCAACCCCTCAGAACATGCGTTATGGATCCCCTCCACCAGTCATTCGATCCTCCATCTTGTCTTCCTCTAACCTTGACTCATCTCTTCCGAAGAATCCCCACTCTATGGAAGTGGACCGTGTTCTTTCTGCCCTCGATGGTGATAACTCAGATGGGAGTAATGCTAGTGATGAAGAAGACTCCGAAGACTTTGGTGACGATATGCCGGATGATGATGGAACGAACGACTCCATGACCCTTATCCAATATCAAGAGGAGTCTCATCGTGAATCCCTGGTTAGAAAAGGTTTGTATGTCTCAGGTTCTTCCCTGAAGAAGGGAAGATTGGAAGTTGGTGAGCCTAGCTCTTGATTCTCGATCCCTCGGTCATTTGTTCTCACTTTTTCCCTATTTCTATGGAAGTACTCTTTCTTAAGCACATTTTTATTTTCATTTCTTTTTGTTTAATGGCTGGTTCTTAGATAATTTGTTGGAATTGTAGGGAGATCTCCTCCAAGGAAACTTGTGATCGGATTCTCAGCTTGATTAGGACCCATCATCCTTTGATTATCTGGTTAGTAGAAACTCATGCTAATGCTGATAGAGTTGATCGCTTTTGTGCCACATTTGTTAAAAATTGGGAATGGGCAGCATTGCTTGCAGATGGCCTTTCGAGAGATATTATTGTTCTTTGGGCTAAGTATCTCGGCCAGGTTTCCCCTATTGCTGTTTCTCGCAGAGCTCTTCATCTAGTCATTTCCTCTTCCTATAATCCTAGTTGGATAGTTTCTGTAATTTACAACTCTAACAGGCTTGTCTCACAGTGTGCCCTTTGGGTGGAGCTCTCCAAAATATCTGTTTTGAGTCTCCCTTGGCTTATAATTGGGGACCTTAACACCATTATCTGTCATAGTAAACATCGTGGAGGCTCCTTTCGATACTACTGGTGTAAAGCTACTGCTCTCTCTGATTTCATTGATAGTAATAATATATTTGACCTTAACTATTTTGGTTGTGGATATACTTGGCATAATAACCAAGCCAGTTTCTCTAGACATTGGGCCAGCTTGGATTGAGGTTTGGTTAATTTAGCCTGGTTCTCTACTTTTTCTTCCTACTCTTTAGTTCATTTACCGCATATTTTTTAAGATCATGCCCCTCTTCTCCTTTTGGTTTCTTTATTTCCTCCCTGTTGGAAGAATATTTTTAAGTTTAATAATTTCTGGCTAGAGTACCTGGGGTGTCTTGATGCAGTTAGAGAGGCTTGGTCTGCTTCCCCTTATGGGAATCCATTACACTCTTTCACCCATCTTTTATCCTGTGCTCGCTCTAAAATTATTACTTGGAGGTCTACAGGTCTGACCCCGTTGGACATTGCTCTTAAAGAGACTGAAGCTAATATCCATTCTCTGGAAATGGTTGACTTCCTCAATGTTGTTCTCACTGACTAATATCCGTTCTCTGGAAGTGGTCGACTCTCTCAATGTTGTTCTCACTGATAAGTTCATGGAGAACTATAACAGGTTTGCATTTCTTCAACACCATAATTCTATGTGGTGGGCGCAGCGTGCTCATCTGCTCTGGCTTAAGGATGGGGACCAGAAAACTACTTTCTTTCACAACATTGTACGTATCTGCTCCCATTATAATTCTATTTCCCAAGTTTCTAATTCAAATGGTATTACTGTTTCTGAACATTCGGAGATTGAGAACTAGTTTGTTAATTTCTATACTAATCTGTGGTCTAATAATTCTAACAGTAATGTTATAGACATTTATAATGCTCTTCCTAATGATCTACCAACTCTCTCTGATGTTGAGAGCTCTATTCTTACCCGGTAAGTCAGTCGGGATGAAGTTTTTGCTACTATTCAGGATCTTCCCTCTAGTAAGTCCCTTGGCCCCGATGGATTTAAAGCTGAATTCTACCTATTCTTTTGGCCAGATATTGGTGATATCCTCTTTGAGTCCATTTCTTATTTTTTTGATAACTCTGTGATGCCGACTTCTTGGGGTAGAATTTACATTGCTCTCATTCCTAAGAAAGATAATCCCAGGTTTGTCTCTGATTATCACCCTATCTTTCTGTGTAATGTTTATTTTAAAATTATGACTAAAGTTCTTGCTAATCTGCTTAAGAGTGTTCTTCCTAAGCTCATTAGTCGTGAGCAAGTTGGTTTTGTTTCTGGCAGGGTGTTCTTTTGATAATATTATTGCTTTGCATGAGATAGTTCATATGATAAAGCATGATACTAAAAACCCCCCTAGGATGTTAGCTAAAATTGACATTGAAAAAGCTTATGATACACTTAATTGGAGTGCAATTCTTGCACTTTAGCTAAAATGAAGTTTCCTAACACTTGGATCTCTTGGATAGGCACTTGCCTTAGATCTAGCTTCTTCTCTCTTCTTATCAATGGATCTCCCTCGACTTGGGTTTCCTCTTCCCGAGGTGTTCGTCAGGGGGACCCTATCTCTTCCTACCTTTTTATCTTAGTTTCTCAACATCTATCTTCTATTCTCAATAGGGCTCTCCATTCTAGTATGATCCTAGGTTTTGATTCTAGTCTTTCTTATAACTTCAATCATCTTATGTACGCCGACTATTTGGTTTTTGTCACCAAAGCCTCTAGGATTGCTGCCAGGAATATCAAGTTATGTTTGGAAATCTATGCTCATCTGTCTGGTCAAAACGCTAATATTACCAAATTTGCTATCTTCTTACACTCTTGGTTTAACTCTAGAGTGGCTAGAAGTATTAAGTCTATTCTCAATTTTTCAATAGCTTCTTTCCCCTTTATTTATCTTGTGTTCTGATTTCTCCTAAAAATCTTAATGCATCCTCTTTCAAACCAATTGTGGACAAGATCTCCCGCACCTGCTCGAGATGGAAACATCCAAAACTCTCTTTGGCAGCTAAATCCACCCTTATTAATTCCTCCCTCCTTGCTATCCCAACCTATTATCTTTCAATCTTTCCTATTCCTGATTCTGTCCTTAATGAGATTTCCAGAGTTGTTAGAAAGTTCTTTTGGTATAAAGGTGGCAATGGAAAGAGCATCCATGCAGTTTCTTGGAGTTAGATTACTAAGGTTAAAACTAAGGGGGGTCTTGCTCTTCGGAACTTATCTATTGCCAAACATTCTCTTAAAGCTAAGCATGTTTTCAATTATTTAAATTCATCTGATGTTATTTGTATTAACATTGTGTGTCTCAAATATGGGTGTATTAACTTTTGGAAGGATTCTATCCCTCGGAATTGTTCTTGGTTTTTTAAAGGCTTATGTCATACTGCTTCAATTCTCAAACCTTTTTGCTGGATCATGACTGTTAACCCCTCTACTACATCTTTTCTCTATGATTCATGGTGTTCTAAGGTTCTTCTTACTCTCAAACCTACTTACATTAATATGCATCTTAATTTAGAATCTCTCACTTGTTCTGATTTTTGTATTGATAATGGCTGGGACATTGATCATATTAATAATCTTTTTGGTTCTCATGCTTGTGAGTTTATTTCTAGATTAGGCCATATTGTTCATTCCACTTCTAATGTAAGGGTTTGGGCCCCTAAAGCTGTTAATCATAAAATTGCTCCTAATGTTTATCATTTTCTGAATCGCAACACTTATGACCCCTCTCCTTGGGTTGGTTGAAATAAAATCTGGTCATTAAAAGTCATGCCTCATGTTAAACATTTCTTATGGTTGATGTTCAATAGGCGTATTACTACTGCTGATTTTCTCTATTCCATTAACTTGGGTCCTAGAAGAATGTGTATCTTTTGCAATCTTGATTATGAAACTTTTTAGCACTTATTTAACCATTGCTGTAAAACTCAAAGTATTTGGAATTCCATCTCAACTTTAACCTCTAAGCACATTTCTTTTCCTGATGGTTTTTGCTTGGGTAGTTGGCTTTTTCATTCCCAATTCTCCATTAAAATGAAAGCCCTCATTGCTTTGACTATCTGGTATATTTGGAAGGCTAGATGTGATGTTGTATTTTGGGGCATTAAGCCTAATTTTGTCAACATTGCTCACTGGGCTGCTTCTCAAGCTTTTAATTTTAATTTTGTTGGCAATTCAACCTGCAGGAAACTTATAATTAATAACTTCTATAAATTTGATGGTCCATTCCTTTTTGCAGATTCTATCTGGAGTTGTACTACTCAAATTTACAGAGGTGGTTTTATGCTTGCCTATTCTAACTTCAAAATCTTTCTTACAAGTAGACATGTTAATGCTGTTGAATCCCATCTTACTGTAGATTTACAAATCCTCAAAATTGCTCTCCAGCTTGCTATTGATCACCCTTCCCAGGTACAGACAATCTTTATCAGCAACTCCAGCATCTTAGACTTACTTCAATCTTCATGTCATGTTTGTTCCTAGCAAGTTCTTCACTGGATCAATGACATCAACCGACTTCTTTTGACTGCGGTTTCTCCTCGAATTTGTATCATCCCTAGATCTTGGCTGAAGATTGTTATCAAACTTGCATCATTTGGCCTCAATCTTCATCAATTGTCTCTTTATCATGCGGGTCATGATCTTCCTCATTGGATAATGAAGATGTTTAGTGCTGGTGGTTTCTCTTTTTAGCTCATTTTTGTAATAGCTTTCCTCTTCTTCTTCTTTGTTCTTCATTGTTGCTTCCTATTTGTAATTTCTTTTTTGTTTCTTTTCTTTTCTTTTTCCAGTGTTATGTTTTTATTTAGTTTCAATAAAAAGCCTCTGGGCTCTTTTAACAAAAAAAAAAATTCAGGTTGAGTACTAACCCACTTAATGAACCCAAAAGCTGAAATTCAATCATTATTAAACCTTGACATATGAAGCCTTTTCAGAAGAGCTAATTTCATCAACATCATCATCAACAATTTTACATGACAGGTTCTTCTCCACATCATTTGACAATACATTGGTCTTACGTCTACGCAGGATAGTCACCAAACTCTACGACTCTGCAGGAATCATAAAATCATCATCATCATCAGAAACAACAGTTATAGACCTGTCCACCGAGACCTTAAACCAAGTAGGCAATTCATGTGGCTCAACAACACAGCATAAGCCTCTAAACTTGCTCAAAATCACCCAACTTCTTGGATCTTTGATTCCATAAAACAAGGCTGATAAAAGAGCTCAACAAAATGAGGCCATCCTGATTAAAACCAACCATTGCTTAAGAATTTTTTTTCAAAAGTTGTAGGAAAAAAAATCAAAAATATCTCAGAGTAATAATGATCAAACAGAACAAGAAGACCATCATAGAAGAACAAATCTTGGTGTAAAACAACACAATTAAGGATTCAGGTGTGGAAAAAAACCTGTAGAATTAAAAAATTTACAGATATCTAATCTGGAAACATATGATTGTCCATGTAAAGATTTGAAATTGGGCAAAAAGAGTTGAGAAATGGTTCGGGAAGGAAATACGTTTGTCTCTACTTGTTGAAGGCTCCCAGTGAGATGAGAGAAACAAAGGCGAGGCACTGGGTAGGGTAGTGTGGCGGAGCGTGGCTGGTGCACGTAGCTTTGTAGGAAACAACCCAGAAATGAGCGAAGTGTGAACTACGGCACAGTGAGAAGACAAGCCAGCGATTGAGTAGGTTTTGACAAATTTAGTTCTTTATAACAGTTTTTGATTGATGTTTGGTGAAGGTAATATAATAAACAAATGAAACAAATTTAGAGGGGTCAAAAACAAATTTAGCTTTCACAAGAGTGCATTGACAATTTACTACATTTTTGTATAGGTATAACTAAAGATGCTTGGTTCAAGTGATTAGCATATCAAAAATAAGTCTCTCATGTGACTTGTAGAGTAGTGAGAAAGACACTTGTCGCTCTTTTCCAAAAAAAAAAAAAAAAAAATCTTAGGAGTTTAGAGTTTTGATTGGGATTAGGGTGCTAATGCAACAAGGCGCCTCTCTCTCTCTCTCTCACTCTATATCTATCTATCTAGGTTTTTAATTTTTTAAATATCTCTCTCGAGGTGGTTTTATTTTTATTTTTTAAAAATATTAATCTAATGCATGAGAAATGCAAAGAGAGAAAGAAAATAAAAAATAAAGTGTATTAAAACATATACAATTATAAGTCATTCATGCAAACATCCATGCACAACTTTAACCCTTTGTTTGGTTCAAAGGGGGAGGGGGGAAGAGGGGGAGTGAGGGGAAATGAGTATCGAGGGTTTGAGAAAATATTGTGTTTGGTTCATAGAGGAGTGTGGAGGAGTATTTTTTTTTTTTTTTTTTTGTGGGTTGAAAAGAGGAGTGGGGGAGGAGAGAGAAAGAGTGTAATGTGTATTTGACTATTTTACCCTTTTATAATAAAATAGGTAATATATAATAATAATAATAATAATAATAATAATAATAATAATAATAATAATAATTAGGGAAAAATATTTATTTGAAAAAAAATTATGCGGAGTCATAAGATCTTTATTATAATTTATGAATATTGGTTAAAATGTGAACACTCAATAATTATTCAAATATACACTTTTTTCATATTTTTTATAAACTTACCGAAAATGGTGAAAACATAATTGGAAAACATACCCTATTTTTTCATATTTAATAAAAATTCTGCTTGTTATAAACATTTTCAGGTTTTCATAATCCGAAACAAACATCACTAGGAAAAGGGTGGCAAAGTACAAACTAAAGCTTTGGCACACCACTATCTCTATGATCATATCATCATCTATAAAATCCAAGGGAAAATGTGTAAATTTACTGCATGAATGAGTGCTAGATTGATCGCCAATAATGAAATTATTAATTAACATGAGAACCAAATCTAATGGACGCATCAAATGCTTGCATTTGTCAGGCAAGCCATTTGGTTAGAAAGGGAGCATAAACATTAAAGATGCCATTTGGATCTAGTTATTTTAACAAACAACTTATGTGCATGCCTTTTAATACTTGAAACAAACCAAAACTCTATAATATGAGAAATTTATGAGTATACAATATGAAATACAAAAAAGTAAAAAAAAAACAAGAGAATTGGGCTCACAAAGGATCAAGATTAACATCCAACAAAAAAAAAGGAAAAAAAAAAAAAAGAAAAAACCATGATTTCTAGACAAACCCATCATGAAAATCCTCATTAATAAGAGATGACAAACCTCGTTGAATTTGGTGGAAGCCAAGTTGGAGAATTTGAAATCGGAGATAGGATGTCGATCAACGAGCAACGATGGGATTCACACTGCATTTATCAATGGCAGCCAACTTTTTCTCATTTGTGAAATGAGAAAGATAGGGTTTTTAATAAGTAGGATATAATGGGAATTATACAAATATGTGAAGGGTAATATTGGTATTTTTTATTATTTAAAAACATAAAATAATAATAAACACTCGCTCCCCCAAAAGACCCCAATTTGGGGGAGTGGGTTATGAAGGGTGAGAAGGGGTGCCTCACCCCCTCTCTGCTTCCTTCACTCCCACAACCAAACAACTTCTACACCTCCAAACACTCCCTCACCCCGGACACTGCTAGAAATATATTCCACATAATATTATTGTCTTGTATTTTTTTTTTATTTTTAGACAATTATCAAAACTCTAATGAATTACCATGCCATTCTTGGTTCCATCATGATAAACTTTTGTTCCATGCCATTTCCATCATGATAAAATCTAATGAATTTTCAGACAGTATATTCCATGACATTCTATGTTCCATCGTCATAAATTCAAAACTCTAATGAATTGGTTTTCAACTTTTCGGACTATAACTTTCTTTAAACTTGCCTATAAACTTTTGTGACTTTTTTAAAAAAATGTTTTTTTTTTTATTTTTAATATCTCTAAGACTTATTTCTTTTATTTTTGGGGCCAAACTAATTCCGTTAATAATTTTATTTTAACAATCATAAGCCATTGAAATGTTAGTGTTAAAGTTTCATTAAATAGTACTATTATAATACATCAAATATGTACTTATGCATCATCTAAATATTTTACAAATAGTTTTTCTCATAATAAAAACCAAAATAAACAAATAAATACATTAATATCAACTCTATATATTAGTCATTATACACCCTAATTTACATTTAATCAAGAAAAAAAATAACACATCATCATGACTGACATTAAATGGTGGCCAAATAATTTCACAAACAGTATAATGGTGGCAAATGATACACTCATGTGCATGACAAACAACTATATATATATATATATATATATATATATATATATATATATATAGTTGTTATATAACTCACAACAATAAAATTACTCATAACAATTGTACTAGTTTGTTAAATTTAATCCCACGTCAATTATATATAATAAAAAATAAATAATTAAAAACCAGAGAGGAAAATTTTGATGTATTATTTTCATGATTTTTTTAAAAACCAAAAGTCTAAAATAATAATTAAAATAAATATATCAAGAATACAACTAGTAATTTCATTTAAGTATACAACAATTATTTCATTCAAGTCCAGAACTTAGAATTACGCAAGGATACAATAATTAAAAATTCATACAATTTTTTTAAAATAAAACAAGCCTACAAAACTACAACTAATAATTTCATGCAATTTATTTAAAAACACAAGTCTAAACTAATAATTAAAATAAATAAATCATAACCAACCTTTTAAACTGGCGAATTTCGAAATAAAAGAAATTAAGAGATAATCCAAATCCAAATTTGCACCAGTTCAAGTATCCAAGACTTCAAGTATCAACTTGCAATATTAAGCTTTGAGAATGTTGAATTGCAATGTTAAGACTCCAAATCCAAATTCTCCCAATATTAAGCCTTGAGAGAGTGAGAGTATATTTAGTTGGGAAAGAATGAGATTAATAGAGAATGAGTGAAGGAGAGTTGGAAAAGAATGAAATTAAGAGAGAATGAGAGCATGAGAGTTGGGAAATAATGATAATTGGTAAAAGCTAAATAAGGTGGAGATGAGGGGTACATATAGAAAAATATAACAAATCTAAATTTTGAAAAAAAATTTGAATTTTGAATTTAAAAATAACAATTAAAAAAAATTCCTCAACGGCTATTACAGCCGTTGTGGAACCAATGTCTCTAAACCCGCCGGGTTTGGAACCATTGTCTCCAAACCCACCGGGTAACTTAACAAATTTGGAGCCGAGTTGCAACCCGATTTAAACCGAGGTTGACCGGGCAGGTCACGGGTTGGGAAAACCCCAACCCGGAGTCAGTCCATCCACAGGACGGGCTGGTTCCGAGCTAATTACTGGTCGGGCCAGTTTTTTACTTGCCCATGCCTAGAGGGGGCACGGACCGATTTTTGGCCCGGCTCGGCCCGTTGGTTCAATGGCCCGGCGGGCCGGTTCATTGACCCATAACCGGCCCGTACTGTAGACGGGCCGGTTACGGGTTGGGGAAACCCCATGGAACGGGTCAAGCCCGGTTCCAAACCGGTTTTCAAATTTTATATTATTTTTTTAATACTTATACTCAAAAGAAATGTTGGAAAGGATGGTTAGAACTTAGAAGGTAAAGTTTTTTATAAAGTGACCAAGGTTTGAATCCCATCAACAACTTTAACTTTTTAATTTTAATATAATAATTAAAAAAATAAAAAAAAGAGGCCTGGACCAGGTGGGTTAAAAAACCTCACGGGCCGGGTCAGGGTTGCTTTCGGCCGACCCATGACCCGCGGGCCGGCCGGGTCAACCCGGCCCGGCGGGTTACTGCTGTTGCACGGGCCGGTTACGGGCCGGCCAAAAACCGACCCGGACCCGCCGGGCCGTGCCCCTCTCTACCCATGCCCACCACTAACCGAAACTAGAGATTTTTAGGGTATCTTTGTTCCAATTTGGAGTTGAGACTAAGGAAAGAAAGGGGGTGAGTCTTCAAGGCTTTGGAGGCGATTGTAGAAGGAGATTTGACACCACAATTATGGAGAGGATGATCATAGCCGTCAAGACAAGCTTGGCGGGTTTTGCAGAAGTTCTTTTGGAGTTTTCCCGCGATCAACCTTCAGCACGATTGAAAAGGGGGTTTTCAATGCTTTGTTTTATTCTCCCTGTATCTTGTAATTTGGATGTTTGCCCTCCATTAATGAAGTGCTAATATCATAGAGGTTTGGGCATAGTTAAACCCTAGGGTTATATCGTTTGACATTGGTTGTGGATATTTATGATTTATGATAAGCGCTTCAAAACGCATATTTTAAATATCATTTATAATATATTTAGCGTGATATTTTACATGTTTAGCACCAAACTAGTATAGAATTTCATTTTTTTTGTTCACCATGGTCTTTTATGTCATCTTAGGGCTAAAGAAGCGAATATGGAGGTGTTTTGAAGCAAAATAAATCAACTTGCTAAACCAGGGCACCATCACGGCTCATAACGGGCATGGTCAGATGTCATCACCACCGTTGACCACTCCCATCATGATCGTGACCCAGTCATGCTAGTGTGGAGTCACAAAGGATAGCACAGAAGTCATAACGACCTCTATAATAACCGTTGTGCATTATAACACCCGTGGTCAATTCATACAATGCTGAGATAGACCATGTAGGGTGCGACTTGCGACCCAAGCAACAAAAATTATTCACCATGGCCTTTACAACGGGCATGGTGAGGCCATGGTTGACTCGGGTTATAAATACCCCTAGGTTTTACTATTCAAGGAGGGTTCTTTTGCCAAAATTGGTTAGAGGCGGCCGGATTTTGGAGACCTGTGTGGCTGGAGATAAGACTCATCAATATTTAAGCGGATTCCAAATAGTTACTCAAGAGGGATTCAACGTGCATTGCACAGGGTGCTTGAAGAGATTCGGTGTCATCTTGACAATCTTGGGATTTTCTCAACCTCAACCATCAGAGACCTATTGAAGGGAGTTAATTTTAGGATTCTTAATTCTTGTCTTGTAGATTTTACATTATTTAGTCTATATTCTTTATCCATATGACCCAATTCGAGGGAAATTATATGTCGATATACCTTGACTGTACTTGTGAATCTTTTATTGACAATTTATTAATATTTCTAGTTGATTGTGATTCAATGCATGATTGTTTAATGTTATCTTGTTGATGTTGTGAGAATGAGATTCCCACTTATTTAAACACCCATACCTTATTAGATCTATGCATGCACTAAGATATTATGTATTGCTAGATTTTTGGATTAGGGTTTGATTAGCCCTTCTTGTGGAGTTCTTGAACTTAAGATGGATATAGAAGGCTGGGTTGGAAGAGATTCCATCTTAAATTCCTAGTGTTTTAGACCTAGTCATCAAGAGATTGGGACCACTAGGCCATTGAATTCCCCCAAGTCCAATACTAGATCAAATTGTCACCTCTTAACATTATATCACAAATAATTATTGAGGGATTCGTGATATAATTACCCAACTCCTTCCAATTGCACTTCACAATCCTCAATTATATTTTAGTAATTAGTTTGTAATAATAGATTTAAAAGCCAACATAGACATTAGGCTATTTGTTAAGCCAAAATGAAGTAATAGGAGCCTCTCGCTGTCCCTGAGAAATACGACCCTCGTGCTCACCCACAAGGTATTACTTGACAACCCTTGCACTTGTGGTATATATACACGTAAAGCTTGCATCATTTTACTTGTTTTTTAATTGCAGTCCATAGTATTTGAATTTAATTACCCTTTTGTATATTCTTGATTACTGTCATGGTGAAAGCCCTAGCCATCATATTTGATGTGGTTTGTGATGAGTAGAAATACCCACTTAGTATAGACATGCTGCGATTAGAGGGGATTGTGAGTAAGCATAGCAATAAGGTACTTTAGAGAATTCTTCTCCCTCAATCTTTTCAAGTGGGTTAGCAAGTTATTTTCATGCTCTTTACAATTATGTGGAATAGATTTTAGAAAAATCGCATCTCTATTTTGTATTCGGATTAGGCGTGATCTCTTTGTAAGAAGGATTACCTATTTAAGAAATTCTTGTTAACTCACATTGAGTTTTTACAAAGTGTAAAGTTATTGTGTGCTGATTGCATCAACACTGTACCGATTTAGTTACTATTCATCCTTATAAGAGGGATTTAGTATAATTTAGAAAATCTCTCGGTTCAAATAGGATTACATGACTAGACAATCTTTGTCTTAGACTTAATAAAACCCTAAAGGGATGTTATGCCTGGACATCACTTTTTCTCCTAATTTCTCTACTCCTTTATTTTGTATTCTTGCTTTTGTTTTCTAGTTCTTTTACACAACATCAAAACTTCAATTAGGCTAATTTTCAGGATTACGGTTAGCACTATTAATCTCAATCTTCTCTATGGATCATAACCTGCTTTTGTGCACACTTTACCACTTGATCAACGTGTACACTTGCGTTAGCTCTCATCATGAAACAACCTAGAAATCTTCAACAAAATGGGATTTAATTATTTCAACATAAATCATCAAATAAAAACCAAAAAATAACTAGAAACTAACAATCATATATATTATTACATTAACCCTAATTCTCCATCACCAAGATCGATTTAATCACCAAATCAATCGTCCAAATTTTTCATCATCCACAAAGCCAAGATCCAATAACAAGTAGAGCAAGAAGAGGTTAAAGCAAAGAAAAGGTTAGGTCTCTACCTTATACGCCTTCGTGATGACAATAGAGAGAGAGAGAGTCAAGAAATGGTGATGAGATCCTGTCTTCCATTCTAAAACTTTTTTTTTCTTTTTTGCTAAGGAGTAAAGAAGAGTTGAAGAGCATTGTAAATACATGGATTCGGGTTAATGGGTAACAAACCCGTTACTGTAGAAATAGACCCAAAGATTTTTTTTCACACTTTTTAACCTTTTTCTAAAAGTTTTACAAATAAATCCAAAGATTTTTAACTTTTGTTTTATGTTTTTATATGCATATAAAACATCTTTTTGCTTAATAATATCATTAGGATATAAATATATTTGCACTTATTAATTATTTCAAATGACAAAAAAAATTTCCCTATATATTATAAGCGTTATGATGAATGTATCATGCCCATTGTGTTATTGTTTTACATGCATTGCCATACTAGATACTAACTTTATTTGTTGTTTTTATCAAAACTTCAGAAATATTCTATTTTATAGTTTGATGGTTGCAAAACTAAGAACTAATTTGAATACATTTATAAAAAAAATAAATAAATGTTTGATTCGTAAATTTAGAAAGTTTTTAATTATTTTTTAAATTATTTTTATAATATGTACTAAACTTTAATTTTTAAAAAATAAAATCAAATTATTTTAAAAGTGAATAAATTAGACATATATTAAAGATAAACAAAATGATAGAGATACACAGGGGAGAGATGAAAAGAGACTATATATATATATATTTTTTTTTTTAATTTTGTTTGGTTTATTTGATTTTCATAAAGAATTTTAAATTATTAGTTATTAAAAAAATAATCAGTTATTCCCAATTGATCACTTATAAGATATATTCATAATTTCACCTAGGGTATTGCTTTATTGTCTTTGAAATGCTCAATTGCTAATCAATTCTATTGCTTAACTAATATATATAATTTTTTGACTTGTTTTTTAAAAAGATAAATATATAACTTTCTTTTATTCATGAGATTGAAACTCTTTATTTTCTAATCTCACCTCTTAATCTCACAATCCCTAATTCAATTATAATTTATAATTAATTAATTTAATGAGATTATGGATGGTTGCACCGATCTATTCAATTGCTTAATATTAATATATCAAATATATTCTTTTCAATAGTATATATTTGTCAATATAAATAAGTTTTCAACTTAAAAAAAAAAAGATAAATAAAAAGCTGTTTTTAATCCATGGAACTTATATGCTAAATTTTAATCTAACTCTTTATTTAGTGATTTAATAAATTGTTGACAAAATTTAGAAAAATTTAAAAAATGCAATATAGTTAATATAAGTTTAGGATTTTTGATAAGTGTACAACATTCATGAATTTTATATCACTTTGTATACTCGTTCGACATGTATTGGAACCATAATGTGGAATTCAATGCTAAATCTAGTGTGTTTCACATTCTCATTCTCAGGATTAGGGTAGCATTTCAAAATTAGAGGAAGAAAAAAAGAAACATTCCAGATGCTTAATGAAGAAGTTGGAGCTCTCTTGGCATCATTTGAAAAAGAACAAGGCAAATTGGGTAGCTTACGGGCAGCTTACGGGCAGCTTACGGCCTACCTTACGACCGTAAGTAGATTCGAGAGAACCTTGCTGGTATTCTTATGCCTGTAAGGGGGATTCAAAGCCAAATCAGAGGACCTTACGAGCAATGCTGATACCCGTAAGAGCTTACGATCACAGCATACGCCTGTAAGGGTAGTCGCAAGAAGCAACATAGTGAAGCTTACAGTCCATCGTTTACTATCGTAAGCTGGACCATAACAAAAATAGAAAATCTTACGGACATAACTTACTGTTGTAAGTGTTCCTGTAAGGCTCACGACTATCTTCTCCAGCTCTCTTATGACCACATATTTACTCCCGTTAGCAGTCAAATATAAATAGATCTGATGAGGACTTTTAGGGTATTCTTTACTTTCTTTTGAGGCGATTCTTGGAGATGAAATTATGGAAGAAACAAGATGAATCTCCAACACTCAGGGGGCTATTTTAAAGGAGATTTGGATCCACATTCAAGGTGACTGAAGGTTGTAGCCGTTAAGCTCACCTTGGCGGCGTGTGTGGAAGCTTTCTTAGTGCTTCTCTAGTGATCGTCCATAGGCACAATTGAGAAGGGGGTTTTCATGTCTCCTCCTATTATTTATATCTTGAATGCTTCAGTTGAAATTTAGGGTTTATACTTTGACAATGATTGTGGACGCTTGTGCTATTTTATTTCATTAATTACAATTAATATTTTCATATCTAGGTGGGTGTTTTTATTGAATGATTGCCATTGTGGCAAGAGCCCCAAGTTTTCATACATTTGATGTGCTTGGTGATGAGAAAAAATTTTTCACCTAACATAGACATGCAGCAATTAGAGGGGATTGTGAGTAAGCTTCAAGTTATCGAAATTTGGAGACCCTGTTTCCCTCAATTCTCCCGAGTGAGTTAGTGATAACCTCCATGCTCTTTGCAATCATGTATAGTAGATTTTATGAGAAATCACATCTCTACTCTGTATTCAGATTATGAGAAATCTCTCTCTTTGAGGGATATTATCTACTTAAAAAATTGTCATTAGCTTACGGTGAAGTTTCATAGAGTGTTAATGTAATTGTGTGGATGTCTGTATCAACTCTACACCTATTCAGTTTCTCTTTGCCTGAGAAATCGGGGTTTAGTATAATTTTGGAAATCTCTCGGTTCAAATAGAATTGCATACTTAAACAACATTTATCATGTACTTTATAAGCCTTGATGGTTACTATACCCAGACATCATTTCTTCCCTTGACTCCTCTTCCATTTTATTTCTGTATTTCTTGTTTCATTCTCCTTTGTTTACACACACTTCATTCGATCAATTAGACTAATTTTTGGAATTAGGGATATTACTAGTATCAGTTTCTTCTCAGTGGATCGACACTCTACTTTACACACACTATTATTACGTGATCGTCACGTACACTTTTGTCCATATCAATTTTATTTAACTTTATACTAATGTTCATTTAATTATTAATAATTTGATAATTAAATCAATATATGGGCTTTTGTTCAATTTTTATTTAGAAATTTATAACATAATGCATATATAATATTTAAATTAAATATTTAATAATACACATGATATATATATATATATATATATATATATATATATAATCAATAGATTTTAACCCTGTTATTTCTTGGTGTTTTCTAACCTCAAAGAAGAAACCAAAAGGGGTGATCCATTTAATATTTATTTTAACTAATGCATCAACAACACTAGTATATATGACAAAGATTGAAGCCATTTAGTGGTTGTAAATAATTGAAGGTAAACTGTATGGTTTTAAAAAGTGGATTTTTAGTCATATACAATTTTTTTTAAAATTATCATTAATTTACATTAAGTAATGTTTAATGTAGATGTTCAATATAATCAACTCTTTTTTTATGTAATATTTAAGATGTTATTCTCAAATATTGATAAGATAGAGCTTAAATCACAATTAATTCTCATGAGAAGGGGAGATGCACAGAAGCTTTTATATAAAATCTCAACTATAGAATTTTATACATCCATGAGATATGACAAGAGTAGAAGAGAATTGTTTTTAGACCTACTCACAAAAAACAATATTTTAAAAAATAAATAATAAATATTCTAATTTCTAGGTATAATATCATGGATAGTCCCTATATTATACCCAAAGTGCCCTTTAGTCCTTTTAATATTTTTTGTACTCATAAGGTTCCTGTATTTTTCATTTCACGTTAAATGAATCCCTTTTATTAACGGACATCGATTTTGTCGTTTTCTTTTCTGACATGGCCTAAAATATGTTTAAAATATTAGTAAAATATTTGGAAGGTTGATTAATAGGGTAATTAGCCTATCGGATCTAGATGGTGGATCCAAACTAATCGGATTCAATAGGCTAATAGAAAACAGGTTGTCCTCCACCTTGCATTCGGATTTGGTTACCTTCTAAAATCTTCCCACTTTTCTAGGGCTATCATGAAGGAGCCGCCAGCGCTAAGGAGCATGCTTTCTAGGGCTGTTGTGAAGGAGTTCACCATAGGTACCAAGGAGCTTAACTTCTAGGGTATTTTGTACCGACAAAGCTTCAAACATAACACGATGGTAAGTTAGTGATGGCAATAATCCCCAAACCCGACCCGACCCAACCCGAGTTTGATGAGTAAAACTCGGTTTGACCGGGTTTCGAGTCGGGTTCGGGTAAAACCCGATTAATATAAAGCTGGTGTGAGTGCGGGTATGGGAATCCTAATACTCGACCCGAACCTGACCCGAAATTAAAATAATAAATATTATATATATATATATATATATATTGGTTTTTTAAAAATTAAAACCAAAGTTACCAACTTTCCTCTTCTTTGAATCCCGTAGCCGCTTTCCTCTTCTCTGAACGCCACAGCCGAGGCTTTCATGCTTATTTGGGTATCTTTACTATTCTGTGTAGGTTTGTATCTTCAAATTTATCAGGATTTTGTAAGGCCTGATTATGATTTTGTTTGACTGAAATTATGCTTTTGAACCTTCAAATTGTGAGTTTGTTTAGATTTTGTGTTATTTCTAGGTCTTTTATTTATCTTCAGCGTGAGTTTTAAGATCAATTAATTTTTAATTGCTTTATATTTTAATTTTATGCTGCAAGAATTGAACTATTACTACTTTTATGTTTTTGTAGATTTTAGGTGCTTTCACCGTTATAGTGTGAATTGATGAATTAAATTGCATTACCTTAACATACTTTTGTATGAAGTCTTTGCTTGATGGTTCCTATCTTTCCCTTGTCATTTCCCTTCTGCCACTTAGCTTATCTTTTGTAAATTATGCGTATAATTCTAGATCTATTTTTTTTCCTTGCAAATCAGTAATGATTCTAGTGAACTCATTACAATAGTATTTTATGTTGCAAAATAGTGGTTTCCAGCTGTCAATTTTCAAAGCGGCTTAGAAATATTAACATGTTTTATTAAGAGATAGCAAACATAATCTGGATTTTTCTTTTTTTTTGGATTTGTTTGGATACACTCTTTGAAATGATATATATTTTCTCTCCCTTTTGAATCCTCTTATAAAGTATAGAATTGGTGATCCATAGTTGGCAAGGAGTCTTGGAAATTTAAAAGTGTTGTTACATCCTTGTTTGGGCTTTAGATATAAAATCCTAGGTTATTATTGGATAAGATGTGACATCCATCCATCTTTCAAATTTGAAAACATTAGAGAATCATGTATACCTAAGATTATTGAACTCATTTTGTCTTCACTCTTCAGTGATTTTTTTCTCTTCAAATAAGATCATATTACTATGTTTAGGATCTATGCCAGAGTCTTAAATTTTTAATATCATGTTCATTAATCACAAGGTTCTAGTCTTTTTGTATGATTTAGGCAGTTTTTAAATTTAATTTATTCATTATCAGGAAAATCTATGTTTTTCGTTTGAAATATGCCAAGTCCTTTGCTATAATTTTGTCCTCAAAAAGTTGACCTTACTTTTCGCAATGATATTTCTTCAAAGCAGTAGGATGTTTTCCGTCATTATGGACTTCTTTAAATGACGCAAATGTTGTAAGATGTAAACAACAAATCATATTTTAATTATTGTTTTTTTTTTGTAGATGGGTGACGATATTGGTTCTCATCAATCAAGATCACATCCAATTGGGAATTCAACCCAATCAAATGAAATTGAAAGTCCTAATCTTGAAGGTTCTTTTCGAAATAAAAATGCCATTGAAGAGGATGCAGGAGATCATACAGAGTCTGCTACACAAAGTGGAAGGCTAAAAAGTGTTGTATGGAGTCATTTTAAAAAGACTCAAGTTAATGGAGAGGACAAAGCTCAATGTAATTATTGTAAGAAATTGCTCGGTGGGAAATCAAAGAATGGAACGAAGCACTTGCATCTACATAGGGAATCATGTATCCAACGAAAGATTAGCCCAAGAAGGCAGAAACTTATCACATCTAAGATGGTGAAAGGCAAACAAGAAATGACAACTATAATTTATGATCCAGAATTTGCAAAGAAGGAGCTAGCTCAAGCGATCATTATGCATGAATATCCACTTTCGATAGTGGATCATCTTGGTTTTTAAAAAATATTCATTTGCACTTCAATCACTGTTCAAAGTTCCTTCTTGAAACACCAGGAAGAAAGAAATTTTAAAAATTTATGATATTGAAAAAAGGTGGCATTAAAATTGATGGACACTAATGAAGGAAGAGTGGCAATTGTAACAAATATGTGAACATCAAGCAATAAAAAAAAGGGGTACATGGCAATTACTGCACACTATATTGATCACTCTTAGAATTTGCAAAGCCGCATTTTAAGGTAAATATAAATTCTTTTTATGATTATACATTATTTTTTTCATAATAGTAATAATTGTTCTTTTTTTATATATATTAGAATGATTGATAGTCTTCTTTTATATTAGGTTCATCTATGTCCTTGCCCTTCACACAAGTGAGAGACTTAGTACTGTATTGGTTGGGTGTTTATTGGATTGGAATATTGATGGCAAATTATCCACCATAACTTTGGATAATTGTAGCACAAATGATTCCATAATTGAAAAGATAAAAAATAAGTTGCATCTTGGGTCTTTGCTAAAGGATGGTTCTTTGCTTCATATGCGTTGTTATGCGCATATATTAAATCTAATTGTGAAGGATGGGTTGGAAGTAGTGAAAGATGGGGTAGAAAAGATTCGTGACAGTGTAGCTTATTGGACTGCAACTCCTAAAAGAGTGGAAAAATTCAAGGAAACTGCTAAACAACTACGCATGACGTACACTAAAAGCTTGTGTTTGGATTGTCCAACTAGGTGGAATTCGACTTATAAAATGCTTGATATAACTATTTCATATAAAGAAGTATTTTGTATGCTAAAACATCATGATAGACTCATTAAATTTAATATGGGTTATATAGGAATGAGTTCTAAAGCAATGAAAGACTTCAATTTACTTAATGAGATAGATTTTGAAGATGAAGGTAAAAAGAAAATTTTACAAATTTAAAGATATTTGGTATAAAATATATAGTTTCATATTTGGAATCTTAATATTTATTTTGTTTTATATAGATGAATTATTAGCAAGTGGATCTACTTATGGATTTGAAGAAAATTGATTTCTATGAAGACATGATGATGATGAATGATGGTCATTTGAGCACACAAAAAAAAAAAAAAAAAAACTATGCTTTTGGATTGAAATTTTTAATTCCTACTCTAACATTATTTTTGTGACTTTGAATGTCTATTTTCTTGTGACTTTGAATGACTAGTTTCATTTCCTATTATGAATGTTCTATGATTTAGGGTGTGACATTGAGACTATGAAGAGAAGACATGCATGAATTTCATTCTTGTTCTATTTTTTTGTGACTTTGAATGTCTATTTTCTTGAATATCTACTTTCAATTTCATTCTTGTTCAACTCACAAATGACTTAGTATTTTAATTTTATTTTAAATATTTTTAAATAGGGTCATGGCTGGGTGGGTATACCTGCGAGTACCCGATTACCCATTGGGTGCGGGTATGGGTTGAGGCTTTAAAACCCCATCGGGTTAGGGTTCAGGTTCAGGTATGGGGACGGGGTAGCGGGTGCGGGTACGGGTATGGCAAAACCAGCACCAGACCCGACCCGTTGCCATCCCTATGGTCAGTGCACACAATGAAGGGGAAGGGCTAGGTAAGCATAGTCGATTTTCTCATCAAGGTTAGTGTAAAAAGTGCGTGGATGAGTTGTATGGTTTTCAATTGTACAAAATGAGATATGGTATTGTTTTGTGTTTAGATCGCTTGGATTGTTTACCATTTATATATTATAACAAGAATGAAGTTGGTCTTCCTAGTTTGTAGTTGTTTTGTGTATAGATTATTACCGTTATTCTCTTCTTCTTCTTTTAGTTTAGACGGTCCCTTTTGT
Organism: Dioscorea alata; assembly: GCA_020875875.1. Classification (NCBI taxonomy): domain Eukaryota; kingdom Viridiplantae; phylum Streptophyta; class Magnoliopsida; order Dioscoreales; family Dioscoreaceae; genus Dioscorea; species Dioscorea alata. The sequence goes on along the minus strand of CM037017.1, from coordinate 5,150,260 downwards.
TGTGGTCCCCTAATAAAGCTTTGAAAGGTTGTGCCTTTGGTGTGACTCACATGGCGGTAGTAAAAAATAAATTGGTTAACTAAAGCTTAAATACTCGAGGTATGGTTGTATTAGCTAGGTCTTTGTTGTTTATTTTGGTGTACCTTCATTTTTATATTTTTATGTCTTGTATGTGTTTGATGAGGATTTTATTTTGCTTGAGTATATGCTAGCACAATCTGAGTTTATATTTTTTGATTGATGATAGATGCTTTGTTTAAAATATTTAAGGTAACATGCACCTATGTATGTTGTGGTTTAGCATTAATCTGTGTTTATACAATTATACAGTAACTTGTGTAATGCTAACATGAAATTGGAATGGTTCATGTTGTAGGGGAGACACACTGGAGGCCTTATAATTGGAAGGGATATCCCCCATTTTAGTTCATTTGTCACCGTAGAAATATTGATGGTATAGCATTTTTTTTCTATTAGTCCTATAATGCAACCATAAGACTACTTTCTATCTGAAATTAGAAATGATCTTTCTTGGTTTAATGATCATACAAGAAGGAATATCATGGTCAGGGCAAGGGCAATGACAAACATCACAACATACTTTGAAGGCACTGTAAATCCTAAGTTGTCCATACAGCAGAGCTACACTGGTGCTGCAGCAAATGAACACCCAAAAGGCTGAAAAAAACTCTTATTATCTGGTCTAGTTTATGGGATTACAAGAATGATGTGTGAATTAAACACTTTAAAGGAAACTTTGTTGTAAATTTTGGTGGATACTTTGTTGCAAATTGTGTGTGTCTCACTTTACATTAAACTATAACTATCCAAATTCTGTGGGATTTGAAATTAACTGTGTTAATGTTGTTGTTATATCTATTGGTTATAATTGCAGGTTTTTTTTTTCTCTTGTATATATATATGAAATGTTGTTGTTGTTGTTAATTGTATTTCAAAGCCAAATGACATCTTTTTTTTTTTTTTTTTTTTGTTAATATTGTTGAGTACTCAATTTGAAACAATGGAGTTGTCATCACAGCGGATAAAAAAGAGAGGTGAAGATTGAATTTTTTTTTTCGCCTTCTATTGCTGGTGTCGATGCCGGTGCCGGTCCCGGCAAAGATTATTTTTTTTTCTTTTTCTCCTTCTGATGCTAGACGTCTACGCTACCAATCCGGGGATGATGCCGGCACGGGACAAGATGTTGTTCGATCAAACATGGTAGTGATGGGCACCTATGTTGGACGGCAAGAAGGGGAAAATGTTGGCTTGATGGATCCAAGGCCAAGGTGGAGGATAACCTATTTTCCATTAGCTTGTCTGATCCGATTAGTTTGGATCCACCATCAAGATCCGATAAGCTAATTACCCTATTAATCAATCTTCTAAATATTTTACTAATATTTTAAACATATACTAGGCCACGTCAACAGAGAAGACAACAAAATCGACGACCATTAAGAAAAGATACTCATTTAACGAGAAATGAAAAATACAAGGACCCTACGTAGGCAAAAAATATTAGAGGAACTAAAGGGGCACTTTGAGTATAATATAGGGACTATCTAGGGTATTATACCTAATTTCTAAATGTAGAGCTTGCTAGTAATAAATGATATACTAGAAGGTGATTGAATGTGATAGCAAACAAGTGGATCATACAATGACAAGGTCTATGTTTTGAAGGTAAATGAGGATAATACATGGATATGATCATGAAGCATACCGACAATTTGTGTTGATTATTTTTCAAGGCAACCATGGAGAATTATTTCTGATTTGTTGAAAGGTCAAGTGGAAGATTATTGGGTCAGGTATAATACATGAAGTAATTTTCATGTTTGAGATGCATACTTAATTCATTATCATTGGTAAATAATTATTTCTGAATTTTTCTTAGTAAGTTTGATAATACTTCATTGATCTTATGTGCAGATGAACGGGTAATTTTTTTTGGTTGAGTACTAACCTTTGTTCATATTTCAATTTGAGTACCAACATTCAATTTATATCAAAGTGAGCACTAACATTTAATTTGGTTGCATCGACGAGGCTATTGGGGCTTTCCGTAGAGAAATCAATGACGTGAACACTAGACTACATGCATGGACACCCATACTCCACATCATCTTTCACTAGGGGAAGCTGCCACACTAGCAACTTATCCACGTGTGCATTTTTTTGGATGCCATATCATGGCTTCTTCTCCTTCTTCTTCCCCTTTTCTCCCCAGAGTTCAGTAACCTAGAAAATCACCGCAGTGCAAAAGCATCTTCCGTCAAACGTGAGATCACCGCCAACAGAGAAACGATGGGGCCCCCACACCGAAAATAGTCTTTCAAGAGTCCAACACTTCCAGATTGGGAAATAGAGGCTTAGTGACCAGTGGTTCACATTTCTATAGTAGGAGATCAAGAGCACGTATCCTAATGGGTTGTTGTGGAACTAGGCTAGTTCATCTGTTGCCTATTAATTAATGTATTGTTGAACTTAAGAAAAGCATTTACACGTGCTTCCATGTGTTCTTGTATTGTTTTTGTTTCTCCTAATTTTTTTTTCTTGATTCCAATCGAATAAAATCACATTACATTAAGAAGATCATATATTGGTACATTGAGAGTAAGTTTTTTCTTTGTAAGTGGACAAGATCATATAACTTTGCAAATCCTACACATTATCTGAATTTTAACTATATTTGTATCTTACACACCATTCTATTGGAATACGTGCATGCAAAAATATACAAATGCTACATCTGACGATTACAAAAATCAGATAAAACAAAGTGGAATAGAACAAAGAATAAACACACTTCTTATAAATATATTGCTTGAATTATACAAAAACACAGAAATACAACAAGTAACCAACTTTGGTGCGGAAAGACACTATGAAGTGCACACCAACATTGCAGCTGGAAATGCACTTTGGCTATTAGTGCAATACTGAAAAAATGCACCATTTGAAGAGAGTTCCATAAAAGGAACACGTACAGTTCATCAAGAAACAGTAAAAGAAAAGTACATCAACAATAAGATTTCAGAACTATAAATACAATTCATAAAAAAAAGTACATTCTGGCGTGGAAGACCCACCATTTCTTTGCTGCATGTGATCTCACACTTGTCGGAAGATTCTTTTGCACTGCAGTGATTTTCTAGGTTACTAAACTCTTGGGAGAAAAGGGGAAGAAGAAAGAGAAGAAGAAGGAGAAGAAGCCATGATGTGGCATCCGAAAGAATGCACACGTGGATAAGTTGCTTTTGTGGTAGCTTCCACGGGTGAAGATGACGTGGAGTATAGGTGTCTACGCATGCAGTCCAACGTCCACATCATTGATTTCTCACTAGAAAGCCCTAATAGCCTCGCCGGTGCAACCAAATTAAATGTTAGTACTCACTTTGATACAAATTGAATGTTGGTGTTTAAATTGAAATATGAGCAAAGGTTAGTATTCAACCAAGAAAATTACCCGTAGATGAACACTATGAATGAGTGATTGTTGTGGCTGATGTCAGGACATGAACATGCATGCATGAGTAAAGACCATACCATATATGAGCAGAGACCACACTTTTTTGTAAGTACTTGAATGATTATGCTTTTATTTCTTTGGCCAATAATAATTGAGGAATAATAACTATGTAGTGAGATATTTATTAACATGACCATATATTATATTAAGCATATAGAATATATAATAAAAGTGTGGACACATGCATATGTATCTAACACTAGTGCCTTCTTATTAGATTTTCTTGCGTCACACGTCGCAAACATAGACAATTCCCCAGATGAATAGTATGGGCAATTCTTAACTCTAGGCTTCACCTTGTAGAGGGCTAGTACAACATCAGAAAGAATCAGTAAAGCCAAAGCTAAAAAAGATAACACCAGATTGTCATTTCCAATAGCAGGAGATATCTGAAATCTTTCATGTTTCTTGATTCATAACCCTTTCTTCATATTTGAATGACTTATCGCAATTATACTTGATTCCCTACCCTTTCTATATGTATTGGATCTATCTTGATAACTTGTAACTAAGAATTTCATCAAACATGCGATGCCAAACAGTCAGAGGCCACCAAAAAGCAAATATAATAATACGCTAGAAAAATAGTGGTACATATATTTCTTTCAATGGGTAAATAAAAGAAAGGTATTAGTTGGAATATGCTAACTTGATGCTAGTTAATTTGGGGGTGGTAAAGAGATTATTTACCAGGATAAAAATAGAAGAAAAGGCATAAATTGAAATCTGTTAACTTGATACTCTTTAATTTGGGAGCTCCATATTGGTGTATTGGTGTGTGTGTGTGTGTGTGTGTGTGTGTGTATTTGTTTCCCATCAATCCATATGGAAATCAGAATTAGGAAATATTCTGCGTAGTAGAAGTTTTGGAATCTACAAAGTTAATAGTATACTAAGTCATCTAATATACTTATTTGGCAAAACAATAAGATCTTAGAATACTGCTACTTCATAAGTCAAACTCAAGTCATGCTAGTTTAAGGTAAAATTATTAGGTAATAAATATAACAAATATGAGATTTATTTTAAGCAAATGAAAATAAATGCATAGATAAGGTTACTATTTTCTGTTGACACTTAGACATTATAGTATAAGCAACATTCTAATTCTAATTCGTACTCAAATTACATGTCATATACAAAAGGAGTGTCAAAGAATGTGAAAGCAAGCACAGTAGGTTGCCTTGTCTATGATTGTTTATCAAGAAGTAATTGTTACAATCAATAATTTATTAGAGATCATACCATATATGGAGTTGTCCGATGGCTTTATCTTGTGAATATTAAATAATTATGCTTTTATTTCGTTGGCCAAGATACCTCATTATTATTATTATTATTATTATTATTATTATTATTATTATTATTATTATTATTATTATTATTATTATTATTATTATTAATGGAGCAAAGACAAGATGAATTGTAAAATCAAAAAATTGTTTTGATCTTCTCTTGTCATAGATCCTGCTAGAATTGATCATCAAATTCCAAAGCTTGGACCAGAATTAGCATCTACACTTGTTAGCCATATAAAGGGTCTTTTTTTGCAGGTTTCTTTTGTTTTTTGCCTTTTAATTTGTTGGTCACTTAATCTTTGGATAATTCACTAAGCAAGGGAAAGTCATGGTGCCAAATTATCTATTTTGAACTAGCTAGTGGAAAGCTGAAAGTTTGTCAATTTTCTTTGCAAAAGCTTTAGTCTGAACCATGTGCTATAAAACTAGATCCACCATGATCAAAAGAAAAACAGATGAAATCAAAATAAAAGAAGACAAAATAAATAAAAAAAAACAATAGCAAAAGAAAAATAATGGCTAAAGTAACAATATTTAAGTATTTCTACTAGCAAAGTTCCTAGGTAACGGAGCCAAAAACTTGATGTTTGTGAGTGTGTGGCAAGTAATCACAAATACATGTGTTAAATCAAGTAAATAAGTGTGAATATGCAAGATGTCGATCCCACGAGGACAAAGCACTGGTACTAGTTTTTTTTTTTTTTTTTTCTAGTTAATGCTAAGAATGACACTTGGATCATGAATCTATTTAGGACTTCCCTTGTTTTGTAAACTTTCTAAAGAAAAAAAGACATTCTCAAGAACATTGGGCTATGAAGACTTCTAACTTATGCTAATCATTTTCTCAAAGGGACTAACACCTAATTCTATAAGGAGTAGATTGAAACCTCTTTCTAATCCTTATAGTTATTGTTCCATAAATCCCTCTATTAGGTTTAACCGTAATTTAGAAGATGTCTCACCCTATCCCTAAGCTATGGACCATCTCCTTTCAATTATACAAGATCTATCATATAAAGGATTTCACAATCTCAAATACATAGATCAAACTTGAGTTGATGCTCTTGCATTTCAAATTCATGACATTCAATGCTCATAATTGAATCACAATATCAAGAGAAATTATTGATTGAAAAAAAAAGCATATAAACAAGATTTATCCATGAGTTTAGTTTCTCAATATTAAATAAATCAGAAAAATCCTTAAAAAAGACTAAGAAAATGTAAACATGGATACTTTCTCAAGTTATCATGTCTTTTTGAGTCGACAAACCCTCTTCAAGAAGAATTGCTTCGAAATAAAGGAGAATTGCTTCAAAATACTTCATATCTTAGATATTCTTTTTCCACTACTTCATGTCTTAGATATTCCTTTTCCACTAGCTCTTTAAGGACCCATTTGGTGAACATGATAAGAACGATAGAATAGGATATACTATCATATCCTACTATTATCATTTGTTTGGTGTGCTAATAGGATATCATAGTCTTATCTCATTAAGCCACTTTATTTTATCAGTCACATGATGATTAATCCTTTGGGAGAGTCAGGATAGAAACATGTAAGATATGATAAAAATTACATTTACATTTTTGCCCTATTATTTGGTTTCTCTCCCCACCTTCTTTTGATTTTTTAAACCCCATACTTAAGATAAAAAAGCTTGTCGAGAAGGACATTAATTTGACTATTTTAGATAGGGTTTTTCGCATTTGGAGTGGTTGAAGGGTTTCTGTGGATCTCATGCTTGAACATTATTTTTCATGTAAATTTTTTTTTATCATGTCTTATTTTTAATTTCTCTAGTAGGATGATTTTTTTATTTAAATTGATTTTGATGTGATTTATTTATTTTGCTATATTTATGACTTTGCAATAATCTATAAGGAAATATGTATGAACTATAATTTTTGCAAGCTGGTGATATTGCAATCAATATATTTGTGAACATTATTTTTAGGTTATTTCTTTTTAATAATTTAATAGAAACTAATAAATCTACCGATAAGTAAATCATTAGGGAAAAAATTAAAAATAGCCTATTTAAAAAAGAATACATAACTATATTAAAAAGGATAATTTTGTCTATTTACATACCATTCATAGTCATCATCCAGTCAATTTCAAATGTAAAATATGATAATAAATGCTATAATATATATATATATATATATATATGAGATTATCATGCTCATATCCTTTTCTAATCTTATCTAGTCTTCATATTCGTTCATATCCCATCATGTCAAATGGACCCTAAAATTCCATATTCCTTAACCAAGATCAATAAATATATTGATAAATCATTTAAAAAAACAATATATTGATAAATGAGGCAACATCAAATAAAAAATTAATATAATTTATGTTTTAATAATAACTAAGAACAAACATATAAAAGATTTAAAATGAAATTTCATTATATATAATTTAGTTCCAGTAATTATTGTTATGCTTAAAACAAAAAATTGATGAAAACTTTTCCCCAACTAAAAACCTAATTGTGCTCGCCTGCCCCCCTTCCCCCTCACTCTCTCTCTCCCCTGGAGATCATGACCACCGTCACCGCCTCTCACCGCGGAGGTGTTCGCTGACGCATGTCTTTTTCTCTATGGTTGGTGTGCCCTCCGCCATCACGGTCTCTCTCTTCTTGAGGTCTTCCTTCTTTCCTTGGTTTCTTTATCTCCTTGTTCTTTTGAGAAATACAGAGATACTCATTATGAATTCCTTATCTTTTTTGTTTGAATTTTAAGTTTTAAGAAAGCTATCCACCAATCTTGAATTATGTGTGGACAGAAAGAGAAAGGTTAGCTGGAACTTGATACCAAAGACATGACTTTTATTGCACATGAAATTTGTTATTCATTTTTATAATTTTCTTATTTACCATTACTCATGAAAATACTTGCATTTGAGGTGAAATGTTTTTTTTGGCTACTTCAATTTCTTGTATGCCACTTATTGACCATCCCCTCAATGTACTTTTTCATTTGATTTGTTAGTTCTTTTTTTAGCTATTAAATGCAAACCTCTTGGAAGAAAATGGATTTTAATATTTTGAATCATGCCCTTTTCTCCTTTAGGTTTAATGTCAATGGTAAGTATATCAAATATATTGCATTAAATGACTATCTATCATGATGAAATTCTGTATCTGACCATATTGGCATGCCTGTAAATTCTATGCTGAGAAAATAGCCATGCATTTCATTAGACATATGATGCTTGAAATTAATTTTTATGATTTGTTAATTTTTATTTATGAAATGCTTCATGCCTTAGATAAAATGATTGATTTATATTTCAGTTCTTGGATGAGAGTCATTGACTCACTTTTCAATGCAATATTAGTTTATCAATTTGATCTTTCACTAAATTTATTATCATTTTTTCCTTATAAAATGCCAGCCTTTTGAAGTACAACAAATTTTCACTTCAGATTTTATATCCAAATTAACTGCATTGCGTATCTCAATTTCTCAATGAAATTCTTCTGCTGATTTCATTAGCATTAGATAGTGAATTGTGTTGAAAAGATATATGTGCACAACATTAAAAAAAAAACAAACATCATGTTGATATTTGGTGAGTTTTTTGAATTAATAGCTTATGTCATTTATGAAATGTTTCTCGTCTTGGGTCATTGTTTTTGCCTTATATGTCTACTTATAGATGCAATTATGCAACTCATTCACTATGTTCACTCTGCAATTTTAGAAATCTATGCAAACTTCAGGCCTTTTTATTCAATAATATTGGCATAGGAATGAATCTTTTATTGATTGCCCACTGATGCCATTATCAAGAAGTGTATCCACAGCTTCTTGTACCAAGTTCTCTTGACACATTACTAATTTTGTTGGTGTAGTTCTACTTGTTTCTAATAGATCGGTAAGAGTACTATTCTAATAGATAACTCTTATATAGAGTTCATTAATAGACATGCGTATGATTATATATTTTGATGAAATTATGTACCCAACTTCTTTAGCAGTTATCTTGAATTCTTTGTTGAAAGATATTCATACATATGATTATAAAAATTCATCCTTTCACATCCGATGGGGCTTATCATCTATATTTCCCTTATTGTTGTTATTTACAAGCATTTAGGTGAAATGCTCCTATTTTCCGTTTCTGTTACTTTGGTGCAACTCAGTCATTGTCTTATTAATGCAGTTTTATTATGTTTTTTTAAGTTTTTATTCACTGCAAGATTATCTTCATCCCTTGTCTTTTATTCTCTTTACTGATAAGAGAGAGAAAGAGAGTATGTAGATATTTGTATATGTCTAGTGATTTGTTTATTGTGGTTTTTGCTTTTGTTTTATTACGCATGGTGCTTGGTATTGTGGATTTAAAAAACTTATGTAATAATTATGTTTTTTTTTTTTGGATAGTTGGAGATTATTGTGTAATGAGTTAAATTGACATGAGATATATTTTATTATTTTATAATTTGTTTGGACAATTATAACATTTTTGTTTGTGCTTTATTTAGATTGAAATTTAAATATTACAGTATTTTTTTAAATATAAAATAAATGTATAATTTATTTGCAACTAGCTTTTAGGGTGTTATATAATATATTAGAGTAGTGCAATAGGGTAGATTTTTTTACCCTTATTGATGATACTTTCATTGACGGTTTTTTTATTAATCACAAAACATAATTAAAGGTGGATACCAAATTGCCCCTGGAACCTTTGGACAACAGCGTTGGAGGCAGACGTGTGACGAGTTTAAACCCGTCTCTATGGCTTTAGAGCCAAATTTGATAACTTTCAGTGACAAAAAAAAATCTGTCAACAAAAGTTATATTTGTTGTAATGCAAGTTGATGATAGAAATTTGAATACAGGATGGGAACAAGGTGGAGGTTCTCATCACAGTTCCTACCGGAAACAAGGATTAGGCAAACATTATCATCTGCCTCAGGTGCTGAGAATGAGTTCCCATATGGTTTTCCATTAAGAAACAAGACGGGTTTGTGTGGCAAGTCGAAGATGTCAAGACTTCCTAATTGTCATTCCTAATTTTGAGTCTAGGTCTCTGATGTTGTTAGCTAATGCTTTTGAATTGAATCAATTTTGGATAATACGTTTAGGTTGCATACAACATAGTGCCAAAAATTAGTTCTTGGTATATTTGCTTGTTCTCAATTTTGCTAGTTAAAATAGGTTAGTATGTAGTAAAGAGTGCATTACAATAACCAAGGAGGTTATTTGAATAGGGGATAAGGAGGGATTAGATTAAAGCACTAATTTAGATTGAAACTCCTATTCCATCTAATCTTTGAATGAGTGGGAGAACATAAATGTGTGTGGAGAGGGATAAGAGTGAGGATTGGACATATCATAGAATATATTATAATAACCAAAGGTGTGTTTGGATAGAGGATGAGGATTAAATTAAAGCACCAATTTGAATTAAGGCACACTTTATTCTCTATGGTCTTTGAATGAAGGAAAGGAATAGAAGAAGGTGTTTTGAAGAGGAATAAGAGGAAGGATGTATTAAGAATGTTTATTTTTATGTTTGAAATTTATGTGTTATTGGACACAATTGATGTACATGAAAAAAAAATTATTATAATCATGATCATGATTAACATTAATGCTAAAATAATTAAATATTAAAATTGGTGTGAGCAAATTTCATTAAAATTAATACATCTATGCGTTATACATGTATGATATCAATGCATTCCTACACATACATATACAAATATACATACGCTATACACAAACGTGTGTGTTTATATACTAGTAAATTAAGTAAATTATTGATAATTATTTATTTAAAATTTATTAATTAATTTTCATAATCATATATTGTCAATAATGAAAAATTAAGAAAAAAAAAGTAAAGAGTGTCCCAAACATGCTCTTAGTATGGTTTGCAAACTAAACATAAAAATAACTATCAGGTGAACTTGATACTCATCAAACTCATGAAAATTACTATTCCTAACTGGGTTTAATCATTTGTAACTCCTATGAGGACTGCTTTCTTGTGTGCCCCTCACAAAAATAGTTAATTGGTTTTATTTACTTTTATATTTCTTTCATGGTAGAATACTCTATTTAGTCCTTTTAATATATTCAATCTGCCTCTTTGGTCCCTCTAATATAATTTGTCCACAGGAAGTCCCTGTATTTTAATTTTTAAGAAATGCAAGTCTTCATAAGGACTTCATAGGGATAAATTATATTAGAAAAATGGACTTATATTTTCTAAAAATTAAAATACAGGGACCTTCTAGGGACAAATAATATTGAAGAGACCAAAAGGATAAATTGACTATATTAGAATGACTAAATAGGGTATTATACTTTCTTTCACCGGACATCATTAAAAAACTATTATAAAGAACCAAACTGGGTTTTACTTGCTGTCTCACTGTGCTGCAGTTTGCTCTCCGCTGGGCCGTTTCCCACAAGGCTGTGAGCAGGCAGCCATGCTCCACCGTGCCATGCTTCCCCATGCCTCGCTGTCGTTTATGTCGTCTCATTGGGAGTCTTGAATGAGTGGAGACAAAGGTATTGCCTTTCCGATCCATCTTTCAGATCTGTTTGCTTAATTTTAATTTTTACATGAACTAATCATATGTTTCCACATTGGATATATATGTATTTTCTGATTCCATCTGCTCATTAGGATTATCTTCACACTTGAATCCTTAATTTTGTTGTTTAATGCCAAAAATTTGTTCTTCTATGATGACTTTTTGACTATGTTTGATAACTAGTACTCTGTGATATCTTGGATTATTTTTTTTTCATTTGAATTTTGAACAAAGTTTCTTGAGCAATGGTTGGATTTGATCAGGATGGCCCCATTTTGTGGAGCTCTTTTAGCAGCTTCGTTTTATGGAATCAAAGATCCAAAAAGTCGGATGATTTTACTCAAGTTTAGAGGTTTATGCTGTTTAGTCGAGCCACATGAATTGCCTGCTTGGTTTAAGCTCCCGGCAAGCAGGCCTATGACTGTTATTTCTGATTCTGATGATGATTTTGTGATTCCGTCTGAGTCACAGAGTTTGGTGACTTCCGTGAATACCCGAAAAGCCAATGGCTTCATGAGTGATGTGAGGAAGGATCTGCCATGCGAGATTGTTGATGATGATGTTGATGAAATTAGCAATGTTTTGAAGAAGAGGTTTTCATCTCCTGAACTGGTTTGTTTAGCTCTTAATGCTTGCTCTGTCAAGGTCTCCAAGAGTTTGATCGACAAGATATTGAGGAGGTTTAATAATAATTGGATTTCAGCTTTTGGGTTCTTTAAGTGGGTTGATAATCAGCCTGAATTTAACAACAAACAGTTTCCCAAATCGTATGATATGATGGTTGACATCTTGGGGAAGTGTAAAAAATTTGATTTGATGTTGCAATTTGTTGAGGAAATGAATCGCATTGGGGGATTGGTCTCGTTATCAACAATGGCTAAAGTTATTAGAAGGTTTTCAGGGGCTAGAAGATGGCATGATGCTATAAAGACCTTTTATGATTTGGAGTTGTTAGGGGTAAAGAAGGATTGTTCAGCTTTGAATGTACTTTTGGATAGTTTGTGCAAGGAGAGAAATGTAAAGTGTGCAAGGGATGTGTTCTTGTCAATGAGGAGTCAGATATCTCCTAATGCTAGTAGTTTCAATATTTTGCTACATGGGTGGTGCAAAGCTCGGAAACTAGACGAAGCAAAACAGGTCATCAAGGAAATGAGAGATTTTGGTTTCACTCCTTGTGTGATTTCATATACAAACCTGATTGAAGCTTATTGCATTCAGAAGGATTTCGAGAATGCCAATGCTATTCTTGCTGAGATGCGATCCCAGGGATGCCTTCCAACTGTTGTTACATACACAATCATAATGCATTCTTTAGGAAAGGCAAATAAGATTCAAGAAGCTTTGCAAGTTCCTGTCAAGATGAGTAGAGATGGTTGTACTCCAGACACTTCATTTTATAATTCTCTGATTTACGTACTATGTAAAGCAGGGAGACTGGCAGATGCAAATCGTCTGTTTGAGGAGATGCACAGGGATGGGATTCCTCCAAATGCTATTACATACAGTACCTTGATTTCTGCCTTTTGTGATTATTCTCAAGAGGAAGATGCATTCAAACTAATTACAAAAATGGGAGAAAGCCCTTGCAAGCCTGATGTCAAGACTTACCACCCGTTATTGAAACTATGCTGTAAAAGGAAATGGACAAAACTGTTAATGTACTTGTTAGTAGATATGTTCGAAAAGGATATTAGCTTGGATCCAGGCACCTACACTATGCTAGTGCAGGGTCTGTGTCGGAATGACAAACTACAACAGTCATGCTTGTTTTTTGAGGAAATGGTGCTGAAGGGGATTGCTGCTAGGCCCCGTACTTTAAACCTTTTGTTGGAGGGTCTTGAAAAAAAGGGCATTTATGGGGCAAAAGAAAAAATTCATCAATTGATGTTGCAAGCACGAAGCAGAAGATGACAGAACAATAATTTAATTGTTAACACTTAAGTGAAGATTAATCAAATTATTGAAGTTATCTTTGACAATCATAAGTTTTCCTTATTCCGTTGTCCAAGATTCCATGCACAGTTAAGTCAGCATGTTAAGCTTTTCTTTCTTGGCTTTTAGCTTGAAATTTTAATTATGAGTTTTAACTTTTGTTTTTATAATCTTTTTTTGGATTATTATGCAGATTGCTTATCGGTCATGACTTTTTATTGTATGGTTTTTCTATAACTTGATAATTGTTTACATGTTTGAAATTCTTTTCTTTTTTTGCAATGATGCTGAGCTTTATCAAGGACATTCTGTAGTTGATAACATTTCTTGAACTAGCCAGCAACTTTCAAGGTTTACAAATTTAATTAAGCAGTTAAATATGTGATGAACACTGTAAGACAAACGACTTCTAGAAAATATCATGAGTAGGTCCATGTCAATGTCTACCTGGTGTTGTGAGATTTGTAAACAACATAATATGATTATGATATGGATGAGGGTTTGCGGGTTTAAATTATATCATGTTGTTCATTAAGCAAAGAGCAACATTAGTATTGCAAGATGTACTATCTCTTAATTCTATGAGGGGCTTGTCTTAGAATATTTATGCTTTCTGTTTGTGCTTTGTATGCTTATTGAGTTGGAAACCCTCTCTGGATTTTGTTTTTAAATAAGAAAATGTTGTCACCCCAATTTTCTAACATGTTGTGCAAAGCAAAATAATTAAAAGATTTCAGGTCTTTTTTTAGAAATATTTGGATTATTTGGGCCTGTTTGTTTAGAGGGGAAGGCATAAGATTTTGGACTTTGGATTTTCTCTGGCATCATTTACAGAGATTTATTTGATTGCTTATTATTCTACATTAGATTAAATTGGATTCTTGTTTGCGTTATATACTGGGAAGTTACTGCCATATTCTGTTTTGAATTGAGTTTTCTTTGATCCTTTGCTCATGTGTTTTGGAAATTTAGCCCTCCATACTAGTAAATTCAAATTTTATGATCTCATCTTCAGACATTTGCAATGTTGATTTTCTCTCTCTCCTTTTTTTTTTTTTTGTGGAGTTTATGTTTGAGAATTTGAACTTTGTGATTGTAAACTGATGCACAACCCTCTACTTGAATTAGATGGTTTATTGTTGATTAGTTTTTCCATTTATTATCGCAGGAGACACCTTTTCATGTAGAAATGTTGTATAATGATAGTGGAATCAGAAAGTTTCTGCTTGAGTGGAAGCGCTAAAAGATTGAGTTGGCAACGAAGAATATTTCGATATTGTAATTTTAGAATATAATTATTGAATGCCTGCTTTGAGTTTTATATTTAATTGCAGTGGTGCTATGTGCCTTTAGATGTATTAATTTTTATTTTATGGGACCAGGTGTCCATTTTAGTTATTAAACAACATCCTAAATTGTTTCCAAAATTGAAAACTCTCACCATTCAACTCCAAAAGATGGTCGGTTGGTCATCAACAAAGGTGCTTTTGATCTTTTTTATGCTTTTCTGGATTCTTTACTTAACACACTGCCAACAGTTCATGCCATTTTTGAGCAATTCTCTGTCGTAATCATAGCTTTCACTCTTGTGTTGTGGGCAGCAACCTATTCTTCTGAAGAGTTCTTTGCTGCTGCAGCCCGCTGAGTCTAACGTTTGAACTTAAATTAATTGCTACTTTTCTCAAAATTGTTATCTTTGAAAGCTGCCTTTTGGGAAATGCACTATTTAACCTGGATTGTGAAAAGTATTATTTTATGGGTGGAGTTTTATGCAGATGACATTGCTTGATGCTTACAGCAACTCAACAATGAAGGATTTTGGTTGTTGTATCTCATTGTTCTTATGATGAAGATGTCAACAGCCCAAAAATTATGACTATCAGTATTCTGCATCACATAAAGTTCAAATATGGCTATGACATGCAAAGAGTTCTTCAGGTTTCAAATTGGAATCTAATATATAGTTTAATGAATCTTGACAGCTTGTAACTACTAAACTGTGGACAGCTGCTTGTCAGTCTTATTTGTGTTATTATTATTATTATTATTTTGATAAAGTGGATAAACCACAAATGCATTAAATAGAAAGAGAGTACAAAAGAGGGTACAAGAGAGTACACAGGGAGTGGAACAGAAGAGTACAGACACAAGGAGACACTAGGAGGAGGGAGGAAAGCTCTATGCAAAACCCTGGTTCCTCCCCAACTCTCTCGCTGCTTTACTGAGATCTCCATTTGAGCCTTTTCGATTGCCGTCTGGCTAGGTTTTTCTTTCAATCTTTCTCCTTTATTCTGTTTCTTTGATTTATTTTGTGATTTCTTCTCTGTTTTTTTTTTTTTTTTGAGAATTTTTCTCTTCTTTTATGGTTCATTTTCTGTTTTTCTTTTGATCTATTCTATGTTTATTTTTCCTGTTTGTATCTTTTTTTTTTTTGTGTGTTTTTCTCTCATTTTAGTATATCTCAGACCATTCCAGCTTGTTCTTCTTTTGATTGCAATATTAAAGATTTTAAATTAGTTATTGCTTGATCTGTTGCTCTTCTAATGTTTGGAGAGTTTTATAATTTTCATATTTTTCTGGAACTTTTCTTAGTTTTTTGGTTTTTTTTTTTTTTTTTTTTGCTCTGATTTTTTGCATTCTTATGAAATTTTAGACAATAATAATTAAAAAAAAAAAACTTGCCTGAGTTGGCTGATCTTGTGTACTGGTTCCTTATCCCAATTTTGTGGGCCTTTCAATGCAATTTGCATGCATTTCTGTTGTTCTCTTTTAATGTTTGGAAATTTTAATATTGCTGTTGTTCTTGGAGTTCTTGTTTTATGCTCCAATGTGTTTATATCATTTTAGATAATTTCCAAAATTTTCCTGTGAGTGTTATTTTTATCATTATTATTTTTTCTTAAATTTTAGAAAATAGAAAAAGTATACAACAAGACCTGCCTGAGTTGACTAATCTTGAGTTCTAGTGCCTTTTCAAGAATGTATTTGCCTTTTTTTCCGCGCAGATTAATTTTTTGAATTGCGTAGTAGGAGGAAAGAAAGGTAGCAAGCATGGTGGCTACTTCAGCTGTAATCCAACCA
This sequence comes from Dioscorea alata, assembly GCA_020875875.1. NCBI lineage: Eukaryota > Viridiplantae > Streptophyta > Magnoliopsida > Dioscoreales > Dioscoreaceae > Dioscorea > Dioscorea alata. Next base: position 5,133,845 of record CM037017.1, on the reverse strand, counting down.
TTCAAAGGGAATTTGAAGGTATTCCTCCACAAATCTTAAATCTTTTTAAATCTAGATGGTTTTCTTGAATTTTGATTGAGCTGTTCACACAACACATTGTTCAGAAAGCGCTGGCTGGAATTAGGAGAATCAATCTTGATGGACTGAGGTGGAGAGAGTTCGATGCAAAGGGGCAGGTTAGAACTTCTTCGTTATCATGTCATTTGCATCTTATTCTCCTTTTTGAGCTTCTATTTGCATTTGTTGGGAAGGCTGTGATTAGCAATGAGCATACATTTCTCCTAGGTCCTTGGAAGACTGGCTTCTCAAATAGCTGTTGTGGCAAATAGCTGTTGTGGTTCAAGGCAAGGATAAGCCGACATACACTCCCAATCGTGATGATGGGGATATGTGTATTGTTCTTAATGCTAAAGATGTTTGTGTTACCGGGAGGAAATTGACTGATAAGTTCTACCGTTGGCATACTGGGTGAGAGCTTATGGCCATATATATATATTTTTTCTGTCTGCAGTAATGTTTTCAATAGAAAGTATATTATCATTTAATGGATGATATGATATGTGTTGCCTTTGTATTGGTATGTTGGCCATCTTAAGGAGAGAAGCTTGAAGGACCAACTAGCTAAGGACCCAACTGAAGTGATTCGCAAAGCTGTTCTGCGGATGCTTCCTAATAACAAGTTGCGTGATGTAAGTTTTGCTTCTTAAATGTTTTTTTTTTGTCATGTAGCAGCAAATGTCATTCCTTCCACTTGAATGTGTCTTTATTTTTTTTTTAATTATATCTAGATTTCATCTTTTTTATTCTTCTCAAAGTAAAACATTATGTTCTTTCTTTTTATATAATTGTTTTTTCTTGTGGTTTTGATGATTGTAGAAGAAAAATAGAATTTCATTGTGGTTATCTGAGTGCAAGAAAAGATAAATTATTGATCACAATATTTGCATTTCTGTTATATTTATAATAAGAATTCATGAGATAATGGGATTTTAGCATTGGAAAGGATTGGGCCTATGTCGGCAAATTTGTTAGAGCCTGCTTGGTTTAACATTTAATTTAAGAAATTGAGCCCACACTCGATGAAGCTTTTAAGCTGCATATGGGCTGTGCAAACCTGAAACCTCTTTGTTTTTCCTCCCTAGAATTTGAGCTCATCCTAGCTTTTGATGCTTGTAATCCTATACTACATTCATCTGAAATTTGTATAGGGAACTACTTGCCAAGTAAGGCAGTGTATTTATTGTTTGGAATCTGTTCTAAAATGAAGCATTGTTGAATGACCGGAATCTAAAATGCTTTGTTTTATCAACCTGATTATCACGCTATGGCCTGGCCTGCTAATGATGAAATTCAACTGACTTTCATTTTTGGATTGGTCAAACATATACAAAGTAGGTCATTTAGTGATTACCTTGGCATGACAGCTTAGTCGCATGCAGAAGGGAAAGATTGAAAAAGATAAACAGGTAGGCGTTTTAAACCGTTTCTAGAAATAGCATAAGATCTCCTTATTGCAGATTTGTAAATGGCTTTATTTTGCAGCTTATTAAGAAGTTTATTTTTTAGAATCGTTTCAAGTTTTATGAATATTAGAATTTTATAATATGTGTACTACTGTCAATTGTTCCAAGCGGAAATGATATGATTGGAACTGTGGATGGAAATGATTTTTAATCAACAGTTTAGCTTTTTTGATCCTTCTTGCAAGGTGATGGTGTTGATCTCCATTAATGTCCTAAACAAGGTCATTTAAACATGGCTTTGGAACTTTTTCTGGTTAGATGCAAACAAACCAAAACAAATCAAGGAAGAAAATAGATTTAGAAACTTAAAAGTAGTCTTCAAATTACAAAATAAAGGTTTCTGCCACTGTGCGATGCAACACTCTGATAAAGAGAACATAAGGATCATAGTTATAATAACCCCCCAAAAAGACTTTATTAACCTTTTGAACTAAACTAGAATAAACATGGTAAGTACAAAAAGAACCATGAATATGGATAATATTATAACAATTTTGGCTATTTTAGATGATATGCTTTATTCATGGCCAAGACACAAAAGTCAATTTAAAGATTTTAGAGAAGTAACTGTTAGGGGACCTTGCTGACCCTGCTGAGGTAACAAAATCAGAGCTTGAAAACCCAACCATCACCCGACTGACCTTGGCGGTACTTTTGTGAAAGGAATTTGGTAAGGTGATGCTCACATTTTTTTTCTTGTCCTAGTCAATGATATTGTCAAATTCCTCTCATTTTTCAAGAGGTCTTCAAGTACTTAGAACTGCATTATAATATGAGGTGGAACAAATTAAACCATGATATGACACACATCGGTTTCTCTCAATCACAGTGTAAAGCTTTCTGAAGATATCTTGTGAATACTATTACTTCTTTAAGATTAGGACAAGCATGCTACAAATCCTTATGTAGAAAATGGTGTGACATTGATAACAGTTTCTGTTTTTCTTGTTTTGTGCCTTGGCTGGCTTTGAATACTTTGGAGCAAGTATGAATTATGAATTATTGTTCAATTTTATGTTCAATATTAACTATCCTATGAATGGAGAGCTAGTATTTCTTAAAATCTGCACTTTTAAATATATCGATATCAATTATCTTCCTGCTTGCTTTGATATTGGTTGTTACTAATTATATTCTTTATTAAGATGTCAACGAAAAATTTCAAGTGTGAACTTTGCGTGCTTGCCACTTAATTTAAGTAAGGATGGAGCTCTTTTGCCGGCATGTACTAAATAATCTATTTGTATGTACAAGAGTCAATATTTAAAATTTTGACAACTAACATTAAAGAATAATCATCAAGTTGAATAAAATTATTTCTTGTAAGTCATGATCCCTCTTGTATTATTTAAACCATTTTTATTACTTTTTGATGATCGAATTGAGAGTTAAACTCTTAAAACTTTCTTTATACTTGAAAATGAAGCAAAACTGATGACATGGTTTCTATGCACATAGGACCGGGACCGGAAACTAAGAATATTTGCTGAGAGTTACCATCCATTTACAGACCGTCCTCTCGAGCCATATGTGACGCCTCCTCGGACTGTTCGTGAAATGCGACCACGCGCTCGTTGTGCACTTATTCGAGCTCAAAAGAAGGAAGAACAGAAGGCGACACCCCCCGATAACCCATTCCAGTTCTGCATAGAGGTTTGGTTCTTCAGATCATTTTTTCTGCAAATTGGAGCTTGTAATCTCTTCATAATGGATGTCGATCTTCGGGCTGATTTTGTTAGTCCAAGAGACTCGCTGATGTTTTTAGCCTTTTTTGAACTCTATACTTGTTTCCACAATTGTGTAATGGCAACCAGAAGAACAAATCAGTCAAATGTGTTTAAAACTCAGCATTTATGTTTTTTTTGGTGGTAGTGAGGAATGAATTTTGTTTTATGAGAGATTTCTGTAGCTATTACTGTATTTGCATAAATTTTATATTATGTATTTTCTTCGTAAATGTGGATATTATATAAATTGTCCACTGAATTTTTTTAAAACATCTTGGGCCCTATTTATTTTATCAAGTTCTGTTAACAGTACTAGATCCACATGAAATTTGATTCTTTTTTTTTTTCATAAAAGGTACATTTTGTAAATTGAAAGATGATATATGTAATTTTCTTTGCTCTCATTTTTCACTGATATTGAAGATCACATAATAATAATTACCATATAATACAACCTTTCCCTTAATTGTGTCTATATATATGTACTAGTGTGGCTGGCCTGTGCTGACGCTACGGGGTTATCTAAAATGTTTTTCCCTTTTTTTTCAATTTATTTGTTTTATATATATATTCATTATTTATGTTTTTGGGGAAAAAACTTTAAATGTGATTAATATTCTATTTGATGATAATTGTTGTTCATTAGAAGTGTTGTAGTATTTTTTGTGGGAAAAAACACATCTACTTTGTAAGCATTTTCTCATGGATTACATATAAGCAAAAGTTCAAGTTTTTATTGTCCATTCAACATAGCAACATAAAAGGGTACAAAATAAAATATCTTAAGTTCATTCATGGTTTTCGTTATGGATGCGCATCAGAAACACTTGTGTGTTCAATATTGTCATCCATGGTAGCTGGAAGGTTGAGATCAATCTGAGTAATTTCTGGTGGGTTTTTATGAGATGAATTGGATTTGAGAGGTTTTTTGCCATTGTTGTTTGATGAGTCAACCTGAAAAAAGCAATAATGGATTAGTTCAATTTTTTTCGTTAAGTAATGTGAAGTTGTTAATTGGAAGCTATACTAAAAAAACAATATGCTATAGTTACTAATGCATGGATCGTTTGGTGTTACATTTTTTTTTTTTATGAAAATCAAAGTCAATCAATTAGTTATTGATTTTGTTTTGTAGTTAACTTGATATTTGCTCATATTTCAATTGAACTTACATGTTTTTGGGAGTGTTCTAGTTGCTCATAGTTCCAATTTAGTTTTGATGACACTTGTTCAGGACATTGGTAGTAGTCCTGTCATTTCAGTAGAATTTTTCATGCATTAGCAATAATTATTAACATATTCATATTTTGGAAAAATTTTTCAAAAACATTTGTAAAAATTTACTTCGAGTTTCTCAATAAGTTGCTATGCATTTGAAGCGCAGACAATGATATGTTTTGCACTTGGGTTGATGAAACCTTCTTCTACAACTTGGTCAATGAAAGAAAGCAATGAGTTGTAGTAGCCATTACTATTCAATAATCCAACCTAAAACAACGAAAAAATTTGTCATAATTTGGTTATAATTTCCATTATATATGTCTATAATTGCCATTGAATTACCGGCTTGTTATGTATGCCTAATTGTGCCCATGTAATCACTTCAAAAAGTTCTTCAAGAGTACCATAACCTCCTGCATAATAATTTCAACTGAGATTAATTAGTTTTTTTATTTCAAGAGAAGAAATTTATGACTTGTGAGAGGATATATAATTTTTTTATATATAATGAATGATAATAGCATGATATCAAAATCAAATAATGTCAGTGAATATATCATAAATATGACATGTAGGTTGTGTACTAACCAGGCATGGCAATAAAAGCATCAGCATTGCGAGTCATCTCTGCTTTTCTTTGGTGCATATTTTCAACTGGTTTTACTTCTTCTATAGTGACACCAGTGATCTGACATATTTACAAAACAATATGTTACTGAATAAGCATTGTTATTTTTGGTTTGTTTTTTTTTCCCCCTTGGAATAGTTTGTCATAAAATTCAATAATTTTTTGTTATACCTCTTTATCCATTAGAGCTTTGGGAATGATACTGAGTATATGGAGAAAAAATGTTAATAACTTAATTTTTTTCAAATAAATGCCGTTTAAAATTTTTTTTTCAATAAACCATACCCAAGAACTTGTCTTCCACCATTAAAAACAGTTTGAGATATCAAGCCCATTAATCTAATATTGCCTCCTCCATATACTAAATTAATGTTTTTCATCAGCTGAAGGGATTTGCAAGGTTAGTTCATATTTTTGTAGTTGAGCATATACAAATGAGTAGGCTATATGATTATAAGAACAATAATAGAGAAAGAAAAGTAAAAGTAAGAAGCCAGACCAGTTCTTTGCCAAGATCAATAGCAGCATCTTGATAACTCTTTTGCTTTCCTAGGTTGCTACCGCAAAAAACGCAAATTGTCTTGAATTTGTATGTACTCATTCTTTTTCTTTTGTTTTGCTTTACTAACACTGCAAATTGCATTAAATTATAATAAGGGAAAATAAATTCAAGATGCAAGTAGTAATAATAATAATAATAATAATAATAATAATAATAATAATAATAATAATAATAATAATAATAATAATAAGGAAGGAGAAGCAAAAGAGGATCTTGGAATTGTAGGAAAATTAGGCTGATGATACGTATTTTTTGTTGGAGTTTTACCACGTCTGATCTAGGAGATTGTTGATTGAGTGGGAAGAGTACTCTATTTCTATCAGGTGTTATATATATATATATATATATATTGGGATAGCCACTACTACATTAGAAATGCATATATAGAGAAAGATGGTTACCTTGTATTATTCTTCTTTGGTTAATTTTTAAAATTATTTTTTTTTATGTTTAGTCAAAGATATTCATCCTGTTTTGTCAGATTTTCTGACAAAAACATAGATTTGTTTTCAATTCGTACATTTTTTTTAAAGAAGTAATTTTAAATGTTTAAATTATGACAAAATTCAAAAGAAGAGTAGATTTTCTTTACCAATACAGCCAAAAGCTAGCAAACCCTAGAATTTAATTTGGATCTCGATGAAAAAAAAATTCCATTCCAATCTCACCATAAGCTAGAAAAACTTTATATTTTTTATTTTGATGATTAATGTGTAGATCCACGCCCAATTGTCATCTTGATTGGATGGCAGTAATGAACAACATATATTGTGTTATAACATATAATGGGCAAAGACCAAGAAGTGAAGCTTAAATACAAAAACTGGATCTAACTATTGCATACCATGCTTAAATGATTAGTTGTTGATCTTGACATCCACAGTCATTTTTCAATTAAATTAGATTTGAATTAAATATTATACCGTTTAAAACTTATGAGGATCCTTCCATTCATCTATAAAAAATACCTACTTTATTTCTTTTTGCATTTATAGTGTAGAGTGTGTGGTATAGACGTATAGTAATAATGAGATTGTATAAACAAATGTGAAAAAGAAATTATAGATAGACTTGAATTAAAGAAAGGACGGCTTTTTAAAAAATTTTCCAATGAATTTTTTTTTTTTTTTTTGCACGATCTCACATAAAGACTTCATAAAGGCAATTTTTTTTAAATTAATTTATTTTGACAAAACTCACTTGGTTTATATTATCAAGCAAGTCCAACAAAAGTTATATTTGAATTTGTAAATTGTGCTCTTGTTTGAATCGGTAACTTGTTGAAATGTGTTTTTATTTGGATTTGTAATTGTGTTCTTGTAATCTAAATGTGGTATTAATTAGTTTTTTATTAATCAAACAAATGATTGAACAGATGATCGTTATGGTTTGGTTTTTCTTTCTTTGCAAAATCTAAAATTATCTGGCATGAAAAATTAATGAAAAGTAATGACGGGTATGCTCACTCGTGGGTGTTCCTAATACTATGTTGTTGTCGGCTTCTCATTGGCCTGTTGACTAACAATGGGGAATCGGGAAGCATGTTAAAATGGGCCAGCAGAGGTATTGATGATAGAGGAGATTGTGATGTTTTGTTTTTATCAAATTCATTAAAAAGACAAAACACTCAATCAATAAAGGATGGTCAAATGTCCAACAAAGACAAACTCTTGAGGAATAGTGATTTTGGGGGATAAAATTAAGATGCAGAGAGTATACATATATATGATGATATGATTTTGATTTGAAAAAACATTTGTTGTTTTAATATGTTTTGTAAGGGTGTTATTTCAAATGTTTAAATTTTGATAACATCCAAAAGAAAAGTAGATTTTTTATACAAATCCAGCCAAAAGCTAGCAAACCCTACAATTTTGGATCCCGATGAAAAAATTCCATTCCAATCCTGGCATAAGCTAGCAAACCCTTAAATTTTCCAAACATATTTTTTTTTTTGTCATTTGTTTGCATCTTTCGACAAAAGATATGAAGGAATATGTTATTAATACATTGTTCAAGAAGATAAGATTTTCTTTTGATTTTCAACATTTTCAATAAGTAAAAATATGAATAAATAAATCTTTTCTTAGTTATTTTGGTCAAAGGATTTTCTCAAGTTATTAGTTGGCTCTTTGCAAAACATAAAATGATCTGGCAGGACAAATTCATAAAAAGTGATGGTTGGGTATGCTCACTCATGGGTGTTCCTAATATTATATTGTTGTTGGATTCTCATTAGCCTGTTGATTGACAATGAGAAATTGGGAAGGATGTTAAAATGGGCAAGTAGAGGTATTGATGATAGAGGAGATTGTGACGCTTTGGTTTTATCAATCTCATGACAAAGACAAAACATTCAATCAACAAACTCTTGAGGATATATATATATATATATATATATATATATATATATATATATATAGTGATGATATGATGAAAAGATAATGAAGATGGAGAAGATGACAGAAGAGAGAGAGAACATTGTTAATCAACATTGGTTAAAGAATTATTCCATAATTGTGCTCTCTGCTCTATCTGTCATCATTATCATATTTATTTCCTTCTTTTTATGATGTTTTCTTTGTTTATATATATATATATATATATATCCATTTCTAACAACTTAGGCTGGGAGTTTGGAATTGTGCCAATCTTTCTTGTCTAGTTTGTTACAACGGTTTTTTTTTTTTTCCATTATTTAGGTTTATTTTTTTGTTTTTTTTTATGTATTTTTTTTCCAATGTTTGTTGTTTTCCTTTGTCTTCTATTTGCTTTCTCAAATTCTTAATGATCATTATTTTTATTATGTAGTTAGAATGGGGGAGAAGTCTTGTAACTATTTTCTTGAAGTTATCCCTCAAGATATTATTGAAGAAATTGTTGCATACATCGCTTCAACATCTTCTAGATCTCTTCATGATTTAAAAATGTTACGCACTTGGTAATGTCCTTGATTATTCATAGCATTAAGCTCAATATTGTTTTTTTTTTTTTTTGCATTATGAATACATATATTGATATATATTTCAATATATATCTGTTTGCAGCTGTAAAAGTTTTTATGTAGCATCTAAAAGCCACAAAGTTGCCCAGTTTATGCGAGTTGATAATTTATGGTGTCTTGATATGAAGGACTACATTATTTTTCTTCAAAATTTGTGCCCGGAGAGACAATTTGGAAGCTCTTTTAGTGCTTGGATTGGTGAAAAACTTTTCATTTTTTTTTCATGTTAGATAAGTTATAATTGTCATATTGTTTTTTTTTTTCAGATTGAATGTATTTAGTTGAAAATGGATTCAGGCATCCAACATCTAACAAATGCAGCTTTTAAAGATCATTTACTTGCTGGCTATGTAGGGGGATTCTTTTGTACAAAAATCAAGAAACACGTTATTCTGGCATGCAAATGCTTAACATAGTTGCTGATGGAAGAGTTGATTATGCGTCAAAACCATTTGAAAGTAAAAAAAAACTGGTAATTATAGGATAAATAATTGTAGATATTCTGCGGCAAAATTATTTAGAGATATCGTATGGAGTATAGACTATAAATGGATAGAAAAAGAGGGATGGGAGTGTGAGACTCATTTGTGTGGCCGAAAAGTAGATGATATCCTTTGTAATGAATGGTTAGGTGAAGATGGATTAATGAGAGAGTTTTGTAGTCAAGTTTGTAGATGGAAATATGAATTTAATTTGTTTATAGAACTTCTGTAATGGTATTTCGAAGCAATGTTTAAAATTTCATTGTTTGCATTCATTTATTTGGTTAATGATTTATTTATTTTTTGGGGAAAAAATTTTGGACTTAGGCTAACATATTCTTCATGATGATTTTCATTTAAGTGTTGAAAACATGTTTATAATGTTGTTGTTCATGTCTTCGTCTTTTTGCATATATTTCATTGATCTAAAAGTGTTGAAGTTGTTGATACTCACTATTCAGTTTTGTTGCAACTCTTTCATCAGATGAAGTGTAATCTTGTTATCACAATGAAATTATAGGCAATCAACAATAATTGTTAGGAACTTGATATTTATTTTTGTATTAGTTTTCATAGAATTTTTTGAAAAAAAAAACATATGAAATTTTCATTACGCAACTAATTTGTCAATATTTATTGATAAACTCTTATTTTATCTTATTGTTGTAGTTGTTAGAATTATGTTAAAATTTTGACTTGCAAATCTTTCTCAAATTTCTCATGAATGATGGATTCTTTTAATTTTTAAGTTTTTTTTTTATAAAATAGGTATGATGATTCTTTTAACATAATGTGAGGGAGATGATAAGCATAATTAATTGATTTAAGAAAATGTTTTAGAAAAAGGAAATTTATTTTAATATTTTATTGATGTAACAAAAAGAGATCTCTTAATTATATTGTTTTAAAAAATATCTAATATGTAAATGTATGTGTGCATACACGACATTACTGCTAGAGGCCCATAAGGTACTATTTTGGTCTCTATATCTACCAATCAAGTTATCTATTTATCAATATTTTGGTTGGATGATTTGGTTTGGAATATATTAAATTTTTTTTAATCTAGAGATTTGAGTGATATTTCAGTCAAATTTTGATAATTTTGCTTTTTAATTTGGGAAGGCTGATTTCAAATCTAGGGGTTTCATCCAATTGTGACTGATTTGAGTGATTAAATGATGGTGTTCCAACTGTTGGGATTGGTTTTTGTTTCATAACGAATAGGATTTTCAGGGCAAATGGAAAGAACCCTAAAATAAGGATGGCGAAGGGGACCAGTAGAATTTTTGGATTCTTTTGTTCTGTAAAATAGGGTTGATCTAAAATAATAGTTGTAATTTTTTTACATTTTTTGTATTGAGTTGTTGTATTATTGCTATAAAAATTGGTTCAAGTTTTTTAATACGAAATTTTTTATTTGTTTTATCATATAAAAATTATCTTTTATGTTTTTCTTCTCGTAATTAATAAACTTTAAGCTATTGTAACATAAATTAATCTACATTTAAAATTTCAAAGTTATTTAAAAAATATTAATTTCATTGATTGATTGATTAATGAACTTTTGTTAAATAATATCAGGTTTATGTTTGCTAATGTAATATACATATAAATGTGATATTTAAATTATTCTAAAATAAGATATTTATTATTATGAAATTTATAATATGATATTTATGATATATGATAAATAATTTTTTTTTATTTAGATAGTTATACATATATATATATAAATGTAATGTTTTAATTAATATGAAACAGGATATGTATCACTATTAAATTTATAATTTGATATATATGATATATGATAAATGATAATATTTTTTTATATTTAAATAGTTATTTTAAAAAATAATAATTGAATAAGTTGGATAAGATATTTATCATTATGAACTTTATAAGCTTAATTTATCAAAAAAAAAAAATCCATTTGCATTTTTGAAATTTAATAATATTATATTTATATTATATTATAATTATTTAATTTTTAATATTAATATAGGTTTTCATATATGCTTTGGAAAGAAAATTTTTAGAAATGGATATGTTTTGATCGGTACACTCTAGAATGACACATTGTCAACACACAGTAGGTCGCCCAGTTAATAACAAATCATTGTAATCACTGCCGCCCTAATATTTTTTTTTTAAATTATAAAATTTATTACTGGATAGTCGTCTTAAAAATATAGGCTTGATTTAGCACAATCCCATATGCACAATCCCAGCTCTATATATCATTCCCCGTTAAAAAATTATTTTAGTTTTTTTATGATCATTTGTACTCTTCTTTTATTTTATCTAATTTAATAAGAAACTACTTATTTATTAACATAGCTTTTTATTATATAAAATTTCTAAATAATAAAAAGTGATCTATAACTTAATCCATGTTCTTTTTTTAGACTACATACATAACCAAACTACACCAAATGGTAATTTTCTTTTTATCAATATCAGGTTAATTCATTGAACAACCAAATAAACAAAAACCAAAAGACTAAGTAACTTTATATACATATATATAATCAGACCCATGTGATTGATATGAGATGTAAAAACATAGGTCTCTAATAATGAAAAGTCACATGGATGAGATCACTTCACCATTGACAATACCTTCTTCTTTCACTCATTTGTCCTTTTGGCCACCTCCACAAATCACGCCATAAATACAACTCCATCCTTCTTTCAAAATATTCACACAATAATTCCAAAACCATTATGTGATTTTTCTTCTTCTATGTGTTATAGCCAAAAGGATCAGTTTTTTTTTTCACTTTGTTTCCTGCATCAAATCATTAAAAAAAATCAAAAATTAATCCCTAAAAATCCGGTTTACACATTGTGCCTAATCTTTCATTCAGGTGGGTCCTATTTATACAAAAAAAAAAAAACAATTAAACATCCATCATTATTATACTTTAATGTAAAAGGATCGCATCAAAGATTATATATATATATATATATATATATATATATATATATATATATATATATATATATATATATATATATATATATAAAAAGAACTTTTAAATAAAATAGGTGGGGAAAAAATTCAAACTATCAATTTTTAAGATTCCTTTTAAAAGAAGGTAATATTAATTTATATGTTAAAAAAAAATTTTTTAACAAACTTTATCACCAAAGAGTATATCTTAACTGGTTAATGTTATTTTTTTTGTAATATCAATAATTTATATGCTAAAAAACATTATTTAACTAACTATATCACCAAAGAATATCAATAATAATTTTACGATCATAAAATCATGAAGTGTACATGAGTAATCAAATATTAAAAAAAATATAATAACATCAAGATATAATAGAATCACATTTTTTTTTTCAAACAAAATGGTTCTGAGACTTACTTCTCCGACTCCAATCTCCTCATGACCTCCAACAAACAATTCCAATCTCTCATTAAAAACAAAAACTTTTACAAAAAATTATAAACAAAAAAAAAGATGGGACAAATTAAGCCCAAACCAAGAATGGATAAGCCTTGAGTAATATATTTGCTTACCTTCCATCTTTGCTAGATACATAAAAAGTGATACAAACTTTCAAACATTCCAACTTTGCTTACAACTACATGTATACAAATAAACTGGAAGCAGTGAACAACTTACCAATCGGGCAAAGGACTGAACACAACTTTCTGGTATATCATAGCATGATCTTTTTTGTAAGCAAACATCCATTACGTAATCAGATTGAGGAAAAGAAATCATTAATATTACATTTGAATTAAGGAAAAAACATGGAAAATTAAAACTTAAAGTAAAAATTTCATCAACTAAGCCATTTTATTTTCTTTAATTTCTTTAACTCCATATTTTCCTATCAATCCAGAGAAAATAATAGGAATCCACATCTCTCTCTCTTGAGAGTATCTATTAACAGTATTACCTTGGAGGTGGGAAGGCCAGAGGGTTGGGGTTGTGATTTTCAATAGAAAGCCCTCGAGCTTGACTCCATGATGGATTGAGGAAGCAAGCAGAACCCATCGTCACTCTCTATTGCCAAGGCTGTAGTCAATAAGGGAAAAAGAACTAAAAACACTGAAATCCACTCTATTGGTGGATTGAGAGAGAGATCTAGAGAGTGGCCATGTACTTACTTCGCCATCGAAGAAGGAGTAGGAGCAGAAAGAGCAGGAGTGGTAGTCCACCACCGCATGCTGTCTCCCTCGACGTCCTTGTAGACGAAGTGGTAGTCTAAGGATTTAGGGCAGCATCAGAGAGAGGATGGAAATAAGATCGGAAGTAATGTTAGGATTAGGGATTTTGGAATTTAGGGTTAGGGTTTCGGGGAAGGAGGCGGTGGAGAAGGAAAGTCAGGGATCTGGGGATTTAGGATTAGGGTTGTGGTGAGAGGGGGCGGTGGAGATCTAGAGTGATGGTATATTGAGCCGCAAGAGTAGCAGAACCGGTGCCGACCACTTCAGCAAGCGAATCATCTAATCGCAAAGTGTACAGCTGTGATTGGACAAATGCTCATTATGGTCTGCTTTTACTTTCTTCATAAATCATAAAAAGCTCCGACGGGGCGGGGCGGTTTCCGACCTGATCCGCCCCGAATGGGGTGGTTTTTTTTTTGTTGAAAATTGGGGAATGGGGCGTGGCGGGGTGGGGATTTTTATAATGGGGCCGGGGCAGGGCGGGTATGTTTTTACCTTGCCCCGTCCCCGCACTGGCCCGCTATAAATTTACATATATGCCCTTATATATATATATATATATATATATATATATATATATATATATATATATATATATATATATATATATATATATATATATATATATATGTTCTAATATGTTCTTAGAATTTGAGGTAAACGATGGTATTGTTGTGTTGTTATATAAATTATACCATCTTTTATTTAATGTAGTATTATATATTTTGTAATTATTGATTTAAATGAATTCAAAATAGTGAAAATTTTTAATTTTTTATCTCAAATCTTGTAAAAGCGAGACGGGGCGGGGCGAGTGTAAAAATCCACGGGGCGGTTATGGTATTGACATGTTAAAAAAAAATCGGGGCGAGGTGGGGCGCGGGACAAGATATATAGTGTGCGGGGTGGAGGCGGGGCAGGGCCGCGCCGCCCTCGCCCCCGCCCCCGCCCTTGCCATCCCTACTTCTCACCAACATCATCTTAATGGTGGACAAAATGAATAAGTAATATGGAAGAGTGTGCACATTATTGAAAAATAATCATTTGGTTAGTATGCACTCATTGTTAGATGTTAGGATTAGTTTTTAGACATAACCGAAAAATTTTTTTTGACACCGCTACATTTGGTGTGTTTTGAACCTTGGATAATGAAAGTTCTCATAAAACATTTTTTACAGTAAGATAAGTATTACTTGACCAAAGACTGGGTTAGATAAATATTTTTATAAATAAATTAGATTTTTTTTTTAACAATATGAACAAGTTATTATCACTTACACAATTATTACGTACTTAATTATATTTTCGGAAGAGAGTCAAACTCTAGATCTTTCATATTAAAAATAAATTAATCACTATTCGGCTATTGCGCCACTGGCTGGAAGAATTAAATACGGCCAAATATAAATTTTTTTAATTAATATATAAATAATTATTTTTAAAATAATTATTTAAAAACATCAAAACTTTTTTTATTAATAAATAAATAAAAGAAAATGGTATAAAAGGACTCCAACCCAACCTTCCTGCAAGCTCTCCCCCGCCATGTCTTCCTCTACGCTTCTCTATCCTTCCTTCCTCTCTTCCCTAAACCCTAACCCTAATGCCCTCCGCTTCTCGCATTCATCCATCTTCGATCCTTCTCGTCTGATCTTCGCCGGATTTCCGAAGCTTGGTGCCATTGTTGTGAAGAAGAGGACTCCATTGAATTGCTTTGCGGCGCAGCAGCCGCACAACGAGGGAACACCTTCAAAAGGATGGGAATCTTGGATCCGCCATGGCGCTATCTCTCCGGAGAGAATTCTCAGGGTGATAGCCGGTGCCACCTCCAGCCCAATTTGCCAGTTCATCGAGTCTCCTCGCACCCTCCTCCATTCTGTCGACCCGAGAATCAAATTGGTTGGCTTTCTTTCTTTTCTTAATTGCTTTGCTTTGAAATTTTTGGCCTGTATTGGTGTTTTCAGATTGAATTTGTTTGCTGGCTTGTAACCAATTTAGGGGAAAGTAATTTCTTTCCCTTCTATTTTACCTTCTTTTATTGATTTTTCCCCTTTTTTTGCCATCCTTTTAGTATAGAGTATGATCGGTGCTGTTGGCATTTGATTGATTTTGCTTGATCGTAGAATTGGTTAACCACCGGTTGGGAAACAGTCTGCATTTCAGTCTTGTAGACTATGTCCTTGGTAATTGCTTCTGTACACCAGTTCTTTTGCTAGATTTTGTGTTCAAGATTGCATCTTTTGCTTTGTTTCAATTTTTTCATTAGTTGCACCGTACCATGTATTTTTATATGTCTATGTATATATATATACATGTTAAATTTTCATTGATGGTCATGGTGCTGTTATACTCTTCTTGTTGATGGTTTTGACAGATATGGCTTTTGGCTCTTGTAATTTTACCGGCAAGGTCAAATATCTACATACGCTTCGGATTGGTCGGCTACCTCTCAATCTTGTCAATTTCTGTTCTTCCTACTCAAATTTGGATGGTGAGCTTGATGAGCAATTGACTTTGCTTGCAGTGATCTTGTTTTAATACAAAATAATGCAGTTAAGAGATTGTGTGCAATTTTACTTATGTGCAGTTTTAGTAACTCAATATCCCTTGAAGAATCTCTAAGCACATATCTTCATAAATTAACTTCACTCCCTTCATAGCACAAGAATATTCAAATTTCTTGCTTGCATATGCCATTTACGTTTTAAGTGTTTGCTTCATTATGTTCTCCATAATTACTTTATGTCTTCTTCTCCTTTATCTGGAGATCATAAACCCACAGTGCTGCCCATAGTTGACAAGATAGTTCACCTCACATGACACATTTTAGTGAGTTTTGCTGACTGGATACTCCATATCAATTTGAAATGTGAAAGTTAATCAATTGCTTCTGCATTTATGATGGTCCTTACTACATAGTGACCTCATCTTGTTTGCAGGACACATGATTATATGATGATCACTGTCAACTTTTGGTTTCCATCTATCAGATAATTTCCTTTTTTCTTCAATTTCCTTGAATACCCATGTGGTATGGTATGATATGAGCTGTATTCAATTTTTTGCTTTTGTTGTGTTACTAAACTTGCTGTTTTATTTTTGTAGGATCAACTAGGCAGAGTAGCTCTCCTTTCAGGGATTTTGTTTGTGATGCTGGGTTTTGGAACTGACAGTGTGCCGGCACTTCTTCAATCAAGAACGCCTCCCCCATCATTGATAGGATTGCCTGATATCCCTTCATCATTGAGTGGCTATTCATATTTGATTATGAAGCTTGGACCACTGCAATTAACGAGGAAAGGCTTGTCACTAGCTAGTACATCTGCATGCCTGTCATTCACAGTATGTTTCCTTTTTGCGACTATTCTGTTATGTGATTTTGATTTGTCTCTGTTTCTTTGTCTTGTGCCACAATGTGTTGATTGTTGACCACTTCAGTAAGTGTTCTTTTCCCTTTTATGTTCCTTTGTGAGTTGCACCTACATCATCAGAGACCTTAGCTGTGACTTTTTTTCATTTGTTTCAGTAGAGTGTCTTCTGCAACATTTTATGAATGTATGAGTAATGCTCAGTTATTCTAAGTTGGCATAGCTTATCTTGTCTCACCACCAATGATAATTCCATCTAGTTTACCCTCCCTTATGCAGAGACTTTGATGTGAATTAGGGCCATGATTGCAATTCCATCTCAATGTACATGGATATATTAGTTTGATGTTTCCCATCACTTCTTCTCTTTCAATACAAGAAGTGATTATTTTAGATTTATTCACAACCTTCGCTTAATTTTTTAATGAATTGACCACATACTGATACCCTGATGGACCATTTTATCTGTTTCTTGATTGTGTGCAGCTTGATGTTCTTAAAAGTTTTTCTTTCCCCTTTATATTATCTTCCTGTCTTTGCTGACTCAACTTGAATTGTAGTTTAGATGTCAGTTCAAAACATGTTCTTTTTATTTCCATAATATGCCGTGAAAACTTAACAGAGAATCCTTTGTTTTTTCATTTTTGGAAGATCTTTCAAAGTGCAAGTTTGTGCCTAACAACCACGACTCCGGAGCAACTTGCCTCTGCACTGCGGTGGTTTATGGTTCCATTCACAGTTCTTCGTGTTCCTGTTGCTGAGATAATATTGACTCTGCTACTGTCACTGAGGTTTATAAATTTGGTCTTTGATGAGGCAAGTTTTATTTTGTTTATATTTAGGTGGCATACCAAAGTTGACCTGAGTCTATGGATATTTTAATAGCTTCCTCTGTTTTGAATCCTTTAGCATTTTGAATTAAATCTACTGATATTTCTGATGTAAAGGAGTAAAAAATTTTTGTATTCCTATCCTATAGATTCATTTCCTTTTTCAGCTTCCTCTAATTTACTCTGTGGCTGTGATAATTGTTAGGTCCGTAATGCTGCATTAGGCATTGTCGCTCGTCGGATAAACTGGAAACAATTGACGGTGATGGAATCATTGGATGGTATGTATCAAATAGTATACATTAGTGCTACATAGAAGCGAATAGACATAATTTTATTGTCTTAAATTTTATGTGAAAGTATTATACTATTAACAAAAATTGTCCTTCGCTGTTGATGTTTGAACTGGGTGGTTTCCTTAGTTATTTGTCTCCAGAATGATTTTTTCGCTTTCCTGTAATCGATGCGAAGGAATCTCAATTTAAATGGGCAGTGGAACCAACTCTACTATATGATTTATAATTAGGAGTGAGAATGAGACTGAGAATTATTAAGCCACTACTAAAGTAGGTATATCTTACGGTTTTTAATTTATGGTTGCTCTAAGACTGAGTGACAGCATTGAAATTGCTCTAATATCGTACATTAGCATTTCTTTGTATACAGACAGATGTCAGCTGTAGTGTAGTATTCATTGAGCACATTAAAGAAATCACAACTTTTTTCTTTGTATGGAGGTGTTATTTCTCTACCAAAAACATATATGCATGACTTTGGTCTTGTTATCTAAGATTAAACTAATAATCTCGAAAGAATATTAATACCATCTTGAAAAGAAAATCTTATACTCAGAATTGTTAATTCCACGTTTATTCTAACATCCACCTATTTCTCCAATACTCTAACCATGGTTTTATTTCCTGTGAAAATGACACCATAGAATTTTTCTGTTTTTTTCCCTCTTCTTTTCATAATGTGTAAGCTAATCTACATCTTAGAATCGTAGTCCAACTTTCAAACCACAACTTTCTACATCGTAGAGTCTTCAATTAATTGGATTTTCGCTTGAGAAACTGGCTTGAAAGGATTTATATTAACATGGTCTGGATAAGGCATTCACCCACCCACATGGAACAAATTGAAAAACATATCTTTGAGGCATATTTTAAAGGTCTTTTGAATGATTGGTGAGGTAAAGATAGAAAAAAATTGGTGATGACTTTTCTCACCATCCCTCATTTTTTTTTAAATGTATAAGGGTAGCTTAGAGCATTATGCATATAAGCTTATTAAGGTTTTGCTTCATCTTCTTTTGAGGAAGGGAAAATTATAGGTAAAGCAATGTTTTACTGGTCCAAGATATTCTAGAAGCTTTTTCGCCATAGTTGTCAAAGGCGCAAGGTACACAAGGCTTAAAGGCTTGCGCCTTTATGCATGCCAAGTTGGCGATGTCAAGAAGGCGTGCTGTTCTGCGCCTAGCTACTAGGCCCCAAGCGAGGGCTTAAGTGCGCCTTCATAGCATCTACCAATTCTCTTACATTTTCTTATTTTTACTATGACTTTTAATCTTGTCCACACATTGGTGACTGAAAATAAAAAGAGCCTACATAAAAATTAAAACATGCAATAAAAATCTACTTAAAATAAAGGCAACCACAATTAAGTAGAACACAAAACTAAGCACTTCAATTCAAGGCCATCCAAGGGAAAAGATAAGGTACTTGCTAGTTTGAGAATCTGCTTAATTCTTAGAGATGATGATGATTCAGAGATGATTATTTAGATGAAGAGAACGGAAATTTGAAGAGAAAATTGATGATGTTGGTGGTGATGATAATGATGATGGACTTGATGATTTTGATGATTTTGATGATAGTTACTAGATTTTATTATTCGAGTTAGGATTTAGGACTCGATGCATGCATATAGCATGTTATTGCATTTTGTATTGAACATTTGAAGATTATTTTGTATGTTATTATGTATGTTATTATGTCTTCTATGATATTAATCTTTAGGACATTCTAAAAATTTAAAACATATAACATAGAAACTATTTTTCAATTTTTTTTAATTAGTGCGCCAAGTGTCCCTTGCGCCTTGTGCTTAGGCCCAAGGACCCTTGCGCCTAGATACGCCTTACGCCTCTAACAACTATGTTCTCTGCAAATTGTTGATGAAGGTTTGGTTTGACCTTATGAATAAATTTGTTTATCATTGACGTCTTTATTTTTCCTACACTGATGATCTATCTCTAGCTCTTGTCGACCTTGGAACCCTATATGAGAAGTAAGTTAGCAGGTAGGTCTGTGCAGGACCTACATAAGTCCATGCTAATCTTTGATCACTTCACCACCTGTGTTCGTGACCCTGAGGGCACCCTTCTCTTTCAAGAGGGTTCATGGCATGCTCTAACGCCTGCACTTAACATAGACTGGATTGTCACATGGTGTTTTGAACCCGGGTCATGTACTGCTTTATCAACGAACATTCCAACCCTTGGAACACTTGTCGGAGGCTCCTTGGTACTTTAATCCAAAAACTTGTCTTAAAAGACGAGTGAGCAGAACACCACCCCGCCCCACTTCACAACACACCCACTTTTTTTTTTTACTTCCCCCCACCCCCGGAGGGCTTGAAACAAGAAGAACGGTTTAATTAGCTTTTTTAATTTAGGTGGAGGATATGCTTCAATACACGGCGGTGGGTGGGGAGAGGGTGTTATGGCAATTTGGGATTGATTAACCATCTTACTCGGCGGGGGATGCTATTAGAAACTTTATTGCTAATATTAGATTATTTGTGTGCATATGCCCATGAGAGCTAGGCTGGTCTTTTATAGTTAAACATATCTAAGGAACACCTTACATTATTGAGCTTGCCTAAGGCCATACAGGTTGTTTTCAGATACTGTTACACAACTAGCACATGCTAACATCGGTTTGTGATAAACTCTATTACTCTCTTAGCTTGCTGCTTTACTTTTGTTGAATTTTTAATGCCATTGCAATTGGTTCTCACTAAATGATTGGAAGAAAATAGGCTATATGTTGACTTACATAAAAGGGCATGTTTTAGTATTTCTATTTTAAGCACTTGATTTTTATACAAACTTCAGTTCTTTTTTACCGTTTCTTATCATCTCACTCCTGCATCTGTATAAAATATTTACCCACTCATATTCATATGCCATCCTGACCATATTATTTGGCAACCTCATCGTACCTCGCAAGAGAGAAATATAGAAGATTTGACCTTTAATGTTGCAGAAAGACCATACTTATATATTTTGTTTATTTTGTTGACTTTTGCAGTATTCTTCATGTACACTCATAGGATCTTCAAGAACATTTTTAATCATGCTGAGCAGATTTCTAAGGTTCATTTTTGGTTCATAGTTCTTTATGTCTGATTTGTTTCAAATTTCATTGGATTGTATCTTTGCCTCTGTAGAATTTGTTTTGTGGTACAATTGGGCTGATGACATAAAATCCTGTGGATCACAATTTATATATTGTCCTAGCTTATTCTGGAATAATTTAACATGAAATAATGAAAATATCCATACCATATGCAGATAATTTAATATATTGCTTAGTAAATACTGTATGAAGTTGTAAAGCTACAGGGTCTTTTCATCCAAATTGACAGTCCAACATAATAATCAATATGTTTTAAATCACCTTGTCTCCTACTATTGTGGAAAACAATATAAAAGTACTTAGTTATTGTTAGCATGGTCTTGATTGTAAATGTGGGTCAGCATATGAATTCTATTTTACCATGCAGGTAATTAGCATGTTCAATATAATCTTTGCATTATATCCGTTATAAAAAGTGTTAAAAACTCAAAATAAAAAACTAGCATAGCCTGTCCTTGACAAATTGGTTGATGGCATAAATTTGTGGCAAACTTATAAAAGAAAAAGGTTATTATAAGTTTTGAAAATGCTTTTATATACTATAATTGCTAATTTTGCATTGCTTTTATTTTGAGTTTGAAATTATAGTTTACAGTTATGCTAATCTGTGCATTAAAACATATGGAACAAGGCAACAATGTGCAAGCATCAACCCCATACTTCAAATTTTATTTCTTCTTTCTTTAGACTCCAAAATGATTGTGATGTTGTATCATTGCTATGTTAGCTAATTGTTTCTTCATTCTTTAGCATGGAAAATCTAGTTTCCTTCACATGATTGTATGGCTTTATTTAAGTTTTGGTCTTCTGATCTTCAAAAGCTTTCTGACAGGCAATGATAGCCAGAGGCTTTCGTGGCGACAGTGCCAAACACAAAATTTACTTCTTTCACGATTCTTCAAATGGATTTATCAATATCTTGTCCTTGTTTTGCCTCTTTGGTCTGATATGTGCTGCCGTGCTTTTAGAGCGCACCTTCATCTAATGCAATAATCACAGTGCTCATGGTAAGTTTCATATCAGTCCAACTACAGATCATCAAAAGTCTAACCACAGTCAGGTTTTGGCGGGCATTACATTTGGTTATCAGAAGTCTAACCACAAAGTGAAGAATTGATATATACATTCATCGAAGAATCACCATTCATTTGTTCCAATTTTCCGTGGAGAATTAGAGGTAGATGCAATATAGATTACTATTTCCTTTGATGCTTGCCTACTTCGTATGTGATGATCTGATTGATGCCCTAATTTAACAGCTATCTTCATATACTCGCAAGCTCTCGGAATTACAAGAATGTTGATGGACATTTGGGTCCAGCAACTAAAATCATCAAAGGAAGAATACCATGATCTTTCTTTTTTCTTTTTCTTGTTTCATCTTAGTATATGTAATGTGATATCTTCATGTATGCTGTATAATTTTTTAGGTTACAGTGTTTTCAGTCTCTGTTAACACCAAACAAAGTCCAAATGATGCAAAATTCTTTCAAACAACAAAGGTGATCATTTATCTGTTATTTGGCCATGTTTAGAGTCCTTAATTGAATAATTATATCAATAGGTGTTTGAATGTGAAAATTGTTAGTTGGTATAGCTTGATGTGTTTGTTTGGAGGAAAAAAAATGTTTTTGGTTTTTTATTTTTTTTACAATAATATTCAAAATTTAAAAATGCAGTAAAATGATGGTAGAGGTATTATGTTTAGCTTGAAACTCTCATTTATTTTTTTTTATCTTGTTTATTTTATTTTATATGGGAATATAATTTTCAAATAGAAGCACTTTTAGATTGCTAAGTGCATACAACAAACATTTTGAAGAAAAAAAATGTAAAAAAATCACTAGTTATTGATTGTTTGCATATAAGTGCCTAAGATTACGAATTATTAATTGAAAATTGTGAAAAGTCCAAGTTGGAAGAATGATTTTTTTTTTTTTTTTTTTTTTTTTTTTTTTTTTTTTTTTTTTTGAAGGTGATTTAGATAGATAGTGGAAATATGGAATTATGTGAATAATTTTCAAGTTTTCATGCAAATAAGTTCATGTTGCAACGGTACTAGCGACATAAAGATTTGATTATGGGTTTGCTCATTCATTATTCAAATAACAATCCACTACACTAGGTAGTGGTTGTTTAATTACAATTCTCTCATCAAATACGTTGTAGTCACCTAGCAATAGAAACAATGAAAATAATAAATTAACGACAAATGCAATAAAATAATTATATTTAAAAAAAAAATACATGCAAGAAACATTAACTAATTGGTTCAGGAAGCTGCAGAATTTCGTTTCTACATTCTGGAATGAATAAATTCCATTGCAAATCGGTTGTTAAATTCTAAAACGAGTTAGCAACGAATAAATTATATTGCAGAATTTAGCAACGATTTAGAAACAGCATAATTTCTGTTGCGATTTTCAAAATTTGGAAACGGAATTTATTCCGTTACAAATCCGTTGCTAATGTTTGGAATAGAATGCTATTTCGTGTTTGTAATAAATTAGCAATGACCTTTTTTTGAAACTAAATAATTCTGTTTGTAATCCGTTTCTAAAATGAATTAACAATGCATTAGAAACAAAAAATGTTGTTTGTAAAATGCAAGTCTCTTGTGTGCAAGAAGAGTTACATTTTAAATCTATATACAGGAATAGCATACTAATCAAACATATCCAATAGAATCAATCAAATCTAGGGCATCAAAATAATTACAATTATCTTTAAACCTGGATTTCAAGAAAACCAAACCACCAAAATCAAACCCCTGACTTTTCTCCCTTTGTCATTGCCTCATCAACTCCTTGTTTGACATCACCACCCCCAAGAGCTCCCCTGCTTGTTCCCCTGCGTCGATGGAGATGACAACGAGGAGAAGCTTATCACAATTCAAAGGTGCAAATGACTAAATATTCGGCTCTTATTTTGTTACATATACATGTTACATAGGGCTACATCAGTACTTGTCTCAAGTTGTGTGGTTAGATCAGAGTATAATGAATGAAGCTCAACTCTATTGGGCCACGATCTAGAACCAAGGTTTCCCTAATCTCTCTTTACTCTTGCTATTGCTAGAGTTGTAATTGGGCTTATCCTTTGATTGCAATTTCTTTTTTTTTTTTTTTCTTTTTTTTTTTTTGTAGTTTGAACTATCTTTTTTTAATCTATTTATGTGGAGAGGTGCTTGTTTGGAGTGTTTGTTTGCTTGTGGGTTGTACTGCAAGGTCTTTTGAACTTCATACCAGCATCAATTGGTGTATTGCAGGGTCTTTTGAACTTCATATTTTTTTTTTAGGAAAAGAACCCAAAGGGCAGATTTATTTAATGAAAGAACTGAAATAGCAAGCTAGCAAATTAAAAGAACTAAGAGAAGGACTCAAAAGGATCCAAGAAAAGTAAACAAAATAATAGAAATCAGAAGAAGAAGCCCTCTTCAATAAAACTCTTCATAACCCATTGAGGGAGATCACGGCCAAAAAGAAAGAGATTTAAAACATGTAGATTAGCTCCTAAGACAGCAAGGGGGGAGGCGAGGATCATCCAACTTTTGGGAATTTCAACAATATTATGGTTTCCCGCGTTATCAATAAGAAGCTTGACGTTGGATATCGCAGGAGAGAGGCGCCAAGTAACTGGATTATGGTTAAGATTTAGCACTTGGAGGATCTCCTAGCTACTCATAAAGATGTAACGAATGCGCAATTTTCTATCTGTGGCTACCCGTAAGGTAGCATCCAAGGCCTGAATCTCAGCAGTAGCATATGACTCAACAGTTGAAGCACAATAGCCTGCAATATATATAAAGTAGTTAGCATTTGAGATAAAAAAAAAAAAAAAAGCAAAGATGACTTACCTTGTTAGTGTAGTTCCAATTGGCTGTAGAGAAAAGTAAGAGGCCGTCAGTTTTGTTGAAATTGTTGAGGAGAAGACGTCTCCCTCTAAGATCAGCATTCTCCTGAAGGAAGTCCTTCACATGAGCAATAGCTCTATTGACAATAAGAGAGTAATTAGGAGTGGAATTTTTTAAAATGGCATCACAACGGGATTTCCACAGGAACCATATAGTTGCAGCAATAATGGAGATAGAGTACATGGAGAGATTATAATCACAAATCCAAGCGCTAGAACTAATGTTATCAGGAAATGAGATGTTAAGGCCCAAATTAGCATTCAAAGTATTCCAAACAAGTTGAGCTTTGCTGCAAAAATGGAATAAATGATCTGTTGATTCCAATTCAAGATTGCATAAGATACATAAAGCTTTGGGACCCAGGTTGATACGGTTAAGGTAGTCGGTAGTTGAAATTCTCCCATGAAGTATAAGCCAAATGATGTGCTTTACATGAGGGGCAGTATGGATTTTCCAAAGTTTGTCCCACCCTATTCAATGCTCATATTGGACAGAATTCTGATTAAGATGATGATAGATTGCTACAAAAATTCTGGAATTAGAGGAATTAGGGTGCCACACCCAATTGTTAAAGCCTTCATTATCAATTGAACTAAGAGTAGTAATCAGGTAACTCATATTATCGCCAAAAAGGGTCTTTAGCTTGTGATTATCCAAACAACCATTGGGAGCTATCTCCAACATTGAGATGTATTCAATATCAACTTTGACATTCAAGAAGGTGGATTTAAATACCAGAGGGACATCAAAAAGCCACAGGTCAAACAGAAAAGGAGGTATAATTAGGGTTAAAGGAACTAATCCAAAGACTAGATTTTAAAACTGAAGCTGTTTTACAAAGGCCTCGAAAAACCCAAGAACAGTTGGGCGGGATAGAGTCCTGCCAAAAATTGATATTACCATATTTGCAACGGGCAATATTTACTCAAAAAGCATTGTCGAAATTGAGATATTTAAACACTTTTTTTTTTCCATGAGTGAATGCTTAGCGCTTGCAAGGTTCTAAAAACCGAGGCCCCCCTCAGTTTTTTTACCCCCTCAGTTTTTTTATTTGTTATGCAACTCCAAGAAACATCATAGATGCCCTTTCCATTTCCACCTTTAAACCAAAAGAAATCCCTGACAAATTTAGCGATTTCAAGAAAAATAGAATCAAGGACGGGATAGGCTAAGAGATAGTAAGTTGGAATTGAGAGGATGGAAGAATTAATGAGAATAGATTTGGCTGCAGCAAAAAGGTAATAAGTTTTCTATCTAGCACACATCCCTCGAATCTTATCAATCATGGGGCTAAAAGAGTGCACATTGAGCCTTTTAGGGTAAATGAGAATGCCCAGGTAAGACAAAGGGAAAAAAGCAGGAGAGAGTCTCAAAATAGAGCAAATACTGTTAGCAACTCTTTTGTTAAACCAAGATGGAAGGAAGATTTGAGACTTAGAGTGATTGGGGCATTGACCAGTTAACCCGGCATAAATGGAGAGGCAAAGATTGATATTGCGAGTTGTAAATCTTGTGGCTTGAGTTACCAGGACAAGGCCATCAGCGAACATAAAGTGATTAAAGTTTGAGCGAAGGTTACAATTGAAACCAAAAATCATATTGATGTTAAGAGCAAAGTTCATCATGGAAGAAAGGTTCTGAGCAACTAGGATGAACAGGTAGGAAAAAAATGGGATCTCCTTGGTGAACACCACTGGAAGAGGAGAACCAAGGAGTGTGGGAACCATTGACCATAAGAGAAAATGAACTAGAGGTCAAACAAACTTTGATCCAGGGAATCCAAACATCAGGGAATTTCATTCTAGTTAAAGTGGCAAGAACTGCACTCCAGCTAAGGGTATCATAAGCTTTTTCAATATCAATTTTTATTAACATCCTTGGAGGGCCATTACGATCCTTTTCCATGGAATGGACAATTTCTTGGACAGCTAAGATATTATCAAAGGTACCACGATTAGAAATAAAACCAGCTTATTCTCGACCCACAATGTTGGGGAGAACAACTTTGAGGCGATTAGAAAGGATTTTGGAGATAATTTTGTAGCAAATATTGCAAAGTGAAATGGGGGCGGTAATCAGAAACCAGATTGGGATTTGCTTTCTTGGGGATTAGCGTAATAAAGGTCCTACCCCAAGAGGGAGGAAGAAACGAGTTGATGAAAAAATGGCTAACAGCAGAAACCAATTGATCACCTATGTCATGCCAAAAAAATGATAAAATTTGACATTAAAACCGTCGGCTCTAGGAGACTTACCAGTCGGTAGATCAAGAAGTGCAAGATAAACTTTTTCCCTTGTTACTTCATGTATAAGAAATTGTCCATCATCCTCTGAAATGCTAGGAAGATCGTTAGGCATAGTCCAACCAATAGTTCTCAAAACGAAAATACTACGATTACAATTAACGTGGGAAAAAATCGAAAGAAAGATGGAAGCATGATCTGAAAAACTGCAAGAAAGATGTTTCAGCGAGGCAGTGGTCCAGCTGAGCCCAACGGCGGGCTGGGCCATGCTGATTATTGCACCAAGTAAACAAAAGGCTAGTAAAGTTTAAATCAAGAAGATTATTAGAGTCGATGAATCACCAAAAAAATGGGCTTTACGAGAGTAATAGTAAAAAAAAGTCACTTCTTGATCTACCGACTGGTAAGTCTCCTAGACTCGACGGTTTTAATGTCGAATTTTATCATTTTTTTTGGCATGACATAGGTGATCAATTGGTTTCTGCTGTCAGCCATTTTTTCATCAACTCGTTTCTTCCTCCCTCTTGGGGTAGGACCTTTAGGGGCTGTTTGAATGTTAGGAGTGGAGTGGGGGAGGAGTGGATTGGGAGTGATATGAGAGGTAATGGAGTAGGAGTGAGAATGAAGAATGTGTTTGGTTGGTAAGGTTTGGAGAGTGTAATTCATGGGGAAAGTAAAGAAAGTAAATATTATAAAATGACACTTATGCCCCTCATACACACACACATATATATATATATATATATATATATATAGTAATGATTTATTTTTAATTATATATATATTTTAAATATTGACAAAATGTAACTAATTAATTATCAAAAATAAATAATTAATTTTATTATACTACAATTTCATTCTAATTTATGGAATGAAATATTAATATTATTAATTACCTATTAATTAATGGTGTTAAATATAATGAGTTATTTTTAATTATATTTGTGAAAACATTGAAAAAATGCAACTAATTAATTATCAAAAATAACTATTTAATCTTATAATACTACAATTTTATTCTAATTAATTATTAAAATAAATATTTGTAATAACATTGAAAATAATAATAATAACATTTTTTTTTTTTTTTTTTGCCATCTCTTCCTTTTCTCTTGTCATATATGGCAATTGAATGGCGATGATTACTGTCATCATGTTAATAACAAGAACAATGTATATATACCTGAAAACAAAAAAGACAAACTTTAAAACAAAGACAAAGAAGACAAAAAAGAAGCTTTGATATCCTAATAACAACATAAGCTTTCACTCACAAATGACTAAACAAAAACATTATATTCTCATTGCTACATTCAAGGATCAACAACAACAACTACACCAAAAAAGCTCTACTTAAGCTTCAACACCAACAAATTGTTGCAATACAATCCATAAAAACAAACTTTAAAACAAACACATTATTCTTGCAATACAATCCATAAAAACTCTATAATTCAAGACAGTAAATTTTAAAACAGACATCACCCAATCAAAGTAAACCAAACTCAGGAGGTCACATATTAGGTGCTCTAAATAACAACCTTGATAACAAAACATGGCAAAAACGAAGCTTCTTGTTGTCTGGTAACGGGAAGAAAATTTTCATTTGGTCCTCGTCTTTAGGCAGAACCTACAAGAACGAATATTACATCATAATTATAAAGAGTTTTAAGACAAATCATGGAATTAAAATTGAATTGTTGTTACAAAGTACCTGTAAGATGAACATCGCCTCATCATCAGAAAGACCATCAATCTGAAAAAGTACTTGTGGCAACATGTTTTTCATTTTCACAATTTTAGCAACAGCATCCTCACGTGTTTTCTCACGGGCTTCACAGGTCTCCTCACGAGCTTCACGTTCTTTCTCACGGGCTTCACGGGCCTCATCTCGAGCTACTTCACGTGCAGCAGCATCGGCTAGTGTCTTAAATCCTGGACCAATAACTTCAACGAAATTGTCCAAATTTTGTGAAATTTTCTCTACTGATTGGTCCACAACACTTTTTCTCTTTCGACGTGCTTGATAAGAGTCTAAATGTATGTATTTTTATGCTAGTTTTGTGTATATTGACATGCTATTTTAAATGAATCGATGCCCGTTTTTTGCCTAAATCGGTTATTTCCTTGTTACAGGTCATAAAGAAGCCAAAATGGGCTCAAAAACGCAATTGGAGTGAAATCGGCATAAAAATTTGCATTTTCGAAGCAATAGCACTATAGCGGTACTGTGGCAAGGAAACTGGGTCGTTCAGATTGCGAGCTGTGAACCGTGCGGGCACTGTGCGCCCGCACGACACCCACACAACCCACTGAATTCACGGCCAGTACTGCAGCACTTTACTGCAGCAAAAGTACTGTAGTTGGGCACTGTAGCGCAACCCGGTTTTGTGAGAAATTTGACAGTAAACCGTGCGGGCACTATACGCCCGCACAACTCGGGGCGAACAGGTTTTATGGAAAGCTAGGGCACATTGGAAAGGACTTTTTGGACACATTTTTCTTGAAGCTTTCGACGGAGACGACTTGACCGGAGCTTTTGGAGGCCGAATCTTGCGATCTAGAGGAGGAGAATCAAGGGGAGAATGTTATTGGGCAAGAATTTCATCAATTCCATCATTAGGAGCTTGGAGACGACAAGGGAAGCCGCCCCTTCTTGCGGCGTTCGTGGAAGCCATCCGTATCCCTCTTCGTCTCTCCTTGTTCTCTTTGATTGAGGGAGTCTTCTTTATGTTGTTATTAGTTGTTTCCATGGATTTATCTCGTGTTATTTCGTGTATGGACGGCTAAACCCCAAGGTCACCGGATGTTGGTGAACCTTGGGGTGAACTTGTGTTGTAGTTTGCTTTGAATTGCTAATGCATGTGGTTGGTTTATGATTTAAGCTTGGTGTACTTTTGATGTGTTGATCTTGCATGAGAACTCTGTATTTCAACTTCTAGGTTGTACTCGGCGCGTGACCATCGCCCGTGTATTAGACTCACCTTGCTTATTAGGGAATTTTGTATGAACTCGTCGTGACCATCGGGTGTTTCGTACCCCTCCAATTTTTAGGGCTGGACCTAGGATGAGTCTTGGCTCTAATTAGAGATTTCCTTGCACATAATGCAATCGTAGGAGGATTTGGCCGGAAGAGATTCCGCGCCAATACTCGTATTGGATTAGGGATTATTACCGTGACCATCGGGATAGTTCATTCTTGAATTTCTCTTGGGCTTAACCACTGCATGCTTAGCTTATCAGGCATTCTTGCAACCTTTAGTAACCCCAAAGGGACCCACATCCGGGACCACCTTCATCCTTGGATTTTTATACTTATACTCGGCATCTCCGCATTTTACCTGCTAGCTTAATTCTATTAGATTTTAGTGCTCTCAAGTGATTTGGTAGGTTAAACAACGAGTAAAAAGGAAGTAAGGGTAGCTCCTTGGGCCCAAGGAATACGACCCTCTCGTGCCCGCACGAGAGGTATTACTTGACAACCCCGTGCACTTGCGGGAGATTTCATCAGTGCTCTTGAGGTACTTGTTTCTGATCCTATGGGTGATAGAGTCAGAATGGGTTCCTGTGTATCCATACAAACATCATCACTTCCAAATTGAAAGAATCCCATGTCTTCATCCAATGTTACATTCTCATGTGAATACTGCTCGGCATCATCACCAATATCGCCTCTTGCACTTCCATGTGCTCTATCTCTTGCAAAAACCGCTACAAGATCATTGAAGAAAGGAAAAGCTTTTCCATAAAAACCGGCTGTCTCCTTATGATTCTACATTGAATGAACAAATAAAGTTAATAATACAAATACCATATAGCGCAAGATGTTACAAAATAAAATTATTCATACCTTCACATACTCATCATATGCACTTTTTTCACATTCAATAGTGCACATCTTGAAGTTCCAAACAAATCCACTTATTTGCAATATATCTGCTATTGCAGTAGTTTTGCTTCTAAATAATTTAATCCGAGACTCTATGTTAGGCACAGCCTTTAATATGCTCGTTGGAATCTTTTCCTTAACCATTCTTTCTAACTGAGCAAGGTACCCATTTCTAAACCCATTTTCCGCCCGCCACATTGAATTTGTAGATAACTCAACTAAAGCATCAATCAGGGCTTTATCTTCCTCTACGGTCCAATAGTGTTTGCTTTGACTCCTACCCCTGGATTGTGAATCTCCATCCTTACTAAACAACAAATACATAAATCAGGGCTTCATGATGTTATATATTTTTTTTAACAAACCTAACTGAAATTTATAAATCTTTATTGGTGGTTATATTCTTCCCATTATTTTCTCTCACATTATATATGTATGGATATGCATTTGTTTCTATTGTTTATCCTAGATAGGGAGATTGCAATGATAAAACCTCAACAGAAATCTCAACAGAAAATTAAAATATTATAAAAATTTTAGATTTCATAACATAAATCTCAATGTTCAAATATTATACAAAGGCATTCATCAACCATCAAGAATGAGAATGCTCCATGAAATTAATAAGAAAGCCATACAAGAATTAAAAGGGTCGAAAAAAAAAATTCAGAGATAAGCCCAACAGTAAACCCAAGAATGACAAGGCATACCAAGGTTCTTCAACTTGGATCTAATGAATCAATTGAGAATTTTTTCACAAATCTGTGCAATCCCAAACTACTTCCACAACTTCTCAAACAGTGGATTCAGCACCTTCTCCTGCAATCCAAACAACATCAATCCTGATAATCAAGACAAACCATGGATTCTCAACACCTCCTACAATATGAAGAACAACAATCTGAAGGACAACAATCCGAAGAATAGCAAACTTTCCATTCTCTTCTCCGATCAGAACCGTGCAGTTTCTAGAGATTGATTGCGGTCGAAGATGAGGGTTTGGAGAAGTTCGAGAGAATGGCAAAGATCGGTTCTCATAGAGTGAATAATGGCCTTTTAACCTAGGGGCAAAGTTGTCATTTCCTTATCTCGGATTGGTCAGTCCGCCCAATTCTTGGTGAGTGAGACTCACCCACATGGGTGAGTCTCACTTCCTCCACAAGCCACCCTCACTCCCATTGATGCATGCCCAAACACCCCCTTACATCTAATCCCCCCCCCCCCCCCCCCCCCCCCCCCCCCCCCCCCTCCCACTCCCACTCCACTCCTAACATCCAAACAGCCCCTTATTACTCTGATCCCCAAGAAAGCAATTCTCAATCTGGTTTCTGATTACCGCCCCATTTTGCTTTGCAATATTTGCTACAAAATTATCTCCAAAATCCTTTCTAATCGCCTCAAAGTTGTTCTCCCCAACATTGTGGATCGAGAACAAGTTGGTTTTATTTCTAATCATGGTACCTTTGATAATATCTTAGCTGTCCAAGAAATTGACCATTCCATGGAAAAGGATCGTAATGGCCCTCCAAGGATGTTAATAAAAATTGATATTGAAAAAGCTTATGATACCCTTGGCTGGAGTGTAGTTCTTGCCACTTTAACTAGAATGAAATTCCCTGATGTTTGGATTTCCTGGATCAAAGTTTGTTTGACCTCAAGCTCATTTTCTCTTCTGGTAAATGGTTGTATTATATATATATATATATATATATATATATAGACACAATTAAGGAAAAGGTTGTATTATATGGTAATTATTATTATGTGATCTTCAATAGAAGTGAAAAATGAGAGCAAAGAAAATTACATATATCATCTTTTAATTTAAAAAATGTACCTTTTAAGAAAAAAAATCAAATTTCATGTGTATCTAGTACTGTTAACAACACTAATAAAATAAATAGAGCCCAAAATATTTTTTAAAAAATTCAGTGGACAATTTATATAATATCCACATTTATGAAGAAAATACATAATAAAAATTTTATGCAAATACAGTAATAGCTACAGAAATCTCTCATAAAACAAAAATCATTCCTCGCTATCAGCAAATAACATAAATGCCGAGTAATATCCACACTTTACTGATGTGTTCTGGTTGACAAAGTACACAGTTATGGAAACAAGTACAGAGTTTGAAAAAGGCTAAAGACATCGGCTAGTCTCTTGGACTAACAAAATCAGTGGGAAGATCGACATCCATTATGAAGAGATTACAAGCTCCATTTTCCAGAAAAATCGATCTGAAGAACCAAACTTCTATGCAGAACTGGCATGGGTTACACAACGATCTCATCGTCATTGGCCTTCTTCTTATCGGGGGGTGTCGCCTTCTGTTCTTCCTTTTTTTGAGCTCGAATAAGTGCACGACGAGCGCGTGGTCGCATTTCACGAACAGTCCGAGGAGGCATCACATATGGCTCGAGAGGACGGTCTGTAAATGGATGGTCACTCTCAGCAAATATTCTTAATTTCCGGTCCCGGTCCTATGTGCATAGAAACCATGTCATCAGTTTTGCTTCATTTTCAAGTATAAAGAAAGTTTGAAGAGTTTAACTCTCAATTCGATCATCAAAAAGTAATAAAAATGGTTTAAATAATACAAGAGGGATCATAACTTGCAAAAAATAATTTTATTCAATTTGATGATTATTCTTTAATGTTAGTTGTCAAAATTTTAAATATTGACTCTTGTACATACAAATAGATTATTTAGTACATGTCGGCAAAACAGCTCCATCCTTACTTAAATTAAGTGGCAAGCACGCAAAGTTTACACTTGAAATTTTTCGTTGACATCTTAATAAAGAATATAATTGATAACAACCAATATCAAAGCAAGCAGCAAGATAATTGATATCGATATATTTAAAAGTGCAGATTTTAAAAAATACTTGCTCTCCATTCATAGGATAGTTAAAATTGAACATAAAATTGAACAATAATTCATAATTCATACTTGCTCCAAACTATTCAAAGCCAGCCAAGGTACAAAACAAGAAAAATAGAAACTGTTATCAATGTCACACCATTTTCTACATAAGGATTTGTAGCATGCTTGTCCTAATCTTAAACAAGTAATAGTATTCACAAGATATCTTCAGAAAGCTTTACACTGTGATTGAGAGAAACCGATGTGTGTCATATCATGGTTTAATTTGTTCCACTTCATATTATAATGCAGTTCTAAGTACTTGAAGACCTCTTGAAAAATGAGAGGAATTTGACAATATCATTGACTAGGACAAGAAAAAAAATGTGAGCATTACCTTACCAAATTCCTTTCATAAAAGTAACACCCAGGCCAGTCGGGTGATGGTTGGGTTTTCAAGCTCTGATTTTGTTACCTCAGCAGGGTCAGCAAGGTCCCCTAACAGTTACTTCTCTAAAATCTTTAAATTGACTTTTGTGTCTTGGCCATGAATAAAGCATATCATCTAAAATAGCCAAAATTGTTATAATATTATCCATATTCATGGTTTTTTTTGTACTTACCATGTTTATTCTAGTTTACTTCAAAAGGTTAATAAAGTCTTTTTGGGGGGTTATTATAACTATGATCCTTATGTTCTCTTTATGAGAGTGCCGCATCGCACAGTGGCAGAAACCTTTATTTTGTAATTTGAAGACTACTTTTAAGTTTCTAAATCTATTTTCTTCCTTGATTTGTTTTGGTTTGTTTGCATCTAACCAGAATAAGTTTCAAACCCATGTTTAAATGACCTTGCTTAGGGCATTAATGGAGATCAACATCATCACCTTGCAAGAAGGATCAAAAAAGCTAAACTGCTGATTAAAAATCATTTCCATCCACAGTTCCAATCATATCATTTCCGCTTGGAACAATTGACAGTAGTACACAGATTATAAAATTATAATATTCATACAACTTGAAACGATTCTAAAAAATAAACTTCTTAATAAGCTGCAAAATAAAGCCATTTACAAATCTGCAATAAGGAGATCTTATGCTATTTTTAGAAACGGTTTAAAACGCCTACCTGTTTATCTTTTTCAATCTTTCCCCTCTGCATGCAACTTAGCTGTCATGCCAAGGTAATCACTAAATGGCCTACTTTGTATATGTTTGACCAGTCCCAACATGAAAGTCAGTTGAATTTCATCATTAGCAGACCAGGCCATAGTGTGATAATCAGGTTGATAAAACAAAGCATTTTAGATTCCGGTCATTCAACAATGCTTCATTTTAGAACAGATTCTAAACAATAAATACACTGCCTTACTTGGCAATTAGTTCCCTATACAAATTTCAGATGAATGTAGTATAGGATTACAAGCATCAAAAGCTAGGATGAGCTCAAATTCTAGGGAGGAAAAACAAAGAGGTTTCAGGTTTGCACAGCCCATATGCAGCTTAAAAGCTTCATCAAGTGTGGGCTCAATTTCTTAAATTAAATGTTAAACCAAGCAGGCTCTAACTAATTTACCGGCATAGGCCCAATCCTTTCCAATGCTAAAATCCCATTATCTCATGAATTCTTATTATAAATATAACAGAAATGCAAATATTGTGATCAATAATTTATCTTTTATTGCACTCAGATAACCACAATGAAATTCTATTTTTCTTCTACAATCATCAAAACCACAAGAAAAAACAATTATATAAACAGAAAGAACATAATGTTTTACTTTGAGAAGAATAAAAAAGATGAAATCTAGATATAATTAAAAAAAAAAAAAAATAAAGACACATTCAAGTGGAAGGAATGACATTTGCTGCTACATGACAAAAAAAAAACATTTAAGAAGCAAAACTTACATCACGCAACTTGTTATTAGGAAGCATCCGCAGAACAGCTTTGCGAATCACTTCAGTCGGGTCCTTAGCTAGTTGGTCCTTCAAATTTCTCTCCTTAAGATGGCCAACATACCTATACAAAGCCAATACATATCATATCATCCATTAAATGGTAATATAGTTTCTATTGAAAACATTACTGCAGACAGAAAAAAAAATATGGCCATAAGCTCTCACCCAGTATGCCAACGGTAGAACTTATCAGTCAATTTCCTCCCGGTAACACAAACATCTTTAGCATTAAGAACAATGCACATATCCCCATCATCACGATTGGGAGTGTATGTCGGCTTATCCTTGCCTTGAACCACAACAGCTATTTGAGAAGCCAGTCTTCCAAGGACCTAGGAGAAATGTATGCTCATTTCTAATCACAGCCTTCCCAACAAATGCAAATAGAAGCTCAAAAAGGAGAATAAGATGCAAATGACATGATAACAAAGAAGTTCTAACCTGCCCCTTTGCATCGAACACTCTCCACCTCAGTCCATCAAGATTGATTCTCCTAATTCCAGCCAGCGCTTTCTGAACAATGAATTGTGTGAACAGCTCAATCAAAATTCAAGAAAACCATCTAGATTTAAAAAGATTTAAGATTTGTGGAGGAATACCTTCAAATTCCCTTTGAATGGTTGGATTACAGCTGAAGTAGCCGCCATGCTTGCTACCTTTCTTTTCTCCTACTATGCAATTCAAAAAATTAATCTGCGAGGAAAAAAAAGGCAAATGCATTCTTGAAAAGGCACTAGAACTCAAGATTAGTCAACTCAGGCAAGTCTTGTTGTATACTTTTTCTATTTTCTAAAATTTAAGAAAAAATAAAAATAATAAAAATAACACATACAGGAAAATTTTGGAAATTATCTAAAACGATATAAACACATTGGAGCATAAAACAAGAACTCCAAGAACAACAGCAATATTAAAATTTCCAAACATTAAAAGAGAACAACAGCAATGCATGGAAATTGCATTGAAAGGCCCACAAAATTGGGATAAGGAACCAGAACACAAGATCAGCCAACTCAGGCAAGTTTTTTTTTTTAATTATTATTGTCTAAAATTTCATAAGAATGCAAAAAATCAGAGCAAAAAAAAAAAAAAAAAAACCAAAAAACTAAGAAAAGTTCCAGAAAAATATGAAAATTATAAAACTCTCCAAACATTAGAAGAGCAACAGCAAGGATCAAGCAGTAACCAATTTAAAATCTTTAATATTGCAATCAAAAGAAGAACAAGCTGGAATGATCTGAGATATACTAAAATGAGAGAAAAACACAAAATAAATAAGATATAAACAGGAAAAATAAACATAGAATAGATCAAAAGAAAAACAGAAAATGAACCATAAAAGAAGAGAAAAATTCTCAAAAAAATAAAAAACAGAGAAGAAATCACAAGATAAATCAAAGAAACAGAATAAAGGAGAAAGATTGAAAGAAAAACCTAGCCAGACGGCAATCAAAAAGGCTCAAATGGAGATCAGTTAAGCAGCGAGAGAGTTGGGGAGGAACCAGGGTTTTGCAAAGAGCTTTTCTTTTTCATATACGCCCTCGAAAATATCATAATTACATCTTATTTTCCTAGATTTGAATACTTACGTATAGATCCTTCCCAAATTCCAATATACTTAAAAGGTCCCTTTAATTTTTTTTAATAACCTAAAAATTGTTATATTTTTTTAAAAAATTAAATCTTTTCTATTTTTTAATTTATGTGTAAGCTTGCATGCCTTTTTCTTAAAAAAAATATTATTTTAATTTTGTGAGAGAGTTTTACTTGTCCCCATGAAATAAGTAAAACTATTTGCCATTATTTCATATTGTAATTTGGGATAAAAATAACTTTTTACGAATTTGTTTATATAAAATATTTTTTTTATAATGCATATAATTAGATATTATAGTATATAATTGTTTTTAATGTGTAAATAATGATTTTTATTAAAATTAAA
Organism: Dioscorea alata; assembly: GCA_020875875.1. NCBI lineage: Eukaryota > Viridiplantae > Streptophyta > Magnoliopsida > Dioscoreales > Dioscoreaceae > Dioscorea > Dioscorea alata. The sequence continues at coordinate 5,096,065 of CM037017.1, read as the reverse complement.
AGGATATGTAATTGATGCTAGCAAAAAAATTGATAGAGTTTTATATTATATTATATTATATTATATTATATTATATATATATATATATATATATATATATATATATAGGAAAAACATCATCTAGGTAAGTCCATAGATTTGAAATCTATGGATGTTTAAATCTAAGCCATTGGATCATCATCCAATGGTTGTTTGTTTATATAAACACTGTATGCTTTTTACTGTTCATTATTACTGTCCAACACTGTAGAACGCGGTTTCTACTGTTCATAATGATAATAGCCGTCAGATTATCATCCGATGGCTATTGTGGACATCCCTAGATTTCAAATCTAGGGACATCCCTAGATGATGGGTCCTCATATATATATATATTATGCGTCACTTTTATTTACTCATGTACCTGTGATGGAAGGAGAACTTTAAATTTTTACAAAACTTATCAAATATGTTAAGTTATAATAGTAAGCGAAAAACAAATGTTCATGGTGTTCATGGTATACAAATAAATATTTAAAGTAGTACTATACTGGTGAATAGTATTATTGTGATTATCACAGTAACTCAATCAATCACAGCCTTTTAACTCGATTTATACTAGCACCTACAGAAAAATTTATAAAAATCCCAAACAATCCCAACTACTCGTTTTTGCACCCACGCTCTTTACCTATCAATTTCTCTCTATCTCTCTCTTCTTTCTTATCTTCCTTACATTTCCCAATCTACGAAGGTTCATATATATACATATAGTAAATATGTTCTTTGTAGAGGTTCATATAGGAGTAATTTTTTTGAGTGGTCACCGAACTTTGGTCAACTTTCACTTTGGTCACCCGACTGAAAAACACATCAAAATGGTCACCCATTTTTGAAATATTTTCACCGGGCAGTCACCGCCACTATTCCGGTGACTTAATGTTGATGTGGCGACCGGAAATCCGAGTCAGCTTCTTCTCCAACAAGACAAAACTGCTCCTCTTGAGATCTAGGGTTTGCACATCTTAAGATCTAGGGTTTGCTCATCGCTGCTCCGAGAGAAGACTACCTTTTCCGGTCGCCACATCAGCATTAAGTCACCGGAATAGTGGCGGTGACTGCCCGGTGAAAATATTTAAAAAACGGATGACCATTTTGATGCGTTTTTCAGTCGGGTGACCAAAGTGAAAGTTGACCAAAGTTCGGTGACCACTCAAAAAAATTACCCGTTCATATAGCCTCCATAGAGAATGTAAAGTATGAGAGAAAAAAAGATAAGAGAACAGTACTCGAGGTTCATTACACTGTACATCTCAGTTGCTATTATTCATTACACTATTGTGTCCAATGATTGAGAGACGGACGCTCATCAAAAAGAATTCATCTCAGTTGTTATTATTCATTGCACTGTTGTGACCAATGATTGAAAGACAGACGCCTATAAAAAAAAAAATTCCACGGACGTTTGTAGAAAACCAACCCTCGTGTGTGTAAAGGTGTACACCTCAGGCAGTTTTTTTTTTTTTTTGGTAAGAGGAACAGACAGTCTGTAGGCCCTGATAGACTACCAGGAGTGTGCATAAGCTTTGGCAGAGCAAGTGGAGGCGGGGCACGCACACACGTGGCCCACACACAACCACCACTCACAACTCCGAAATGTGCCCTCACCTAAGAATCGAACTCTCACCACTCGGTGAAAAACTCTATTGGGGACCCGTGTACCAATAGACCATGTGATCGTTGTTAAGGGTCAAATCATAATTAAGCTAATTTTCAAGGATATGAAAGCGAGAATATATTTTTTTTAATTAGATAAGGACGTAATCTTAAATATGCTTCAGACGGGGGCTGTAATTTTGCAATTTGATTTAGATGAAGTTTTAATTTGATATTATATAAAATGATTTCCAAAACCCAAAAACTAGGGTTTTGGGAAGACATCCACTACGATGGACAGGGCTTCATCGATGCTTTTCGGGGGCGTTCACTTCGATCGGAAGCGATTCGCGAGCGATATTGAGAGATTCAAGGCACTCTTCTCTTTCTTTTTCGATTTTTTTTTAGTATTTTTCTGAATATTGTTTCTTGTTCAGGAGAAAGAGGCGGAGCAAGATATCCAAATTGAAACCGAATCACAACCAATTGAATCTGCAGGAATTGAGAATGGGAGGAAGAAGAAGAGAAAAGCTAATACTTTTGGTAATTTTTGCTGGTTAATATGTTGCAATTATCAAAAATTTGTTTCTTTTTTGGTTCTTTGTTAGATATGTTTATTAGTTTCTTATTGTTGTTGTTTTTCATCAGAGGCTGTGGAGAGCTTCAGTGTTTTCAAGGCCTCAGAACCAGTGCATATTGTGGAAGTTGATTCTTCTGAGCAGAAGAAAGAAGTGGAAAAGCAGATTGAGGTTGTTGCCCTTTTTTATGTATATATTCTCTTTTTTTTTTTTTTTTTTGTTCTCATGAAGGGTTTTTTTGCTTTGGTTTTTGATAATTTTTTCTTGATGATTTCAGCAAGCTGCTCTTCTGCGAAAGAAGCATGGAATTCATATTTCTGGGCATAATGTTCCAGCTCCACTTCAGAGTTTTGAAGAACTGAGTTCCAGGTCTTTCCATTAATGATATGAACTGCTTTTTCCTTAAAAATATGGCTTTGCCATCATCGTCTTCTTATGCTTGAAGTATGTTGTGGTTTCTCTTTGTTGTCTCCTTCACTTGTGACTCAAAATTTTTGTTAATCATGTGGCAGGTATGGCTGTAAACCATTCTTGTTGCGTAATTTATCAGAACTAGGGTTTAAAGAACCTACACCGATCCAAAGACAGGCTATTCCAATACTACTTTCAGTATGTGTCTTGACATTGATCTGTTTGTAAATTTTTGTTATGAAGGTTTTATTTTAGAAATTTCTTTTTGTTGTTTTGAACTTGGGTATGGAGGGAAGGGAGTGCTTTGCTTGTGCACCAACAGGCTCTGGCAAGACATTGGCTTTTCTATGCCCAATTCTGATGAAGATTAAGGTAGAATTGATGTTTTATCCCCTCTTCAAGAATTTTCCTAGTCATTTTTATGATTGATTCTTTCCCTATGATTAGCCAGGATCTGGAGATGGCATAAAAGCAGTTGTCATATGCCCAACGAGAGAATTAGCTGCACAAACTACTAGAGAGTGCAAAAAACTCACTAAAGGAAGAAAATTTTATGTTAAATTGATGACGAAGGAGCTTGCAAGGACTGGTGATTTTAAGAAAATGCCTTGTACTGTTCTTGTTTCAACTCCGCTTCGTCTAGATTTTGCTGTGCGCAAGAGAAAGCTTGACCTGACTAGGTATGTACTCAAGGTCTATATCTTAACAGGGTTTTAAGCTCTAGAAATCATGTTTTTTTTTTTTTTTCTATAGTCAAAAGAACTTTTGAAACTCTGGCTTTTTTGTCTCTTGCTTACATGTAAGCTGGACTTATAGTCAGCTTGTTTCTGTCAATAGTTTTGAAATTGTTTTTCATGACATATGGTTATTATTTTGAATTTGTTCAAATATAATCTGCCAGTTTCCTGAGTAGTTGTTTTTGCATTGCCCATGTTTTCATATCATTGTCAGTATTTTCTTAATTTTTTAATTTTGGTAAAAATTAAAATATCAGCATTATCAATTTAGGCAACATGGTCTGGCAGGTATGAAAATTTTTACTTGGAAACTATGGCTTCATGAGATTTTTTATGGTCTTTTGGGAAAGAAGATGACAGATGAAGGGCTAGAGATGCGCGGGCATGTAAAAAAGAACATGAACATGCAATTTGAAGGGTTGGACCACTGCATATAATATAACTTTGAGCCTCCAGTCCAACATGCAGATTCCAGTTCTAGTTCCCTTTGCCTGTAAATGGGGACATTTTCACAAGCATAATTTAGCAAGAGTATACAAGTTAGTCTTGTGGTTGTAATCAGTAGAAGTCATAAAATGCCTAGGTTATGACGCAATGTTGCACACATAAGCTAGTAAGCCACCACATCATCACATAATTGGGCTCCTGCCACTTGGAATGAAAAGACTGAACTGAGCCATTCCTGTCCAGTTGGAGGACCAAACTGAACATTTTTTGACATAAGACTCTGAGGGACCAAAATGAAAAACTAAAATGAAAAATTGCGTCAAGAGGGTCTTTAACTCTTTAATCTAAACTAAATGAAGGCCTAATGTTCTTGCTCTATAAAAGACAACACAGAAAAGTTTCAAACTTCTAGACTAAGTGAAATTAGGATTTTATAACTATGCTGTAGAATTCACCACATAAGGAATGAATTGTCTTGACCTATTATGATACATTTCTTATCAAGCAAAAACTTTTGAAAAATGTTTCGCACATGTGTGCCACTATTTCTTAATATATGGTTAATATACAGTGATAATGCAACCCTAGAAATCCTTATGGCTACATTACAGATTTGGCTGGTTTATAGTTGGTGTGTGATTCTGTATATGCATTAGGTTTAGGTTTTAAAAGTAGTCTTGTTTTAAATAACTAGCCTATATCTACCACTGTAATCCTGAACAGGGTTTAAATATCCTGCGAAATCATTATTTGATCATTAAAAAAAGCCAATTCAAGAAATAACTTAAGACTTGGAGCTTTATTATATTGTTCTTTTCTGAGTGAATGATCATAATGTCAAAATTATGAGTATGGATTTTGTAACATTTTTCCTTTTTAGTCTTTTGTGTTTGGACTCCTCTAAAGCTTCGTAACTCTTTATAATCAAGTTATATTATCACTGAAAAATATTGATTGAGTCCTTGAGAGTTTGACTGTTTTGATTGTATAATCTTTATGTGGAGAAATGAATTTGAAGGAGCTATTTCAACCTTTTTATGATCTTTTACATCTGTTTCTGGCTCAAGCTTGGATTCTAATGAATTTGGCGCCCCAGATTTCAAAGCAACCTAGACCCCTAAGATGTGCACATCCTTGTCTGGTTGGTCTGGAATCTGACGAGACTAGGTCTATGTGAAAGTTTGAAACACCTTCTCAATAGCCACATCTTTGATGGATAGGACTACCATTGGGATTTTATTGGCTAGGGTCTTTTCCAATAAGTTTAAACGCAAAATATATGCTATCCTGTTGACATTGATTATATTTCTATAGATGGATAATGAGGGTGATATCTGTACAGGGTGGAATACCTCGTCTTGGATGAATCTGATAAGCTATTTGAGCTTGGTTTCGTAGAGCAAATTGATTCTGTCGTTAAAGCTTGTTCAAATCCTTCTATAATCCGTTCTCTGTTCAGTGCTACCTTGCCTGACTCTGTTGAAGAACTTGCACGGTCAATAATGCATGATGCAGTCAGAGTCATTGTAGGCCGAAAGTGAGTTATTCCATTAAAATTTATTCTATCATCAAATTCTGTACTGCAAGTTATTCATAAATATTGTTGAATGTGGGTAGGAATTCCGCTTCAGAATTGATTAAGCAAAAGCTGATTTTTGCTGGAAGTGAAGAAGGAAAGCTTCTTGCTTTACGGCAATGCTTTGCACAGGTGTGCTACCTATTTAAGTTTACAAATGCTTTTGACTAGTTACTCTGTGAAGAAAAGAAAATTAATATAATTTTGACAAAAAAAAAAAACAACATATGTAGCTCAAAGCTGTAAATTTGGGGTTGTTTGTTGAACTCATCAGCTTGTTGTTGAACTCTTGTAACAATACTGCTTGTGTTTGAATGAAGATGCACTGAGATGCCTCTTTCAATTTAGAAACAAAAGACCATTGGCTATCATTTCAAATTGCTGACATTTGAATTCTTTCTGCCAATTTTGATGATATTTGCTTTGTGTATGTTAATTTTGTAAATTCCAGTTATCTGCTAACATTATAAATGCTCAATATTAGTTGTGCTATGTTTTATAGATAAGACCATTGGCCGTCAATTTTGATTGATGACAGTTATGTTTTCAGCTAACTGCCAGTATGTTTTTCTGAACTTGTGTTAGTTTTGTATATTCTATTGTGTTTTAAGGGTCCCTGACCTCCATTAGATTAAAAGCACTCACATCATCAATTGTTTAGTTTGCCCCTGGCAAAATTTTGATATATATATATATATCATCTGTGTATGTCCTTTTTTATTTTCTTCATTCCTTCATCTTTATGGCACTTACAAATTCCTTATGTTCCTTTATTCTAGAGTCTTAATCCTCCTGTACTAGTGTTTGTTCAAAGCAAAGAAAGAGCAAAAGAACTCTATAAAGAGCTGGCATTCGATGATATAAAAGCTGATGTTATTCATGCTGATCTTTCGCAAGAGCAGGTGAACTATACACCATTGCTTTTCTGTATATGATATTTCTCTTTTTGATCATAGCCTTTTGACTTGAACAAGCGGTCCAACTTCACATTTGCATCATATTTTGGGCCAACCCTTTAAATGAGAACCATTATTTTGACACAGTTTTCTCTTCTTTTCTAATAAGAATCTTGGTTTTTCTTTTGTCTTCGTTTCCTTCTCCTTCAGCGGGAAAATGCTGTTGATAACTTCAGAGCAGGCAAGACTTGGGTTTTGATAGCAACCGATGTCATTTCCCGGGGTATGGATTTTAAAGGTGTGAACTGTGTGATCAACTACGATTTCCCCGAATCTGCAGCTGCATACATTCATCGGATAGGTACAAAAACTTGTACCTTACTCCTAATCTCTTCAATACATCAGTTCTTTTCACTCATAAGCCCAATCTTAGAAGCTGATATATCAAGCTCCTCATTCCTTTTGATTCATATTATGACAAGTTCAAGGATATCTGACAAACGAACCTCTCTCCAGCAAAACCTATTAAAAGTTTTGATGCATTGAAAAAATTTCAGCGACCTTCAAGACAATGTTTTACTGACCATTCACATTATTGCACTCTTTACCACAGGCCGGTCAGGAAGAGCAGGGAGACATGGTGAAGCTATAACACTATACACTGAAGAAGATAAACCATTTCTAAGAAACATAGCAAATGTTATGGTGGCTTCAGGTTGTGAGGGTCCATCTTGGATACTCTCACTGCCAAAACTTCGACGGAAAAAGCATCGGCCGCAAAGGGATTCAATATCAACCGCACCCGATGATAATGAAGAATAAAAGTTAAGATTTTGTTTGCTTTCCTTTAGACTCAAGTCATTTAAAGAATGAATTATCATCAAACACTTTGTTGACCTTTTGTTGTGTGTACTTTACTATAATTCAACGTTTTAGTATTGAAAGACTTTGTATTCATGTTATCAGTAACTATTATAAACTTTCTGAACTATAAATAGATTGACCTTTTTGAATCACAGATTCACATGTTCTCTGGGTTGATTTATAGGATTTCATGTATCTGCTTGTATCAATTTTTTTTTTTTTTTTTAACGGTGGCAAGTGTCATTTATTTAAAAAAAGTCAGGGATGTGCATAGATTTGGAGCATAATCGTAAGCTTAACAATGCTTTATGCTTTTACGGTGTGTGGGTTAAAGTTTAATTTTAGGTATCGGTCTGAATAAATATTTTACTTAAGAAATTCGGTATCTATTGGTCAAGAGTTTGTTGGTTGTTTGTATCTTTTGATGCAAAGGGCAATAAAAGAGAGTACCCCGGAATATGTATATTCTTGTGTTTAGTTGGATGTGTGATTTGAAATTTGAATTTATTTATTAAAGAGAAAACTATTTGCATGGGCTATAAAAATGGGTAATTGTTATTAGCGGCCCTTAAAATTTACATTTTTTTATAAATGTTTTATGAAATAGGTATGTTTACTTACATATTTTATATACAGGTTCATCATTGATTGTTTTGGTCTGGAGAAAATACGAAAATGAAAAAATGAAATAATACTTTATGATAAAGGTTAGTGTTTCCAACTAGAATTTTTCTCAAATACATTATTATTATTATTATTATTATTATTATTATTATTATTATTATTATTTTCTTTGGTGAAGTTATTGATCTTTTAAAGGTAATTTTTTTATATTATAAAAAAAATTAATGTGGAATTTTAAAATTCAATATTACAAAATTAAATATGTTTTTTTGACTATAATATTGCTATAAAAATCATATGGGATACCCATGACCATTTTGTCTACTGGCATCCGGTCCCTTATATAGGATGTTTGTTTTGTTAAAGTGATGGGCTTAAATCTCAGTTAACGCAAGTAGAAAGTACTGGTGTTGTAAAGTTTAAATTCTCAAATGTGCTAGTCTGACACGTGGCTTGTTCACATTTTTCTAAAAAAAAAAAAAACCATTTTGTGCTTTTAAATTTTTAACCCGTGAAAGGATATTATAACCACAACATTTCTATATAAAACCATAATTCATTATGCTAAAACCATTGAATATATACCAATGTTCTAAATCCTGACCTAGTGTTGCAACTCAGAAAGGCTCCTGGGTTAAAAGTTGCTAGTCAAATTGTGGTTAAGATGGGGATGGCCTAGTCATGAATATATAATATATATTTTTATAAATTTAATTGTATATAAATATATAATATATATTATAAATTACCAAAATTTAAAAAAAAACAATAATACAAAAATTCAACGACTAAATAGCCTTTCTTATAATTTATAAGTATCAATTTAATATTTTAAATAAAATCCAACAAATATGTTATGATAATCTCACATCCTTAAAATACAAATTAAAATAAAACAGAACATTAAAGAATAAATGAATTTTATACATAACTCCTTGACTTAATCCTATTCAAGTGGAATAATAGTCTTTTATAAAAAAATGAAATAATAAACAAAACATAATAGAATGTATTTTATAAAAAATGTAATAATAGTCTTTTGTTTTACTAGTGTTGTGGTGCAATAACATGCTATATAAATACTTATAAAACTTATTTTACTATATTCATTTAAAAGAAGAAAATAAGGAGAGAAATACAATATTAATACAACAAAGAAATTGATATGAAAGAATGGCACAATAAAAGAATAACAAGAGCAAGATCTGTACATATACACACAAACACAACATTCTATAATAACAGATATATATATATATACAAATAATATATATAGAGGATCAATAATGTAGGAACATTTTTAAATTTAAAAATCTACGGACATGTCACGACAACCGTTAGATCGTCATCTAACGATGGTTGTTATTTTATAATAAATATAACTCCGGAGACGGGGTCAGTAATGTTAACTCCACTTCCAGAGTTAGTAATGAAATAGTATCCATTAGATAAGTGATCTAATGACTGTTATGGGAATATTCCTAGATTCGTTTTCTGGGGACGTTCCCAAAAAAACATATTGTCTATATATATATATAATTAAACTCCTTCAGAGTGCCTAGCTGAATCATTTGTAGCTGAGACGCCTGCATGAATGGTTCCTATGCAAAGAAGTTGTGTGCCACTCAATATTATCATCAATGTCTCCATTGCCCTCTGCACTCAACCAATTTATTTATTTATTATTTTCTGATTTAGATATAAATCATATAATAATTTTTTCAATTTTGAAAATTTTAAAAACTCAAATAATTTTAAATAAAGAATATTATCTTACCAAGCTTGCAGGCCTATCACCAATGCTGATTTCCTTGCATGCCAACCTACACAATTCAATAAAAAAGATTAGTTTATCCAAAATAATTTCACCTGAAAATAATTGGAAGTTTTGATTTTGATTTTGATTTCTTTTATTTTTGTAGAGTTTATTTAATTAATTATGTATAATTATTAATCAATACTTAAAAGAATATTAATAAAAGTTTCATATAAAATTCCATGTCAAAACAAATTCAGATTAATTTCAATAACTCAAATTGATTTAAAAAAAAAGAAAGAAAGTTAACAAAGAAAAAAAGGTAATTTTGTCATTTAAAAGAGATGAATTTAAACTTTTACAATATATATATTATTTTTTATGGGATACAAATGTGATTTTCTGAGAATAAATACATAATTACTCATTTTCATAAAAAATAATACTTAGTGCCCTATATTTAGAAATTTAAACTTCAAATTCTATAAAAGAAAAAAAAAACCCAAATTACCCTTTTCCCTCTCCCAACATACATGATGAAGAGAAGATATATTGAAGGGTAGTTTGGTCTATTAGATTTTTTTTATTTCAAATTTCAAATGATAAATAAGTAAATAAACAAAATAATTCATATGAGTTTATTAGTAAACATGAACTCTACTTTAAATAAATAAATGATGACATTAAACTGAGTCAAAGTAGAATCACAATATTGAATAGTTCCCCTTCATATTATTTATAAAACCATTTATTATTTTGTTTTTATATATTTTTTGAAAAAAATTCTCAAAACATTATAATTTTTATTTTTATTTTTATTTTTATTTTTATTTTTATTTTTATTTTTATTAAAAAATTAAAATAATAATAATAAAAAAAAAGGAGTACCCCATTGCAAGGAGAGTGAGAGCCCAAGCAGTGAGGGAAGAAGCAGCGGCGGATAACAAGCTTGATGGCTTCCATTCCAACACATCATAAAGCCCTGAAAATGATGATGCTATTCCAACAAGACCAGCCAAAAGTGACAAAATTACAAAAAAACCAGTGGCCAAATTCCCAATTGGGTAATATATTGGGAATATCTTTGCTGGCACTGAAAGCCCCTTCACTGTCCAAAAAATAATAAATAAATAAATAAATGAAAAAAAAACACCTTTTCATATTTGTAGTTACTAATATACCTTTTATAAAAATGATATTTTAAATTAAATATTTGTAAAATGATGAAAGTATTCTTGTCTACTTCTCTTTAAAATTAAAAAAAAAAAAATCAAGGATCAACATGTTCTATTATAAAAATTTTAAGTTGATTTTTTACTTAAAAAAAATATATGAGCAAATAATAGTGTTATACCAGATTTTGCAATGACAATTGCCTACTTTTTTATAAGGGTATATATGTAACTTTCTTTTTAATTAACTAGTTCTGAAAATAAATTTGCATATTTTTTTTTATTTTTAAAACATATATATAGACCCTACATTTTAACCTAAATTTTATATCATGCAAACCAAGCACAATAAAGGCATCTCATATATTTCTATTAATTTTTCAAAATGCAAATATTATGTAAGATATATAAAAATAACAAAATAAGATTTGTTCATGCACACCCTCACTAAAACCTTATTGCATATATATTCTTGTAAACAGTTAAAATTACATCAACTCCTCTAAAACCATTATTAAAAAAAAAACACTCAATTATTAACGTTTACATATATAAATAATCTTATATATATATATATATATATATATATATATATATATATATATATATATATATATATAAGATTATTTATATATACCTATTTTGATTATCTGAATATTCAGCTAAACCTATTTTCTTTCTATTTTAAATAAACACAAAAATAAAAGTTTTTTATAAATACAGATATACCCAATACATGGAAACTCATTGTCCATGGATTAAAAAAAATAAAAAATAAAAAACCTTTCCAACATCAAAATCTATATACATGCAAAATTATCATTATAAGAAAAAAAGACCTTTTCAACATCCAAATATATATACATGAAAAATTATCATTTAAAAAAAAAAAGAAAAAAAGAAAAAAGAAGAGTACCTGCTTCAGGAGTTTCATTGATGCCATAATTAAGAGCCCAAGCAGCAAGAGCCAAGACAATGGCATACATGAGTAGGTTAATAACAAGGATAAAACATGTTAAGGGCTTGGTACCCTCTGAACTCATTTTTAATGCTTCCTATTTCTACTTCCATTTCAAACAAATGCATATATGTATATATACATATACAAAGAGAAGAGGTGTGATTCTTTAGCCAAAGAAAACATAGGAATCAAGTTGTTGTTCTGATGAGAAGGAAAGAATTATCACTTTTTGAATAATAAAATGTTTTAAAAAAGTGATGATACCATGCTTGGATGGAAGGATGTAATTTTAGTTGGCTGTGTGGAATAATTTTTTATCTGATTTAATACCTATTTTATTAATATTTAACTAAAAAAATTATGTATGTTTAATTGTGTCCCATGCTTTGTGTTTTTATTCATTTTGATAATTACATTTTTAGAATATTTAATATAATTGTTATTTGCGATACAATCTAAAGGTATAATTACTTGCGATATAAAATTTAATGTATCAAAATAATTATATTAAAATTTAATATAAAAGTGCTTATGTGCTCGCTAATTCACAAGGAAAGAATAGGCCAAACAAACATTCAATAAACAAACAATATTTAATGTGGTTTGACTTAAAGCCTATGTTCACGATCAGAGGTGGCCAAAAAATTTCTCCGTAATTGTTAGAGCTAGAGTTCTATAATTCTATAATTGGTATTATTTAACACGTGCATAAAATGATGTGGCAAAAGAGATGATATGACAAACAAGATGACATTATCAGGTAGTAAGACACATGTGATATGGCAAAGAGAAATGATCTTTGGAGAGTTTATGTTTGGTAATGATATTAGATTTAGAAGATCTTTCTTGAAGACCATATGGAGGATAGTCTAAAGAAGAGCGTAAGTTATTTTTGGTAAGTGCAAGTAAGTAAAGATCATGTCCATATGGAGGCAAAGCCAAAGGAAGACACAAAACTATTTATAGCCAGATCTATTTGAAGACCAAGCTATTCAAGGATAGAGCTACTTTTGGCAAGAACATATATTTGGAGATGACTAAAGCCTAAGCTTTGAAGATATTAAAGATCATGCTTGGAAGATATTGAAAATCAAACTTGGATGAATGGAGATCAAGTTTGGAAAGAAGATTTTGAAAATCTTTGAAGACCATCTTTGCTGAGATGGAGACGTGCCTTGGTGAGTGTAACCCTTAGGAGAGGGACCTACTGATAAGATGTGAGGAAACAAGCTACTTGCCAGCAGTGGGTGCTTAGGAGGAGTTGACTACATCGACTTGGACTGGCACAATCATGAGGACTGGGGGCATCACAAGGTCACGTTGCAACGAAAGCTAGAACTCAATCAGGATCAGCTGCGTTACAAGCTAAGTTATAGCATAAGTTGCAATGTCTAATTTTAGAAGGTGTCTAAGTTAGGAAGCCACGAAGATTCTAAAAGCTAGAGATGTTATTTTTGGGACATAGAGATGTCTATATAAGAGACTTTGCTATGAGATTTAAGATGAGCCACCAGAAAGAGTCCCTTGGTTAAAGGTGAGTGAGAGTAGGCATTGGACAATCTAAAAAGAGTTACTCTTTATGTTTGTGAGAATGAGTATGAGAGTTGTACTCATTGTATTTCATCTCTTTTAGTAAATTGTTAATCTCCAGGCTTGGTCCCCAGACATAGATAAGTTGTGTCAAACTTGGCAACCAATTCATGTGTCTCCTTTCTCTTACTTGTTTGTTTTTATATTGAGTGTGTGTACTTATATTACATGAGAGATTGAGTGAAAATCACTATACTAGTACCCATCCGGAACTAACAGTAATGTTAAAAAATGAAGAGTACAAACTTTACAAAACTTAGATCTATCTATGGCTTCACAAATAAGAAAAAATAATTGTCAAAGAAGTTTATAAGCATAAAAGACAAGCTTATTCTTTCTTTTCTTCACTTTTTTGAAGAATCAAACGAAGCTCCTTGGATTTTCCAAGTTGATTTCAAGCTTTCCTCTTCAATTGCTTAGTCCATACTCAAATTCCTAATATTTGCACCATCTTGAACAGGTCCGTGTATACATGAACACTTACACTACACATATAAATAGTACTATATTGGAAATTTGAACCCACAACCACAACAAAAAGCAGATGTGATATAGTCAATTAAAAATAAAGGCAAGTAGGAAAAACATATGCTATTTATTTATTTATTTTTAATATTGAAGATGGCCAAACTAAACATTTTTAATATTTTGATAATTTTATACTTATGAAAAATTTGAAATATATTTTAAAATATTCTAAATGATAATTTATTTTTTTATTAAAAATACTGGTAATTACCAAAGAAACCCCCAAAGTTTACAATATTCACAAAAAAACCCCACGAATTTTGATATCCCTAAAAAACCCCTCCTTTTCTATAGAATGAATTTCAAACCCCCAGGGCTGTAACGGAGATTGACGGAGTTAAATTTGAATTTATTTGACGAAATTCCCCTTACGTGGGAAGTTGTGAAATCGCGACTTGGTTTGACGGTAATGCCCTTACGTGGAATGATGTTACCGCTTATAGAGGAAGCGGGTTATTTTTCTTTGTTTATTACCGAAAGAACACCATTTACGCCGCCGGTTAACTGCGATCATCGCCTCTTCATCTTTTCCGTTTCTGAAGTTGTCGTTGTTGGCTGGGTTATTTGCGATCATCTCCTCTTCACCTTTTCCGTTTCCGAAGTTGTCATTGGCTGGGTTATTTGCGATCATCGCCTCTTCACCCTTGTCTGGAAGGAGAACTCCCGCTCAAGGCTTCGGAATTTCATCAGTTTTCACACCAAGGTAAGGAGGCCGTTGATGAATCTGATGATTGGCTTTTCTGTGTGATAAATCTGATTTTGTGTTTTATAATGTTGTCTCCGTTTAACAATTTATGTCTCCGTTTAAGTATTGAGTTTACTGTTTAACTATTTTGCTTTCTGTTTAACTATACGACTCTAAACAGATGTATTGTTCTTCTTGTAGGGTTTTGGTCATGGCAGTCAACCTAGTTAACGGTCGATGCTACTTGACACCTGTTGTCGAGACTCTGAGTGAATTGAAAGCTCACATGAGTGGACGTCACTGGGAAATCATTAGAAGGACACCGTTCGCGGCTTTGATCGAGATTGAAGCCGTCCTCCAAGAGAGAACCCTTCTTGATTCTCTGCTGCAGAGGTTTGATGACCGCAGCAACAAATTCAGGATCGGGGCAAGCCTGGTCAGTTTCAGGCCTCAAGATGTGGCTCTCATCCTGGGGCTATGGTGTGTTGGAGACGCTGTCGTGTTCTACAAGAAGAAACCACGCTCGGCATTCGAATCGAGGTTTCTATCAAAAGCGTACGAGAGAAATAAAGACTCCATCAAGAAAACACTTGAGCAGCTAGTTTGGCAGAAGGGGGAAGAGGAGAATTTTGTAAAACTCCTCATGGTGTACCTCATGGGTACTATCCTCTTCCCGAACACCTCCTGCTCTGTTCCAATCTGGATCGTTGACTACGTCGATGACCTAGCGGGCATGGGACGATATGCATTGGCGCAAACGACCCACAAGTGGATGATGGAGGACATTCCACAAGCGGCCGCTCGAGTGCAAGCGAGGTGCGCCGGGAACAAGACCAACACGGGGTATGTCAAAGGTTGCTCGGTTGCGCTAACGACTTGGTTGTATGAGCTCACCGGAATCGGCAAGAAGATTCGTTTTGGCAAGACCCCGAGGATCCTGTGCTACGGTGAGAACAGCTACCGGAAGCAAGTGTCCACGGGAAACTTATTTTCATCTTTTGAAGGAAAAGAGGTAATAAATTGATTTAAGTATTGTATTTGTCGTTTAACAAACTATATTAATGTTTAACCATATAATTTAACCTTTAACTATATTGGTTATTGTTTAACTGAATTGGTTTTGTTACAAACATAGTATTTAGTGTTTAACAGTATTGTTGTATACAATTGTCAGTTTCCGGAATTGGTCGCCGCGAACCAGGACGAAGAAATATTTCTTGGGGCGAGGCGTGTCGGTGATACAACTACACACGGAGGTGATATTCCCGCTCCCGTTCCGTTGGCGTCAAGGAGAGATGATCGGCCAACATCCTCGAAGCGCGTCCGACGCCGACCACCTTCTCAGAGCCCACCCCGCGCACGGACTGATCGGCGACGGGCAAGCCCCCCTCCACCCCCACCGATAGCAACATCCGATGACCTGACCGCACGTCTATTGCAAGCGTGCGAGATATTGACTGTAGAGTTCCCCAGGCTTGTTGCTCGCGTGGCTGCTCTGGAGGCACGGTCACAGGCCGATGTTGACGCAAGAGCCCCCCTCCATCCTCCGGGTGACTGTGCTACCATCTCCGATGACGACGTCATTGCGAAAACAGTCCCGCGAGGCCGACGTCGGAATAGGCTTGCGTGGAAGGAACCGACAATGTCGCTGCCTTCGCCGGCAGACGTCGTCGCAACGGAAGCACCAATTGATGTTGAACCAACAATGGCTGAGGCTCAGCCAACTTTAACTCCGAGCGCGCCATTGGAAAAGCCGTAAGCACTGTATGCGCCGGCTGCACTGGCTGTGGCCCTGCCTGTCGATGCCACTGGCGATATTGACAGGATAATAGAATCTCTTGCCAGTGAAGTCCCTTCGTTGGAGGCACTGGCACCGGCAACGAAGGAGAATACCATCCAGGCGGTGATTTCCGTAGAAACGGAGAAAGACCTTGGCTTATTACCGGTAGCGGCACCGGCAACGAAGGAGGACACAATCCAGGTGACAGTATCCCTGGAATCGAACAAAGACGCTGTCGTGTTACCGGCACCGGCACCGGCACCGAATAAAGACTCTGTGGCAGTACCGGAGTCTAATAAAGACGTTGCAGCAGCTACCGGAAATAAACAGGTTGCCACCGAAGGGCAAGGAGTTGTCAACGAGCGAAGAACGCTCACTCAAGCTGAGAGGACACTCCTTGCAAATCAACAATTCGATGACGTGCCGAAGAACTTTCTTCCGAAGAAGAAGAAATATACCAGGTTACCGCGTCTTTCGCAATTCGAGCAGGAAATCATATCAATATTCTTGAACTATTATATGGACTCGTAAGTTACGTTTAACTATCTATGTTATTAATTAAGTACTTTAAGTTTATATTTACCTATCCGATGTATTATTTAACTAGGTTATATATGTGTTTAAGTATGTTACTTAGTATGTAATTTGTTTTATTTTTTGTTTAAATATCAGGACTGTCGTATGGAGGAATGGCTATGTTTACACTACACGAGCCACCGTGTTCACGTTGTTGGACGGGAAGGAAATGGTGACAGACGACGTTGTCGACATTCTCGTCTGCATCATCCAGAAGGCGCTGAAGAGATCGCGGTCTCCTTATAAGAAACGCGCTGCCATCACCCGGCCACTGGCCCTGTGCCTGTTCAAACAAGAGGACACGGTGGAACACTCTCTCAGCATGATCGACGATGCTGCGCGGAACGTCCATGATGTCGACATCGTAATCATGCCAATAATTTTAAATAGCCATTTCCACGTCGTCGTTCTGGACAACGTCAAACGAGAGTACAGGCATTACTCCTCTTGCGAGAGTGAGGAATACGACAGAGACGCGATCGATATGGTGAGCTACAGGTCACGTATAGCACACACATCGGAGTTCGTATTTGTCCATACTAACTTTAAAGCTTATTTCGTTACAACAGAAACTATTCGAAAATTGCGTTGAGATGGAATTGGGCGTGTCGGCGATGTCCTCGTATCCCATGATTCACGATAGGAGTGCTCCACGACAAAAAAAAGAAAGTGTCGACTGCGCAGTGTACGTGATGCGGTTCATTGAGCAAATTCTAAATGGTGAAAAGCTACGCCTACCACAAGCGGATGTCCCTTACCTAAGAGCGAAGTTTGTCGCACGCATACTCATCGATGGGAGTCCAGCCGGTGTCAGCGACAAAGCCGAGAAGAGTACCGCATCCGATGCACAAGTATAAATTAGTTTGTTAAATACAATGTAAATTTTCTTCTTCAGTTATAACTTTGTAAATATATGTTTGACTATTAATGTTTGTATTTAAATAAAAAGGTCTATGTTTAAATATCAATATCTTCGCTTACGTAAGTAGGCTTCTGTGCTATAAACACTGATTGAGAAATAGAAAAGTTTTTGTTTGAACTCTGCATGGGAAGTCGTGGGACTGCAACGTGGTATGATCGTAACGGTCACTGCAATAATTTCTCCGTGTTGGGAGGAGAACAGGGATTTTGAGATATATTCTCTTCTCGGCACTGTACGAGCGGAGTTAACCATTCGGTCACTGTCTCGACGGAGGGCTTATGGCGGCAACCCTAGTCAATGGCCGATGCTCCATGACAGCGGTGGCAGACACGATGGCTGGCTTGAAGGTTTACATGAATGGACAGCACTGGGAACTTATACGATTGACACCGTTCGAAGCATTTACTGAGGTGGGAGCGGTATTCCACGATAGGGCCCTTCTTGATTTTTTGTTGCAAAGGTACGATGACCGCACTAATAAATTCAGGATCGGGGCAAGCATGCTAAGTTTCAGGCCTGAAGATGTCGCCATTGTTCTTGGTCTGCATTGCGATGGAGAGGAAGTCGTCTTCCAGAAGAAGAAATCACGCTCATCTTTCCAAGAGAGGTATTTGTTAAAAACCTACGAGAGACACAGCGACTCTATCAAGAGCACTCTTGAGCAACTTGTTCGGCAGAGTGGAGAAAAGAAAAATTTCGTGAAATTCCTGATGGTGTACCTCATGGGTACAGTCCTCTTCCCAAATACGTCATGCTCGGTGCCAAATTGGGTCGTTGATTACGTCGATGATCTACCTGGCATGGGCCGATACGCTTGGGCGCAAGCGACGCACAAGTGGCTTATGGATAACGTCCCACTAGCTGCCGCAAGAGTGCGAGCA
Source organism: Dioscorea alata (assembly GCA_020875875.1). NCBI lineage: Eukaryota > Viridiplantae > Streptophyta > Magnoliopsida > Dioscoreales > Dioscoreaceae > Dioscorea > Dioscorea alata. The sequence continues at coordinate 5,077,446 of CM037017.1, read as the reverse complement.
AGATGCGCCGGGGAGAAGATCCAGACGGGGTTCGTGAAGGGTTGTTCGCTCGCATTGAACATATGGTATTACGAGCTAACCGGCTGCGGAAACAAAGTGAATATTAGCAAGACACCAACGATGCTGTGTTACGACAAGCAAGGGTCTATACAAACCATTTTGCCATCTGGAAGGAAAGGAGGTACATATACCGAAGTCTTTATTTAACTATATGGAGTAATATTTAACTATGTCATTTAACGTTTAACTTTTTACTTCTTCGTTTAACACGACATGGTCTCCACAACTTTATCTGATGTATGTTAGTTTCGTGAGCTGGTTACCGCGAATGTGTATGCGAATGAAGATATAATTGTTGGGGCCACCCACCAGATAATGCAAGATGAAACTCCAATCTCTTCCGAGCGCGTAAGCCCCCATTCACGTACTACGGCCCCACAGACCTCGGCAGCCACCCCGACGGCACAAAGCGACGATGTCACCGCACGTCTGCTGCAGGCGTGCCAGTTATTGACAACCGAGTTCCCTCAGCTTGTTGCTCGGGTTGGCGCAATGGAAGGACGGGCACAATCGACTGCGCCGTCCATACAAACAAATGAACTTCCCGATTCGGATGCACCGGAGGTAGTCCCGGCGAATGCGGGGGCCTTCAGTGAGATGAGCTCGGAAATTGACTCCGATGAGGTTATTGGGGTCTCCATTCGAAGACGGTCACACTCGAGGAGACGTACAAAAAAAACAAAAAGAACGAAGCGAATCTACCCGCAGGCTGCCGACGAGACAATGCCAGCATTACAGACAGACAGAGATCCGGGGAACGATGTCGTAGTCGCTATATCGCAGACAGACAATAGCAACAATGAACCATACGACCAGGTACGGCACGACTTCATTCCAGTGCAAAATACCCCGGGTACTCGCGTCTCGACATATTCGAGCAAGAGTTAATAACGATCTTCGCCAACTGCTATATTGACGAGTATGTATGTAGTTCGTACATGTGAGGTTAAATATTAACATTACGCCTTAGAAATTGACATTATCCTTTAGCACTATATTTTGACGTTTAACTTAAGCTTTCAACATATAAATATTTCTGTCTTTGTTTAACTAGAGCTGTTACCGTTTAACCGCAGCACCGTCGTCTGGAGTAATGCCTTTGTCAGCGCCACACGAGGACAACTATTCACTCTGCTAGAAGGGAAGGAAATGGTGCCCGAGGAGTTGATGGACGCGTTCGTATGCATAATGCAAAAGTCCATGAAGAGGGTACCATACCCTTATAAGAAGCGCGCCTCCATTACACGTCCACTAGCACTGTTTATGTCCAAGCAACCTGACGCGTGTGAGTTGTCGCTCGATATGATCGGAGACACCACGCAAAACCTGCATGAAGTTAACATTGTTATCTTTCCAATAATCATGAACGGCCGCGTCCATGTGGTGGTGCTGGACAATGAGAAGCAGGAATACAGGCATTATTCCTCATGCCTTTGCGATGATTACAACAGAGACGCGTTTGAAATGGTACGTTCCTTAGACATAGTCACAGTTTCATAAATAGTAATTTAATAGCATCAGGTTGTATATCTCAACAGCGGAGACTATTTGACTACTGTGTCGATATGGAGTTCGCCGACGCGGTGACTATGCTGTACCCGCTAATTCACGATGGTGACACCCCACCACAGAGACGAGGAAGTGTCTACTGCGCTGTTTATTTGATGCGATTTATCGAGCAAATGCTCGAAGGTGAGGAGTTACGCGTTGCTCAAAAGGATGTACCATATTTCCGATTAAAGTATGTTGCCCGCATACTTTTTGAAGGTCGAAGAACCGGGATCTTAGAAAGAGGCGAGTCTTCGACTAGGGAGGGGAAACCGACTTGAGTTATTATTTTAAATTATTCTTTTTAACTAAATATGTTAATTTTCAAACCCACTTGTTTCTGTATAACTATTGCCGTCTTTGTTTAAATAATGCGGCTCTGTTTAATAGACACAGTTTTATTCTTGAATTTAACATGTTTATTGAGAAAACGATAATAACTTTATTGTGAAAACGAGAATAACTGGTTACATATCAAAAATGGACACGCCTTGCGCAACTTCATCATCATCGTCTTCGTCTTCAAACGTGAATTTAACAGGTTTGCTTTTTGTTAAGCAAGTGTGTATTCCACAAGGTCACAGTATTGCGCAACTTCATCATCATCGTCTTCAAATAGCTTCATCTTCGCACATCTGATCACCCAGGGGATGCAAAAATGGATGGGACATCTGATCACCCAGGACATGCGTCTTGGCTGCTTCGATAAGCAATGTAATCGTTGGAATCTTGGAAATCAGAACCAGCGCTGGTGGTTGTTCAATCTGCAAACCAAATTCATGTCTCACAAATTGAACAACCACTAGGTATACTTCTGAATTCCGAGGAGCAAACAATTACACTGCCAATCGAAATAGCCAAGACGGATCCCCTGGTCGAGCAGATGTCGCATCGATTGTTTTTGTAACTCTATAATCTAGTCACTCCACTCGAAGGCAATTTATAAAGTAGACGGGAAATGGAACGGTCGTTGAACTTGGCTTCTTGAATTCAGGAGATACATTAAATGTCTTTGAATGAGAATTCCAAGGGTCGATAAATTTTGACCGGAAAACTACGCTTTCGTGTTATATTTATTACATTTCTATGTTATACTTTAAACAAAACGTTCTCCAGTTATATATAACTTAAACCACTTAACTATTATCGTCTCTATTTAACAAACAGATTTACTCAATAATATAATATATTTATGTTTACACAAAACGTTAATCCATAAATATCAAACATGTAGACGTAAATATGCTACTTCTGGTTAAAAAAAGGTGCTTATTTACAATGGCTAGTCGGCGACAGGTTCATTACAAGATCTACGATTATGGCCGGAGGCGTGGCAGCGACTGCACCGTAACTCGTGGACCTCGGACTCTTGCGACTTGATCCGCTTCCGTCTGGGTCGCCCAGGTTGCCTTCTCGTCGCAGGCGGACGCAGATGGAGTTCTCGATTGTCGTCCGTAGGCTTGTCATCGTTTGGTATAGGAAAAATAGCGTCCCTATACACAAGTTTGTATGTCTCCACGGTGAAGTACCGGCTAATAAATTGATGAACGTTGGTGTCTGTCTGCATTATTGCAGCGCAAGTGTGTGTGCCACCTGTGACATGAGCATGTTCTACCCGATAGATCGACGGAGTTGCTGCAATGGTCAAGGACTTCATAACGATCATCGACACAACGACCAACATAAAGATTTCGGCTTTCCGCAACCAGTTCGTCTACCTTCTTATGTATATCGGGGCACAAGTATGTGTCCCATTTGTTCTCTTGCTCACGACGGGTGCATAACATCCGCATTAATTTGAACCTGTATCATAACAAATTATAATTGATTGTTAAGGTAAGCAAAGAATAGGTAAACATAAACGTGGATAGTTAAACGAAAACAATTATATTTAAATAGTAACAAACGTAGTTAAACACAGACCATTGTAGACACATGTAAAGTAAACTAAGTTAAAGACGGACGAAGATGTTTAAACAGATCGAAGGAATCAAACATTCAAATACCGTATGGAGTCGACCATTCTCGTCACGGGTAAATGGCGAGCTTCTTTTATCCACGCATTGAAGGACTCTGCGATATTTGAATGCATATTGCCCCAACGTTGTCCTTTGAACAAAAAATTACACCAATGTGACAAATCTGACTTTTGAAGCAGCCAGCGATGTGCTTCTAGTGATATGGCCCGCAATTCATTCACCGTATCATCAAATTCTTTACTCGTTGATGCCCACGCAATACGAAAGTATATGGACCAACACTCGTCCTTCAATGCCCTACCAAGTCCGCCATTGGCTTTCATAAAATTAGCCTCCAAGTGTCGAAGGCAATAGGCATGTGGGGAAGAGGGGAAGACCCTAGCAATGGCGTTCACAAGCCCCTTAGACCTGTCCGACACAAACGTAATAATCTTTTCATAATCGCCTTCATCGTATAACGCATCACCTAACTTGGAAATGAACCACGTCCAATTCGCATCTGTCTCGTTGTCGACGATACCGAAGGCCAAGTGGAAAAACCCATTGTTTCCATCTTTGCCTGTGGCGCCCAGCAACGTGCCACGATATTTTCCAAGAAGATGGGTACCGTCGACAAACAGCAGCGGCCTGCAACCCCGCTTGAATCCCATGATACACGCACAGAACGAGAAGAATGCACGTTTAAAACGGTCACCGTCTCTTTCTACAATCGCAATGCTGCCGGGATTTGTCTCAGCCACCTTATCGACGTACCAGAGCAGCAGATCATAGCTGGAGACGTCGCTGCCGTCGAGGATCACCCGGGCACGCTCTTTACCCAACCAGGCTTGCTTGTATGGAATGTGGACACCGTGTTCCCGTAACATGTCCTTCTGAATGTCGATTGGCCTGTACAATGGCTGGCCTTTAAGCTTATCAATTACTCGAGCGCTTACCCATTTTTTCGACGCTTTAGGATGTGACACCGAGCCAATTCCACCACCGCAAGTGTGTGACGGGTGCATTGTCTTTATTCTGAACGTATTTTTATTGTATTTCTTTGATGCATGAAGGCGCCAGCGACAACCAACGGCAGCGCATTCTACAGTCACCCTGTGCTTCTCATTCTTTATGAATTTGAAGTCAAAATTTCTCTTGATTGCAAAATTCTGAAGCGCGTCTCTGAAATGTTCAACGTCTACGAAACGTTGTCCGATATCCAACGACAACACTTCGGAATGATCCAAGGAGGACGGAAGGCATGCTGCAGCGTCCGGGTCGCCATGAGATGGAACAGGTGCGCTGGCAGAATCAGAATTCCTGCCAACACTTCAGTCAAACGGAAAACATCAGTAACTTAATCGGAAACAAAATAAGTTCACTTCAAACAAGTATATTTAAACTAAAACATAATAAGTTAAACACAGACACAAATTTTTAAACGGTAAAATATATGTTTAAACGGGAACGGGGATGAGACCGGTTAACAAGCATAACTTATTGGTTTACAACGGGAACTTATTTTTTAAACGGAAACTGGAATACTTAGCGTAAAAATATAATAATTAAACGATAACTATAATAATTAGGCGAACACATATGACTTTAAGAGTAAAGAAAAAGGATAATAACTTTACAATGACAAGAATTCGTTTTGACTATGATGCGACAATGGCACATCATCTGTCTCAACAACGAGATCGACTGCAACGCATTTGAAGAGTGAGTATACATGACACATGCGCTCGAAGTCAACCTCATTTTCTATTGGACAAATCGTTTTATGTCCATCGGGTGTGATAAACTTCACCCTAACATGGGAAACATCAAGACCCCATCGGTCACATATCTCCGCTAAGATTTAATCCCAACAAGTCTGTGCCGTGAACACTAGCACTCGTCCCTCCCCGTTGTATCTTGCAATTGCACAAAAACTCTCCATTAAAAACCTGCATGTAAATAAATATAAATTGGTACTCTCTCTTAAAGGATGATCAAACTGATGGAAAGGAAGACATTCTCACCTTATCTCCCCTTATCGGACAACCGGCGGAGTTCAAAAGAATGCAAACGATGACACTTCCAAACTTTGTTTCAGAAAATTCAATGCAAGAAGGAATGAAAAAGATTGATAAAAGCCAAATAAAAAATGTTTAACATGATGTGACTGGGCGGTTTTTTTCCCACCATTTACAAGGGTACACACGGAATTTCACAGCATAAACCTTGTACAAATGAACGACAGGGGGTAAAAAAGAATTCAAACACTAACGGAAGGGCTTTCTGGGGTATTACAAACTTGCAGGGGCTGTCTGGGAAATTTTGTAATTCGCGAGGGGTGAATAGTAATTTTCCCTTAAAAATAAATATTCTTCAATATTCGTAAAAATATTTAATTTAGGTAATCAAAATGTTCCTTAAAAGAAAAGGTTTGGTGGAATAACTTTTTTGGGTGTTTGGTTGACATCCCCAAGTTTGGAATTTCTTGTTTTGGAAATATTATAAAAACCTTGATTAGGGTTAAGAGTTTGGATTTAGAACTATAAATGAAAATGTTTACCATCTTAGATATATTTTCTGAGTTTACATTTGAAACTATTGTCATTAAAAAATAATTTATAAATAATAAAATCATAATTAAAAAAAAAATTCCCACTCTTAGAAATGGACTAGCTAAAAGTTTGAAAATTTGAAATGTATTATCAAATAATTTTTTTCTAGCAAAATTTTCACTCCAAATATCACACACCAAGAATTGGAATCATTTGTCAATCTCTACAAAAATTCTTGTTTAACTGCATATTGAGACTAATGATTGTAATAAACACTCAAGAACATCGACAAATTATTTTCCATTCATGACCCATTGTTTCAATAAACCTCGACAACAAACAACAGAGATGCTAGCACAGAACAAAGAAAGTAATAATAGTAATAACATCAATGAGAAATTTCGGTTTTTCTTTTTTTTTCTCATCAAACTTGTAGCTGCAACTTCTTCGCAGCCAGCGCCTCGGCCTCTAAAGTCGGCTCCCAAAGAATAGTCGTCTCCGCCAGCAAGGAGGTCACCACATATGGGTCCATGTTTGATGCCGGACGACGATCTTCCAAGTAACCTTCGAAAATTATAGAGAAAGAAGTCACAAACAACGAATTAACTAAGTTTTGATACCATATTAGATACAAACCAAACATGTGTCACTTGTAGCATACCTTTGCCTCGTTTCTCAGTGTCACGCCCCACACGGATTGAGCATCCACGATTCGCCACTCCCTGATAATCATATCATAAAAGTTTAGTTGGAACAGATTAATGAATTCTCCGATGGGATTTCATAAGAGTGTACCCAAGAGAATGTGTCGATGCTGGCAGTCTCATGCTTGCCGGTCAATCTCCTTTCATTTCCTTCTCCGTATGCGCTAATATGTTCTTTGTGTCGAAGGGATAAGTTGAGAATAGCCTTCTTAATCACATCAAAACCGCCGTCTTCACGCATGCTCTTGGTACTACATAACAACATTTTTCGATAATTCGTATTTGCACACATTGAGGAAAAATCGGTAAAACAAAAGCAATATTGCAATAGTAATATTCATTTGGTAAGCCCCAACGAAAATAATCTCTATCAACTAAAACCAAGGTATTTTTTTTCCTTGATCACTGGCTTTAGTTTTTTAAATTAGCATAAAATCTATCTTTTTTTTTCTTCTAATGTTCTTGAATTTAGTTCAAAGATGCAATCAATGTGTTTGTTTATCTATCAAGTGTATTTGAGTCAATGGCCAGGTTTACCGAAAATTATGACAACAATCTTGAATACCTGAAGTTGGTATGACATCCAGCACCATTCCAGTCACCCTAAGCATGAATACAAGTACAAAACATTAGTACTTTTCAATTGATACAGAAACATTATTGAAATGTTGGATGCCCGTACCTCTATCGGTTTGGGATCGAGGGAGAGCACAACCCCAGCTTGTTCAGTGATTCTCTGTAAAGGAAGATGATTCAGTTTTCCAAATCATTTAGAAATCAAAAGATGCTATTTTTTTTGGTTCTAAGCCACTAATTTATAATGACATTGCATCTCATGTCTCAATTCTGGATGCCAAAATGGAAAAAGTTGTCCACATGTGCATCCACATCCGATGCCACAACAGCATAAACGAACACCTCAATGTTTACCATATGGTGGTATTAGTCACCGTGATGAACAGAGGAATTAAAACAAACATTCTTATTTTCACCTGTTTTTGGGAAAATAAAGCTTTTGTTGTGTTCATCTCAATAAATCAAAGAGTTAATGGCGAAAGGAATCAGATGAATTACCTCAAGGAGATATCTGGAGCACCATATATGGTCTGCAGCATCAATTCCCACACTCGGTCCAACTTGATACTCCCACTGCAGAGTGTATATAAGATGCATGAATATAACTGAAAAGTGCAACTCTGTTTGTGGTAAAATATCTGGCAATAACCAATTTTATGTAGATTTATAATGTATATAAACAGATGAAAAAAAAACTCGACTCTGATATGAAATATAGACGCTTTTTCAATTATTTATTCACCTAAAAGTCTCTATATGAAGCTAAAGAAAAGCCTGAAAATGAAAAATGAAAAAGATAAACGAAAACTGAAATGGATGGGACATGAATGCGGAGAAAGGAAAAGAAAATTTCACCTGCCCAGGCATAACTTCTCCATTAGTTCCGCTAATGTTGATTCCAGCATACAAACAGGCCTTATAGTGAGCATCTGAAATGTCGCGTCCAAATGACTTGTCTGCCCCTGCTGCGCAGTAGTATGGACCCTGGAATGTTTCGATGAAATCATAATCTACTTAGACGTCATATTTAATTGACAAATAGATTAGCATAATGTACTGAGCTACATCAGGCTCATACATAAATAGATATATGATATTTTCGGTACTTACTGACAATTTTAGTTTGTCAACCATATTAAATGTAATTTTAGCATTAGAACTAGCAATAAATGTACCTCTATATATATAAAAAAAAAAAAAAAAATTAAGCAAAACTCTTCAAGAAAGATAAATTTTGAAGATGGACAAGGTGCTACAAAACAAAATGCAACTACTTGATCCCACTACCATTATCGACTAAGCTACATCACACTCTATAACTTTAACCAAGAACCATGCAATATATATGTGTGTGAGTGTGTGTATATATGAAACAAACCTGAGGACCAGGATATCCTCCAACAGGCCAGCCAAGAGGCCACTTTACATTTGATTGCAGTAATGTGTACTCCTGCTCAATGCCATACCTGCAAGGTTTAAATCAACTAACGTTATGAAAATAATCTTTTACTTAAGTCCATAATTTTGGTAATTTACAAGATTGCTGAATTAATTTCATTATACATTCATCCGACAGCATCATATACATTCTTTTTAATTAAAAAAGATGACATTAAGTTTGACAGAGGCATCTGGTTGTACTTAATAAACTCCATGATTAAATGATAAATTACCATGGGACTTCGTCGGTAACTTTCTTCTCACTGAAGATCTGAGCAGCTCGGTGACGTTTGTTGGTAGGAATAGGTTCTCCGCTTGGAGTATACGTGTCACAGATTACCTTCACAAGAAAGAAAACCATGAACATCTTTGAAATATTGTATCAAATGAATGTGTGAAATTCATAGTATAGCATGCATGGTTTACAGTTTAGATAAACTAACCAGAATATTGTTTCCTCCCCGAAAGGGATCCTTAAATATAGCTTGTGGGCTGCAGTAAATATAAATGTTTTGCATCAAAAATAAAAATTTATTTTTACTAATAAAATCAAGAGAATCTTGATTTTCTTACTATAGAATGACTTCACTATCTTCTCCCGGAGCTTGTCCGGTGCTTGAACCATCATAATTCCACTTCGGAAGCTCTGATGGATGCTCCACAGGTTTTGGGATTGTCTGAATAAGTCACAATTCAAAGAATTTATTCATCTTAATGGAAGAAATGGCATCAAATGCATGACATCCTAATTTAACATTCAATCTTTTCGAACTTGAGAGAAATTTAAAAGCATATTTCTCATACCCGTGATTTGCTGCGGATGTCAATGCCAGTTCCTCCAATCCTATCAAGAATGTTTTATCTCAGCAATAAATCAAATTCCTTATACTATTTAAGAACAAAATTATGCTATTCTTCCATTACTTAGCATTAGCACATGTTTAGTTGCATCCATGAGTTAAAAAAAGAAAAACAGAATGCTTTCAGTTTTTTCGCTTGCATATCGGAAAGAAATTTTCTCCGCTAAAAGCATTTATTTATCTCTTATTTGAATGTCCAACATTTTTTTTTATGAAGAGAAGAATTCAATTCACCAATAACCTCAAACATAGAAAAAACACGGAATTGATATTCAATCATTTTTTTTTTTTTACCTTTTGATTTTTTATTATAATCGAAGTAAGAACAGCACAGGACGGTAACATACCAAATGTACTCTGCAATGACTTTTTCAGTGAAAGGGGTGATGTCCAAATTGAGTAGGTCCTCTAGTCTTGACACAGTCCCATTGCTGTTTTCCGACTTCACAGCAAACACCCGGAAACTAGAAAGCCCCTTCTTGGTCTTGGCCTTTTGATTATTCAACAGCAGAGATTTCCACATCTTTGCCGGCATCAATGACCTAGTTTGTGGGAGGTTGCATGGAACTCTCATTTGGGAACATTGCATGGAAGGCACCAGCATCTGAGCCATCTTCTCCCACTATCCTTCTTCAAATAGCAAATTTTTAAGCACTTGAAAACAAAAAATACGAATATGTGACAGAAGAGAATGAAATTCATCAAAGCAGTAACTTTGTGACTGACGATCCATCAAATATAACACCAATGCTCACAAACTGAACATCACATGATCAAAGAAGCAACTTGACAACAGTTCATCAGAATCAGTCAGCAACCATGTAATTTACATGAAACACACATGAAATGAACAATGAGCATCACATGATCAAAGAAGTAATTTTGTAATATACATCAACAACACATGAAGAAAACAGTCACAGAATGTTAGTCAATTCATTAACAACATTTGTCTACACATGACATGACCAACCACACTAAACTACATCCAAAATACAATCAAATTTCCAAAATCATGGAATGAAAACATACCACTCACCAAATGAACAATGAACATCACATGATCAAAAGAAATACCTTTGCAATATATATATCCAAGCAATTACATTCAAAACAAGCAAAAAGCAACAGCATCTACCAACTCATTAACAACATCTGTCTACTCATTACCTCACCCCACTAAACTACATCAAATACATTGAAACATCAAAAATCAAGAAATGAAATGCAGTTACCTGAACAAAGAGACAGAAAGAAAGAGAGTGATGTGCTCTCTTTTCTCTGATCTATATAAACTGAAATGGTTAGGAGATAGGGCTAGGGATTTTGGGTGGAGGAGGTTTGCCCTTTTGCAGCAATCACACAAGGATCACTTATTATTTTTTATTTTTAAATTTTTTTTCTGAAGATAAAAGATTATTTATAAAATAAAAATATAAATAGGTGAAAATAATTAAAAAAAAAAAAAAAAGGATCTTTGTTGGGTTGTTGATTAAGTTGACACTGGACCAAAGATTGTTGTGGATGATTTGTTGATGATTATGGAAAGGAACTTAGGAACAAAAATTAGGGTTTGTGATAACATCATCATGTTTGTTTGTTTTATTAATTGTTTTTGGTTTTAATCAGATACAAAACATTCATTTCAAGAAATTAGGGTTTTGATCGGGTACAGCCGTACAGGCTGTTTAAGAAAAGAGCCAAAATTATCTGTTATGCTGAGATGAAGGGCTGAAAGTACAAAATTTCTAATTTTTAATGGTTTTTATTATATTTATTTATTTTATTATTTTTTTATTGGATGTCATGAGTGTTACTCATTTTTTCGACCGAATAATTAAAATTAATAACTTTTTTAATCCATCCATACATAAAAATAAAATAAAATAAAATCTCCAAAATACCCTCATTGCGATTTTAACTTCTACCTCTCAAAAAAGCTGAAAGATTCCTAACCCAATAGCATTGGGTACACTATGAAAATGTTAGTGTGAAAAGTTTAAGTTTCAAATTCAAATCACGATGTAGTGGTGATTAGGGGTGTAATCGATCAAATTTGAGCAGAACGGCAAGCTACTCAAGTTCGAGCTCAGTTGAAAACTTGTTGCTTAATACTCGACTCGAATTTAATCAAGTTTTGTCCTTGTAACTTGAGTTTGACTCGATACATAAATCAAGCTACTTGATCTTGCTCGATTAAGCTCAATAAAAGCTAGTGAACTCGGTTTATTCATAGAATATTGTTATATTTGAACTCGAACGCAATTATATATATATATATAACAAACTAATATATAGTGTATATATATACACACACAAATACTACTATTCGATTAAGCTCGTGAGCACTCGAGTCAAGTATTAAGATGCTCTAACTTGGCTCTCTCGACTATTCGAGCTCGAGCTCAATTCGACCATAAACGAGTTGAGTTCAAACCTTTTCCGAATCAAACTCGAGTAGCTTGTGAGTAATAGTGTATCATTTATATTCGTAGTGGTGATAACCCAAGTTATAAGCGTAAGTTTACAATCAAACCCCATGATCGTGAGCCATATAAACATGATTAATTTTAAAAATATATACACTTATGTCAATATTTAAAAATAATAATTTTTAATCCTTCCATAAACCCAAAAAAGAAAATCCATAAAATACCCTCACTGCTAGTTTATCTCCCACCTCCCACTTTTTAACTTGACTAATGTGGAAGTATATATAAAAATTCTTGGCACTTATATGTAAAAATTCCTTGAATTAGGGATTTATGGTTGGTCAGTTATGATCACCTCAAACCAAGCAACCATTTATCATTTTTTTAAATATATAAAAATATTTTTAAAAAACTTATTTATTTATTAATTATCACATGTCTGTTATTAATGATAAAAGAAAAGTAAATTTTAAAATATTTAATTTAATTTAATTTTTTGAAAATCAACATGTGATCAAATCATTAAAAAAAAACTTCGCTAATGAATTTTCAAAAAAAAAAAAAAAAAAAACTATTCCCTTCACAACACTATAAATAGAATAAATTTAGTCTATTAATCATGGTTAGCATTGGTTATTGTCTTATTGGTTATGATGCTTGTCCTCTCATTAAAGAGAAAAAGCAATAATACATTAAATTAATTAACTGATTAATTGATTATGATGTCGATTAACCATCATTAAAAATCATTGTGAACTAAATTTAAAATCATTTCAAATGCTAAACATTTTGTTCCTTGTGTGAAATTACATTTACATGTGCCAAACTTTATTAAATGTGTTTTATGAGTTTGGCTTATGTGTGTGTATATGCATAGGACTTTTTTAACCTCTTTGCTTCCCAAAATTTAACTAATTGTACGTATGTCTTTCAATACAACAAAATATCATATATACTTTTCAAAATTTATTTATTTTACATGTATACCACTTTGACCCATATATATTATTAAAATATATTATAAATTATATAAATATTAATTTATAATAAAAAAATTAGAATTTTATTTAAATTCCTAAGTTACCATGGTAGTGTTGGTTTTTATTTGGATATAATAAATAAAGTGAGCTTAGGTTATCTTTAGCAAATTAACTCAATGCTTATTAGAATTTTTTAGGATTTAGACGTAATAATAAAATAAAGTTAAAAATTTTTTTAGGATGTGAGGCCCTTTATTCTCATGTGATCTTTGTTAGAATCAACCAATAAAAAATAATGGATCGTAAATCAATTTTAGTTACTTGAATTTTCAGGTGATTGTACTTTCATAACTTTCATTAAATCCTTCACTAATGTTAATTATCTTAAACTTAGTCATGAAAACCTCTTATTAAGAATAAGTGTGAATAAAAGACATATATGGCTCGTTTGGATCAGCTTATAAAAAAAGTGTTTTTTTTTTTTGGCTTTTGTAGAAGCATTTTTGGGAAAAGTACTTTCAGAGTAAGTTAAGTGTTTATGCATATTTTCTTTATTTGGATATATTAGATTCAGAAGTACTTTTGTAGTCGTGAAAATGTTTGGGATGTTTATTTCAAAAGTACTTTTATAGTGAGAAATTACTAAAATGCTCATTTACTAAATTATGATAATAACTTCATAATTTACACGTTACTCACATGTATTACTTAAGAAATAAATAATATTTGTCACTATTGTTATTATTATAATTAAATATGTTATTATTATTATTATTATTATTATTATTATTGTTGTTGTTGTTGTTTTTATAATTTGTTGTTCTCATTATTATTTAATTGCTTTTGACGGTAGTAATAATAATAATAATAATAATAATAATAATAAATAATGTATTTATTATTATTATTATTATTATTTGAAATGCTATTGTCTTTATTATCATAAATTATTTTTACTACATTAAGATAATAAATTGGGAAAATTACTGTTTACCCCTCGGGAATTTTCAAACTTCCCGGACAGCCCCTGCAAGTTTATAATATCCCAAAAACCCCTTTCGTTAGCGCTTAACTTCCTTTTTGCCCCCTGTCGTTCACTTGGACAGGGTCCATATTGTGTAATCCCTTGTTTACCCTTGTAAATGGTGGGAAAAAACCCGCCCAGTCATATCAGTATCTTTTTTATATGATTTTGTTTGCCTTCTTCTGTTGCTTTTCTTGTAACAAAGTTTGGAAGACTCATCTTGCGAGAAAGTAAGAATCTGTTGCATTCTTTTGAACTCTATTGCAAGGTTGGCCGATAAGGTGAGAATGTCTTCGTTTCCCTTACCTTGATCATCCTTGTAGAGAGAGTAAGAATTTATATTTATATGCAGGTATTGTGGAATTGCAAATACAACGGGGAGGGACGAGTGCTAGTGTTCACGGCACAGACTTGTTGGGATTCAATCTTAGCGGAGATATGTGAGCGATGGGGTCTTGATGTTTCCCGTGTTAGGGTGAATTTATCACACCCGATGGTCATAAAATGATTTGTCCAATAGAAAATGAGGTTGACTTCCAGCGCATGTGTCATGTGTACTCCCTCTTCAAATGCGCTGCAGTCGATCTCGTCGTGGAGACAGATGATGTGCCATTGTCGATTCATAGTCAAAACGAATTCTTGTCATTGTAAAGTTCTTATCCTTTATCTTGATTCTTATAATCATATGTTTCCGTTTAATTATTATAGTTTGAGTTCAATTATTACAATTTTTGCTTAATTATTATCATTTTCATTTAATTAGTCCATGATACGTTTAAACAAAAAAGTTCCAGTTTAAACAAATAAGTTCCCATTTAACTTATTTTGTTTCTATTTAACATACTATTTTTTTTGTTTGAATATATATGTTTCCGTTTGACATTGTTTTTTTTTTTCAGATTATCTAACTGATTTTCTCCGCGTAAACTGAAGTGTCGGCAGGAATTCTGATTCTACCAGCGCACCTGTTCCATCGCATGGTGACCCTGATGGTACGGCAGCCCTTCCGTCCTCCTCGGATCAATCCGAAGTGTTGTCGTTGGATATCAGACAGCGTTTTGTAGACGTTGAACATTTCAGAGACGCACTTCAGAATTTTGCAATCAAGCGGAATTTTGACTTCAAATTCATAAAGAATGAAAAACACAGGGTGACTGTACAATGCGTGGCCGTTGGTTGTGACTGGCACCTTCATGCATCAAAGGAGTACAACAAAAATACTTTCAGAATCAAGACAATGCACCCGTCACACACTTGCGGTGGTGGAATCGGCTCGGTGTCGCATCCGAAAGCGTCTAAAAAATGGGTAAGCGCACGCATGATTCAGAAGCTGAAAGACCAGCCCTTGTACAGGCCCATCGACATTCAGAAGGACATGTTATGGGAACATAGTGTCAACATTCCATACAAGCAAGCTTGGTTGGGTACAGAGTGTGCCCGGGTGATCCTCGACGGCAGCGACGTCTCCAGCTACGATTTGTTGCTGTGGTACGTGGATAAGGTGTTTGAGACAAATCCCGGCAGCATTGCGATTGTGGAAAGAGACGGTGAGCGTTTTAAACGTGCATTCTTTTCGTTCCATTTGTGTATCATGGGATTCAAGCGGGGTTGCAGGCCTACTGTTTGTCGATGGTACCCACCTTCTTGGAAAATATTGGGGTACGCTTCTGGGCGCTACAGGCAAAGATGGAAACAATGGTTTTTTCCACGTGGCCTTCGGTATTGTCGACAACGAGACAGATGTGAATTGGACGTGGTCCATTTCCAAGTTAGGTGATGCGTTATACGATGACGGAGACTACAAAAAGATCATTACATTTGTCTCGAACAGGTCTAAGGGCCTTGTCAACGCCATTGCAAGGGTCTTCTTGTCTTCCCCACACGCATACTGCCTTCGCTACTTGGAGGCCAATTTTATGGAAAGCCAATGCCAGACTTGGAAAGGCATTGAGGGAGGACTGCTGGTCCATATGCTTTCGTATTGCGTGGGCTTCAACGTCTAAAGATTTTGATGATACGGTGAGTGAACTGCAGGCCACATCACAAGAAGCGTATCGTTGGTTGCTTGAAAAGTCAGATATGTCAAATTGGTGTAATTATTTGTTCAAAGGTGAACGTTGGGGCGAGATGTATTCAAATGTCGCAGAGTCCTTCAACTCGTGGATCAAAGAAGCTTGCCATTTACCGGTTACGAAAATGGTCGACTCCATACGGTAAAAAAATGTTTGCTATTCTCTCTGATGAAATATCTTTTTTTTTTTCTCTTTAAATATGTTTGTTACCGTTTACGTGTATGTTTTTCTGTTTAGCTACCGTTTTCCCAAAGTAAATGGATCAGTTTTCATTTAACTAATTATGTTTATGTTTAAATATAATGTTCTTCGTTTAATTAAGTATTGTACTGTGTATCGTTATTTGTCTCTGTTTAAATATGTTTGTTTCGCCTAGTTTGACAAACAGTTATATTATGTACTTATACAGGTTCAAATTAATGCGCATGATATGTACCCGTCACGATCAAGTGAACAAATGGGAGACCTACTTATGCCCCGATATACATAAAAAGGTAGAGGATCTTATTGCGGGAAGCCAAAATCTTTATGTTGGTCGTTGTGTTGATGATCGTTATGAAGTCATTGACCACTACAGGAACTCCGTAGATCTATCGTTTCGAACATGCTCATGCCACAGGTGGCAAATTTTTAGCATCCCGTGCACACACGCTTGCGCTATAATAATGCAGACAAACACCAACGTTCATCAATTTATTAGCGGCTACTTCACCGTCGAGACGTACAAATTGGCATATAGGGAAGCTATTTTCCCCATACCAGAAGATGGCAAGCCTACAGACGACAACAGAGAACTCCATTTGAGTTCGCCTGTTATGCGAAGGCAACCTGGGCGTCCAAGACGGAATAGGATCGAGTCGCAAGCGTTCGAGGTCCGTGAGTTACGTTTCAGCCGCTGCCATGCGTCCAGCCATAATCGTAGGTCTTGTAATGAAACTATCGCCGACTAGACATTGTAAATAAAAACCTATTTTAACAAAAACAAACTTATTTACATGTCCATGGTTGATATTAAACATAAACTGTCATATTCATATATAAACATCTTTATTTAAATATGTACAACTGTTGTTAAATGGAAAGGTTTAAAGTTAAACGGCGAAAGTGGAACTTAAACAGAAACAGTTAAAATTGAAGGATGACGTAGATAGTTAAAGTCTATTAGTACACAAACTCTGCATCTTAAACCGATGTCCAGAATTCAAGAATTGAGCGACCCTTCAAATTCTTATTCAAAACTGGTCGACCCTACAAATTCTCAGTCAAAGACAATTAATGTATGTTCAAAATTCAAGAAGCCAAGTCGATCCTTTGAATTGCCTTCGAGTTTAGATGAACAACCCCATGCTAAGGCTCTGGTTTCCAAGGTTCCAACATTTACACTGCGAATGGACGCGACGAAATACTGTGAGCTTAAAGAATTCCGTGTACAAGCTGCGAGGGCATCTGGATGATGGGACATCTGAATGACCAGTGGACCCGTGGGACACATCTATCCTCGGTATAATTGTTGGAGTCTTCGAAACCAGAGACACGGGATGTGCCTGTTTAACTTAGAAACATAAATTTGATTTGCAAGTTGAACAGGCACGTCCGATGCCTCTGATTTCCAAGACTCGAATGATTATACTGGGGTGGATGTCTCCGACGGCTCCCCGTGTCTTTCTGCGAAGGCAGAAATCGAGCATCCGAGGACCGCGAGTTACGGTGCAGTCCTGCCGTCGGACTAGGCATTGTAAATAAAGACTACCTTTAAAGACTACAGTATTAAGGTTAAACGATAACAATATAGTTAAACAAATTCAGATATTTCCTATATTCAAACATGACGTTAAACAATATAGTTAAACAAATTTAAACATGAACTCAAACACTTCATACATACTTGTCGATATGGCAGTTGAGGAAGATCGTTATCAACTCTTGCTCAAGAACGTCGAGCCGCGAATGTCCGTAGTATTTTTTTTTTCTCCAGAATGAAGTCGTTCCGTACTTGTTGGTATTGTTCGTAGACGCTATTGTCTAATTTGATGCTACTATTGTCTCATCGTAAGCCTGCGGAGAGAGACGCTTTGTTCATTAAATGGTACCACAATATCAGCGAAATGACAAAACTGAAACAATAACATATACTTGATAGACATATACGTAATGTGGTTAAATAGTAAATATTATATTTAAATGCTAATACGTAAAGGTGAACGGTAATCTCTATTATTAAACGATAACTATAATGTTTAAGCAGGCAAATGTATTATTAAATGATTACGACAAATGTTTAACGGTGATGTCTATTGTCGTGTCGTGCTGTACTTCTGCGGATTGTTCGTTGCCGCTCTTTGTTCGATAATGCTATTGTTTCATCGGAACCCTTTGGAGAGAGACGCTTTCTTCTTTTCGTTCTTTTTGCACCTCTCTTCAAACGTGACTTTCTTCGAATGGCGATCCCAATGACCTCGTCGTCGTCAAACTCCGAGCTCATCCCACTGACGGCATCGGCATTCGCCGGGGCTACCTCCGCTGTATCTGGGCTTTTATTAGTAGCACCCGCGCTGGGTACTTCATTTGTTTGTCTGGACGGTGCATCCGATTTTGATCGTCCTTCCATTGCCTGAACCCGAGCGACAAGCCGAAGGAACTCAGTTGTCAATAGCTGGCACACCTGCAGCAGACGTGCGGTGACATCGTCGCTTTGTGCCGCGGTCGAGAGATCTGTTGACGTCGTGTTGGGAATTGGCGTCTGGCGGTTTAGGGAGGGATTCCTCCGCCGCTGAGGAATATATGCGCGCGTTGGGCTGGTACCTGGGGAAAGGCATCCTGCGCACTTGGAAAAGATTGGACTCTCATCTTGCATTCTCCGGCCGGCGGCCCCAACAAATATATCTTCATCCGCATTTGCGGGGACCAGCTCATGAAACTAACATACGTAAGTACCACAATATCAGCGAAGTGACAAAACTGAAACAATAATATATGCGACATATACGTGATATAGTTAAATGGTAAATATTATATTTAAACATTAATGTATAAACATGAATGGTAATATCTTTTTGTAAACGATAACTATAATGTTTAAGTAGAGAAAATAATTATTAAATGATTCCGACAAATGTTAATCAGTGATGTTTATTGTTACCTCCTTTCCCTCAATAGATGACAAGATGGTTTCTATCGACCCTTGCTTCCGGTGGCTACTTTCACCGTAACACAGCATCCTTGGTGTCTTGCCAAAATTTACTTTGTTTCCGCAACCTGCGAGCCCGTAAAAGCAAATGTTCAGTGCCACCGAGCAACCCTTAATGAACCCCGTCTGGATCTTCTTTCCGGCGCATCTTGCATGCACTCGTGCTGCAGCTTGTGGGACGTCATCAATAAGCCATTTGTGCGTCGCCTGCGCCCAAGCGTATCGGCCCATGCCTTGTAGATCATCGGCATAATCAACGAGCCATTTTGGAACCGAGCATGACGTATTCGGGAAGAGGATTGTACCCATAAGGTACACCATCAGGAGTTTGACAAAATTTTCTTCTTCTCCACTCTGCCGAACAAGTTGCTCAAGAGTTCTCTTGATGGAGTCTGTGTGTCTCTTGTACGTTTTTGAGAAATACCTCTCCTGGAAAGATGTGCGTAATTTCTTCTTCTCAAAGACGACCGCGTCTCCATCGCAACGCAGACCAAGAACGAGGGCGACATCTTCAGGCCTGAAACTCAGTAGGCTTGTCTCGATCCTAAATTTATTCGTACTGGCATCGTACCTTTGCAACAGGAAATCAAGAAGGGCCCTCTCTTGCAAGAGCGCTCAACCTCAGTAAATGCAGTGAACGGTGTCCTTCGTATAAGTTCCTAGTGGCGTCCGCTCATGTGAACTTTCAATTCAGCCATCGTCTCCACTACCGGTGTCAAGCAGCATCGACCATTAACTAGGTTTAAAGCCATAACTTCAATGATTTCTGCAGTGAGAGATGAAAAATTCAAAAGACGGAGAGATTATCGCCTCTTTGGAATACCATGAGTTAAACCCCAGTATATCGCAAAACGGAGAAATAATTGCAATGGCCGTTGTGGTCAAACCACGTCGCACGTGCACGACTTCCTATGCATACTCATTACAAACTCATATTTCAAAAGAAACTACTTATTTAATTGTGAATCGCTGTTTATGATACATACAAAGACTGAGTTATTTATATAAAGCCATTGATACTTAAACATAAACAGTTGTAGTTAAATAGTACAGTTTTCAAATACAAAGAAACACGAATAGTTACACAGAAACATTGAAATGTAAACAGTAACAATATATTTTAAATGTTAACAGTGAAAGTTAAATCGAGACTGCTAAGTATAAAGGGAGACGATCTTTATTATATGGAAACAATGATATTGACATGAACAAATTTCATAAGTTATTGCAAAAGAATGTATGTTCCAAAGTTTACATTAAAATTAATAAAGAACTTTATACAGCATCGGCTGTCGAACTCGTCTCCCCTTTATCACCGACGCTGGCTGCCCTCCCATCCAAAAGTATGCGTGCGGCGTACTTTAGATGTAAGTACGGGACGTCCGTTTGCGGTACCCGAAGCTTTTCGTCAGCAAGAAGTTTCTCAATGAATCGCATCACATACACTGAGCAATCGTCACTTCCTCGTTTTTGTCTTGGAGTGGTCCTGTCGTGAATGAGGGGGTACGAGGACGTCGCCAGCTCGCCAAGTTCCATCTCGATGCAATTATCGAATAGTTTTCGCTGTAAACAAATAAATTTTAAAGTCAAGATGGACAAATATGAAGTACGATATTTCCGCTATAGTTAACACGGGAGCTTACCATATCGTTGGCATCTCTGTCGTATTCCTCGCTCTGGCAGGAAGAGTAGTGCCTGTACTCTTGTGTTATGTTGTCCAGAATGAAGAGATGGAAATCTTCATGCAAAATTATAGGCATGATTACGATGTCGAGTTCATGGACGTTCCGCGTAGCATCGTCTATCATGTGGAGAGCGTCTTCCGCCGTGTCCTCCATTTGGGAGAGGAATAGTGCAAGTGGATGGGTAATGGAAACGCGTTTCTTATAAGGATACGGTTAACGCTTCAGCGACTTCTGAATGATGCAGATGAAGGTGTCGACGACATCGTCTTTCACCGTCTCCTTACCCTCCACCAACGTGAACACGGTCTCTCGTGTAGTCTGAACTGCGTCAATCCTCCATACAACAGTCCTGAAGTTAAATAGTAACAAACTTAATTAAAAAATAAATTTCATAATTAAGTGGAAACTAATATAGTTAAACGCTAACTTACAAAGTTAAATTGAACGTACAAAAAGTTAAATACTAACAGCAATATTTAAACTGTAATTATATATATTTAACCGATAACATAAATATATAATACTTACGAGTCCATGACACAGTTGAGAAAAAATTCGAGACGCGACATTCCGGTATATTTTTTCTTCTTCGGAACGAATTTTTTCTGCCCGTCATTGACGTCTCCTTTCCCTTCCTTGGCAACCTCTTTATTCGACTCCAGTACTGCCATAGAGTCTTTCATCGGTGACGGTGCCGATAAGGCCACAGCGTCTTTATTCGATTCAGCTGCCAGTGTGGGCTGAGTCGACTCCAGTAATGCCACAGAGTCTTTATTCACTTCTGGTGCCAATGTGGGCAGGATTGTGTCTGCCTTCCACGTGCAACTGTCGTATGCCGGTGCTAGTGCCTCCAACACATGAACTTCACTGACAAGGGATTTAATTATCTTCTGGACATCGACAGTCACATCATCAAGCCGAGACACATCCATTGCAGCCGGTGGAACCACTGTCTGCCCTTTTTCCAATGGCACGTTCCGAACTGAAGTTGGCTGAGTCTCTGCCATTGTTGGTTCGATAGCAGTTGGTACTTCTGTTGCCTCGACGTCAGCCGGCGAAGGGAGAGACATCGTTGATTTCCTCCACGCAAGCCTCTTCCTGCGCGGGACTCTTTCGAATGCTCTCGCAAGAACGTCGTCTTTGGCAAACGTCGGGGCTGCGTCCGTTGCATCGGGGCTGCCGGAGATGGTATCATAATCAGCCGGCGGAGGGAGCGACGTCGTCTTGGCCTGCGAACGTGCCTCCAGAGCATCCACGCAAGCAATAAGACGGGGGAACTCTTGCACCATTATCTCGCACGCCTGCAATAGACGTCTGGTCAGCTCGTCGCCTATTGCTATCAGGGGCGGTGAAGGGGGGCTTGCCCGTCGGCGAGCAGTCCGTGCGCGGGGAGGGCTCCGAGAAGGTGATCGGCCTCGGACGCGCATTCTCGCAGGCGGAGGGGAAGTCTTGCTCGCCAGCATAACGGGAGCGAGAGCGGGAGGAATATCACCTCCGTAGCCGGTGGTAGCTCCGCGACGGGTCACTACAGCAAAATAGGCTTTTGCCGGCGTTTTTTTTAATCTTTTCCGGTGTTTTAAAACGCCAGGAATTTATGTGGCGGCGTTTCCATAAAGCGCCGGCGAAGACGCCGGCAATACCTGTGTCGTTAATGGGCCGGCGTTTTGCTTGTAAACGCCACCAAATCGGCGGCGTTTATACTAACAACGCCGCTAATAATACTGAGATCAATTTGGTTTATGGCTTACCTATGCCGGCATTTTACAATTAAACGCCGCTAATGTGCGAAGCTTTATCGGTGTTTGTTTATAAAAACGCTACCAATTTATGGCGCTTTTCCAAACACCCCCGGCAATTTATACCGGCGTTTTACAGAGAATCACCGGCATGTTTGCCGGCAGCTGTTAGGGTAAATGCCGCGAAAAGGTGTTGCCAATTCGATTTATATTAGCGGCGATGGTGTGCAAACGTCGGCAAGCAAGCCCCCGTATGAATTTGGTTCTTTTGTTTTTCCGAGGCGTTTTTGAAATGCCTCGAATTTTCATTAATTTTAGTATATTATAATCCCTTTTTTTTTTGCCCGATTTTACACCTAAACCCTGAATTCATCACTAGGATGTAATAATACATAAAACCATTCACAACCAGAACTTTTTAAACATACATCTAACTGCATTTGTTAGAGTACTAATAAAACCAATACATAACCATTAATAAACCAATGTGCAAATCATGAACACCATTCAGTACCACAACTTTGTAACAAACCATGACATAAAATTGTCAACAAAATTTTAAACAAGCAAACTATCAACATTCACAAGTATTACATCAGCAAAAGTTGTGAAAATATATGAAAAAAAAACCATGTCCCCATTCTTCAACCTAGTTGTGCATCAATAAGATTAAGGTGGATGAATCTGCAAATACAATTGAAGGAATTAGCATATAATTATAGATGTAATAATATTTTCAAATTCTAATTACTTGAAATCATCAAGTAGAGCCGGCTATGTTAGGTTCAGGAATCTCAGGGTTAGAAGTTTGATTCTACAATAATTAGTATTAAAAGGTCAGAATGTAGAGATGAAGATTGTAATAATTCTTTAGCTTGAAATACCTGAGATTGCGAAGTTGAGGCACCTATGTTAGGGAGGGGAAAACTAACACCAGGGAACTGATTTTGCAAGAAAGTAAGAAGAGCATTGTACTAACTACGTTCTTGCTCACGCTCTCGTTCCATCTTTATGAATCTCTGCTCGATGTGACTGTATCGATCTACGCACTCGGCATGACTGATTGATGCTGTGCTATTGAGGCCACTTGAATTTCCATAATAGCTTGTAGGCGTTGGCCCCAATCCAAGTCCTCTTACTCGGCCATGTCGTTTTTTCCAATTACTTGAGTCAAAATTTGAGTTTCAACCATCTCCGCATCGCCATCCCCATCCATTGCTTCATATTCAGCTAGCTTTTCATTTGCCTTTTCCTAGAATATTCAAGAAAAAATTGTGTGACAAAAATTTTGATTTCAAAGGAAACTAACATAATGAATAATATTTGAGAAAATATTACTACCATAATTGATTGAGTTTCTACATTCACGTGCGATCCATCTTTTTTTGTATGAGTTGCTTTGAAAAACTCAAGCCGTCCTATTTTCCTTCCAGTATTAAGCTCCTAATTCACCAAAATAACAGAAACATAGCAAACCAAAATTAAAAAAAAATCAGAACATTACTGAAATCTACTTTGCAAAAAAAAATCAGAAATTGTTGCTTTGATAAATGCCTACAATCGTCACGGAAGTTAAAAAAAAAATATAATTCATTCACTCAAGGAGAGTCCATGAATTTCAGCAAGTAAAAATATCAAAATTTGCACAAATTCCATTTGTCGAAGTCACATGCAACTGTTCAATCTTCAACCATCTCCAATTCAAATTAACCAACAACTAATCAACCAAACACAAGGAATTTGTACCACATGATTGAAAGAAAATGTGAGAAAATCAGAAAATCACCAACACATTAACAAGAACAACAATCAAGAAAATTGCAGCAAACAGTGTATTCAACAGCAGATCATAAACAATAACAATTGATCATTATAAACAATGAAATGAACTTCGCATAAATCAAAAATTGCTTTAGAGATATAGAGATATAACAAACCTAAAACAAATTAGAAATCAAATAAAACTGAATTTGGAAAACATCACATTTTCTTACCATTTCCTTTTGTTTTCTAGCAAAACTTTTTGAACCAGATGTGTGTGTATATTTTTGTTGTTTTCTAGATGCAATCCCAACTTGTTCAGATTCCTGTAGAATAACATGTATATTAAATGATACATAAGTAAGACATCACAATTTTAATATGGAAATGGACGAAAATTAGTCTAACCTCCCCTTTCTCCGAATACCAAAAATCAACTAACTGTTCCCATTGCCATTGAATAGTCCCTTCTGGATGCTTGTCCTTGTTGGCCTGCAGTCCATCTTCTCTTTTGAAATATCTTTTCTTCAAATCATGTTTGTAATCTCTCCATTTCTTTCCCAAAGACTTAAGCACATAATCTTTTGGAATTTCGAGAACAAACAGCATCTATATGTCCAAACCATGAATAATTTGAGCTATAAATTAGAATCCTAATAACAATTACTTGATGAAAATCATAAGGTAAATGTAATTATGACGTAATACCTCTACGAAGTTTAGTAATTCCTCACTTAATGTTTTTGGCACTTTATGCCAACTCTCATATTGGATTCCAATCCTCTGACTAGATCGAGCAACCATTCCTAAAAATGAAGATAATAATTGTGCCTCCACCCCAATTGGTTGCCCTATAGGGTTTGCACTAACAATAACTTTCTCCTGTGGAGGTAATGCCCATAACTCCTTCAAAGTTGTAAGTCCTCTTTTTTTGCCTTGTCCTGCTTTATCAACTAAAGATTTAATGTGCCCACTAGTTAGTTACAATATTTTGACCAAGTTATTCAAAGCTAAAGCTGAAATTCAACATTCCAAGTACCTGTATTTACATTAACTGCTCTAGTTGGTGCTTGTACATTATCCAACCTGTTGTCATTTTCTTGGTTTGCATCTTCGGCATTGTGATTTGAATCAGTTGAAGATGAATGATTTGAGCTGCGAGGTTGAGTACTAGGTAATGGAGCAGATTTGTTAGGAACTTGATTTGAAGTAGGATCATTGGTAGGATCATTGGTATTGGATTCAGACCGGATCAATTTCATGCCCTTTAATTTTAATTTTGGCATCTTGATGTTCTCTGCATCATACCAAACAACTCAAAATAAGATATGTGAGTAATTGAAGAATGTTGAAAAGCTTATCAAAACTTTTAATTCAATTTTATACATGTGCAAGAACATTGTACTAATTCAATCTAGTGATTATTAACATATATTAAAACTATAATGGAACTTACTGAGAAATAGTCACTTTGGCACTTTATGGTTGTCACACCCTTTCTTTAGATAATCTTGTTCCAATGAAATCTGTACAACATATATAATAAGCAATTAGCCAATCAATTTAAAAAAAGTATACATTGAAGCGCATACGAAATCATATTGTTAATGGAGATTGATTGTCAAATATGAAACACAAAAAAAAAATGTGCAAAAGATTGCTCATGTAAAATCATTACAAGTATAAGAAAATATTATTACATGTCATAATTCATAAAGGTCCTCCTCAACATCTTAACGGGCCCACTGGAAATCATCATCAGTATTCAAGACACTCTCATGAGTGGAAGGAAAACATTCAGATCGAGGTCCAATATTTGAAATTTCGTCGCCCATGTCATACACCCCTCTCGGTTGATTACGTATCACAACAAACCAACCAGGATCTTTTGGATCTTTTGAGTAAAAGACTTGCTTCACCTGTGACGAAAACACATATGGCTCATCGAGGATATGTTCACCTGTGTGAATTGGACGGGAGAAATTAACCTTTGTAAATCCATATCTATCGGTTTTCATTCCCCTACTATTGTTCACATCAGCCCAATCACATCGGAACAACACAACCTTGAACTTATTAGAATAGTCTAACTCAATTATTTCGTTCAATATCCCATAGTAGTCAACATTTCCTTCAGAAGGATTAGCATCCCTAGCACTAGCATAGCTCATTGTTGAAGAGGTGACAAGGCATCCAGAATTTTGAGTTCTCCTAAATCTCTCTCGCGATTTAGTATGAAATCGAAATCCATTAATAATAAGCCCTTTAAATCTCTTAACAATTCTACTTGGACCTTGTGCAAGAAATTTAACTTCGTCGGTCACCTCTCTTCCATTGGAAACCTATATCAGTTACATGGTTATAATAAATGATGAAATAAGATAGATTCATGGAAAATATATCAAGTTATAAAATTTTCTCATTGCTTACAGTTTCACCCAACCAGTCATGAAAAGTTTCTGTAAATTTCCTATCAACATTACGAGCATTTGAACGTCGACCACGTATTTGATCCTTCAATATGTTTCTATACTCACTGCAAGTAATAATAATTAATGGTAAAAAACTATAACTCACCCTATACGAAACTGACAATGTTTAACTTACATCTGGAGTGGTTCAATAGCATCATGGTGTAATAGCACATAACGATGTGCTTGTGCCCATTGCCTATCATCCAACACCGCCACATCTACTTTCCCTATTGGTTGTCCAGCACTTTCAAATAAATAAGAATTCGCAAGTACCTCATCGAACACTTGTGTTAAATTTCTTGTAGGTCTTTCAAATATTGTTTCAACATCAGCCAAGTACCTAGAACAAAAAGTTACACATTCCTCTGCCAAATATCCTTCAGCAATGGACCCTTCAGGAAATCGTTTATTCCGCACATAAGATTTTAACTTCAGCAAAAACCTATAAAAAATTAGTTGAAATTTTAAGCCTAAATAACTTTTCTTGATAAAATGTAATAACAAATTGTCTTCTGATGGAAATAATACCGTTCTATTGGATACATCCATCGATAATAAACAGGTCCACCGAGTTTGGCTTCCAAAGGGAGATGGATGAGTAAGTGCACCATTATAGTAAAGAACGAAGGTGGGAAAAATTTTTCTAATTGACACAAATTTATTGCTGCACGATATTGAAGTTTGTCAAGATCTTCCACCCTAAGAACTTTACCGCAAAGAATTTTGAATATGTTACAAAGCTCTGAAATAGTTTGAGTCACTTGCTTTGACATGGATGACCGCAAAGCAATTGGAAGCAAATCATGCAGCAATATGTGATAATCGTGTGATTTTAAAGATTGGAGCTTTCGTTCCTTTTGATTCACACATTTCGATATATTTGAAGAATAAGCATCTGGGACTTTTATATTCTTCAACACTTGACAGAACACATCCTTTTTTGTTTTTGTCATGGAAAAAAAAGCGGGTGGTAGTTTTGTTTTTCCATTACAAAGATATTCGGGATGGAGCTCTCGAAGAATTCCCATCTCAACCAAATCAAGTCTGCATTTTAGATTATCTTTTGATTTCCCATCAACATTAAGAATAGTTCTAATAATATTTTCACAGATATTCTTCTCAATGTGCATCATATCAAGGTTATGGCGCAGTAAATTGTGCTCCCAATATGGTAAATAAAAAAAGATGCTTTTCTTCTTCCACAAACCAGCTTCATTCGAATGTTCTTCCTCTAATTCATCTTTATCATTGTCTACATCAACATTGGAAACTTGTCGTTGTCTTTTCTTCAATTTAGTACCACTCTTGGATTTTTTTGATTTATTTTTACTTATTTTTCCATAAGTAAATTTCACATCTTTTAACATTGATAAAATATCAGCCCTAGTAGTAGATGAAGGAGGTCCACGCATCTCGAGAGTACCATAAAATAGATGTTTTTGGGTTCTATATGGATGGTTATATTCTAACCACCGTCGATGTGCCATGTAACAAAACTTCTGCCCATTAGATAACCATTTTGAAGAAGTTTCTGTAGCACAACAAGGACAAGCATACCTTCCCTTAGTGCTCCAACCTGATAAATTTGCATATGCAGGGAAATCATTGATGGTCCATAATAAAGTAGCCCGCATATAGAAATTCCTTCTAACTGATGCATCATACGTTTCAATGCCAATCCACAACTGCTTTAACTCTTTAATAAGAGGCTGCAAATAGATGTCAATATCGTTGCCAGGACCTTTCTCTCCAGGAATAATCATTGATAAGAAGAACGAAGGTTGTTTCATTCCAATCCACGGTGGTAAATTATATGGAATCAACACTACTGGCCATGTACTGTAGGAAGTGCTTAATAACTTGAATGGATTAAAACCATCAGAAGAAAGACCGAGCCTAATATTTCGAGGATCTGAGGCAAAGTCGGGATATTTTGCATCAAATGATTTCCATGCCTCAGCATCAGCAGGGTGCCTTAACTGGCCATCATTTGTTCGACCATTAGCATGCCATATCATATCTGCTGAAGTCTTAGATGACATGAAAATCCTCTGTAGTCTTGGTATTAGAGGAAAATAACGTAAAACCCTCGCAGGCCTCTTACCAAGCACTTCACCATCATTATCCAAACTCTGAGTAGGATTAGTGGACGCCTAACGAGAATGACCGCACACATTGCAAGACTGTTGATTTTCATTGTGCTCCCAATATAGCATGCAGTCATTAGGACAACTATGAATTTTTTCATACCCAAGTCCCAAGTCCTTGATGACTTTTTTTGACGCACGACTACTTTCAGGAATAGCGGCTGATGGAAAAAATTCTTTCAAAAATTCAATCAAGTAGTCAAGCCCTTTCCCAGTCATCCCACACATGCATTTCAAATGGAAAAGGCGAATACAAAAATATAATCTAGAATGCTTTGATCCCTCTTAAAGTTTCTCATTCATATCTTCGAGCAACTTGTAAAACTTTGATGCTTCTTTCGAAGGTTGTTCATCAGCTACTCCTACATTAGGTTCACCTTGAACAGTCGCATCAACATTAATTTCAGCACTACGACATGGTAAACCCTGCGAATCATCTTCACTCATGTTAAAAGCATCCCTCAACAATTCTTCCATGCTATCTTTTCTGGTATGAGAAGATTGTCCATGATAATTAGAGCTAGATGGACCCGCCAATGTATTTGTCGAATTCGTGGTAGATGCCGGTACGTGCTCTCCATGGAAAAACCAACATGTGTAGGCTTGTAGAATTCCATCACAAACTAAATGTTCAATTACTATTTCACGCGTTTGCCAATGAACATTCGCACAATTTATGCAAGGGCATACAATCATATCATCATGACTCGAGTTAGAAAATGCGAAATTGAGAAATTCTTCAACTCCATCAAGATATTCTTGACTCAATCTTGACTTATCCATCCAACTCTTATCCATTTCTGCTTAATATATTATGAAATTAATTAGATTTCCAATAAACTATAACATAATTCATCTAAAAATTATTCATATTAATTGAACACATTATTTTTTTCTTCTCAAGTTGATGGTTATTAATTGTCGTTCAAGATAAAATAAATGTATTTATTTATTTATTTTCCTTATCAGAAATTGTCTATTGTGTCAAGTCCTATTTCAGCTTTAAGAGTAAAAAAGAACACACTCAACAGCTGCAAATAACACAACACAAATGCCAAATGAAGGATGTACAAAAAATGCAATTAATTTAATCTGCAATAACACCATTTAAGAAATGCGATTACATACATTTACATTCATGGTTGGTTCATGAATAGATTTCTACAGAAATATGTATTAAAAATATTTAAATCAAACTTTGCAGTACAATTCTATACACTAGAAGGCATGTGTTTAAAGACTTTTAAGACATTGTTACCCACACAGCAGGCCACTTGTTACTATGGCAAACCAAGGATGTTTGTATGATGCTTGAAAGAACTTCGATAAAATAAGTATAAACTTTCGCACAATTCCAACTTCGATAAAATAAGTATAAATGTCGATAAAATATGTATTAAAAATATTTAAATCAACTAATGTTTGTAAAATAAAAACTATAAATTAAAGGAACAGATGTTGAGATCTTACTTAAGAATTTCAAGAAGGTCACCAAAAGCCCGCACACAATGAACGGAATCTTGTCTCGTTAACTCCTTGGTGAGTTCAAGCTGCTGCTGGAACAATTCAACCTGCAACAAGTAAAAAACTGAGAACTTCCCTTTATTCATTTCATGACCTGATGTATAATTTGGTAAAGGAACCAGACAAATAATTTGAAAGCGGGATATTATGTTGGAATATCTATTTTCCTTCATCACAACTAGGGATATTATGTTGGATATTATGTTGGAACTCTAGGGATCACAACTAGATAAATAAATAAATAAATCAGCAGACAAATTAAAACTTGAATGGAAGTCCACCAAAATTTGGTTCAGCAGGATATTTAGATGGAATTACCAGACAACTTTCAGCACAAAATAACAGCATGATCTCAGACATTTACCAGAGTAGTCAAGAATCAGTGCATTCTGAAATGAAGTTGGTATCTGCTGAAAGTCCAGGCTTGCTGATAGCTGCAAATAAACTTCACATCTGTTAATCCAGAAACTGTTCAAATCATGTAAAGCAAAAGGTAAAAGCATGTGACAAAGAACAAATTAAATGTTTGGTTTGTATAGAACTTCAAATTCATCAAACTTTGGTTTGTATAGAGTCTCCAAATAATCAAATAATTCACAATTAAGTATGAATTACTGAAATGATTCATATAAGTAAAAGAAAACGAGATTCAGATCCTTCATAATGAAGAGAAAGCATAGATTCCAATTAAGTTGGGATTCTAATTCATATAAGTAAAAAGAAATGAGTTCCCAAAAGATTTTTTTTTTAAAAAAAAAGGGACAGAAAGAAAGGATCTAGAGTTCTTATCACAAAACCTAAAAAAAAAATTACAGAAATGAAATCAGATTACCACAACATTAGCAAAGTTGATTACTTCAAATTACTTTCTAAAGAACATGTACACAACAGAAAAAAGAAATTGAATAAAAGGTAAATAGACAGGAAAATATTGTAAAAAAATATATATCACTATTCATAAAGTAATATGGAATATATATAGACATTTCATATCAATAAAAGAAATTAATGTTTCATCGGGGATCTTCTTAGTCTTTAATTACTTGACAATATGGTACGTTGAAGGTTGCCATTTAAGTGAAGACATTGCAAAAACTTTAGATTGCTACTTATTTTAATTTGTTTTCCGAAAAGAATTCTAAGGTTGATTCTTGATATTAAGAGTAATTAATAAGTTTGATAAACTTATTCAAATATATCGAGTCAAGTCATTATTTCTGGATTGGCAGTTTGAAAATTATGATAAAGAGTACCTGGTAGGTGCAGTGATACCGAAGAAGCAGCAGCAGGCGAGTCTCCTGCAGAATTCTGATCTTCCGCTGCCAGTTAAGTACTTCTCACCTGCCGAGTTTGTGGACTGCGATAAGACGTTGAAGGAAAGAACCCTGCCTGACAAGATGCCTGATAAGAAGTAAGCATTCAATCTCACATCAGGAAGCATGTCGGGTGGTTAAGTATTCATCACCTTTTCTAATTGCAGCTGCAACGACAATCAGTCTGAGGAGAACGAAAACACGGGCTTGCTACGAGCTCTGCAATTATCACAAACACGAGCAAGAGAAGCAGAGAAAAAAGCATCAATGGAAAGTGCGAGAAACAAACAGGTGACAGACATGATCTTCAAGGAGTCCATGAAGCTCTATGCTCATAGACAGTGGGTGAAGTTGGTTGACATTTAGATCTCAATGCTAAACAAGAGGTCACATACAAGTAATGAAATTCCAGTGGAAGCAGACATACCTCTGACCGCTTGGTGCTTGACTTTAGCCCTGTGCATCGGCATTGCTGGAGTTGGCTTCACATTTGGTTGCTGCCTGTTTTGATTCAACAACAATAACAACAACAACATTCAAATGTTAACAAGATCTCTTATATATCACAGCAAGCATTTGAAGTAAGATTTGTACACAATAGCATCCAATAGATAGAGTTCATGGCCATGAAAAAATTATGAAGCAAATCCAAACCTGGAAAGAATAACTTCTGGAATCCAACCCATCTGCTCAAGTTTTTGAGCAACACTCATAGCATCTCTTCTTCTAGGTTTACTCAATGGCCGCTCATGATCTACATAAATGGAAAACCAGAAACGAAAAGCAAAAGCATCAACAATCTATATTAATTCTCCCCTGTTTACAAGACAAGAATTTCTCTAACAACGAAAGAGAAGAAGCAATGGAGAGCTATACCCGTGACACGAGAGCCGACGAAGGTGCTCTCGGCGTGGTGGAGGAGAATAAGGCGGCGACGGATCAGCGGCAAGGCAACGCTGGAGAGCTCGTCGGAGGCCTCGGTGCCGGCGGTGGCGACAGAGGTCGATCGGGCGGGGAAGCGATTGCTAGGGTTAGGGTTTGTTGGAGATTTGGGGAAAGAGAAGCTGGCGGTAGCGGGGTTAGAGCAGCAACAACAAGATTTGATGGATTAATTCAAGAGTTCGTCACCAATAAGTTATAAAGTTACTGCAAAAAATTAAGTTTTTGCTTTGATATGCATATATATTATTTTTGTATACATTCCTGGCGTTTGCGCAAATGAACGCCACTAATAAACCTTCTCATACTGGCGTTTAGTCCCTAAAACGCCGGCCAAATGAAAGAACAATGGCGTTTTCACACACACACTAGCAAATAAGCATGGATATATTATAGTTCTTAACGCACAGCACTATCCTGGCGTTTATTTACAAAACACCCCTAAAATACAACTACTGGTGGCGTTTGACTAAAAAACGCCACCCTCGGCCAAAAGGTTTTCGCGCCAAGGTGGATCATTGTTCGCGCGCAGGAATATTGGCGTTTAACGCACAAACGCCGCTAAAATACAACTATTGCTGGCGTTTTACTGGAAAACGCCACCATAGGCCGCAAGTTTTTCGCACAAGGGGATAATTTGTTCGTGCCTATGAATTTTCGTGGTAATGGATGAATTTAATGCCAAACGCCACCATAGGCCACTATATATCTCATCGTATTGGCGTTTAATGCCAAACGCCGCGAAAAACATTCATCCATTGCAGTGCCTAACTTTTACCGGCATTGTATGCACTAAACGCCGGCAATGGAGCGGCGTTTCTATAAAACGCCACGAGAGAATCGCCGCTAAAGGTCAATTTTGCTGTAGTGGGTGGTCCCAACAAATATTTCTTCGTCCGGGTTGGCGGCGACCAGTTCGGGAAACTAACAATTGTAAAAATCTAATACTTTTAAACAATAAACATATGGTGTTACACGTTAACAAAGTAAGTTAAACAGTAAAAATTTTGATTAAATACAACTTATTAAACTTAAACACTAAAAGAGTTTGTCAAACACAGAAACATATATTTAAACTACAAAAACTAAACTTAAATAGATTCATTACCTCTTTTCCTTCAAGTGATAAAAATAAAGTTCCTGCCAACACTTGCTTCCGGTAGCTGTTTTCATCGAAGCACAGGATCCTTGGGGTCTTGCCAAAATGCAACATCTTGTCGGTGCCGGTGAGCTCATAGAACCAGGTGGTCAATGCAACCGAGCAACCTTTGACGTACCCCGTGTTGGACTTGTTCCCGGCGCATCCCGCTTGCACTCGAGCGGCCGCTTGTGGAATGTCCTCCATCAGTCACTTGTGGGTCGCGTGAGCCCATGTATATCGTCCCATGGCAGGTAGGTCATCGACGTAGTCAACGATCCAAATAGGAACAGAGTAGGAAGTGTTAGGGAAGAGGATAGTACCCATGAGGTACACCATGAGGAGCTTTACAAAATTCTCCTCTTCCCCTCTCTCGCGAACTATCCGCTCAAGTGTTCTCTTGATGGAGTCTTTATTTCTCTCGTAAGATTTTGAAAAATACCTCAGCTCGAACGGCGAATGTGTTTTCTTCTTCTAGAATACGACTGCGTTCCCATCAAAGCGTAGACCGAGGATGAGACCTATATCCTGAGGCCTGAAACTCACGAGGCTTGCCCTGATCATGAATTTGTTGCTGCGGTCATCAAACCTCTACAGCAGAGAATTAAGGAGGGCTTGCTCTTGGAGGACGGCTTCAATCTCGGTCAAAGCCGCGAACGGTGTCCTTCTGATGATCTCCCAGTGTCGTCCAGTCATGTGAACTTTCAATTTATTCAAAGTCTGGACAACCGATGTCAAATAGCATCGGCCATTAACTAGGTTGACCGCCATGACCAAAACCCTACAAGAAGGAACAATACATCCGTTTAGAGTCATTTATTAAACAATAACTCTATGTATTAAACAGAAACCTCTTTTGTTAAATAGAAACCTCATTTGTTAAACGGAAACCAAACTTGTCAAACGGAAACGACATGTGTTCCACAGATACTTTTAAACACAACTCAAACCTATATCAAATTAAAGGGGAAACATACATTATAAACATTTGAAAACAAAATGAGTGTGCATAACCATCGAAAAGTCTCCTTCACCACAACACTCTCGCTTTCGATCCTGTGCACAGACAAACAAAACCCTAGCTGGAAAATCTCGCTGCAAACTACAATATCATCCAATAATGAAACCATGAAAACGTACGCCCAAAAACAACAGAGACAATACTTTAGAAACAAAATGGCGAAAAACAAAAGAAAAACTGCACAGATTCATCGCCTTATTACCTTGATTGGAAAACTGATGAAATGTCGAAGACTAGAGCGGGAGTTCTCCTTCGAAACACTGTTGAACAGGCGATGATAGCAAGATGCCCAGGCGATGAAGCGGCGATAATAGGAAATAACCGGCGCCAGTAATGGTGTTCTCTCGGTATTAAACAAATAAAAATAAACCGCTTCCTCTACAAGTGGATACATCATTGGAAACAAGGGCATTATAGTCAAAGCATGTCGCCAATGCCACAACTTCCCTCGTAAGGGCAACTTCGTCATAAAAATTCAAACTTAACTCAGTCACTCACCGTTACAGCCCTGGGGGGTTTAAAATTCTATCAATTCAAAAGGAGGGGGTTTTTAGGGATATGAAAATTTGTGGGGTTTTTTGGTAATTTACAACTTATATTTTCTACAATGGAGGAACAATATTGTTAATTACTAGTACAATAAAAATAACATTAACATCTTGCAAGTAGATTGCATATTTTACTATAACAACAACAACCAATACAACAATTAATAACAAGATACAAATGGTTTTCAAACACCCACAATAGCCATAACAATATTTTTACAAACATTACAAAATCAACTCGTATATTGATTGGAGAGTTGATTCCGAATATATAGTATTTCTAACTATGATCATTTGTTCGGTGTCTTCATTAGTCGGTTGTTGCCATGAACTTTTACCTTCATCCTCAAAGCCCCATTCTCTTTCTTGGAATTGGTTAATGTCTTCAAAACCCTCAAGAGCATCTAAATCATTGTTTCCCATTCTTCGAATATAATTATGCAGAGCAAAACATGCCCATATAATTTGAAATTGTACCTTCGTCATGTAAGTTGTCATATTTTGTAGGATTTCCTATCTTGCCTTGCAAACCCCAAATGTTCTTTCAATAATACTTCTCAAACTAGAGTGATGATTGTTGAATACTTCATTAGGAGACCTAAAAGCACGAGACATCTTAAACTGTGTAATGTAATACCTTGCACTCTTATATGGCCCTAAAAAACCTTTCATGGTAGGATATACAGAATCTGCAAGGTAATATTTCCCTAAAAAAATATAATTAAAAAATAAGAAACTAGAAGTAGAAATTAAAATTAATTTTAGGCAAGTACGAACCTTCTGGTGGTTGAGGAAACTTCATAGATGGATTTTGTAAAACATCAAGTAGAATACGCGTGTCGTGCGCCAATCCCTCCCAACCAATAAGTGCATACGCGAAACACATATTGAAGTCACACGCAGCTAAAATATTGATTGATGTGTACCCTTTTCTATTCATGAACGGGATTTGTTTGTCAGTGGCGACATGAATTGCCACATGTGTTCCATCTATTGCTCCAATGGAATCTTTGAAGTAAGGCCAATATCGATCATCACCTCAGATGTGCTCCTCCACATCTCTAAAATTCCTGTCTACTAGTCTAATGATATCATTTCCAAGTTTGTGGATAGCTTTCAACACTTGATGAAACTATCGATGCACTGTCCCTCCAGAATGTAGAAACCTCTCTTCCACATTTCTACAAGTGACTCCTTGTCCAATCGTGTATAAGAATATTAGTACTACTTCTTCAGCAGTGACATTTCTCGTATGATGTAGACCATACTTTTGAGTAAGATCAGTTACTAAACTCCTAAATATAGACTTTTGCAAATGGACTTGCTCGAAGAACCGAGTTGCGGATCCATTCAATATTTCATTGACCCACATGTGACCAGTCAAGGAAGATGTTCTTTTCTCACTCTTTAACATTAACTTCATATATTTATATTGTGCAATTGCTGCACATGCATACATCCTTCCAAGTAATTCCCGTGAGAAGTCCAAATTGTCATCTCCATCTTCTGAATCAGATATCATTTCATTCGATTCTGTATCTGAATCGGACACGAAATCCATTGTCTAGTTATACCTACATAAACCATAAGAAATTATAAATACCATAAACACATATGGCAAACAAGTTAGACAACAAATGTTTGTAACGACTAATTATGAACAAATTTTTGTAAGAAACACATAGCATGAGAACTATGTTCATGTAACAAAAAAAGTCCAACGGATAATATGCCATAAGAACAAGCTTAACACAACAAATGTTTGTAACAAATATTCAACACATTATGAATAAGTTCATTGTGTTCTACTAGCATGAGAACTATGTTCAAAGCAATAACTTCATCACAAAAACAAACTACGTTCAACATAACCAACAAGTGCAAACATATATAAGAATAGATGCACTATTGTCGAAGTTAAAATCGGTTGATGTTGTCCAAATTGAATGTGTTCATCCAGCCCTTAGTAAGTGATGGATCCCTATCCATTAGATGCACAAAGGTCTCTCTATAAGTTTTCCTTGCAAACATCCTGATCATGAGGTAGTATTCTGGGCTCCCTCTTTCAACCCTTGGCATCATGTCCAATGAAGAAGAGATTTTAGTGATTGAGAGAGCTAGCAGCCTAGGCCTAGGAATAAAGAACATTAATTCAAGGAACTACTACTAAAGCCTAGGCCTAGAACATTAATTATATATTCAATGAATAAAAAACATAATAACCATACCTACTACTAAAGCTAACCACCAATAATTCAAGGAACTAATATGGAGGTGGCTAATTTTACTTTAGAAGTATGCTATTTTAACCACCTAAAAAATTTATTTGTTAGTTAAATTTAAGTGAAATTTAAAAATAACTGCATTCCTCTACACATAAGCATAAATGAACAAGTACTAGCAATTTCATCATCCAAATTCAATGTCAAAATTAAAATAGTGATATTTCACTAGATTTCATATATTTGTTCTTTTCAAGAGATTTGAAAATGTAAAAATTTGAGGATGATTGGTACTTTGGTATAATTATGATAGTTGAGGATAATTATGATAATTATGATAGTTTTCAAGAAATTTCATGCGTACAAAGGACTTGAGGATTCTCAGGATAATTATGATAGTTGTCACAATGTTCAGTGATGGATATTGTGCTCAAGCTATGCACAAAATGGAGACTGGAGCAAATGAAGAAATTTGAAACCCACCTAACATATTGCTAACCTAAGTACAGAATTGTTGCACTCACCTTTGATGTTCAACAGACCTCCAGAACTAATTTGACAAGAATCCAAGTTCAAGCTCTCTAGGTTAATTAAGCCTGCAATTAACAAATTTAATAGCTGAAAATTGCATGAATAGTTAAGAAAAGGATGCCAGTACGTTTATATTGTTAGCCATAGAGGTGAAACCTTGAAGACATAAATCTTGGTTCATCTTTAAGTTTAACTATGATGCCATCATTTAAAATTAAATTTGCAAGCAAACTTTGCCTCAAGCGAATTTAAAATTTATTAGACAGAAAAAGAAGCTAAATTATAAAATATGTAGATGAAAGAAGAAAACTAATTGAGTATAGAGAAGAAGGAAAGTAATCAAAATCACAAGCAGAGTAGGAAAGTGAAGCTAGGACTAAGAAGCGTAAACATGAAAAATAGGAAAATCAAACCAAAAAAAGGGGCATACAAACTAACAAATACAACTAAAATATAAGAGTGTTTAACAGTGCAAGTAACAACAGATAAGCGCTTATGAAAAAGTTGACCATGATGTTTAATAGTGCAAAAACGTCTGGACAAAACAATCATTATACTTGTAGTCAAATATCAAACTTAATGCACAATAACAAACTTGATGCATAATATCAATGCAAAACAATCATTGAAAACGTTGCCTGAAGAGTGTTTAATATGCTGATAATTACCAATTAAAGTGGGTTGTTGATTTTAGAGGCTAGCTTGACTACAGGACCTAACTACAATTAATAATAAATTAATAACTTGATATCTTCTAAAGTTATTGTTAATAATAATAAATATCTAAGCTTTCTGAAGATAAGATAAGTAAATGACATCATGAATCAAAATTAAAGGTAACATATGCTATGTCACCAAAGTCTGTAATCTTATAGTAAGCATAGGTTGACCTCTTAAAAGTTTCTTTGGGGGAATTATATTCACCAATTTATCAAAGTAATCTACCAATACAGGTTAGAGAAACTAGTTGATGCAAAACTCAAAAGATTCAGACCATTCCATTAAACTCAAAAGATGAGAAACCTCCACAAAAAAAAATAAATTAACAATTAAATAAAATATAGCTCAAAAACAAGATGCAAACCATTATACATAAACAACATCAACTTCTTAGAAAGATAGAACCAAAGGTAGGACAAAGAGAAGCTCAGAAGACCAAACTTGAAGAACAACAAGAGGGAAAGGGAGATGAAAAAAAAGAGAGAAGAGCAAAGGTGATGCCTTACCAGCAATCAAAGTCTAAGGAAGAGGAACAGGGCGGTGGCAGCGAAGACAGGCGATGATGGATCAGCAGATTGGAGTCAAGATGAGGAGGAGTTCGGTTGATTTGAGATGTTGATGAGAGGATTTGGGTAAATATATAAAAGCATGTAATTTTTTGGATTAAGTGAGAGTATTTTAGTAATTGCACTTAACCACTCAGCTTATCAAAAATAACTTATTTTCATAAGCTGATCTTTTGCAGCTTATAAAATAAGCTGTTTTGGGGCTTATTTTATAGCTTGAGCTTATCCAAAAAAGCCCATCCAAACACAAATAAAAACATTATAAGCACTTAACTTATGAAATAAGTGCTTTTAGATCAGTTATAAGCTGATCCAAACAAGCCTATAGGGGCCGTTTGGTTCGTGGTAATAACATATTGCCACATAATGAGATTACCATGGTAATATGGGTGGGAATGTTGTATGATTGGGAATATTGTGGTAATTTGATATAATCATGTATGGTTGGTAACTCTTATTACTGGGAATAGTTCATTACCTTGTTTGGTTCATGGTAATCAATTTGGTAAAATATAAAAAGTTATGAGATTACCATGGTAATCCAAAATAGACACCAAATTTGGTGGTAATAGGATTACCACCTTCTTGATAATATTCTCATATTGGTAATGTCATATTACCATCCAGATTACCACGTAACAAGTGGTAATCTTCCTCAGTGCAATGCCAAACGTGGTAATCTTTTCAGATTACCACATAACAAGCGGTAATATTTTCACATTACCGCAAACTAAACGCCCCCATAGTGTTATGCACACAAGTGGTGAGGAGATCGTGTCACTAAAAGACCGGCCTAGTGGTAAAGGATGACCACCACTTATATACACACAAAGAGGTCATCTAATAACTGATGTGGGACTAAAGGGGATTGGATAGAAATTCCACAAGATTTATTGGAAGGAGATTAGATAGAAATTCCACAAGATCTATTGGTTGAAGGATTAGATAATCCAATACAATCTATCATTGAAGCTTTTTATCCACAATTCTAGCTAAACTATGTAAAGTCAGAATACTTGAGGAAAAGAGCTATAGTCACATCATACAATGAAGTCGTTGATATATTAAATGAAACAATCAGCAACAAAATTGAAGTTGATGTTTAGAAGTATTTAAGTTCAGACTACATCTCTAAAGCTTCTACATTTGCTGAAGTAAATACACCATTATATACAACTGAATTCTTAAATGCATTAAAATTCGCAGGCATACCGAATCATGAGCTTACTTTAAAATTGTACAGTGTGATAATGCTAATAAGAAACATTTGCCAAACGAATGGCATTTGCAATGGAATAATATTGATAACTACACAAATGCATCAGAACATTTTAGAGGCAAGAATTATTTCCCGATCTAGCATAAGCGAAAAAGTATACATTCCTAGAATTATTATGCATGTGTAAGAAGGCAAATGTCCATTCATCATGTGCCGAAAGCAATTCCCTATTAAGCTTTCATACGCAATGACAATAAACAAAAGTCAAGGGCAAACACTAGATTTAGTAGGTTTATTCTTACCTGGGTCTGTATTTTCACATGGTCAACTTTGTGTTGCATTGTCCAGAGTATCCTCTGCTATAGGATTAAAGGTTTTGATTCTCGATGATACTAGGAAGAATACAAACAAAACAAAGAACGTTGTCTATAAGGAATTTTTTGATAGTATAGAAATTAATTTAAATCTTGAACATTGAAATTGTGTTCTATTATAGTTATAATCATATGCATACCCAAAGAAATATATGGATCAGGTTTGTCATCTCTAATTATTTCTAACTTCTATATAATGGAAAATATAGAAACTCAAAATAAGAAATACTGAATAAATTATGTCGTTGTTGTTTTGCAGATAATTAACAACAAGTCTTAAGGAAATATCACAGCTAAAGTCACCTGGCCAAAACCAGGCCGTGAAAATTAGAATAATAAGAATATGGGATTATTATATCCTAACTGCAGAAAAATTCCTTGGTATAGCATTTATAGCAACATATGCAAAGGTATTCATCATATATTGTCCTATCAATTTTTGTAAATACTATTTATATGTTTTTCTTTTAGAAATTATATCTATGAAAATGTCTTTCTCAGGGTGATGCCATCCATGTCCAAATAAGTGAAAATGACTGTTCAAAATTTTGATATAGGCTAATCGAAGGAGCAGTGTACCACATATCCAAATTTCAAGTTATTAAAATAGTTACTAGAAATTCATCGATAATGAGAGAATTTGGCATCTTTTTCATATCTAATACACTGCTCAAGTTAATCCCTGATGATACTACATTTTACCCAAGGCATTACTTTTAATATTTTGATCAAGAAGAGATGACACCATATGCAAATTCTGATAAATATTTGCGAGGTAAAAAAATATTTATTATTTATTTATATTTATTGCATTTTACAATTAAAATTACAATTATAATATCTTGTCAATGTTGCCCAATATATATAATCATGCTTGTACTAACAAAATCAAATCTATTTAAAAAAATACAGATGCAATTAGTACTTTGATTTTTATAGAACCAATTACTGCTGTTTAATTAACGAAGTTTGCCAAAACTGTTCAGAAGAGAGATATTTTCATCAAAGAGCGAAGGTAATCAACAAGAAAACATCTTTGATTATAGTTTGTACATTTGACATATTTGTACTTACCTAATATTCTAACCATTTTTAATTAAATAAAAAAAAGCGACGATAAACTCAGAATAACTATATGGGAATCCTATTTTCCTCGATGATCATGATCTCCTACAAATACAATCAAGGCCTATACTTATCATTGCTGG
This sequence comes from Dioscorea alata, assembly GCA_020875875.1. Classification (NCBI taxonomy): domain Eukaryota; kingdom Viridiplantae; phylum Streptophyta; class Magnoliopsida; order Dioscoreales; family Dioscoreaceae; genus Dioscorea; species Dioscorea alata. The sequence goes on along the minus strand of CM037017.1, from coordinate 5,034,927 downwards.
AACAACTATTCGAACATTCCAAGGTGAGTACAAAATGTGATAGTAAAAAATTATTGCTATACTTAAATAGACAATCAATAATTACTAACATTTCAAAATTATTTAATAGGAACCATATATTTGGCTTCAACTTCGGCAACTAGAATCTATGTAAATCTAGAGATACCGGAGACAAAAGTTATCAGAGAACAGTAATACTAACACTTAACAATTTTTAAACTAGGGAAAGAAACTTAATTTGATTTCCAAACTCACAAATTACCATTTATGAAATAAAACAGAAAATGACTTGAAAATCAACAAATGCAGCTGCTATCTATACAAAACCAAGAAGCTACTTTGCAACAAAACATTTCACAAGCTAAGTATGCAACAATTGATCAATTGTTGAAGTTTGACCCAGCAACAATTGGTGTAAGTAAAACAACCATATCTTGAAGCTTAATTCCCTGATTAGTAAATTATATAAATCTACATTTATTCCTAAAGAATGATAATTACTAATTTTGTTAAAAAAAATGTACATGTAACTATGCTCAAATGTGATGTATGGGTTGAGAAGATCGACACATCTAATGGTTGGTTTTACAACTCCTACAATGTTTGTAACAAAGGCCTTACTGAATCATTATATAGTTATTCTTGCTACAAGCACAGGTCTACAACTCCGAGGGTGATGTAAGTATAATCAATAATTCCATGTTAAACCTAGCTTATTTAGCATAATTATAATTACTATTTAGACAAAATAATCATGTTACAGGATGATACTACCTATAATTGTGAGAGATAAAACTTGAGATATGGAAATAACTGTCTTTGATAAACATGCAAAATCAATGGCAAATATAAAAAGCTTGATTTGCTATGTGCGATAGAAGAGATCTCAAAAACAAAAGTGCATGAACAAATTCATAGTATGATCGACAAGAAATTTAGTTTAATTAGTTGGTCTCTTACAACAAGTAGTTAAAGATGATATGCTCACCTATAGAATTTACAATGCAAAATCTATTATTTTACATGAAGAAAGCTTGAAGGGGAAAAAGCCTGTACAACTAGTAATAAAAGGACCAACTAAGCAATCCACATCAAAAATTGATGAAGTAAGCAACAACCGTAAAGTAAGTGAACTACTGGAATCATCATCAAAGATTAAAATTCCTTCAAATCTATGCATTGAAGCCTCAACAGCAAAGAAACAAAGAAATACACCTAAGCAAGAAAAAAAAAAGATAGCGAACAAGCATGAACACTTGCTTATGAGAAAAAAGATGAGATGGAATAACACTTTCAAATCCATATAAAAAAAGATCACTGCTTTTCCTATAAGGCAATAAACCAGGTAATATCTATTACAATCACACGATCAATGACTACCATAAACTCGAAATAATGATTAATGTTGTTTTTTCCTTCAATAGGATGAAGGTGAAAGAATTATGGCATACTATGTTTGGCTATATAACTACTATATATGTCTTTAGTAATTTTAATAATATAGATAAAGCTTTAAGTTTTTTAGATTTAAGAAATTTGCACAGGGCATTATAAAGCTTTGAAGAAATGACAAATTAACCAAGGTTTACAAGCTCAAAAGGAAAGGTATGCTTCCACAATTACATTATTACGTACACCTTAACAATATATAAAGTATTAGTTGAATAAAATATTATCTTTCAAAATAATTATTTAATTATTTTCACCAATGATATTATCTTTACAAACTTTTATTTGTCATATTTAGCTATTACAATAAAAGAATACTATTTACTTCCAAAGTTATTTTATTGGGTTGTTACATATTGTTAAAAACTATTTCAAATATCAAAAAGGAAAATAATTATAGTTGTTTTTGTTACTTATAGACTATACTATGTTTTTAAAGATGAATAGTATAACAAATTAACAATAGTATGTGTGAATATTGTGAATATTCCACATGAATACATTCCATGTATGAACAATATTTACATATCTATTAATATCTACAAATTAAAATAGACAAAGAATATTATTATGAAAATGTTAACATAAACCTATATTATATAATAAGAATGGAATTAGCATAATCATTTTCATTTAATCTAAAATAACATTCTTAAGCCATTTTATGCCTTTCTTTTGTCTTAAGATTTGTATTGAAGTTTAAAAACATATTTGTTTCTTATTTTTTTAATTATATATATTTTGAACATTTTTTTTCTTGAGCATCAAGATCCTTTTTGTTATCCTTCCATCATTTAATGTGAATAAGAAGATACAAACCAAGAGAAAAGCTTAATATTTGTTTTTTTTTCTTGCCAAAGTATCTAAATGAAGTCATTTTCATCATTAAATGAAAAATATAACATATTCGAATAATTTATTTCTCAAACTATCACATCTGAAAAATATACTTTCCATACTGAAATTGATTTAAAAAAAAATTACATTATCACTGGTTTTTTTTTTACAAAATTTATACTATCTTTGTAATTTTTTTTTTGATATATTTAACCCACAGCGTTAACGCGGGTCTTTAAACTAGTTTACAACATAAATTATAATATTAAACATATTATATATATTAAATAAAATTTAGGAAAAAATATTTCATTGCTTGACACTTGGCAAACAACTATTTTACATATATATAAATGTATGAATACATAATATGGTATGCTCAAATTGCTAGTAACATTGGTTTTGCTTAAAAAAAAAAACTTTAGGCATAACCATCAAAAGTATATATATATTGTTAATCAAATATTGTGGGTAACATGTGGCAAGGTAGAAAGAATGGTGTGAAGATCTGACTGACTATCAATTAAATCTTCAAGTGGGAGAAATGTTAGTCAAACATTGTGGCTTACATGTGGGACTAATTCATCTTCTCACTATTTTTCTCCCACATTCTCTCACATCCTCACTCTTTTCTCAGCTAAATGGTGCATGAAAGCCTTCATGCTCTTGCCCTTTTATAGGCAAGAGTGTGATGTGATTAAGGGTTAATTAACTCACCAACCCCTTAATTAGGTGAGTTGTTATCTTGACTTAGATTTATAGCCACATGTAAGCCACAATATTTGACTAACATTTTTCCCACTTGAAGATTTGATTGATAGTCAATCAGATCTTCACACCCGTTCTTTTTACCTTGCCATTCGATGTTGCTTATGTTTTATTCTTTTCTCAACTGAATGGTGCATGATCGCCTTCATGCTCTAACTCTTTTTTAGGCAAGAATGTGATGTGATTAAGGGTTAATTAACTCACAAACCCTTAATGAGGTGAGTTGCTATTCTTGACTTTGATTTATAGCCACACGTTAGCCACAATATTTGACTAACATTTCTCCCACTTGAAAATTTGATTGACAATCAATCAGATCTTCACACCAATTTCTACCTTGCCATTCAATGTTGCTTACGTTTTTGCTAGGCCACATAAGGATTGATGGCTAACATGTGGCTACAAATCAAAGTTAAAAATAACAACTCATCTAATTAAGCATTGGTGAGTTAATTAACCCTTAATCACATCATAGTTTTGCCTATAAAAAGGTAAGAGCATGAAGGCTTTCATGCACCATTTAGTTGAGAAGAGAGTGAGGGTGGAGAAAAGTGGGAGAAAAATAGTGAGAAAAAGAATTAGAGGGTTTGTGTTGCTTCTATTGCAGGAGAGAATAAGTTATTGTTCTTCTCGTTAATCGAAAGGTTGCAACTCCTATTTTTTGTTAAGAAAAAAACCATTACTTCACCAACCTATGTGCTTAAACCATTAGCTTGAAAACCATTGGATGTTGTGGTTTTTTGGTGGTGGATGTAGAAAGTCAGAATTTGTGGCCTGATTTAGCAAACCATTCCACTCTATAAATTGAGAAGGATGAAGCTCATTAGAAACACACAACTTAAGTGTGAGAGTGTGAGAGAAATTAGAGAGAAAAATAGAAGAGTGGGAGTAATAAAAATAAATTTTGAGAGTTTGTATTTCTCCTAATATAAGAGAGATACTAGTTTTTTCCTTGTTATTAAAGAGAGTTTATAATTTTTGAAAATTTTCCACTTAATAAATTCTTCTATTTTTACCGGTGGTTTTTACCCTAATTATTTAGCGGTTTTGCACGTAACACCTTTGTGTTATTTATTTTCAGCATTATTTTTATTTACTTTGTTATGGTATTGCTCTATTCGGTCCTACATTTTATAACATTTTTTACATAGTGAAATTCTTCTACTTTGCCGTGGTTTTTACCCTAATTTATTTTGGGGGTTTCCACGTAAAATCTGTGCCCCTTATCTTTATTATTATTATTTTCAAATACTTTTGCTTCAACCTTGCTCTACACATTCCAATAATTTCACAATATATATGTTATTTATTTGTAATATTTTTTTTACTTCTATGGATTCTATAAATTGTTTTATAGTTCTCAAATCATTTGATTTGCTTTGCTTTGCTTTGCTTTGCTTGCCAGATTATTAGAGAAGAAGTAGGCCGATAAAAAGGCTTTTTGAGCTGCACTTATTTGCCTTTTAGCAAAATTTAAGACATTTTACATTATTTTTTGCAACGATTTCTTTATTATATCTTCAAAAATGAAGATTTCATTATTGCATGAATCCCTCCATGCTATTAAAAAAAAAAACTAATAGTTTATATAAAACAAAAGATATTTATCAATAATTAATGTTAAGACATATTATAGTTAAATACTAAAAAAACTACTCTTCATGAATACCATCTCAATGATATTGATTTTTGATTGACCTTGGTTTGAATTTCCTATTTATAGTAAAAAAAATTTGTCAACCATTGGATAGTCCAATGGTATGACACCAAAGTGCAAAATGGGGAGGTCATGGGTTCAAATTCTCCCCCCAGCAGTACTGTTCATACACTGTTTTTATACTATTCATGCACTGTTTACCCCAGGCTCTAAAAGTACATCTGGGTCTAATACTATTCTTAAAATCCCTTAGTGGGAGCGCTTGTCGCCTATTAATAAAAAAAACTGTTATATTAAAAATAAAAATAAGATAAAATATGATTTTTATCCATTTTAAAAATATATTAATTTTAGAAATTGAATTAGTGAAATATGTAAATAAATTAATTTTCATATACATGAGATAAGATAGCTTATGAAAAGTTATTTTAAAATTTAAAAATTAATTTAATATATCATATATTATAAATATTATGAGCAAATAGAACAAATAAAAGTATTTCCAGGGACCTTTAAGTAATTTAACCCATTAGATTTTATAACTTATCAATGTCCAAAGAGAAATTCTAAACTTGTACGGAAGCTCATAATTCCAGATATATAACCAACAAACAGGCTCAACCCATTCCTTTCAGCACGAGGGTAACTTCGTCATTTAATTACAAATCAACACTGGCCCCCTCAGAAGGATCGAACGACTAGCAAAGCCGGCGAGAAACTATCGAACGCTCATGATCACTCTCCGTTCCACATCACGAAGTCGATCACTTTGATCTCCGGACATCTGCCTCAAGATCCACGAAAGCTAATCTCGATGCAGACCTTAGACTCGCATTCAAGTGCGTTACGGCGTGTCTCGCACGTGCCGAGGGCTGCCGGGCTAGCAAAGCCGGCAAAATGACCATCCAACGGTCATGATCACTGTCCATTCCACATCTCGATCTCCGCACATCTGCCTCGAGATCCACGTACCCAATCTCGATGCAGACCTCAGACACGCATTGACCTCCTTGGACTCACGTGCATTCCCGCATGTCTCGCACGTGCCGGGACCTCTTTCTTTCTCTCTTTTGGAGACGTTTCCGAGACCGCAAAAGAAACGCGCGAGAAAGAGAGTCCGAGACCCCAAAAGAGAGAGAGAGAGAGAGAGAGAGAGAGAGAGAAAGAGAGGTCTTTGATCCGGGGTTTCGTTTGGATTTTGGAATTGGAGATCAAAGGGTTTGAATTCGTTGATTTGTGCTGTTAGGGATCTGATTTTGCCCTACAGGAGATGGAGCAGCTCGTCAATTTCATCATTCGACCACCGAGGTATGAGTTTTGTGCTTGTTTGTTGCCTTCTTGTTTTAGGTTTTGGTTCTTGGCTCTATTTTTGGTGGATTTTTTGTTGTTGTTATTGTTGTTGTTGTTGTTGTTGTTTTGAATAGGATGATTAAGGGATGGTTCTTGTTTTGGTATTGGAATTGTGGGTATTTGGATGTGGTTCTAGTGGTTAAAGAGATTATGAGATAAATAATGGAAAGAGAGATTGAATCCGTCGGAAGTGGTAGTGAAAATTTTTATTTGTGGAAATGTGATTTTTTTTTTGGGTAGGTATTGGTGAAGGTTATGAAACGACATTAATTGGCAGCCAACTAGGTCACAGTTATTATTTTGTGGATTTATGGATGTGATTCTAGTGGAGAATGCGATTTTGAGAAAGATAATGGAGAGAGGGATTGGATCTGTGAAGAAATAATGAAAATTTTCCTATTTGGGAATGTTATTTGTGTTGTTGAAGGTTATAAGACAACCTTAATTGGCATCTAGCCAGGTCATAGATTGATTTAATGCTCTTTTGTTTTTCTAGCTCCGGGTCTTTCACTGTTCCTTACACATGTAGGCATGTTTTGAATACTGCTTTAAGCATCATGACATGTGGCTCTACAAACTGGCATGGGCCATTATGTCGTAGTAGAACTATTGAAACCATTTTGAAGTATAGGTCTTGATTTTTTGAAGCCTTGCTATTGGTAACATTTAGAAATCCTTTTGAAAATTGTGTGATTTGAATGTTTTGAGATCACAAATAGATATTACACTTTAATGATTATTATTAATTTGTTCACTTGCAGATAGAATTTTGTCAATGTGTTTGATTCTTAGCGGTCAGGGAAAATTGTTACACACGCTGTGCTGCATTTGTGGAACAGCTTTTGCTGGTTAATCATGGGCATAGTGTGCAGTGTGGGAATAATACTCAAATACTGATTCTTGATACCTCTATCTTTATTCATGCAAACCAGAAATTTCATTTGGTTGTTGCCTTTTGATTTCAGCACTGTAGTATTCAACATGAATTCTTTATTTGTTTTTTTTTTACCCTGATTATCTTGACGGCATAACAACTTGTATCGTTTTGAAATGCAGAGCTGATTATAGCCCGAAGAATGATTTGCTGGAGGATGAATTTATGCTGAAGGGACGTTGGTTTCACAGGAAGGATTTGGTGGTAATGCACTGTTGATAGTATGGAATAATTTCAGGCTTTCTTCTCTTCTGCCTATGTGTTTTATTTGTTCTGGCTAGTGCATCGTTTTGGATTGGTTGATGAAAGATTTTGATATCATGGCTTTTTTTATTGGGTAATATTGTTTGATTCTTGCTGTCTCACTGACAAAATTGTAAGGTGTTTGTTATTATGTCATTTGTGAGAAATTGTTATTTAGATAGATCTTATTGAGGCTTCCTTGTAGCTAGGGTAACATGTTTCTTGTCGTTTACTTTTGTAACTTGCTGGTATTCTATTTTGGTGAAGTGTCGGATTCATTTTGTGTTAATTTCTTATACTTTCTATATATATGTGGACTGATGGTTGTATCTGTTACAATATGATAAGTTTGTCGTATTTGCCCGTGTGCTTTTCGTAATGTTATTTTAATGATATTGAGGCACTTAACACTTTTGGATTGTCACAGATTGTTAATAGTCGAGGACACAAGCTTCAGTGCAGTCATTATACGCCCGTCACTATTCCAGAAGGAAAGCCACTCCCTTGTGTTATATATTGTCATGGAAATAGGTGAGTGAATAATGATATTACAGGTTTAAACTTATCTATATTTTCCCTAAGTATGACTGGCACGGCTACATCTAACTTGAGTTATTATATTTTCAAAAGGTGGTTTATTTCTAGAATTATTTGTACATGTTGGATCTGACATGCTTGTAATATCCTCCTGTTCACTAAAATTTTGCCTGTTTATCCAGTGGATGCAGAGCCGATGCTAGTGAGGCTGCTATAATATTGCTACCATCAAACATCACAGTTTTCACCCTTGACTTTTCAGGGTCTGGACTCTCTGATGGAGAACATGTTACCCTTGGGTGGTATGAAGTAAGTGTTGTGGCCATTTATAAAGCTTGTGTTAGATTTAGGAATTGGGTATGCTTTGATGTTAAGCCATCTGGTTATAGTTATTGTCTATGAACTTCCGGTCATTAACCATCGATCATTTTCTATGATTATTTAATTTCTACTTAAGAAAATTTTTTGTCATCTACTTTTAGTACACATAAAGGCTTATTTATCATGTGAAGCATCAAACAAATTGACCATCTCCCAGTGACTGATCATTTTAGTATCTGCTTATTAAAAATAGGGCTGCTATAAGATTTATGTCCTTGTGTTCCTGAAATTTGCACAAGAGCTCACAATTTGAATTAAAACAATCATGTTATTACCAACTTCCTTATGAAATGCACATTACTAGGAAAGCATCTCTGTCTGATTACCTATGAAATGACACACTCTTATTTTGTAGTGATCATAGAGTTGGATGGATCAATGCGTTACATGTGATTAGCCCCTTTGCCAAATACTCTATAGCTTAGCTCAACTGACTTTTGAATTGGATTAATCTAGCTTGTGATTTACAAGTGTTTTTAGTTTAAAATATATTAGAGAAGTGCATATAGAATATGTGAATTTTCCTGTCATCCATGTCCGGTATCTTGGCGAGAAAAGAACAACCTCAACTCTTAATACTGTATTTTGTCAATTAGTAAATATTGCCTATGCACTTGTCATTGAATTTTGTTGAGGTTCCTTGTCCAGTTGTCTAATTGGGCATTTCAGATGACAAACTATGAACTTTATATTGGTTTGCTGTGTGGTGTTTAAATGTAGCTGCAACAAATATGGAAATAGCTGTGGCTGTAGATGTTACACATTCACTAAATCCTATATTTAGTCTGTGTAGCATTATCATAATTGCCATTTTTTTTTTCTAATTCTAGGTAGCGCAAACTTGCTGAACTTTCATAATTTAAATAAACATACATCCAATATTTTATATAGAAAGTCTCATAATGTTCTTCATCTATGTAATCTATTGTTCAGCATCTTTAAATTTGTCTTACAAGTTTGAGCTGTCTGGTATTATTTAGGTGTCATCTTGGTTTTATTAAAATAAGTTTTTGAAGGATTTTATACCATTGTGCCCATCAGAGTGCTACCAATGCCTTTACTTTAAGAAAAAGTACTGCCATTATCCCTTTAACAGTTTAATTATATGGGAAATTTTCATCAAAATGATTACTATGTGAAGTTATTTTATCAATCTGGTTTAGTTTGTATGATACAATTTTCTGTCCATAATCTTATGGTGGATGGAATATGTTGAATGAAAAGCTTTTGTTATACTCTGGATAAAATTTGTAGATATAATACCATCATAATATACAATTTATCAATTACTGGCTCCCAGCTGATAGTACCATTTTTCTGTTTTTTGTTTTCCAGAAAGATGATCTCAGGGCTGTTGTCAATCATTTGAGATCTGATGGAAATGTCTCATACATTGGATTGTGGGGGCGCTCAATGGGTGCTGTTACAAGGTTTTCTCATATCCTTGTTTTGGCTCATTGCATGCACCTGGCCTTAAGCCTCAAGTCTTGTGGGTGTGTATTTATGCATGCAATTGTGCAAGGTTTTTATGGTGGTTAGGCATTATTTAGGCAATATGGAGTTGAACGCCAAGCTACTGCCTGGAGATTTAGCATTGAAAGAGTTATTTATTTATTTTTTTACAAGAAAATCTAAAATCTCCTACCAATAATATAAATTCCAACCTCTTAGCATACATCAACATTAGATAAATCATCAATTTCATAAATTAAGAAACTAGAGTAACTTGAGCATGACTTGGCTGATCGTCAAACATTCAGAATTGTAAACACTTTGCTATGTAAATTAGGATCTTTGGTCAACTTTAGAATCAAAATTTAGTGAGAAATAAATTTGAATATGTTTTATTGGTGATTTTCTGAAAAAGAATCAATTGCTTAGTCAACTAGGACTTCATCAAGATGGTTAGACAGTAGTTAATTAGACACCTTGCATTTCATAGAATGATTTGTTCTATCCTGATGAACCAGTAAGTGGTTGAGGTACTTGAAAGGCTTATCTATATTGATAGTTGGTTTGTTAATGTTTATCTAAAGTTTCCTTGCATATACTTTTGAGCTGCTCTGCCCTAGCTCCATCATTTCTTGAAGGTAGATTCACAAAAAGAGAAGCAAGAAAATCTCCTTCACATTCTTCAACATGCAATGTTTTTGTTTTAATTTATTACTATTATTATTTGATTTGTCTTCCTTTGCTTTAAATTGTATAAGAAATGCCGTTCTCTTTCTGCATTTTGATTACTTGAATTATTGGTAAATGCTTACCTTGGCATTTTATCTTGATTCAGTTTGTACTTTGTAGAGGTTGCAAGATATTTAGAATTAACTTGAAGTTTTTGCTCTCTGCTTTCTTGGATATCTCCATTTTCTGCCCACCATAATAGGCTTATTGCTTTTGTGACAATTGACAAGGTGCTTTTGCCATTCTGACTAATTGTCAATCATGTGACAGAAGTGAACAATTTGTATATTTAAGATGTCACTAGAAATCACAACAAAGGCATAGTAGTACTTCATCCTGGAATGAATTGATTGATGTGGACCTTAGTTGCAGAGAGCTTGTGATGGATTGTGAATTGAGGCTTCAGTGTGGGATGTATTCTTGTGTATTTTGGATTGTGTTTGAATGTGAATCAATCTGCACTTTTATTTCTTTAGCAGATGTACTTAAAGCCTGTGGTTTTTCTTTGAGGATCAACCTCATCCTTATTATATAAAGAATTTATACAATGAAGTTACTTGAGATGACAGACTAAAATCTGAGTGGTGCGGTTTGCATTTGAAATATATTTTGTCAAAGCATTATTTACGTGTATCCATTGCCTGAGTGAATAAAGTATAGTAAAATAATTATGTATATTTTGTTATGTCTTGGCACAATTTGTTTTATTTATTTTGGTTTCATGTGCTGCTTGTTGGTTACAGCTTGATGTATGCGGCTGAAGATCCATCTGTTGCTGGAATGGTTCTTGATAGTCCATTTTCTATTTTGGTGGACTTGATGATGGAACTTGTGGACACCTACAAATACCCTCTACCAAAATTTACTGTAAGGCATAACCTTTTTTGATATTTAACTTGACAGGGTCTTGCAATGATTGTCTACATTTTGTTTAATCAAGTATCATACTCCGTACAATGCGCATCTTTGGAATAGGAAGTTAAGTGATACATGCAACAGAAGGGGTACTAGGCTGCCAAGTTTTAATCCTTTCCCAATTAACTTAATAATCTTTTTCAATTCTGGTATGGAGTTTGAGATATAATTGTTATCCACCAGTAGGTTTATGGTGCCATATTTGTTAGGAAAGTTGACAACATACTGAGGTTAATTATGTTGCGGATCAAATTTTTTCTCTTAGATGGTATGTGAATTACAAAACTGTAGATGATAAAATTGCAGCCTATCCTGAAATGTAATTGCCTGACGTCCTTATTGGAGACAACTTATGATATTTGTACTAATGACTCTGTTGAACTAATTTGGATCATTTAGGATAGCCTAATGAACCAAAGGAATTAAATAGTTTGAGTTGTGTTCTAATTTATGAAGAGGTACCCAACATTAAGTGAATTGGTGGAATTGCTAGAAAGGATTGGAATGTATTGTGGTTGTGAACCTTTATAGTTATTGTTACGGATGCCTTCGTGGGTAAGACTTATGAAAGACGTGGCCCACGGGAAAAGGAGATCATAAGCTTCCAAGATAGGAAGGTAGGCAAATAATTTCATTCCTAATTTGAAGAATCTGATTTTGCAAGCAATATTGCCAAAGATAGGAATGAAGTCAAGCAATAATTTTATGCCTTTTAAATAGAGTTTGTTTTAGCAAGTATTTTAATTGCAATCGAGAGTCCTTAATTCTAGTTTCATAATTTCTCATGTAATCTCTATTTAAGAAGATGATTTGGGAGAATAAAGACAAGCTGAATTTGATTATATCTCTGGAGGTTTAAGATTCTCTCCATCGTAACGAGTCTAAGGTTAGGAGCTCCCTTCAACGAGTTCCGTATTCATCATAGGTTCGTCACGAGGAAGAAATCGTAATAAAGGGTAGACACCGGCATTCGAAGTGGATTTTCCCGTTCATCGCCCGGTGAATCGATCAATAGCCTGAGAATGTGACAGTTATTTATCAAGAAAGTTGTTTGAATGTTTGATTTTGATTTAGCAAAAAATTGAGAATGAATTTTGAACTTTGTGGTTTTCTTCTTTTGAATGTCGAATTATCTGTAACTTTAGTCCTGTAACTATGTGGTGTGGCTGATTCACAGAATTGAAAATTTGTGAAATTAGTTTGCTGAACTTTCAATCTAAATTTTGCCAGACTGAACGGTTATGAAAGGAACTTCGAGAATTTAGGGATGGAAATGTATATGAGATAAAATATGGATAGTCTCTCATTGATGTTGACTTGGATTGGTGTTCTTGAACACTCTCTGGAAGCAAGAGGATTTTATTTTATTTTCTTTTCATATAACTCCAACCTCTGAAGTTTTGAACAGAGCAGCAGCTCTTGGATCGAAGGATTTAAATCCTGTCTAGAGGACAATTTATTCTAATGACTCTAACTAAAAGTATAAACTTATTCTTAACACATTCAAAATAAGATATGAAAAAATAACTCAAAATAGAAACAACTAATTGATTAATGATTACTCCACCAATATAGCTAAGGCATGACTTCAAAATGTTCTGCTTTCTAATGAGAAGTTTAACTCATGGTTTAGTTCTAGCTTCAATTACATTTGGTAGAATTCGCTTTGTAGTTTCCTTGGTTTGCATTAAAATTTGACTCTATTATTTTATTTTAGGTTAAACTCGCTATTCAGCACATGCGCAAGGTTATCAAAAAGAAGGCTAACTTTGACATTATGGATCTTGACACCATTCAGGTTCTTCTTCCAACTTCAGCAATTTTTGGCATAAAATTAGATATACTTACATTTGAATTGCCTTTTATTCAGTATGATTTAGAAAACAAGGAATCATCATTCTTTTGGTGTCCTTGCCATTATATGCATTTTCTTACAAATAAACTGAAGGGCAAGTTTATACGCAGCTCCTGAAGTTAGAATGAAGATTGAGACGTGATTGACTGTGGCCAACGTCCCACTAATAGATCCTGCATCTTTAGCTTTCTGAAGCAACATAAACATTAAATCACAGGGTCACAAAGTATTTTAGCATAGTGGACATTTTCTTTTCTTGCTTCCTGTGAACTGAAATGTGCCCTGTTTAGATGGTTACACTTGCTTCCATATTTTAGGCATCATCATTGGTACATCGTAATGACTAATCTCGTGCATGTGCTATTTTTCTTTTCATGCCAGTGATTCTTTCCTATTTCTTTTTTCTTTTCTCTTCTTTCCTTTTTTTTTTAATACAGGTATGCTAAACAACTCTAAAGTAAGCTTTCTGCCTAAGTTTTGTGTCTTGATATGTCATGTGATTTATCTGTTGCTTAGGAAACTTAACTAGTGGATTATTTTATCATATACCAACCTTATTATTAAGTTCCATACCTGATCTTTTACATACAAAATCTAGCAAGAATTGAGGTTTGAGTTATCATCAAAACATGAATCCAGTTGGCATTGGCTCTATAAAATCTGGTTGAGATGTAACTCAGTTTGATTTCCATTTTTAACTCCAACATTCTGTGATGCTTTATTAAATATACTCACATGGATTGAAGAACGATGGAATAAATCCTGGTGCATTTTGCTTCTTTCACTGTACAATTCTTATTAAACTTCTCGCATTTGCTTTATTTGTCAATGTTTTGTCGCAGCACTTGCTTCATCTGTTGTTGTTTTTGGTAGTTCACTATATGTCTGACTTTGTTCTCACCTTGCAACTTGCAAGCAAAGAAGATAGTTTTGCAATTTCGTTCTTGAATAAATCTGATGCTCCCAATTTGGGCTAAGTTTGATATTGACTGATTGTTGTCTGATTCGGATGTGTCCCATTATTGGACTATCATCCATAAAATTTTGTTTAAAAATATAAAACTCAATTTCATCTTGACTGTGGAATAAATGAATAAATCTGAATAATTTTAATTTGGATTAACTTGGGATGCTCTTTTCCTGCCAATACAAATTCAAATTTGAAAAATCATATTCCAACTCATCTTGATTTATTCCAATCACAACGAAACACCACCTAACTTCTCATTGGTGCACGCTAGTGGTTGGTTGTGATATCACATATTTATATCTCTTATAATTTTTATGGTGGGCAACAACGTAATTAAAAGCGCTAGGCTCCCTTAAGACGCTAAGACATTTTATTGCCCGAGGCAAGAGGCGCCACGAAAGGTGCACGCCTGAGCAAAGTAAAGTGTTAGTTAATAAATAACTATTATATATATAATTTTTGGAATAATTAAAGTCAAGCAAAGTAAAGCTATAAGTCAAACAAAGCATAACATAAAGTCACGAAAACACTTCTTAGATGTCTAGAACTAATAAAGCTTTTAGAGTGTAAATTCTATCTTTATGAGTCATTTAATTGTAAGCATCATCATCCTCATCATCTAAGCTAGCTTCAACTCCAGCACTAGATTTAGAGTTGTTGCCTCTTCAATTTTCTCTAATTAATAAGTTAATCCCTTAATGCACTCATTATTTTTAAAAAAGATACTACTTAAATCACCTAGTTTTTTTCTCCTAAATTTATTTAGTAAGTGTGCTTTTTTTAAAATCACCTAGTTATTATACCTTAAATTTATTTCCTTCCTTATAAGTAAGTGTGCCTTTTTTAAAATCACCTAGTTTTTTCCCCTAAATTTATTTTCTTCCTTATTAGTAATTGTGCTTTGTTTAAAATTACCTAGTTTTTCTCCCTTAAATTTATTTTTTTTCCTTAATAGTAAATGTGCCTTTTGTAAAGTCACCTAATTTTTCTCCCCTAAATTTATTTCCTTTCTTATTAATAAATGTGCCTTTTTAAAATCCCAATTAACACTAATTGAAAGCATTGAATATAGAGCTCATAGCCAAAAAAAAAAAAAAAAAAAAAAAAAAAAAAACAGGTGTGCCTTTTTTATGCCTGGCACTTGGCAAAAAGCGCTCGCCTGGGCTCGCCTCATTGAAGGCGTCTCGCCTAGGGGGTGTTGAGGCGCTGGGGCCTCGCCTCGCTTGATCAGTATCTTTTCTTTTGAATGGAAGTAGGACACAAGGGTTGGGCACAAGCCTTGTTTATGGTAGTTTGATAATAGCAAACTGTGAGGCTTCCTTTCTTTGTTTGAGACTTTATGCTAATCAATGGTACAATGGATGTGATGTGGGAAGATTAGACCAGTCTACTGTTTGTTTGTTGCTCTCCGCAATGAAGGATGTAAAAGAAAGGAGACCTTAAATCCACTTCTCTGTAGAGCTATTTATTGGTCCATCATGATATAATAATCATGAAGAATTGTATCTCTTAACAGATCACTGACAGATCAGTTGCCATTAGGTGAGAGCAGGTCCATAAAAGGACAACAATTAAACAGGCATTTGCAATCATGATTTGGGCTTACATTTATGATGATCATCAATATACTAACAGTAGAGTTTTCCTAGGAACTATGTGCAAAATTATAGAAATTCATTATTACTATAAAGGATACAGTGAATTAAATTGCAAAAGTTATATAAATTTATATTGACATGAATGATCTCCCAATTGATTACCAAAACCTCAAATCAGTTTTGAGGCATAATAGCATAGCGCCTTGTCAAAATGCTAGTTGTATTGATTTAATCATGTGCTGCTTATTGGTCAGAGCATAGTGTGTCATTATATGATCAAAAACTCTGGTTCAGAGGGTCCAACTGACTTTGTACCAATTATAAATACTAGTTGATGGTGTTAAAGTCTTTCCTAATCTTTCTTCTGTCGATGCTCTTGAGTCATAGGCTGGTTGTATTGTGTTAAAGTCTTCTCTCTCTCTCTCTCTCTCTCTCTCTCGCCCGCTCTCTCTCTAAGCATGCGTGGGCATAATCTTTTATTATGCTCTTTTCGTTTATGCTATTTATTTAAATATTTCAAAACTGATTCAAGGGCCATGTATACCCTGATGCCCTGACATGTAGATTGCTTTATCTTGGACATGGATATTTTGGTTACTTTTCATTGTTTGATTCAATCTTCTCATTACTGTGTAAACTAAATTTTAAACATCATTTTTCTCATGTTTCTTAGGTGGCAAAATGTTGTTTTGTCCCAGTTTTGCTTGGACATGCTACTGATGATGACTTCATAAGGCCACATCATTCTGACCGGATATTTGAGTCTTATGCAGTAAGTCTTTTCCTCTTGTTTGTGAGTGGGTGCAACATTGCAGTGTGTCTGTATTATCATAACAGCTTGATTTCCATAAGGGCTTATTTTAGTTGCCTCATTGTGAACCTTGGTTGACAGAATAATTAATTCATTATGGGGCTGTTAATTACTGCATTTTAATGTGCACTTAGTATAAATTCTTATTGTTTTTAGATGACTTTAGCCTTTAAAATGGCACTGTTTCTTGGCTAAAATACTCAGTTCCATGTGGCAGGTGGAAATTTATTTTCATCCACATCAATTGTAAATTTCAACTGTATTAGGTTACTTATATGCATTACATCCTGTTTGTACAACACTAATGAATATAGTAAATTGCAATTTCATTCACCTGTAGCACATATTTTAAGACTAAATTTAGTTTAGGTTGGGCTTGGGCCACAGTAGGCAGTTAATGAAGCATCAATTGCTAATTTGCAACACATGTTCAACCTCTCAAGCATTGAATTCACTTTATGTATTTCCATTTTTCAAAGAGACTATAAGTAGTTTAATTTTGCATATGGAGAGGATAGACAAGGAGGTCAAAGAAGGTTACAGCATGTGAAAATTATTGATGGTGGATCAGCTGGAGTCATCCTCTGTAGTTTTTTATTCATTCCCCAGTAATAATCGTATCATCTCAAACTGTCTTTTGATAGTTGACATGCAAAATGTGTCCTTGTCTCATTGCCACTTGTTTGCTTCCATACCAGAAATCACTTCAACCCTGTGATGTGGTCTGTTAGATAAAGTTGACTCAAATATCTTTTCTATTTTACTTGCAGGTAACACGATATGTTAGCTTTGATGTGTACCTTGAGCTACTGACCTTAACATTTTACTCAATCTATAATTGTAGGGGGACAAGAATGTCATCAAATTTGATGGAGATCACAATTCCCCTCGTCCACAGTTCTACTTTGATTCTATCACCATATTTTTCCACAATGTACTGAACCCCCCATCTGTTGTCTTTGATGAACATGACTATCATGCAATGCATGAGTTCTTTGACAAGGTAAGACAAGTTTGTATGAGCTTTCAGCTAGTTTGATAAAAGGTACATGGTTGGTTCTGATTGATTAGCCCATGATTGTTCCTGATGCAGGATAGTTGGGCCACAGTGCATGAAGTAGAGTACAGCAGTTGCAATGGTACTGAACCGTCTTCCGGTAAGACTGAGAAATGATGGACCTATTTTATCTTCTTCTTGTTTTTCTATAGAACTATTGTTTAATGACTTTCAGAACGTTCAGGAAGGACAGAAGATGCTATCAGTCAATTACGTTCTAAAAGACCTATGAGTAGGACAGAGGTTAGTGGTACTTCTTATCAACAGTTAACAGTTAGCTAAGTTCTTATGCTTAGAGAGTAGAAAACAGGATAAATTTTTACTCTTTTCTTTTTTGTATATTTCTTATGTTGAAATGAGGACCATAACTAAGATGCACTTGAGATATTTGGGATTTAGTTTAGCAGTATGAACTGTAACTAGAAGATCCATGAAGGTTGAAGTTTCAGATGTCTCAATGCATGCCCAACACAAATTTGTTTTGCTTAGGCTATATAATTTCTTAACAGTTATTATATCTATGTATGTATGTGGAACTCTTGGGTGATTGCGTATTGAATATAGATTTTCCAAGTTTTAGAACTTAAATATCTTAATTTTTTTTTTCCCACTTGTTGCCTCTTTTCTATAGCCTGCAATGCTACCGAAAAAATGGTTGAAGGTCATTTATATGTTTATCCTTTAGAGGCATGATTTATTGTACTTCCTTCAGGACTACTATGAATGTTTTGTTGAATGTTTTGTTGAAAATTTCCATTGAGCTATTCATGACATAGTTTTACCTTCACTATGAATGTTTTGTTGAAAATTTCCATTGAGCTATTCTCAAATGGCTCTATTGTTTTTGATATGTTTCTAATAAGTTTAATGTAGTCTGTTAGAGAATCCATACATCGTCTGTGTGGCCCATTATACACTGTAGCATCCTCTTAGAGTCTTATGTTTAATAAAACCTGTTGCTAACCCTATTTGCTTTAAAATGATGTTCCCAGTTTATAATATTTAAATATATATCAACATACACTTAACATTGAATCATTTACAAGGTTAACAGGTTTTGGACCTATGATTATCCTTAGGAATTCTGCAGATCATAACAGCAATGAAATAATGTTCGTCTTTTTTCACATCTATAAATCTAAAAGCCCAAATTAATAGCTAGAAAATTGATCTATTGGTTATTTGGTTTCTGTACTCGCACAGAGCCTTCGCTTTTTGTTCTGTTCCAATTCTTTCGGTACAAGTTGACACCTAGGACAACATTAAAATTATTGATGTGCATCTGAGTATTGTCATGAAAGCTGTTTTTGTTTGCACCACTATGCAGGTTCCTCCTGATATTTCACAAGGAAAACAATTTGGAGAGGTATCCACTTTATGCCTTATTCTGGTATTTTTATTTTCTGATTTATTATTGTTGTTGTTGTTTGCTCATGACATTATGACTATTGCCTATTTGCGTCTCGTTGCTTCAAGCTGACTGGCTAATTTTTTTCCACCTATTAGTCTTTGTACTTGCTTATTTTTAGATGCCTAAGTCCAAACAGAAAACTCCCAAAGTGTCTATTCTAAATGAGAGGTTGTTGTTGTTGTTGTTGTTTGCTCATGACTTTATATGACTATTGCCTATTTGCGTCTCCGTCTCGCTGCTTCAAGCTGACTGGCTAGACTTTTTCTCCTCTCTAATTGCCACCTATAGTCTTTGTACCTGTTTAGTTTTAGCTGCCTAGTCCAAACAGAAAACTCCTCAAGTGTCTATTCTAAATGAGAGGTTGTTTTAGGCCCTCTCCGGATGAATGCTGCTTGGAGATGGTCACAAGTAGTAGCAGATTTTGAACCATGCTTAAATTATCGCAACGATATCTACTCTTTGAGTTATATCCTTTTCAATTAAAAAGCTCCATAAATCAATTGTTCTGTTAGTTCCTCTCTTGATGCTCTTACTGAAATTGACTATTGACTATCATTTTCTAAGCTTTTAAATCCTCACTACATTCTAATGTTGCCAGCCTAGCCATCAAGATGGAACCAAAACAGATGATGAGTACGCCGAGTATTCATTTGATGGCCTTGATGGCTTATCAGATGTACCATCCAGCATTGAAGATGAAGAAAGGGTGAGCTTGTTACATATTTTCAATGGCATTGTTCTGATTTTTTGTCAATACAATTCACATGGCATCCCTTATTCAATCAAGTTATTAATTCACCGTATTTATCGCAGATGCTTATGGAAGCCATCATGCAATCCCTAAAGGAAATGGAAGCTTTGCACCCTCAAGAAGAAATGCAGCCCAAAGCCGAGCAGTCACCACTTGTTCAATCAAACACACCAGTCGAAGCTTCCACTGCAGAGTCTAGCAGACAATCTGAGGCAACAGGAAGTTCTATCTCTCCAAGCACCGACTCAGAGTCATCTGCAGATCTAGCAAAATCGGTTCCGATATCATACTCTGATGATCCAGCAGCTAAAAAGAACTCTTCTGGTCATGAGAGCCAATCAAACAGTAACTCAAGCTCAGTGGATCACAACTTTTTAGCACAAGATGTTGACACAGAAGCCGGCACGCAAGCAAGATTGGTGGTGGAGAAGGGTCCATCATTAAATGTATTGGATGGATTGGCGCAAAGATGGCGTCTCAGCTTCTTTAAGAACAACCGATGAATCCTAAAGGGTTGTTGACCTTTACTGAATCACATGCTCCAGGTTGTTAGAGTTGTGAATGCATTGTTTGTACAGATGTGTGCATATAGCTTTCCTCCCTTTCCAATGTGTTTGGTGGCAGTTTGGAATATAATCTTTTCTGTTGCAGTTAAAGCAATCCATTGATTATAATGCACAATATTTGTTTTTGCACTGGGAAGCAAATATCATTGATATGTGTGTAGAGTCAGTTGATTACTCTTCTGTTGGTGGCATTCAGAGATGATCTGTAACCTAAGTGGCATATTTTTGTGGATTTTTTTTTATTGTTCTTTTGTATAATTTCAGTGTTTTTTTTTTTTTATTTTTATTTTTTGCTGACAAGAGCTAACAAGCTAAAAACAGAATAAAAAAACGGCTACAAACAACAAGCAAACTTAAAACATGAAGTCACTGTCCGCTGCCGCCTCCACCAACCAAGTTGGGAGCTCCATGCCTTTATGGAATAATGAAACATTTGGGTTCTTAAGTGCGAATTTAGCCAATTTGTCCGCCATATGGTTGAACTCCCTCGAAATGTATTCCAATTGTACTGAGCAACACCTATTAATTTGTCTTCTTATCTCCAAAATCTGATACATACTGAGCAACACCTATTAATTTGTCTTCTTATCTCCAAAATCTGATCTCTGTATCGCCAAGCCACTGTTTGCTCCTCACGTTCAATCAATTCCACTAAGTTTGTGCAGTCAGTATAAATATGATTTGGGAAAAAAATTCCTATCAGCACAGCTCCGAATCGCCTCCCCCATGGCCATCATCTCGGCATGTAAACTTAAGTTCGCCTTGCTGAAGCTAGCACCTGCAATGACAACAGTCCTGTTCCTATTGACTAGAACAAAACCCAGACCACAACATTGGTTTTGTTCAATCCAAGCAGCATCAATAAAAAGAGAAAAAGAACAATGAAAAGGGATATAAGTTAACTTCCCTGTTTTGATTCTGGTGTCCCTTCTCACATCTTCCACCAAAGTTATAGCCTGCATACCAATGCTATAGAAATTTGGCTCTTTATTGTTGAACACTTTGTTGCAACGGGCCTTCCAAAGTAGCCAAGCCGTTGTAGCGACCACAGCCTTCAGAACTTGACTTCCACATTTTGATTTCCAATATCTCATGATCCAGTCCGCATCAGAAAGATTATTAATCCCAGCAAAGTTCACATCCCCAAAATTGCTTATAATCATCCAAGTGAATTTACTTTTCTGGCACTTCCATAACACATGCTCCTCAGTTTCCATCTCCAACTCACAGAATACACACTCCCTTGCAGGTCCAATGTTTAGCCTGTATAAATAAGCAAAGGTAGGGGTCCGGCCATGCAGCAACCTCCAAATGAAATGCTTGACTCTGGGGATAGTATTAAGCTTTCAAAGAATTTTCCACCCCTCCCAAGAGCTGTCAACCTCAGAATTGAGCCAATTATAGATAGATCGAGCTAAAGAAGAGTTAGACCCAGTTGGTGTCCAAACCCAGTAATTACCACTTTCTCTGTTAATATGCCAATTGCTCATGAGGGACCAGTCAACATTGTCCCCAAAAATTGATCTACAAGCTTCAGTATCAATAGAATTATTAATCACACAATCTTCAACAGAGATACCTTCCAATTGCATACTCATGTTTAAGAAAGTAGGCTTCACATCAATTGGAATGTCGAAGAACCAAGGGTCACCCAAGAAATCAGTATGACTTGGATTACATTCCTTGATCCAACAGTTTGATTTGATTCTAGAGGCAGTATAATACACATTGCGAGCAAAACACGAAACATTCCTGCCCACTTTGCTATGCCAACTATGAAAAGCTCCATACTTAAGATTGAAAACATACACCCAAATTCTATCTTCAGCATTTAAGAGTGTGAAAACATTTTTGGACATTAAAGCAATTTTAGCATTCCTAAGGTTTCTGACACCAAGTCCCCCCTCATATTTTGCTAGAGTAGTAGTACTCCACCCCATAGTATGAAAGCCGCTACGATTGCAACTCCCTCCCCATAAAAAATTCCTAGCAATTTTAGATATTTGATCGACAACTGAATCAGGAACATTGACACAAGAGAGTTGATAAGTAGTAATAGGCATCAACACACTGTTAATTAAGACAGTACGACCTGCTAAAGAAATAGAATTTTGATTCCAGGCCTTAACACAGTCATGCGCCCTTCTAATCAAAGGTTGGAAGCAAATTTTGTTGATTCTCTTAGGTCCAATCAAGCACCCCAAATACTTGAAGGGAAATGCTCCAACCTTCATACCCAAAATATTTGTAACTGCTTTACACACTTTTTTATTAGCCCAGCTAGGGAAATGAACAGTAGACTTAGCCACATTGGGCGTTTGACCTGTTAACTCTTTGTAAATAGATAAACAGAGATTGCAAGCCTTAGCCACAGACCTCGACGTTCTCGACACTATAATCAAATCATCAGCAAACATAAGGTGGTTAAAGTTCGTAGACAATCTATGATCAAAGCTTGGAATCCAGTTGTGGTTTAAAGCATGATTTAACATAGCAGAGAGATTTTGTGACACTAGCAAGAAGAGATACGGAGACAGAGGATCCCCTTGTCTCAAGCCCCTACCACTAGAGAACCAATCAGTAACATGCCCATTGATCAAGATTGCAAATCTAGCACTTGAAATACAAGCCCTGACCCAATTTATCCAAACAGAAGGAAATTTCATAAGGTAAAGAGTTGCAAGAGCAGCTTCCCACTCAACCATATCATAGGCCTCGGCAATATCAACCTTTAATAACATCAAAGGGGGCCTGCTAGTGTCAAATTCCATAGAATGCACTAACTCTTGCACAGCTATAATGTTGTCAAAGCTGGATTTCCCAGCTAAGAACGCACATTGCTCATGCCCAACTAACTTATGCATGGCATGCTTCAAACGATTAGTTAACAATTTAGAGATGATTTTGTAAGAAACATTACATAATGAAATAGGCCGAAAATCCGTCACTGATTTGGGGTTGTCAATTTTCGGGATAAGCACTATGTAAGTTTGGCCCCAAGAATTTGGCAGATTGGCAGTTTGGAAAAAATGAGAAATGGCCCTAAAAAGAGGTTCTTTGATGACATCCCAGTAAAAAAGGTAAAATTCCACATTCATACCATCCGGGCCCGGGCTTTTACCCTTAGCCATCGATTTGATAGTGTTGAGAATCTCCCTATAAGTTACAGGTTTAATCAGGTAAGAACTATCCTCAGCTGAGATTGTTTTGTGATCGGAAGGAAGGGCAAAAGAGAGCTTTTCAAAGGACCAACGACCTTGAGGAGTCCAAAGGTCACGAAAAAAACTAGTAAAGCAATTTTCAATTTCAGCTTGACTAGACAAGGAATTTCCAAGATTATCAACAATTGTAGAGATCCTATTCTTGTGGCTACGAATACGAGCCATGTTATGAAAGAATTTAGAGTTAAGATCACCCTGCTTAAGCCATAACATGCGAGCCCTTTGGGCCCAACGGATATTATTCTGCTTGAGCAGAGCTGAATGTCTGTTATTCAAAGCTCTAAGACATCTGTCGTCAAGAGAATTGGGGCTAGCTGAGTTTTCTAGATTTTCAATGAACATGATGTCATTCTCAATTTTTTGGATGTCAACATCAATAGTAGACAGGCCCGAGGCTCTCCAAGGAATCAGGTGGTTTTTGGTACGGGCAATAAGATGGGAAAAAGCATGAAGAGGAGACGTTCTAGGTTTAAAGTGCGAAGCTTTTATCACCGAATCATGACAACCCTTATAATCTAACCAAAAGTTTTCAAACCTAAAAATCTTATTTTTTAAACTAGAACGGAGCCGAGTTTTCAAAATAATGGGAGCATGATCCGACGAAATGCGCTGCAAATGAAAAACCGAATAAGAAACAAAATGCCCCAACCAGTCCAAATTGGCTAGGAATCTATCAAGACGAGCCCATCGCCGTGCACACCCTCCTTGGCCATTACACCAAGTAAAGGCCGGACCCGAAAAACCGAGATCAAACAGACAATTAGAAGAAATAAAATCATTAAAATTTCTCGACTTAGCTGCATAATGATCAAACTTCCCACCTCTATGCTCCTCATCCGATCCAATGGCATTGAAGTCCCCCACGACCAACCAAGGCAGGCCGAGAGTCAAAATTTTTGAGAGCTCATTCCAGACACAGACTTGGGCCGAAGCCAACTGTGGGTTATAGACAATAGATAAAATCCAACCAACAAAAGAGTTAGAAGATATTACTAAATGGATGACGTTCTGTGACATCGCTAGCGGAGTAACCATGCCAATGTTCTTTCTCCAGAAAGCGATGATCCCCCCGGACAAGCCCCTAGACAGAAGTGCGGCCCAGTCCCAATTCTTTGACATCTCCCTGCAAAAGTGATGACACCTGTCTTCATTGGCTCTAGTCTCCACGATACACCAGATCTGCGGCTTATGCTTGCTTATCAACTCCCTAATGCGATTTTGAGAGTTTGCATTCGATATTCCCCTGCAATTCCAACATAAAACACTAAAAATTACAAACATATTCATCATAACAAACTATGATTGATAGAGAACTCAACAATGGGAAAAAGCCCAGAAAATTAAACATAAAGGTTTAGTATGGGCTATTTCGCCCTTTTTTCATTCGGGATGCTTCCTTAGTTGCTCCCCTTCTCGCTATAGCTTCCGCTTTGACTTCCCTTTGGTATTGAACGAGTGTCATTTCCTCATCTGAAACCACTATGTCCTTTATCCCCTCGGACTCTCCATCTTCCTTGGTTTCCGGAGTTTTGCTTTGAAGGGCTTCCACGATGCGGTCCACCAAGTTGTTGTGGGAATCACTCCTCAGCTGTCCCTGAGATCCCGGGGGAGATTGTGACCGTTCCCGACCGTTTATTCTCAAAGATGAAGAAGTAATCAAAAAGGTTTTAGGGTTAGGAGAAGAAGCCATGATGCCCTTTCCCTTTTCCATAGCCTTTCTGACATGAATCTCCTCCGTATCATGTTGGACATCCGCTCCTTGCTTTACCTCTCCATCAACAGAAGGCTGTGTAATGGGTACCCTAGGAATTAGCTCCAGTCCTGGGTCCCTTTCATCCCTCATTAGACCTCTTGAAAGATCAAGATCTCTCTCACAGTCCTGAGCGCAAAGAACGGCCAGATTCGGTTCATCTAGGTGGGCCAACACACCACCTCGATGTGACGAGGCGTGCCCCCCACGCAAAGACCTTTGCACTCCACGAGGCTGCCTAGGGTTACCATCGAAGGACACCTGTCGACCAGAGAGCACACTAGCTTGCCATGTGTAACCACCTCTCCCCCCTGCACTATTCCTCTGTCCTGTCTCAGGTCCCCGGCCTCTCCCACGACCCTGGCGACGATGGACCACCAACCACGGTTCGTACTGGCCACCGATGTCCTGTTCCTGCTCCTTCACCATTGCTTCCCTTGGCATGTCATTGAAACTGGGATCGTCACCCTCCACATCGACTCCGGCGTCCAGTTGCATAGCATGCTGACCATGATGGTGATTAGCGACCATCCCCCCACCGTCAGCCTCGCTCTCAGCCAACCCACTCGAAGGGTGCACGCAGTCCCCTTCCCCATGGCCAACCAGCATACACTTGAAGCAAAACACCGGCAGCCTCTCATAGAAAACAGCGACCATGCTTCGGTTATCCTCGTCACCAATCCAAAAACCCCTTTCAATGGCTTTGATAGGTCAATTTCCACACACATTCGGGCATATTTTGCTCTAGTTAATTTCTCAGTGTGTTCATCCACCTTCAGAAGCCTTCCAAACTGATCCCCAATTAGATCCAGCACATCCTCGCTCCAGTATTCGATTGGTAGATGATGAAGTTGTACCCAGACGGCTGCACGGTGGAGCTTCTCGAAAGCTGGTTGGAAGTGATCTTTCCATGGTGAAAGCTGAAGAACCATTCCACTTATTGTCCATGGCCCCTCCCATAGAACCGCCTCCACCATTTCTTGCTTCTCGCAACGTATGAGGTAGAAACCATTCGACATGTCAGCCACCGAGAACGGTCCCATTCCGCGCCACATCTCCATCAAGGAACCCCGAACCACTTCCAACGGTGGTGCTTTCCCCAGGAATTTACCAAACAAAGCATTGCTCATCCTGCTGTTAACTCTTTCTTTCAACTCCTTGTCAATAAACACCACATCATTGACCGACTTCTTCAGTTTTTCCAAATTCTCCTTCTGGTTTACAGTAGCATCCTGCTCTGCCAAAGCTTGGGCCCTTGGTTTCACAACATTCACCCATGATCGTTTGGTCTTCTCAGTCCAAGGCTGCCTTCCCCCCTGAGAAGCTTCTCCCCCACTCGCCATCGCAAGTGGGGGGGGGGGGGGGGGGGGGGGGGTAGTAGCCTCAGAAATTCCGGCCAGCAAGTGCGTAGTTTCCGGACTTTTTGAGAAGACCAGTATAATTTCAGTGTTGGAGTTGTATATTGTGCAGAAAAAAAAATTATATGAGGCAATTTCATTAAAAAAAAAAACATAATTAAGGGGGTATCATATTATATTATAAGGGAATATCATTAGTGATTTGATTTTAGATTTTCAAGCTTTTCAGTCTGGTGAGCTCCTATGTTTCACAAATAATCCATTGAAGGGCCCTTTGGACGTGCTTAACAAAAATAAGAATGATGTACTAGGGTTTTTTTTTTATTATTTTTTTCATAAGTTTGTATTTTATAAATTTACATGTATTTGTGAATGGAAAAAGCCACGTCTAAAAAGGTCTAAAATATCAAATTTACAGGCCATTTTGTAGTAAAGTTTTTTGAAAGGTCACTTAACTTTGGTTTAATATCATATTGGTCATCCAAATTCAATTGAAATCAATTTGGTCACTCATTTTTTATTTAATTACACCGGCTTATGTGGCGGCTAGAGGAAATGAGTCTCATTTTAGAGTCCCCATTACATGCTGGATTGCTTGGCTGGCGTGTCCATGTCACCTGAAGCATGATAATTCATATAACACGCACCACGTTAAGTTCACCTTCTTTGCAGGAATGTGGTTTTGTACCATTGAACCAGCAACAATCATGAAGATGGGGTGAGATGGCCACGCCGAGAATGGGAGCTCAAATGAGAAACGATCTCCGGGTGATGGCAGTGTTAATCCACCCTTCCGAGTTTGATGAAAATGGCTTCCGAATGTGTTTTAGTTTTTTTTTTTTTTTTTTTTAATGTCCAAACTATGAAGAAAGTATTCTAGTTTGTTTCAATAAAAATCATGGGAAAGAATGAAGTCGAGATTTTCTCTTGATTGTTTAGACGGGGTAATTGGAAACTTTTTTTTATTCTGCTCAATCCTTGTTAAAATCCTAAATGCATACCAGTGATGAGTTCTTCGCCCAGTTGAGCAAGATACAATTTAATCCCATTCAATTAAATCAAAATCAAGTTGTGATTGTTTTAAGTAAAAGCTCTTAGATTCTATACAGGTCTGTAGATTGACATACATATATCACATAATTATAGTCACATATTAATCATATAATTAAGTAAATAAATGAATTAGTCACCATTCTCCAATTTCTGCGACAATGAATTAATCACACATACATAGATTTGTTGTAAACAATTAATCAGAAGATAAAGTGTTTTACAATTGAAACTGATATGCATTAATGAATTAATACTAGATTTGCACAATTTAGAGTATAACACTGTGATATTTAAGGGAAAAAGAAGAATAGAAAAGAATACGAAGATGTCAAAACGTATACATTTATTGAAACTGGTAGAATTTCTTTGTTTACAACCCCATTGAAGGCATGTTTGAGGAACTCATTCCGACAGACAAACAAAATTAGATAACAACAGTAATGGTTTTTTTTTTTTTTTTTTTTTTTTGTGTTTTGTTCTTGTTCTTCTACACAACCAGGTAGTTTTTTGTCCTTAAACAAAATTGTACAAATAAACTATGGCACCTATGGTAATAGTAAATTTTCAAGAAGCTCTTCCACCTGTCCTATTTCCTCCAGTAGGTGACACACCAGGGGAGCCCATACCCTCTTTTTCTTTACTGGTTTTCTTTCTTTATGCCTTTGTTCAACTTCTTTTTCTTTCTCTTCGGGCTTCAGAGTAGTGGGTTTTGCAATAGCATGAAAATTTTGTTTGTCATGATGCTGTGCCTTTGAAGTTGTGCAGCCTTTGCCACTTACCACTTTCACTTTATGCTTTCTCTTAGTAGCCTCAATTGCACGCCATGCCTATATGGAGTGGGTCTCCTCAATTGGATTAATGACCTAGGATAAGGACAAGACACTTAATGCATTTGGTAAACATGTACCATTTTTAACTTTTATTCAATTGATACTAACCTAAGAGTTGGGTCTACCAAATGCTGATGCATGAATGGTGCCTAACTCATGTTGGGTGCTTCTGCTTAAAGACGAAACCTTTGAAGGCAAACATGACACAAGAATAAAATAAATTAGCTATCATCCAAGAAAAAAAAAAGTAACACAGAATATGGTTGTTGAGCATGTATTTTCACAGCCTATGAAAAAAGTTCTTGAGCATGAGAGGTTGAGTTTTCATGGTGGGTGTTTGTGCTTGTATTCATAGACTATGAATTTTAATATGAAAGAATAATGTTAGCAAACCTAGTACAATAATTTGAATCACAATAGAAATTAAACAGTTTATGTACTTATTGCTTGTGTACTACAAAGGTCTGCACATGGGAGAATGTATCATGCTGGTTTATGCTATTTAGGGAATCAACCTTGATCATTTTTTAGGGCACAGGTGAGGCAGAGTCAATGTCTGTGAAAAATGATCACAATATACAAAAAAAAAAGACCAAAATAACTTACCACAGTGAAATGTTCTTCCAATACTTGTGGGTCAATGTGATCCATAGGATTTTCTTGGCTTGGCCCACCAGGCTGTGACTAATGCTGCCTCATTCCTTACCAAGCAGAGATGATAACACAATCCACTTAAAAACATGGCACTAGATAGAATGGATTCAGAAAATTCAATTAAGAAGCTATCTGTACATATATGCCACCATGGTATCTCTTATTGTGGCCTTTGACACCACATATGCTACATGTGTTATACACACCTTTCTTGCTAACCCTTCCATTAGTAAAGCTCATTTGTTCCTCACCCACCTCCCTTCTCCTAAGTAATGTTTTTCTGCCCCTTCTCTTGTTAACTAGTTCCAAAGGGATCATGGGTCCCAAATGACTCTTGGGGCAACAATATTTATCATGTGTGGGGTTCAAGGTGTGCTTATATGTCTCCAGGTAAGTGCTTACTTTGTAAAAGTCATGTAGGTAATTTTCAGGCTTATCATTGTTGTAATGAATGACTGAGATGGCATGACTGCATGACATCCCAATCAGCTACCATCTACATGAACAACTGGCCTTATATTTATCCGTAACAAATTATCTATCAAGTCCTAACACCTGATATTGATCCCCTCCTGACCTTATTGTAGTATAAAGGAAGCTAGACTACTTGATTTTCTCCAATTTCTTAACTATCATATGGCAGTGCATGGATGTTATTCTTCTCATTGAATCCCTTCTTTTCTGAATCCTAACCATGAGTTGGGTTGCATCTCATTCTTCTAATTCCCTTTGTCCTAGCCTACTACTATGTGACTATTGAAACTTTCATATATTATTCAAAAGTATGCCACATTGAAATTATGTTTGAAAGTGTGATCTTCTCCAATGTTTGGGTGGTTATCTTCTTCATGTAATCATATGCACCTAGGGACATTGTTTTGAGAGTGCCCATGGCCCTTTCAAATGTAGGGATGGAGGTTGCTGTTTCACATGCCCAAACTTAGTCCTTTAGAGCTTTGCCTCTAAATTTTATTTTGAAATTTATGTGGATATGCCTAACACGAAACCTATATTCACAGTTGGGGAATAATTCTTCTATGGCTGGTAGTAAACCCTAATTTAGAGCACACAATTGGCACACCATCATCCCACACACAAAACAATTACACAAACATGAAAACAAAACTATGACAAAAAGAAAATGGTTAATTTACATGGAATGGAAATTAATTAGCATCTGAATAATTTGTATACCAATAGAAAAAAAGAACATTAGTACTTATACCTTCTGCCTATCACTCATGAAGACCCAATGAGTGCTATTGTGCATATACAAGTCTTTTGCCAGATGTTGAGAAACCATCTCCAATATTCTTTATTCTCCTTCCCCACAGTTGCCGATGCAATGGGATAGGTGTAATCATTTGCATCTATTCCCACTATGGTCAATAGCTGTCCCCATATATTCCCTTCAAAAAACAACAATCACTTGAAATTACCTTTCTGTATCCAGCCAAAAAGCCTTCCCTGAGTGGTGATAAGCACATGCACATTGCTTGGAATTGTCCTACATCACATTTGAATTTAATAGTTGATCACGGGTGGGTCTCCATGAGCTCCAACCTATAATCATAAAGCCTTGATATCTGTGTGTGCTCATCATCGTCTATGAGCCTTATCACACACATAATGACAAGTAAATATAATGTGTGATTTAATTGCTGGCCAATAATGTCATGCATAATGGGAATTAATAGTAAGAGTTGAAGATATCAAATCAATGTGTTGAACTTACCTGATGGCAATGCATTTTGCCCTATGTGCTTTAATTTTGCTTATGTCCACCTCTTGGTTGGTCTTTACAGCCTAAATTATCCCAGAAATCATCCATGCAAAGTCAGCCCTAAACTGCTCTAAATATGCTCTTGCTATCCATTTAGCATTTACGTGTCTGTTCTTGTGATCTCTTGCACACTCATGTTTAAGATGATCATACTTAATTTGTACTGTATTTGTCACACCCCGACCCACGGGCCCACGGGATGCGACAACAACCGCGACAATCCAGAGGAGGGATACAGCGCCACTCAGCCCTCGGGACGCCGCAAGGCTAACCAACAACCTGGAATCCACAATATTTTAACACAAAGACACAGGGGAAAGACAAAGTGATACATAGCTGAATTAGTAACCACAACAATGATATACAACAATAGACAAGGTCACAAATGCATAGGGAAGCTATAACAACAATAACAAGTGTTAATATACAAGAGTTTAAAAGTTGAATGAATACAAACACATGCAACAAGGTTTGCTACACACTAGTGAATCCATATGCCCAACAACATGATCATGACAAAATATAACATACAAAAACTGAGAGAAAAATACAGAAGAGAGAACCACAACAAATGCCTAGCACACTGCCACCCCGCTTCACCTACTACCTGCAGCAGTCTAGGAGAAAGAAAGAGGGGTGAGCAACTAGCGTTACTCAGTGAGGGGAGATTAGCATAACCCCACCAGAAAACACCAATGACAAAGATAATAATAATACATCAAAATAAATACTTTACTAAAAACAAGATAAACATTTAGAACATAATTACACATGATAGCAACCTTAATATAATATAACAAAAAGATAGGGTTAAGAAACCCTTTTTACCTCAACAGAATTTTAACAACTTCAAATCTGCTAAAATACTGAACATCGGGTTCAAAATATAAAGGATGAGTTAAACATCACACCGATCATCAACCACAACTCATAAAACTCTAAATAATTAAAAACATCGGCAAAACCAGATAAGTAATGTGAATTTCAAAATAAATAGTGTCAAATCGAATTTATGGGTGACTGCCATCTGAGGAATAACAGCTTAGCTTCGCCCCCTCGCCACAAATTCAAGATGACGACAAAATAGAATAGAACATATTAAATCTCAAATCAAATACAAGAAATACCAGCTCGAGATTACTCAACTCTCGAGTTAAGTCAAATTTTCGGGAGACTGTCCTCCTAGGAGCGACAGTTGGGCTTCGCCCCCTCACCACAAGTTTACGATGACTCAAGACAAGTAATTCGACTGAGATAAATCTCAAACCAAGTATAAAAATAATACCCAGCACTCACCCAGCATAAAGTGGTCTAAAAGCATCCCTTAGCCTTTGCCTTGGCCATAGCTAGGTTTAGGGCCGTCAAGATACTCATGCCCTTGATTTGACCGACCGGTACACTGGTTGGTGACTCCAGCTTCCCAGTGAGTGTCCAATCAGGGTTCTTCGCTCCCATCTGAACTATCCCTCGTAGTAATTAATTCGGTCTACCACGCTACCTCAATAGGCTGGTCGTGGGGACCGCCTACCGTAGTAGGGCATCACTGCACAAACCCAACAATAAACACAACTCCACACGAAGTGCAATAGCCAACAAATACCCAACAATCAATAACACCTGCGCATTTCCATGAGGAAATGATAAAAAGCACAAACGAAGCTCAAGCTTTTAAACACAAAGTGATAAACAAATCCCAGCACAAGAAACAACATGGAAAGACCTCTCAACCATTCAAAATGAGTTTCAAGCCTTAGATTCCAGAAAACCAAATATTTCCACAACAAATCCTAGGTTTCACACAAAACAAGGATTTCACAAACTCATTAAGGTGATATTCTATCACAAATCGAATGTTAACAAATCAATTATCAAATAAGACATTCAAGATCTTTCTCACTACTAACTATCATTCATCAACATGCCAAACAAGTATAAATCAATAAAACTATACTTAAAACATGATATAAGTGTAGATATATATAAGTGTCTGTGTTTATATCTAGCTATCGGCATTCTTCTAATAAAGCTACGCGTAACGATCCCACTCACAGAATTGGCGATTCGTCTCCCTCGCAAGCTAATCCTCGGCTAATCGCTTGCCTCGAGACAATGTGTCTTCTCCTTGCCAAAGCACCACAAACAACAATGTTAGCACAAGCCACACAAAGAAACCCTAGGTTCCCCTACCAAAAACCCTAACCAGCTCTAGGGTTTGCTCCACTAATACCTCAAGCTACTAAACAAAAATCTAAGGGTTTAAGCTTCTCTCTAACCCAAGGAAACCAATAAAACAAGTAAAGCTCACCGGAGCTACAATAGCTCCGAAAACAAGGAAGAAGAACACTCAAGGATTACTTGAGATCAAGGCCAAACAATCCAAGGAAAAAGCTTCTCTCAAGATTCACAAAAAATAAACAAGAATGAAAACAAGGATCAAACTCCAACTCAAGAGTACAAACTAACCTTAGACTCATCCATCCAAAGAAGAAGAAAGGAAGGAGAGTAGAAGAGCTTACCTTGAACAAACAAATGGGTTGATTTGCAAGCTCCACAAACAAGCCCAAAAACTCCTCCAAAACTAGCCTTAAGCTCTTAAGAATGATAGAGGAAGAGAGGAGGAAGGAAAGGAGAGGACTAGGGAGAAGAAAACAATAAAAAAGGGCTCAAAACGGTTTTAAAAAGCCAAAACCCGTGCCTGTGCAGGCTGGTGTGCGGCCTGCACATAGGTCACACACCCCTTTGTTTGGGGTGCGTGGGCCGCACAAGCCACAGAAATGGCTGTGCGGCCTATGTACAGTCCGCACACCCTTTGTGCGGCCTGTACACGGCCCAAGCACCTCTTAAAGCTCTCAAAACTTGACCTAAAACCCTCAGCAAGTGGCAACAACTCAAAATAAAGAAGAAATCAACTAAAATGACAAACAAACAAACAAGGAAAGATTGAAAAACACCTATCTACACAAGGAGGAAAAACCCGAAATACTACAGTATTACTGTCTTTAACCATAGGAGATGCCCACAGATAAAAAGGAAAGCCTTTTTTACAAAATGCCTTGCACCTCTTCCAAGAGTTGGGTTTGAATTCATAACATATTTATTTCTAATCCCAGAATTTCTTACTACTTCTTTAAATTATTTGAAAGACCTAAACTTCATTCCTATTTTAAATTGAGGATTCTTCATGTCACAATCATCATTAAACTCTGAAAAGACTTGGTCAAAACTTGGTGACTCAGCCAGCTAGACCTGGAACCAGATGAACCGGCCGGGTTTGATGTGTCATAGAGGAATGGATGTGGGCAGATTACATGGACGAAGATGGCAACGAGAGATGGTGCCTATGTTGAAACGGAGAGATGTGATCGGTGTTGAAGGAGTACGATTGCAATGGCAGAAGGAGTGAGGGTTATTTTTGTCTCCTTCAATGAAAGATGGGGACGATGGTCATATGAAAATATGAGATGCAGCCGGCGGCCGAGATGAGAAGTAGGGATAGAGCAAGGAGAAAGAGCATGAGAGAGAAGAGAAGCCGCCGGCCTGGGTTGCATTGGAGAATAGACTCACATTAGGGTTTATTTTTTAATTTTTCAATTAAACCCCCACTTTATTGAAGTTTTATAATTTACTCGTTTTCTTTTATTTTAATTTCTACATAAAATCTTAAATCACACATTTACTTACATACATACATAGTAAGTATATATATATATATATATATATCTTTTAATTTTTATAAAATACATATTTTTAACATTTTATTATTGACCCCTATTCGACCAAGTCGAACCCATAGACCCCTGACCCCCTTGCCTTGGGCGGGTTAATGCCCTGACTAGGTCTGTCAACCTTGCCTAGGCCTTATACCCTAAAGTTCTTCCTCATATGTGGAGGAGCATGAGTTTAATTCTTCAGATCCTTCATAGTCTAAATCAAATTCATCTTGTTCATTCCCAAGGTTTGGAGGCTCACCAGCCATAGGTACCACTGTCCTTGCATTTTGTCTATTATCCATGTTTTCACCATCTGATTCATGACTGAAATTGTAATCTGAATCATGGAAATCACCTTCTTCTTTATTATTTTTTCCTTTTCTACCAAGGCCAAGTAGTATATTCTCCAAATCACTATTTGTTTCATTTATATCATCATCATCATCATCATCATCATCCTTCAGTTAATGTATATCCACTACTGCCCCAAAGAAAATTTAATACAACAATAAATAAGATGTGTATTTTATTAGCAGTCATAGCAAAACATATGAACATGAATACACAACTTAGCAGGCCAACTTCTAATAGACTTTAAAAAAAACCCTTCAAAACACCATAGTAGTTGAAATGTGCATTTGTTCACCAGTTTCACAAGTGGCAGAAACTAGACAAAAATGTAATCTCAAGCTCAGATTGATACTTGTTCTACTACTTATGGCCAAGCCTTGGCCTACTTTTTTATGTACAAGCAGCAAACAAACATAAATCCATATATTATAAAAAATTAGAGTAACAAAATCAAAGGTAAACAAACAAAAAAAGTACATGGAAATAAACCTACATAAACCAAAGGTAAATTAGACAAAAATCCCATCAAAGGTAAACCAACAAAAAAAAGTAAAAGCAAGCAAATGAACAAAAATCTATACATTATAAAAAATAGAGTAAAAAGCAACAAACAGAAATCCATACAAGCAACCTGAGATTGTAACAACCAAAGAAGATAACCACAAGTGTACAAGCAGGTTCCATTTTTTTTTTTTTTTTTTTTTTTAATCTCTTTATGTTAGACTGAGCAAGTAATTAATTTTTTCCTCTTCATATACCATACCAACTGAAGTACACGAAAATAACTATTTCACATCTACCAATATAGACAACATCAAAATATTCCAACCGTTCTCTACCGGGGACCACAATAAAAGGCCCAAGCACCTTTGTCGACATATGTTCAAACCAGAAAGGAAAAATTATCTCTATAAAAATAAATTATGTCATGTACCTACCAAACACCATTGAAGTAGCAACCATAAACACTACAATTATAAAGTCCAAGTAAAATACCCTAACAATAATACCTTCCTCCTTAAAATACCTTAATCTCATACATTCCATAAACCCTACAATTATAAAGTCCAAGTAAAAGAATGTCAAAATATTTATATCTCCTTAACCTAAAAACCCTCATCAAAACAACATCCATCGGGAATGTCCTCAATGACAAAAATCTACCGAATAATGTCAAAACCTACCTTGTTTATATACCCCAAAAACTAATGTTATGCAAATCCGAGAAGTCTAAATTCAAATTTAACAAAAACCTACACTTAGTCCATCAGGGTTTCAAGTAGTGATTTATAGTACTCTAGTGCTTCTTCCCTTGTTGGCCTTCTTTCCCAATTCACCACCATTTGCTGCCAAGCAGACTTCACTCGATCACATCGTATGGTTGCAATGTTGCGCCCCCGCTCAACATTCGAACATACTTGGGATTGAGTTGAGAATGCCCTAAAAACAAACGGAGAAGATGTTCCCTATGTCTTCACGTCTTGTTCGAAGTTTATCTCTTGAGAATGGCGAAGTTGACATGATGGGTGCTACGTGAGCTATCGGGCTTCGGGTGACATGGGCACAACAGCGAAGCCATTTTGTGTGTAATGGAGATTCTGAGTCATTTCCTCCAGCAACCACATAAGCAAAAGGGGTGGGAAAAAAATGAGTGCTTGTTAGTGTAATCAAATCCAAAATGAGTGACCAAATTGATTCAAATTGAAGTTGGATGACTAATTTGAAATTAAACCAAAGTCAAGTGACTTTTCAAAAAGTTATTCCACCATTTTGTGCGTAATTCATTTTAACTATGAGTTATAATATTTTTAATCACAATAACTTTAATATGGTTTTTAACACAACTAAGCCTTTTACTCAATCTTGACCTTCAACCAAAAAACTCATAATATTAAAAAATCATCATCATAATTATTATTAATAAAATACTCTGCCTATTAAATAAAGAGAAAACATCAACTACGTATGTTTGCAGAATGTCCGCAGTTGAGCATAGTGCCAATTATGTTGCTACAGTGAGACATAATTAAGGGTTAGTTGGGGTCATTGGTTTAGATTTTGTTTTTAAAATAACTGTTGTAGGTGTAGTAGAAATAGGGTTGGATTAAAATCCAATGGTTGAAAGTAACGTTTGTAAATTTAAAATCTATGAACGTACACAGATGATTCATCATCTTAAATAAAAAATAAAAATATTATAGTTAATATTGTTTACCCTAAAATTTGATCCAATTAATTTCTTATGTACATGCCATATATATATATATATATTTAAATTGTGTTAATAATAACAATAATAATATCTGTGAAATCCCAATTTAATTGATAATACTCATAGGGCCCACACTGTCAAAATCCCAACTTCACCCTAACGAATGGCACACTTGTTGGAGTAACGTGCAAATATTCTAAAAAAAAAAAAAAAAAAAAAAAACCAAACCGAAACAAACCAACCACCATCTCTCCACCAGAAAACCCTCTTCTTCTACTAAAAACCTCTCTCCAACCTCCATGGATCCTCCTCCTCTTCCCCTCTCCCCCCACCTCCATCTCCATCTCCATCCATGGCCTCCTCTCCTTCCTCGATCCACCTCTCCTTCCTTCTTCTTCTCATTGTCTTTTTCCCCTTCTCTTGCTCCATTGAGTTCAACTACCCCACCGTCTTCAACTTTGGGGACTCCAACTCCGACACCGGCATCCGCATCGCCGCCGGCCTTGAGGAAATTAACCCTCCTTATGGTGAGACCTACTTCCTCCGACCCTCTGGCCGCTTCTCTGATGGCCGCCTCATCATCGACTTCCTTAGTGAGTTCTTGTGATCCTCGCTGCCATTTTTTTTTTTATTATTTTCAGGGGTTTTTTCTTTATAGAAAATTTATTTTCTTGATAATCGTTCTTTAATTTATCCGAAATGGGATTAGTCCCCTATCGAATAAGAAGTGTAATGGGTTTATATAGTTTAATTGAGGTTACATCAATAACTTTGAGATTTTTGGTACATTGGCATTCATTTGAATTATGATAACCCAACCATTTAGTAATACTTCCTACTAATGCAAATTTAAAATCCAACACTTCTTGCTTTTGATTTTTTTGCTTAATTTATTTGGATATTTGAGATTATATCCTGTGTTTGGTGGATAACTTAGGTTACAAAATTGTGGTTGTTGATATGGTAGGTGAAAAGTAGTTTTCTTAGTTTGTTGTTAGTTGTGCTGGGGCTAATGGCAATTGTTTCAACTCCAAGTTATTTACATTATCTTCCTGAATGCTAACCATATCTATAGTAAAGCATATATGTATTGAATGATAAGAATCATAATGAAAGTATTCATTCACCATTGGTTCAATTGAAGGATAATGAAACTGTGAATGTTATATATCCACATAAAGAAAATTCAAGTTCTTTTGTGCTGCTCGACCTGGATTTGCGGTGAAATTTAGATTGTTGAGGGAAATAATCATGAAATTGGTGTTGTGATGTTAAGGAAGAAAATTTGATACCCAATTAACTTGTTACCATTACTATTAATAATTTCTTTTGAGTTTTTAATTTCTAATTAATTTTTTATTTATTTTGTGAAGTATACTGTATTGTCCTCATGAAACTATGTTACTTAGCTTTACGCTATGTTGTTGATATCGTGATCCTATCATAGAAGATGCCCATAACTTAATTTTGAAGACAATGGTTAATTAATTGAAGTACCTTGAAAGTTGCATAAAGAATGCCAGTATAACAACATTTCAGTCACCATCATGGATCTGATGAATGTTTGGTTAAGCCATTGTTACTTTGTTCTATATGGGGAAAGACTTGCTCCCTTTCAACATGAAGTTATGAACAACTGTCTAATTTTGTA
Organism: Dioscorea alata; assembly: GCA_020875875.1. Taxonomy (NCBI): domain Eukaryota; kingdom Viridiplantae; phylum Streptophyta; class Magnoliopsida; order Dioscoreales; family Dioscoreaceae; genus Dioscorea; species Dioscorea alata. Next base: position 4,996,083 of record CM037017.1, on the reverse strand, counting down.
TGTTATACTTCTAGTGCAATAGTTTATAATGAACTATTATGTGCAGTGGATGAAATGGACTTGCCATTTCTTGGTGCCTACTTGGATTCTGTTGGTGCACCATCTTTTCAAAAAGGATGCAACTTTGCTGCAGCCGGGTCTGCAATACTTCCTGCATCACCTACATCTGTCAGTCCATTCTCTTTTGGGATTCAAATATCTCAGTTCTTACGGTTCAAAGCTCGTGTTACTGAATTGCTTGCTAAAGGTATTCTTATGTCCTCTTTTAGAGATTATCTTCAAGAAAAGTTTCATAAGAATTTAAGAAAATCCTTATTTGGGAAATGTTGCAAGCAATGGACTGATTAAGTGGCGTTATCTAGTTTAAATAGTGTCAAAGTGAGATGAATAATTTGATGAGGAAAGAAATGGGGAGGAACTTTGCTAGTGATTGGTTTTATACATACTTCAAATGTTTTTCTTGTTGAAAAGTTTTCAAACCTTAATTTCAAGATTTGGAGCGTATTACGTATACAAGCATCTATAACAACATTCAAAGCATTCGTTGTTTGGCCTGGATGCAACAATATGAACCTTGCCATCATAAAGTATGAAATGAGCTGTAAGGCATACTAAGTTTGCTCAAAGTTGAGCTAGTGGCATATTGATTTATTTAGAAAAATCCTTTGGTTTTGACAAGCCTTTCAATTGTTGTTGCTATTGTTATTGTTATTGTTACCTTTGGATTTCTTAGTAACCATTGTGTGGATGTCATCCTAGCAGTCGTCCAGTTAAATTTAACGGAAAAGGTTGGTGCATTTTTATTGTAATCTTTGGAATTCTTAGTGACCATTGTGTGGATGCCATCCTAGCAGTTGTCCAGTTAAATTTAACGGAAAAGGTTGGTCCATTAAATATATAATCTTTAGTGTGAGATCAGTTGCACTTATCTGTCTCAGTATTAATCAAACAAACTCTTTTAATAACGCTGCCATTTCTTTATATTTTACAAGAGGGAGTTATGGAGAGAGTTCTGTTTCGGTTTTAACATAATTTAAAATTTCGAGAGGTCAGCTTCCCTATTTTGGCCTATTCTCAAATTTCTAGTGACTCTTGAATTCAATCTAAGAACGTATGCTATTTATTGGTTTTAAAGGGGTGGTCAGAGAAGTGGCTGGAGAGGATTGGTTGCTCATCTTAACTGTGAGAGGGAAAATCTAGTGTTCTCCTAAGAAGAATATTTATTGCCTGTTTGTTCATCTCCAAAATAGGTTTTCTTGAAGTTTTTTATATAGATTTAGAAGACAGTCATTCCCACATAAAAATCATTGTGTTATAATAGGTCGGACCATGATTTGTTGAATTCATATTAACTTATTCGACTATATCAAGTTATGCAATTTACCAGCATTGCTGTATTAATACCTAATTTGTCCAGTATTAACATTGTTATTTTGTCAAAATAGACAGGATTATAGAGAGCAATGTGATGTTTTAGTGACAATGGGAAAACTTCTAAATCTGAGTCTTTGTATAATCATCCTTGCTCTTATTCAATTGTCAATTTGCTTGAAAACTTCAAATTTTTGACATGCAGTTTTGATGCCTGACTGACTTGGAGGTGTATGTCACATATCAAAAGATCACCTATTGTTTTTAATTATTATTTTTTATAGATAATCAACAGTTATATTCTTGTTTATATTCGTTGTAACTGATATTCTTTCTTTTTATCTTGCAGGAAACAAATTCAAGAAATACATACCTCAACTAGAATCTTTTAACCAGGGCCTTTACATGTTTGATATAGGTCAGAATGATTTAGCTGGCGCATTTTACTCTAAAACAGATGACCAAGTTATCGCATCCATTCCAATAATCTTGTTGGAATTTGAAACTGGAATAAGGGTTAGTGAAACAACCTTTGAAATTACTAGTTATTTTCAGCAACTCAGTGGTTTTTCTACTGCTTTGTTTTTAGTCAAACAATTGCATGCTTGTTCTTCTGCCTTGAATGTTTGTAGCCCGTCATCATCATCATCATCGTTGTTTTATTGATTGTATTATTTATATAACTATACAAACTTTGACCTCTACTCTATTCTCAGAAATTGTATGAACAAGGAGCAAGGAGATTCTGGATTCACAATACTGGACCTCTTGGATGCTTACCTCAAAATATAGTTTTTTTTGGTAAAGATACATCAAAGCTTGATGAGCTTGGCTGTGTGAGCTCTCACAATCGAGCTGCAAGGCTTTTTAATTTGCAGCTTCATGCACTCTGTACGAAATTGCAAGCTGAATTTTCCAATGCAAGTATTACGTATGTGGATGTTTTCTCCATAAAATTTGACCTCATTGCAAATTATTCTCGATATGGTAAGCATAACCATGTTATTTTTTTTATTATTTTTTTTATTTTTTAACTTGTAGAGGTAATGGCCTACCCCTCCATGTTTTAAAACGCACACATGGTTTTAGTCGTTTAGCACAAAGATAGCTTGTACCTCAACTTCTCCTAATGTATGGTTTTCTTAGGATTCAAGCATCCAATAGTGGCATGCCAGGCTTAGATTGATATGTGTAACTTTTGCACCTTCATGCTATTGAGAACCATAAATGCTCTTGGAAAGATAGTTAATTTGCATCTTGAACCTTCATGATGTGTATTGTTGTGCTGTTTTTAGTATTCAACCATATAATAGCAGCATGTTCAAATGGATTGACATATTTAGCATTTGCACTCAATGCTCTTGAGAACTACAAACAAATGTTTTTTTTGTTTTTAATTTGTGTGTGTTCTACTGATTTTTGGATTCGAGCATCCAATAGCAGCATGTCTTGCTTAGATTGAGACATTTAATATTTGCGCTTTCATGCTTTTAAGAACCACATATACTTGACTTGCATCTTAAATTTTCTTGATGTGTATCATTCTATTCTTCTCAAGCTTCAAGCTGAATCAAGCATCAGATGTTATGCGTAGATTGATGACACATTTAAATCCATCTTATCATGCTTTAAAGAAACCACAAATGTTTTCCGGATCGTAATTTACTTGCATCTTAAATCATCTTGACAAGTGTTATTCCACTGTTCATAGGATTCGAGCATCCGATAACAGCATGTTGTGGTTACGGCGGCCCGCCTTTAAACTACGACAGCCGTGTGGGCTGTGGCCAAACAAAAACTTTGAATGGTAACACAGTTTCAGCAAATGTATGCAATGACACTACTGAGTACATCAATTGGGATGGAATTCACTACACTGAAGCTGCAAATCTTCATGTCTCATCTCAAATTCTCACTGGCAAATACTCTGATCCACCCTTTGCAGATAAGATGCCATTCCTTCTCAAGCTTAAGTTTTAATTTATCAATGTAACTATTCATTTGTTATAATGTTTGAAGATGGTCAAACTAACTATGGAAACTAATAAATGTGTATTATATTTAAATTGTTTTTCTTAATTAAATCCAATTAATTGTTTAAAATCTTAGGGTGGACGTTTATAAAAATTTTCATTTTCTGTAACTGATGAAGGATTGACCAGGGTAAAGAGAGGTTTTTACTAAAAGTAAGTCTCAAAGAAGTCCTTAAATCTATTATTAAATTATTTTAAATTTAATTTGCCATATCTTCCAAAACTATTAAGTTAAATTTCCGCATGTAGTATACATGAAATTATTCATAAGTTCATAATTTGATGGGAAAATAAGGGTGTTTTCATGAGTATGCTTTCCATTTTTCTGGGTCCATAGATTTATTCATTAATTTATCATTCAAATTGATATGTAAATAATGTATATTTTTTGGAAGATTTATTTTAATCATTTTTTTATGAGTAATCTGCCGATACCCACAACTTGTTATAGTCTATCTTGGAACTCAAAACAAACTCATTTTTCATTGAAAGATACTAACTTTTACAGCCAAATTATATAAGACTATAAATAAATAAAAGCACAAAGTTTCATAAAAAAATTACAGACTTCAACACCAGTTGAAAATGTTTCATGTGCCCAAAACAAAAACATAACACTTGTACTGAGTTGATGTGACTTTACACTAACCAATCACTTAACGTTTGCAATAGCATGCATCTCTTCTATCAACCCTGCAACACGACCTTTCAAAGGCCAACAGATAAATTCATAGCTTCAAATTAATTCTCTCAACACACCTTGTTAATTTGAAACTGCATACTCCATTATATTTCTGAAGCAGAGAAACTTTTGAACCCTTTTGTAAATATATTAGCAACTTGATCTTCTGAGCAACAATATTCCACATTGATAACTCTATCTGTGATTAGTCCCCTAATGAAGTGATACTTAATATCAATATGCTTTGTTCCACCATGCAGTGTGCGGGTTTAGCAATAAAAATCGTCGACTTGTTGTCACACATAACCGGCGTTGCTGATGCTTGCTGTCGGCCCAGATCACCCAAAAACCTTCTTAACCATATTGCTTGACACGCCGCAGAGGCAGCCGCTTTTTACTCGGCTTCCATTGTCGAAAGTGCAATTATATCTTGTTTCTTTGAGCTCCAAGTGACTGCCCCAGATCTAACTGTAAACAAACTACCGGAAGTGCTCCGCCTATCATCAACTAAACCGCTCCAATGGCTATCAATGTACTCGATCAACTTGTTCTCCTGTGTGTGAGTATAGAGTACCCTATAGTTCGTGGTACCAGAAATATATCTCATAATTCTCTTAACAACTCCCCAGTGCTGGCAGGCTAGTTTGCATAGAAATCATGAAACAACCCTTGTGGCATATATAATGTCGAGGTGTGTGTGTGATAGGTAGAGTAAACCCCCAACCACACTTCTGTACTTGAATGCATATGTTTTGCTTGTCCCGTCTTCTTTTTGAAGCTTCTCTCCAGCATTCTCAGGAGTTACTGTTAGGATCGGTGAAGATTTTGTAATTGATTTCACTCAACTCACTGTAAATTAATCACTCAATATGTAAACATATGGAAAGGGAGAAATGAGAAGAAGAGTAGACAAGTTTTTGATCTGAATTTTCTTGCTTCTAGCTTCATTGATTCATTCAGACATTTAAACAAGCATCTCCTATGCATGGCAGTAAAGCATCATAGTTCATACAACCAGAACAACTAAACACTTAATATAAACATACAGTAAAGGCATAACATAAAGCAATACAAGACATTAAGATAGATTTGGGATGCTGTGAATCCCAATTTGACAAAATCACGGGCCTTCAACTGCAGCAATTGACCAGGCTTGTAGCTTGCATAGTTTCTCAGTAGTAAATTGTAGCAACCTTAGTAGAGCTGGGTCTGATCAGCTTGTCTCAACATCCTCCACTTGATCAGAGAAGTCCCTAACTTCTAGCTCGAATCGTTGTGCTTCAAACTTGCATCTTGGCAAGGCTTTGGTGAAGATATCAGCTAGCTGTTCTCTAGTCATGCAGTGCTTCACATCAATTGTTTCATTCTTTATAAGATCACGGATGAAATGAAAACGAGTGTCTATATGCTTTGTACTCCCATGGAGAATTGGATTTTTAGCAATAGACAATGCAAACCGATTATCACACCAGATTATTGTTGAGCCAATCTGTCATGCATATCCAAATCTCCTAACAATCGCCTTAACCAGACCGCTTCACAGGCAGCTGCAATCAGAGATATATATTCTGCTTCAGTACTTGACAGGGAAGTGATGGCCTGCTTCTTGGAACACCAGGCAATGGCGCCTGAACCAAGTGTAAAGACCTAACCGGTGGTGCTTTTCCGGTCATCTTGTGATCCACCCCAATCACTGTCAGAATAACCAAACAATTTAAAAACTTCACCTCTGTTATAATGAATCCCGAAATTGATTGTTCCACTAACATAGTGTAGGATTCGCTTTACAGTTCCCAAATGATGCATACTTGGAGCTTGCATGAACCAGGATGCAAGAGAGACAACATGAGTTATGTTCGGTCGAGTGTGAGTTAGATACAACAGCCCTCCGACTAACCTTCGATATCTCACCGGATCTGTTTCTCCAGAGCTGTCAAACAGAGAGAGTTTTTCATTTACATTCAAAGGAGTATTAATTGACTTGCAATTCTCCATCCCATCTTTCCGAAGAAGATCAACAGCAAACTTGTGTTGAGATGCAAAAATTGAACCTTTCTTTTGCACAATTTCAAGACCAAGAAAGTATCTCATTGGTCCAACCAAGATCAGACATCTCGAAAGTGTTCATCATGGTGTTTCTAAAATCCTTTAACTGCAGCTCAGAGGAACCCATGTAAAGGATGTCATCGACGTATAAACAAAGTAATAGAACACTGTGATCACCTTCCTCCTTGAATTATACAGTCAGTTCATTTGAACTGCGAATAAAACCCAAATTAGTAAAATAAAAATCAATGTGGATGTACCATGCTCGGGGAGCTTGTCGGAGTCCATATAAGGCCTTGTGAAGTCGATACACACAATCTTCTCTTTCCTTAACTGAGAACCCCTATGGTTGTGAGACGAAAACTTCCTTCTTGAGTTCTCCATTGAGAAAGGCAGATTTAACATCAAGTTGATATATTGTCCATTCCCGTTGAGCACCAATGGACAAGAACATCCTCACAGTTTCCAGACGAGCAACTGGAGAGAAAATTTCTTCAAAATCAATGCCCTCTTGTTGTGAATAGCCTTTTGCCACAATGCGAGCTTTCTTCTTCAAGAGTGTCTCATCAGGATTAAATTTTGACTTGAAGACCCACTTCAAGCCGATTGTCTTCTTCCTTTTCGGCAGTGTGGTCAAGCTCCATGTTTTGTTTCTAGTAATTGCCATAACTTCTTCTTCCATGGCCGCAACCCAATCTTTGTGCTTCGCTGCATCTTCGTAAGTGATGGGGTCTCCAACTGTAAGAGCAAAAGACCAAGAGTTATAGATTCCGGTGATTTTTCGATACCTTATGGGAGCGCCACCGTCTTCTCCTGCGAAATGATCTGCCGGTGTGGATTGAGCATGACCATCATTGTTTAAAGTCATGCTTTCCTCATGTGTAGGCTCATAGTTTGATGAATCTGAGTCAGCATGTTTCATCCAATCCCATGGCTTCTCTTCGAAAAAGCGCACGCTTCTGCTAACGTGTGCGCGCTTAGAATCTGGAACGATGATCTTATAGGCTCTTGAATTCCAGCTGTAACCAATAAAAACACCAGCTCGTGACCTGGAGTCAAACTTGGATCTAAGCTATGGGTTAATTAGCATGTATGCCAAGCACCCAAAAACTCTTAAGTGATCCACACTTGGCTTTTCTCCGATTAGGGCTTCCACCGGTGTTCGGAGCTTTACAGCAGAGGTGGGTGAACGATTGAGTATGTAGACGACGGTGGCAACAGCTTCGGCCCAGTATTCCGGTGGCACCATCATTTGCTTCAACAGAGTACACGGCATCTCTGTTACAGTTCGATTCTTCCGCTCAACCACGCCGTTCTGCTGTGGCGTCCCAGGAACAGAGAGCTGATGATGGATACCGGTGTCTCTGCAATAAGCTTCAAATCCCGAGGATGTAAATTCTCCTCCTCGATCAGTGCACAGAGTCTTCACTAGAAGGACAATTGCTTCTCTACCAACATTTTGAATTGTTTAAATTTCTCAAAAGCTTCTAACTTTCTCTGTATGAAATACACCCAACTGTATCTTGAGTAATCATCGGTCAGTAGGAGGAAATAGATGTTACCTCCTATGGACGGAGTCTTGATTAGTTCGACGAGATCAACGTGAATTAGCTCTAGTGGAGCTGCTGCTCGCTTTGCCACTTCTTTAGGAAACTTGGTTTGAGTTTGCTTTCCCTGAGAACAAGCTTCGCAGGGTTGTACTTTGATGATGTTTGGTAAACCTGACACCAGCTGTTGCTTTGTCAATTGCTTCAACTTCTTCACATTTATATGGCCATATCTTCTATGCCAAAAATCAGAGGCATCTCCATTTTGTGCTAGATATGCAGATTCAACATCATCTGCTTCTAAAGGGAAAAGCCTGTGAGATGTCATGCATACCTGCGCTATTTGAGCTTTGGATTTAATATCCCTGATGTTACACACTCCCCTGATGAATTCAACATCATACGCGGAATACATCATCTGTCCAACACTCAACAGATTGTGAACGAAGTTAGGCACAAATTGCACGTCATTCAGAGTGGTTATCTTCCCTTTGCTAGAACAAAGACTTACACTACAAACACCTTTAATCTTGAGAGTTTTCCCGTCTCCTACTGTGATTGATTGACTTGGAACTGCTTCAAGGCTTTGAAACAGATTCATATCTCCCGTCATGTGGTTGGAGCAACCACTATTGATGAGCCAAACTCTCCCTGTTCTTTTGGGTACTTCACTGGTGGCCATGAACACGACCTCTTCTTCCTCTTTCTCTTTTTCTTTCTCCTTTTCTTCTTTTCTTCTTTCACAACGTTGGCCTCTCTATTTCTGTACCAACATTGGGCTTTAACATGCCCAAATTTCTTGCACACAAAGCATTGTACTCCTCTGTATGTCTTGCTACCTTCTCTTGAGCGACTTGTCTCTGTGCGGCCAGCATCAAGACTCCTGTCGTGCCCTCTTCCTCTTTCTCTGTAAAACTGATGACCACGTTCTCTTCCTCCAGCCTGAGTGTTTCCTCTTCCAATGTCCACAACCTTTTTTCCTTCTGGATGATTTTCTCCTTCAATGTTTAATATAGATTCGTGGTTCTTCAGTAAATTACTAAGCTCTTCTACAGTGAGAGTGTTCAGGTCCTTTGCGGATATGATTGAGTGTACAACCTGAGAGAACCTCGATGCGAGCCCTCTTAGCAGTTTAGACACTACAGCCTTTTGTGGGAGTTCTTCTTTCATGGCCCTGATTTTGTATACAATGTCCAGGACCCTGCTGACAAAGTCTTGGACTGATTCTTCATGCTTCATCCTAGCAGCATCAAATTCTTGCTGAAGAGATTGAATTTGGACAGTTTGATTGCTTGTGTTCCTTTGGAATTCTGTTTTGATGATATCCCAGTCTTGTTTTGCTGTTTTGGCTTCTGAGATTCTCACAAGAATTCTGGTGTACAGAGCTTGTTGAATAAGGTATAAAGCCTTTGCATATTTTTTTATACTTTTATTCAGTCTAGCTCCATCACCTTCTTCACTGAATCCTTCTCCACAAGTTTCCACAAGTCTTTAGATCTAAACATTGTCTTCATCATCTGGTTCCAGAGATTGTAATTCTCTCCTTTGAAGAATGGGACATTGGCTTCCCTTGTAGATGTGAGACTAGCCATGAAACTGCTATCTGATACAACTCTTAGGATCTGTGAAGATTTTATAATTGATTTCACTCAACTCACTGTAAATTAATCACTCAATATGTAAACATGTGGAAAGGAAGAAATGAGAAGAAAAGTAGACAAGTTTTTTATCTAAATTTTCTTGCTTCTAGCTTCACTGATTCATTCAAACATTTAAACAAGCATCTGCTATGCATGCCAATAAAGCATCATAGTTCATACAACCAGAACAACTAAACACTTAATATAAACATACAGTAAAGGCATAACATAAAGCAATACAAGACATTAAGATAGATTTGGGATGCTGTGAATCCCAATTTGACAAAATCACGGGCCTTCAACTGCAGCAATTGACCAGGCTTGTAGCTTGCATAGTTTCTCAGTAGCACACTGCAGCAACCTTAGTAGAGCTGGGTCTGATCAGCTTGTCTTAACAATTACATCTCTGCATCCCAAACTTTTTAATAAGATCTTCACCACTCACATTGTGACACAAAAATACAACATGTGCATTGTTTAATTTCCAACCGGAGGAACTATCGCAGTAACCTGAGATCAGACATTTTGAATACTTGCATCATATATAATGGTCTTGAACTCATCCAATGCTAAATGCAAAGGTCCCATATAGATTATATTGTCAACATATAGGCAAACTAAGATAATCACAACAACTCCTTGCATCTTCTTCTATATTGTTGGCTCTCATTTTGTCCTTTGGAACCCATTCTCCAGAAAATGGCTATCAATTCTACTATACCATGCTCTTGGAGCCTGACACAGTCCATATAGAGCCTTTTCCAGCCTATACATCTTCTCCTTCATGCCTTCTACCATAAAACCTTGTGGTTGATCAACGTACACTTCTTCCTTGAGCTCCCCGTTTAAAAACGTTGATTTTACATTCATCTATTATACAACCCAGCTCTATTGTGCTGCAAGCACTAAGAATACTTTCACTGTTTCAAGCCTTGCCACGAGAAAGAGAGAGAGAGAGAAAGAGAGAGAGTGTGTTTTCAACATTGATTCCTTGAATCTGTGAATATCCTCTTGTGACCAAACAAGATTTGTGTTTAAGTACACTTCCATCCTGCTGATACTTAGTCATAAAAACCCACTGTAATCCCATTGTTTTCTTGTCCTCTATTAACTCAGTAAGCTCCCAGGTTTCATTTCTTTGTATTGCTGCCATCTCCTCTTGCATTGCATTGCATTGACCCACTCATGCTTATCAGGTGCATCTTCAAATGTTACAGGGTTAGAGACAGTAAATACAAAGTCACATGTTTCATACAACTCTCTTAAGCTTGTTGTTTTCACTGGAGGTTCTTCATTCGATGTTTGCCCGACTTCCTCATGGCTGTTTGGCATGTGAGTGACTTCCAAAACACCATCTTAAGTTGGTGAAGGCATGGCTTGATCTAACTCATCCTTCAGCATCAGAATTGGGACACTTGCTTTTCCACTTGCATCAACTTTCCAACACAACTTGGCACCCTCATTAAATATAACATCCGTGCACACTATTATCTTTTTAGTGATGGAATTGTATAATTTATAACCTTTGGTCTCTATGCAATACCATAAGAATGCACACTCTAAGACTTTGAATCAAGTTTCTTTAAGTGTTATGAACTAACGAGGGTATAAGCTAAACAACCAAAGATGCACAGGTGATGAATAGAGGATTTAGTACCTGTCCATGCCTCGCACATGGTTTGATTTAATACTGCTTTGATCGGTGAGATGTTTAGCAGATAAATTGTTGTCGCCACGATCTCTTCCCATAAGTGATAAGTTAACTTCTTCTTCTTTAACATGCTTCTTGTTGCTTCGGCCATGGTACAGTTCTTCCTCTCTGCCACCCCATTTTGCTCGGGCGTGTAAGGTGTTGTCAATTAGCGACAAATGCCATTGTTATCACAATAAACCTTGAACTCTTTAGAAAGGAATTCACCCCCTCTATATATTCGTAGAGTCTTAAGAAAACATCCACTCTGTTTCTCCACTAATGCCTTGTACTTCAAATATTTTGGGATTTACTCTTAAGGAAGTAGGCGCAGCTCATTCTTGTATAGTTGTCCGTAAACACAAAGAAGTACATGCTTCCATTTAGAGAAGGTATTTGCATCAGACCACACACATCAGCATGGAGAAGTTCAAGTAGTGTAGTAGCTCGTCTTACCCCGCCTAAGGATAAAGGCTTAGAAGAATGTTTACCCATTATACAAACTTCACAAATATGCACATTCTTCACCCTCGGCAAACCCTTCACTAATCTTTTATGGTGCAACAACTTCAATCTTCTTGAATTCAAATGCCCATATCTACAATGTCAGAGAGTAGATGTATCCTGGATATTTATGGCCATCTTTGCTGGCCCTACGCCATCCAACGACAATAGAAACATATGGTTAGGGGTCATGTTCATTCTGGTCAACTACTAAACAGATCCTTTGTTACATGATAAACATGTACCATCTTCAAACCTAAAAGTGCATCCACTAGCAATAAGTTGTGAGCTAGTTTAGGAACATATTGCACATTACTTAATAGTTTCACCTTACTATTTGATATTGTTATAGCTATCTGATGTTGGTTGCAGGACCAAAACGTAACTTTTTAATTCTCAATAGTATATTCATAAGAGGTAGTTTATTTTACATTAGAATATATATGGTAAAATCCCTCATTTGATCCCTCTATTATAATCACTCCGCCCTTTTAGTCCCTCTATTATGACAATTACCAATTTGATCCCTCAATTATTCTGATTGGGCAAATCGAGTCCCTCCATTGAATGGCCATCAACGGCACAATCTCATTCTACTGATGTGGATTAAAATACTATCAGAAAATAATTAAAATATTATAAAAGCCATGTAAACTTATAAGAAAACACAAAGATTGCCACGTATGATGCCATGCTATATCGTATTATTTTCTATCTGGGTTTAAAACATGAAAGATCCAAAACCCTAAATTAAGCCCCACTTCCTTCAATGCCAATCTTAACTGACAACCTTCTCATTCTCCTTTACTCTTTCCTGAATTCTGCCTTGATCCTGACCGACCAAGCCCCTCTCCTCCCCCTCCTCCATCCAAGCCACCTTCTCCACCACTCTCTAGTTATTGACAGCACCCCTCCAGACCCTTATATAATGTTTAGATCCAAAGGTAGAAGGGAAAGTAAAGAAAGGGAATGGAATGGGAGGGAAAGGAAGAGAAAGTAAGGGAAAGGAAATGAAAGGTTAAACCCTTGTTTGGATAGTTTATTTTTATGGAGGGAAAGGAAAGGAGAGTTTTTTTTTTAATAAACTTGTTTGGTTATGGAAGAGAAGGTAAAGGAAAGGATACATAATAATATAAATTATACCCTTATTATTAAATATAAAATTACTTATTTCTAGTTATACACAAAATTAAAAGTACAAGATCAAATCGATACAAGATATATGGAATTAACTTCATGGATCAAATCAAGGGTTAGAAAAAGGTACCATGTGAACCCCTAATTATAATATAATTACATTAAAAAAAGTAAAAGAACAAACTTATGAAGTGATATTATGTAATTAATTAAAAAATTGAGGGTATTAAGATCTTTTTAAAAATTATAAAATTTAACTTTTATTAGGTTCTCCCCCCTGCCGTCTCCCAAAATCGGGGGCTAGAAAAAGTGAGATTTTAGAGGGTCAGCGTTAACTCTTTCTTTCCCTTGGTTATATTAAAATAAGCTATCCAAACAAGGAAAGGGCTTACTGCGACCCTCTGAAACCCTCTCTTTCCTTTACTTTCTCTCGTCGGCCCTCAATCCAAACATAGCATTATATTCCCTCTCTCATCTTCTCAAGTACTGTATTGGTCACTTCATCCGCCGCCAGTCCATGTTATGTGTGCACTTCTTGTTCCAAATATCCGCTCGTCTAGTCCAGTCCTCCATTTCAAGTGCCAGGTTTTTCTTTTTTTTGTCATTATGAAAATCTCTGTTTTGGGTTACAATGTTGTGTTTTCATAAATGTTTGGAGTCCCTCTTTAGTTCTTTTGTAAATTGGATGTTCTTCCTTATACTTTAATAAGTGTCTGCAATAAAATTCATGAATGAGTTTTGAGGACCACACTTGGGTCCCAAATTTGTCCAGAAGTAGGACCACATATAGAGAGTTTAATAGGGCAATCTCAACAAATTAGAGGGCATATTTAGGAGATTATTGTTCTTGTATACTAATTTATCACCTACACAATTACATTAGGGCATTGGGTAGTGTTAAACTTGTTAGTACAAATGCACTTTTAGTTGGCATAATTGACACCTAGTCAAGATGACTTGGCAACCTAGGTGATGTGGCATGGATAAAGAATGATGACATGGCAAACAAACTTGACTAGGAGGAAAATATCAATGGAGATCTTGGTGAAGTTATTTTTGGCAAGAAGTTGCAACTTTCATGAAGCCTAAATGAAGACACTTGTATTTTTGGCAAGTGGATCAAGCAAGCAATATCTTGAAGACAAGATCCCATCAAGACCATATTTAGGAGATATGATTGAAGACTAAATATGGGTGGAGCTAAATGAAGAAATATCTCTCAATGGAAAGATTTGAAGACTATTATTGAAGATATGATTTGAAGAACCTTAATAGATTTGGATGAAGACTATTAAGGGTATGATTGAAGACATGCCTAATTATGGCATGATTAAGCTGATTGATAGAAGATCTTTGGTAGAAGATTTGAAGACCAAACTTGGGTGAAGTGAAGACTAAGTTTGGAAAGTTTCATGAAGACGCACAAGGGCGTGCGCCCCTTGCGAGGGGACTGCGTGATGAAGAGCTGAGGAGGGAAGCTAGTTGCTGGTAGTCGGGATCTGGTGATCGGACTGCATCGACTAGGACTAAGCATGACCAGGTGGTTGATGGGTCTTGAGGTCGCTTAGCAACGTAACCAGAACTCAGTCAAGTCAGCAGTCAGGGCCATGTTGCAACATATGTTACAACAGGAGTTGCAACAGCTAATTTCAGAAAGTTCTAAAGTTAGTAGCCGCGGAGATTCTAAAAGAGGTATGCGCTATATTTGGGATGTTGAGGCGTCTATATATACTACTTTGGTCTGAGATTGGGTACGACTTTTGAAAGAGGGAGTAGAGAGGTACCAGACAATTTAGAGAGGGTAATATTCTTTGTATGTGAGAGAGAGTGACAAGTGTGTTTGTACTCTTCTATTTTTACCTCTTTTAGTGGATTGTTGATCTCCGGGCTTGGCTCCCCAGACGTAGGCGAGTGGACGCCGAACTGGGTTACCAACGTTTTGTGTCTTCTCTTGTGTGGTTTGTGTGTTCTATTCTTGAGTGCTTAAGTGAAAGATTGTTTCTCTAAGTTCACAAACCCTAACCGGCGGAACTAACAAAACTATTTATGTGATAATGGTGATTGGGATTCAACAAGGAGTTTTACATACATGTATTTATTAGTCAGTACAAATATATCAGTCAGTTAGTAGTGGAATGGAGACAAGAATATACATCCACATATATGTTTACATACTAAGGTTGTGTTTGGTTGGATGGATATATGAGTGGTATGGTAACCCTATCATGAGGAGGTGAAGTTACCCTTTTATTTAATTATTAAAAATTTTAAAATATTTTAAAATTGTTTAATTTAATTGAATTAATGGATGATTCCCCTAATTTATTTAAATTTAAATATTTTAGGAAAGCATTTGACTTTCTAAATAACGGAAAATTAATAGATATATTTTTATTTATTTGGCTTAAAATGTTTTTAATGGATTATTAATGAATAACATATTTATTTATTATTTAACATGATTTTACGAGTTGAATTTAATTAGTTTAAAATATTGAGATAAACATTTAACTTTACTAATGGATAATAAAATTATTTTTAATTAACTTTAAATAGTTTGTGAGGTTAATTTAACTTAATTGATATATAATTAAATTATACTATTTTTTTTACTTATTTAGCTTCATTAATATACAATTAAATCACAGTGAAAAGAAACAAAAATTTACCAAAATTCTTGTAACTAATGACAAAATGATTATTGAATAAGGCAATGAAAACATTAGCATTATAAAATTCAATAAGCCTCAAAATAGAGACTCATAGCATTACACACTAACAACAATTTCAAAAATATATGGGAAGCCCATTACCACAAGTGAAGCAAAGTTTACAACAAAGTAAAAAAAAAAAAGCATTGCAGTTATAGTGTGGTAGTTCAAACTAAAAAAACACAAGCGTTAAACACTTGAGCAAAACACATGCCACAACTACATTCCTAAACCAAGAAATATGCCCTGGCAATTAAGACATGGAATTAGGAGAGGAAGCAACATTGGATTGTGTTTAATAATAAAATCAATATGATTGTATTGTATAACATGCAGTTACTGTTATAAATAAGTTTTTTTTTTGTTTGTTCTCTTCCAATCTTCTTGGAATGGGATGCATGCTTTCTATTCAAAATACAATGTTTTGGAAAGTTGGAGGACCATTTTGAGGTCAGAGATAAACCACATGAAAGTCTCACTCCAATTATACATGCTTCAAAAAAATGGGAACGATATTCTTCTGAGAACTTCTTTATAATCACTACATGATGTCATGATGATGGAAGGATGTGATAGTAAAAAAAGTGATACCGGAAAGTGGAAAAATAAATTAAAGAGTAAAGATTGGTAACTAAAATTGGAATAATGTTGGAGGAGATAATAACGATGATGATGATTTACATGAATTCGAAGATAAGATGTGTGAATCTGTGATAGTAGTGTCTTATTTGGAGAGTGAGCATTTAAGTGTCCTCAAAACCAAACTCAAGGAGAAAAAATTAAAACAGAAATACAAAAACAAAAAATAGAAAAACAAAGTCATAATCAAAACAAATTGGAAAGAGGATGAATAGCAGGATGCGATTACCTCTAGGAACCGTGGACTTTCCCTTAAGCTCAAGATCAAACGCCTTGGATCTAGAACCCTTGAGATCTAGAACACCTCGAATCAATTGGTTAGAGAAAAAAAAAAAAAAGAGAAAACCCCCTGAGATTTAGAACACCTTGGATCAATCAGTTTGGGGAAAAAAAAGAAGAGAGGAGGTCAGATCTACGTGTATATCGGTCGAGGCTTTCAACGGTGAACAAAGTTGGCCGGTTGGGAGGGTGAGTTTATCGCTTGGCTGGCTCAAGAGAGAGGGATGGAGATGGATGGGAGGAGAGAGAAATCAATTCTTTTAGATGAGATTGTGGGATGAGTGGTGTCCTACCAATTAAGAGGGATGAGCGGAACAACATAAGCTTGGATGACAAATAGAATGTCTTCTATAAATTGCATTTTATTCCTCAACTTAGATTGATAGATCTCTTCAATGAAAACCTCAAATGAGTTTTCAAGATCACATTTGACTAGGGTCACAATTTTTTTTATATGGGGATGCAGGATCTCAGTTAACAGAGTAGAGGAAATACTTAGGATATTATCATTTAGGAGATTGTTGTTTAGGAGATAATTGTTGCACTGTACATTAACATTTCACCTACATAGAAACTAAAGGGAGTGTTAACTAAATAAACATTTTTCGGAAAAATGGTAATTGAGATTTAGTTGTTTTCTTAATTTATAGATTTCCCAATAAATTGATATCAGTGTTACTCTTTTTCCCTATTATTTTGAAGTTGCATGTGTGATTATGGTGAAATAAAGGACTTTTATTTGCAATATTTTCATCTCCTTAGTAATAAAGCAATAATCAATCCTGCCTCCCATCTTGAATATTTTAGTTAAAATGATCCAATTCCTATTCTTTATGCAACATAACATGTCTTTTTGCAAACTTTACATCATTAAGTATCATCATGCACTACAAGAAATTATATTTTTAGTGATAACCAAAGTCGTTACCAAAAGCAGTAATTTTTATAACTACTATTAATAGTGGCCAATTTTTAAGATCATCACCTCTTGTCATAAGTGCTTCCGTAGCAAATACAAATAGTAGGGATGGCAATCTGTACCCTACCCGACGGGTATACCCGTACCCGTACCCGGTCAAAGAGGGTAATACCTTCTTTGACCGGGCACGTGTATGGGTACGGGTATTACCCGTTATTTTTTTAGCGGGTACGGGTCGGGTAAGGGTATACCTCTACCCTAACCATACCCTTACCCGTTGAAGAGGGTTTGGGTAAAACCCTAACCCGTACCCGTACCCTTACCCATTGAAGAGGGTACGGGTATAACCCGTACCCTACTACCTTTTATTTATTTATTTATTAAGCTAAACATTTACCCAATAATTTACTTGACATCTTTTCATTGTGATTAATTTGAAAATAATACCTTAAATTTTCTTTTAATATATTATTTTGGATATTATTTATTTTTTATATTTATATTTGATAGAGAATAATATTATTAAAATTAAATTTTGGATTTATATTAAGAATAACAATTAAATTAAAAAAATTTAAACATTATAAATCAAATATAAAAAATAATGTCATAATAATTTACTAGTGTTATGTCTGAGATATAAACTTATGTTAAAAATAATATTTGCACCGGCATAATGTGATGATTCTTATAATTTCTTTGAAACTTGAAATTTAACCAAGTATATAAGTATATTATTAGTTTGTTACTCAAACTTTTAAAAACAACAAATTGAATCACAATTTTAAAATTTATTTATAAATTCTCTCGTTATGATGATTTTCTCATTATATTTGAAAGTGCATAATATTATCAAAATTAAATTTTGGATATATATTAAGAATCGTAATTAAATTATAAAAAAATATTATAGAACAAATATAAAATATAATATCATAATAATTTGTTAGTGTTAGGCCCCAGCTAATCATTTACCCAACAATTTACCTAACATCTATTTTCATGGTGATTATTTGAAAATAATACTTTAAATTTTCTCTTAATATTTATATTGTTAGTTTGTGACTCAAACTTTTAAAAACAATAATCTAAATTTTAAAAATTATTTATAAATTCTCTCATTATTATGATAATTCTGTTTGACAGTGCATAATATTATCAAAATTAAATTTTGGGATTTATATTAAGAATCATAATTAAATTAAAAATTAAATATTATAAAACAAATATTAAAAAAATAATGTCATAATAATTTACTAGTGATATGCCCGAGTTATGCTGCTTATGCACGGGATGGGAGAGATAAACATTATAAACATGTGTTAAAAATAATATTCACATCGACATAATTGTGATGATTTTAATAATAATGTTTGAAAATTGAAAGTTAACCAAGTATATTGTTACTCTCAATCTTTTAAAAACAACATATTGAATATAAATTTTAAAAATTATTTATAAATTCTCTCATTATTATAAATTAAAAACAACACATAAACAATGAAAATCAATCAACTTGTTATCTTATATAAATCAACTTGCTATTATTATTATTATTTAAATTTAATTCGGTAATTTGAATAATGGGTAAACGGGTACCCTGCGGGTAAGGGTAAGGGTATGATTTTTTTACCCTGAAGGGTACGGGTATGGGGTAGGGGTTACGGGTACGGGTAAAGGTTTTGGCATACCTTACCCATACCCTACCCGTTGCCATCCCTAACAAATAGTGACAACTTTAAAAATTTGGCCACAACTACACAAAAATTTTGTGACCAAATTATTATCACAAAAAACTTCAATATTTGTGATAAAATTATGAGGCCACAAATACTCAAAATTTATGGCTAAATTGTTCTCACTAAAAACATTAATATTTGTGATAAAACCTATATTGTTACAATAACCTTATTATTTATGATAATTCAGTTGGCACAAAAAATATGAAATAGTGACTAATAAAATGGTCACAATAGTTCATTTTATTGTTATATTTTTATTGGTGGCCAATACTTCGTCACTAATGTTGTTTAGAGATAGTGATGTGTTTATTATGGTTACATTAATTTTGTCACTAATATAATAAGTGTTGCCATGAATAAAATTATTGATAATATATATAAAGTTGTATCTTAGACAATTTTGTCACAAAAAAAAAAAAAAAAATAGTAGCAAAATATTATCGCACGAGCAAATAAAAGTATTTAATATTATATAAAAATAGATAAATATCACTAAAAAGTTCAAAATTCTATTTTTAATATATAAAATTGAAAATTTAAATATCCAAAATATAATTATAAAATTAGCCTAAACTATTCTCTAATGTAAATTTGGAGTGGAGATGAACTACTCCATTATACATTTGAATCTTTTTTTTTTTTTTTTTTTGCTTTTGAGCCTCAACTTCTACTAAAATTTGACTCCTTTTTTGGACTTTCATGTTATTCCTTCTTCTTGATGCTTGTTCTTCATATTTAGAAAAAAAATAAAAATCTATATTAAAATAATTTTAAAAATTGTAAAAGATTCTAATTTAATTTCAACTTTCATACCATTATTTCTTCTCAATTGAGAAGAGACAAATTCCATGTTGCATTTGCTTTTTGTTGTTTTAAAAAAAATAAAAAAAACAATAATAAAAAAAATCACACAATCAAAATCTAAACAACAAATAACTATATATATATATATATATATATATAACACTAACAAACAACCACCATTGAAACAATCTAATAAATCTAACTTTGAAGATGAAGCAAAACAATAATTATCTATCTATTGCATAAACTAAACAAAAGAATTTAAGAAAAAGGAAAGAAACAAATTTTATGACCATCAATGATATGCATCTTTACATCTGGAGCTAGTTGAGTCACTTTGGTTCTCCAAATCAAATACAGCCAAACCATTACTACCGATCTCGCACATAAGTGCTCAAGGATTTACCATCTATATTTACTCCTTTTATATATTAAATTCTTTAAGGATATTTATCTTTTTAAAATTTAATTGTTATTTTTAAATTACATTATCCATATATTTTTTTTGATATTTTCTAAATATCTATTTAATTTTAATTTAAAATTTTTATGATTTTTTCTCTAATACTATAAATCTTAGTATTATCAAAATTAAATGATTGTTTTCTAAGCCTTATAATATAAATTTTGAGTATTAGGTAAATTATAATTTTAAAAACCTTTTAAATTTAATCTATAATTATCGAAAACATCTAATAAATTTTTTAAAAAAAATCTATGCATAAATCTTGAGATTGAGTAGAAAAATAGATTTTTTAATATTTTATTAAGAATATAATTTTTACAACTACATATCCTAATTTAGAAAAGGCTATATATGTTTATTTATATTTTTTATGATGACATTCAGTAGACACTACATGTTTGAATTTATTTTATCCAAAATTGTCGATAAAACAAATAAGATGCATGGAAATTGAAATTTTAATAATGACAAAATAATTAGATACACAGCTAATCCAAACTATAGTGGTTATTAAATTTTTTCATAAAAAAAATCCAATAACATGGTTAAGAAATTGAATTTTTGTGACAATATTTAGAAGATACTAAATGATTGAATTTTTTGTGACAAAACTGTTTTAACGAAAAATAGATGTTGAGTGACAAAAAAGACTTTCACCACAACAAATGGAAAATTATTGTGACGACCAAGGTTTAAAAAGGTGAAAGGCATACTTGACGCATTTTGTTTTTATGAAGCGAGGCGTAAGCCTCGAGGCATTCCGAGGCGTAAGCATAAAAAAACTAATAATTGTAAATAATAATTGATAAAATAGTCATAGAATTCATAATAAAACAATTCGTTGTCGTTGGTTTTCATATTTTCTAACTTAAACTTACTTCATAGTTTATTTTAATTTCTAGGAAATTGTTTTCTAATTGCTTCAAAAAAACATTGACACTATCATCATTCATTAATCACTATCATTAGAAAAAATTTTCATAAAATCATTTTCTTCTTCATCTTCAACATCATCCTCTTCTCATTCGGATTCTTCCTCCACCAATGCTATTGGTCTTTTTCCTTTACCTACTAAATATATATAGTGTGATAATTTGAAAACTAAATCATAAATTAATGTTTAATAATTAATTGAAGTATTAAAGCCTTAAAGGAAAATTAAACTAATCTCTTTGACTCGCTATGCTTACTTCATGGCCTCACCCTTTGAATGTGATTTCCTTTTCCTTTTACTTCGTTTGCCATTACCATCTTTAAGTAGCACATCATCAACATCAAAATCATCTTCATTTAATGTTAATGTATTTCCATCCTCTTCATAATTGATTTCTTGATCAACAATCCATTGATTATTCGATGGTATATTATCAACAATTAATGGATCCTCCTCTTCTTTGAGTGACTTTAACTTTAAATGTCTATCTTTTAATCTCTTGATGTACACGATATACACCAAAGAATTAAGTTTTTTGGTGGTCATACGGTTTCTTCTCTTTGTATGCACATATTAAGAATAGTGACAAAATAAAATTAAAAAATTAAATAACATTAAAATCATGATCATGTAATAATCTTACTTAATAAAATTTTAAACCTGATTAAAAGTACTCCATTTTCTCTCACATATTGATGCTGAACAAGTGAGGCTCAATATTCTCAGTACAAAACTTTGAAATCCAGGGGTTTCATCTCCATATTGCATCCAACAGTCAACTATATTAAAATAAAGATAAAATAAGTGGCATTAACATTGCAAACTTTAATGTCAAAAATTCAACTATAGATTATTGCATATGTGGAACACATTTCCAGGAAGTTGTTATTGCTTGATAAAGACCAAAAAACCCCTTTTGTTGTAGAATGCATCCATTTAAAAATCCACTTTAACTATGTCTTCCTCTTTAATAAACTTATGCATACAATTGAACAAACCTTGTTTTAATCTTGGGATGAGTTGATTTATTATCATTATAATGGTAATGCGGATTCAAGAAATATGCCACGGCATGCAAATTGAGATGAATTGAAACTCCAATTTTTCACCAATGATATTCCATATCTCTCTCTCTTTGTATGATGCTACTTTGCCTACTAATTTTTTTGCTATTTCTTCTTTTGCATCCATTGAACTGTAAATAAATCTCAATGCCGACATCTTTTCTAAATCCACCATTCTTAACACTCCCACCAAAGGTTTTGTAGTTTGAAGGGTATAAAGTACACTAGGCCCGAAGGTTCTGCCATTCAAAATGATTTTTTTAATTGCTTTTCCCTCGGCTTTGTTTGCCCATGTACTATTTTCCCATTCTTTAAAAATAAACATAGCCTCCAATGGTTGTCTCAATTGACAAATGCTTTGTAAAGTTAAAAATGCAATAGCAAATCTAGTTGTCGCAGGTTGAAGAAGATCCCTATCAGTGAAAGTTTTCATCATTGCTAATACATAACCATGATTGTAGATGAAATTGCATACTTTTTTAGCTTTAATCAATGCCTTTTAATGTTGAGGTAGCTCACCAATTTTTTCTAGCATCAAATAAAGACAATGAGTAGCACATGGAGTCCAATAAAGCCTTGGCCTCTTTTCCATTATTTTTTCCTAGCCGCCTTATAATTTGAAGCATTATCAGTTACCACTTGAACAACAAGATCTTCTCCAACTTCCTTTACAATATCATCAAGAAGCTTAAACAACATGGTAGCATCTTTTACAAAATTTGATGCATCAATGGATTTTAAGAAGCTAGTGCCATGAGGATTATTGACAAGGAAATTAATCAAACTTCTTCCTCTTATATCCTTCCAACCATCAGATAATATGATACTCCAATTTATGTCCATTCTTCTGAACCTCATCAACGAAAGCTTTGGTTATTTTCACTTCCGCTTCTAAGATCCAACTTTTAAGTTCATACATGGTAGGGGGTTTCAAACCCCGACCATATAAACCAATTGACCGGCATATATTATTAAAAGATGGAGAAGTAGCCATGTTAAAAGCTATACCATTCACAAAAAAGAATCTTCCAATGTCTAAGCAAACTCGATTTCGAGCCTCCTTTGTTCTTCTAGGATTCATGGATTTTGGATCCCCTTAATCACCTTCTATGCCATCTTCCAAATTTACAATGAATCTATCTATTGGTCCTTTAACTCCTCTTGAAGAACCACCACTTGAAGTATCAAAAGGATTCTTACAAGAATTAACATCTTCTAAGGATGGCCGGCCTAAAAAATAAGATCCCGAATCAACCATATCATCAAATCTCTTTTATGCCACTTGTTTAGCTATATCATCTTTCTTCAAATATGTATTCATTTCTTATTTAACTTCTTCAGGAACTTTAGGGCATATGGCAACGTTTTTATGAGTACAAGCAAGATGCTCCTTCGATCTTTTTACATCTCCTTGAACAAATTTATTACAAAAGTTACATCTAATGTATATATATCCTTTTGCATCTCCATCAATCTCCACCTCTGTACCATATTTCCAAGCCGGATCTCTTCTATGACCTCCCTTTGGCTTCATTCATAAATTGTTAATATCTCCTATTGTAAAATAGACATTTTTCAAAAACCATGAACATATAAATCACATATTCACAATGATTAATTCAATATGCAATGATTCCCCAATGTGCCATCAAACAAAAGCATATTCAATATAAGCAATCTATATGCAATGATCCTTCAATTATCCCTAACATGTAAGACACTTAGACAGTAAGAGATCCCTCAATGTAAGCATATTAAATTGATTAATTCTAGATTCTGGTTCAACTTATGTTCTCACATAATCACATTGCACCAGTGCCTTTAAACAAAAAGTACAGGGCAACATCTAAGTCATTTAGAAAATAACATACAATGATACAATTAATAATAAAACTCTCTGTAAATCACAAGCAATTTGTAACCAGTTAGATAGCTACTCCATTATCCCCAAACTCTCTGTAAACATATTCTATTGCTGACAACAGACTAAAACTTCAGATTTTCCAACAATCTAGATCCACTTGTGAGTTGTGATTAGAGTAATCCATAAAAAGATTCAAACTTCAACTTATTTTCTTAAAAAATGCCAAATCAATAAATAAAAACAACTTATCTTTCACTCAAATTCAAGAAAAAAAAATCAAACAAATCAAAAAGATAAAATATGTGCACATGAATAGAAAATCCAATCAAGATAAAGGCATCAAAAAGGAGAGAGAACGCTAAAACAAACCTTTTGGTCTCGTGCTAACACTGCAAAGGAGAAGAGAGTGGTCAGAGGGCGAGCCCGGTGAGGAGAAGGTCAAGTTGGTTTGTATCTTGTTCGCTGCCCTCTTTCTCCTCTTGATTTTGCTTTTTATTAGAACAACGGGTATTGTTTTCATATAAAAATTCTATTATATTATACTGTAAAACAATGGGTATCAAGTGATTAGAGTCAGAGAGAAAAAGATTTAATTAATGCAAAGTGTGAGATAATTTTAAATGTTAAGTTTCATAATGTATAGGCCCGGTGGATGCAAAGAAAATAAATTGTGTTATTGTCGGATCCATTATGAACCATCAAATATTTCTATTATTATTATTTTTTTTTTTATTTTGTACAATTATTTGGGATTTAAAAAAAACGTTGTTGGCTAGTAGAAGTTCTATAATTTTTTTTAATGATGATTGATGATCATCATTTATTATTTTGGAAAATATTCTAAAAAAATTGTTTTATTAACACATGCAAAACTTAGCCAGTTTGTTTTGATTTCATTGGATTTGAGATCCTTGATTTCATTGGATTGGATTAGAGATCCAATCATGTCTCCTGCCTTTTCACTTTCTTTTCCTCTCTTTCAGTTTCATGTTCGTACACCTTTTTCTCCTCGAGACAAAGCACCTCGCCCAGTTGAGGTGCAAACTCCACTATATTCATAGGAGGTGTATGCCTCAAGGCAATAGGTCACTGCCTTGCCTTAAGGTGCATCTCGAGGCGTACGCCTCATTTACCTTTCTAAACATTGGTGATGACAATATGTCTTGTCAAATTAGACATCATTCTCATCAAAAAAATTTTGACATCAAATCTTATATGCTTTTAGTGAAGAACATTAGACAAAAAAAGAAATTTGCCATTATTAATATGTTAATAATGATGACTTAATTGTGGCATATACTACATTGTTAAAATTATCATTGTAATAGTGACAAAAACATAAGTTATCACAATTAATCTAAACAATAGTATCGGTTAACTTTTTGACACAAATAACTTAATATTTGTGGCAAAATAACAGGGAGATAGAAAAAGTTGTCACTAAAAGTCTTAACTTTTATAGTGATGGAGGGGAATAGGCGAAGGAATGAGAGATTAGATATAACAATGGGTTAGTGATTGACTTTACCGTTGATCCTGACTGGCTTTGTTATTGGGATGTGATAGGAGATGTAAAGGACTTGGGTTATGATATCAAGAAGACAGTGGAATTGTTTTATGTGGGCGAGAGAGGAACTTTGAAATGTTTTGATAATGATGAGGGCATTGTAGGTATAGTAGAGGAATTAAGGAAACATGGGGTTGTGGAAATTTATGTGCAAACTTCAGATGTTGGGCATGATGTGGCCATGCCATGAACTCTTCTATCTAATTTAGATCATGAAGACTTATATGAAAGAAACAATTAGGGATATTGTGGGCTCGAGTGAGGGGGAATCAGCCAAGGGTGATAAAACATTGGGTGAATTAGAGGTAGCTAGGGTTAATGTGGAATTAGGAGATAGAGAAACAACTAGGAGTGTTGAAAGAATCGATGAAGCAATAGCTATTGAGGGTGATGAAACATTGGATGAAGTAGCAACCATTGGGGGGTGATGAAGCAGCAAATGGGGGATAATGTGGAATTGAATGAAATAAGTGACGACAGTAGTGAGCTTAGTAAAGGTGATGAGAAAATGTTGATAAATGCCCATTCATAGATTACAATTCAGATGCTAAAAATGAGAGAGATGCAACCAGGGATAAATTAAGGAAATATATTCAATTAAAGAGGAGAATTGAAAAGAATGCTAATGAGGGTAATGGCACAAATGGAAATATGGGGCAAAAACCTTGTGACATTGTGGGAGCTAGCACCAAAATAGGATAAGTAGTTGGATATGATAGTGAGTACATTGACTCCTCAGATGTTGGGAGTTATTATGATACAATGAGGAGTCCAATGCTGGTGATGCACAAAGATACAAGTCGAATAGAAGGAACTATAACCCTAACATTCCTTTGGGGGACTTCTTCATAGACCTTAGGTTTCATGCCCTTACACTATTTAAGAAAGACCTTGTACAATTCTTAACTAGGAAAGGCTTCGTTCAGGTATGTTAAAAATGATGCTGTAAGAGTAAGGGCTAGATGCTTTGGAAAATGTTGCAAGTGACTCATTTTGTGCTCTTGGTGTAGTGAGAAAAAAACTTTTGTTGTGAAAAACTATTAGTTAGAACACTTTTGTCTCCTAGGTGCCACAAGAAATAAAAGGGTGACAGCCCATGTTGTTGCCAACAGGTTTGGGGAAGTAATAAGTTCTATATCTTCCATCAAGCCTTGGTATTTGAAAGCAATGGTGAGGAAAGAGCTTCGAGTATTTATTACTGACAAGGTATGCAAAAGTGGAAAGAGCTTGGTAATTAGGAAGATAGTCATTGGTATTGATGGGTGTTTTTTAAAACGTTCAGTAAAAGGGCAACTGCTAGATGCAGTAGGAAGAGATGGTAATAATCAGATATATCCTCTAGAATGGGTTATTGTAGACAAGGAGAGATCTGAAACCTGGTTATGGTTTCTTGAGCTTCTTAAGGCTGATCTTCTCATGGAGGATGAACCTGGAAGTTATGAGTGACATGCAGAAGATGTGTGAATAAAATATGATTTTTTTCTTTCACCAAAACTTCATTCAAATTTTACTATTATGTTTGTTGTAGGTTCTACAACATACAGTGAATGCCCTACTTCCACTAATTGAACATCGAATGTGTGCTAACACATTTATACATGATGGGAAAAACTTCATCCACGAAAAGATCTTCAGATTTAGTTATGAAATATTGTAAGATCTACAAATTATCGCAAAATGAATAAACATTTGGATAGGATGAGTACCTTACAAGAAGGTGTGAAGGCTAGTGGCAGAACTAGAAACAAAACCAAAGGGGTGCTAGGTTTAGCCTAAAAAATAAATATAAAAAAATTAATTATATTAATCTAAACTTAAGATTATAATAATTAATTTTTAAAAAATATAAAAACGTACATACCACTAACGAAGTGGAACTTGAATCCTTCGGCTTTGCATTTTTTGAAATCGAACTAAAATAGCTTCATCATCATTTGTTTCAAACACTCTCGTTCAATATAGCATATCATCATATCATTCAACCATTCATCTCCTATCTTATGATGTAAATCAGTTTTGATGATATTCATTGCAGAGAAAGATCTTTCAACTGATGATGTTGCCACCGGTAAAATTGAAGCCAATTCAATAAAGCGATAAACCAACAGAAATACCAAATGCTTTCTACTTTCAACTAGTTTCACAGAAAGACTTGCAAGATTATCACATTCAACAAAATCAAAAGATCTTCTAACATCATGAATGTATGTGTGAAGTTGCTCTTTTAGAACTTCAAGTTCTTGTATAGAAAAATCATCATAATAAATTTCTACAAGGCGAAGTAGCCTACCATGATGGAATCTGGAAAATGAGTTTCTTGGAACAAGACATGATATGCAAGTTAGCAACTTTGTAGTTGTCTCAGTGAACAGATTATTCATCTCAATGGCAATTAAATCAATAACTGTAATAAAAATCTCTGTATGATATTGATGATAATAAGTAATCCATTGCCCTTCAAGCTTAAAATGACCCCGAAATGGTATTTTATCTTCCATGTTAGGTACTGGAATATACATTCTATCACAAAAGCTTCAAACCTCTTCTAATAACTCATCCCATCTATTATCCCTTAAATCTTGAATACGATCTTTTACAGTATCAATTAATGCCATGGCATTGACAATATTTTGATCTTTCTGTTCTAAAGCATTTGTTAATTCATTTGTGATCCCCAACACTTTCATCATAAAATGCAAGACAAATACAAACTCAAAACTCTCCATTTTACTAATCAAACTTAATGCCAAACCTTTTGATCTGCAACTAATCCATCTTGACACAAATTTTATAACACCTCCAAAATTGATTCAAACATTGCCAAGAGATAAATCAAAGTTGTAAAATGCGAACCCCAATGAGTATCTCCTGTTTTTGCAAGATTTGTCTCTTGATGCTTGCCTTTTCCTAAAAAAAAAAATCTCACCAGTGTCTAACCTTTCAACAATTTTTTGATGATGTGTTTAAAGCAATGTATCTTTTCTTTTACATGAAGCACCCACAATATTAACAATTATATTTTTATAACAAAAAAAAAATAGAAACAACCAAAATACTCTTCGCAATTAAAACAACTACTAATTGCAATTGGTGGGTGAAACAGTGGATATTAAATGCGAAACGATTTTCTTTTAAAATCAATGTCTTCAGACCATTAAATTCTCTTCTCATATTTGAGGCTTCATCATACCCTTGTCCTCCCAATTTTGAAATTGATAAACCATGACTAGCAAATAATTCATCTAAAGTTACTTTTAGAGAAAATGCTAGCTGAAGTGTCGGTTACATGCTGAATTGCAAGAAATCTTTCAACAAACAGACCTTGCTTGTTCACAAACCTCAAAATGACTAGCATTTGCTCCCTTATTAATTTATCTCAAGGCTCATCAACAATTAATGAGAAATCACTGCCATCAATTTCATTAATAATTGCTAATGTTGTCTCTGCAGCTCATGCATTCACCAACTATTTTTGAATTAGTGGATAAGTTAATTTCATCAATTTTTAAGAGCATTTTCATTAATAACATTAATTCTCAACATTCTCAACCCTTTTTGCATACCAATTGAGTATCTCCAGAATATTCCCCTTATTTTTAGAACTTGAAGACTCGTCATGACCACGGAATGCAAGACCCTGTACCAAAAAAATTCATACAACATCTAGAACAATTGTTAGACGAGAACGATAATCGATCTCCATTTAATGCCCATGAGAAGATAACACGTGTGACATTCTTTGCCTTTGATTTTTAAAATCTTCACAATGTCATCAAGCATCATTATGTGCACTATTTACTGGACCTACGTGTTGATTAAAGGCCTCAAGTGCTTTCCTCCAATTAGAAAACCCTTTTCTTATAAAAATATCACTTGCTCCTTTTTCACTTCTATCCTGCATGAAAAGATAACAATAAAAACAATAGGTTTCATCTTTTGCCACACTATATTCCAACTAATCATACTTTTGAAACCACGCTTCTTGAAAGTGTCACATTTATTTTCCTTGTTATTTTTTGGGGAAGTCATATCCAGTTGGTTGACATTGGCCTTTCAATAAATACGATCTTCGAACTTAATCTCCAATACCCACATCATACTCTTCAATTTGTTGGCTAATTCCAGGATCAACAATGATATCATCTGGACTGAACTCAACATGAGTTCTCATTTGTGCTCTAGTGCTAGTTTCAGAAGAAACATTTGTTCCTGATTCACAACTTTTCGGTTTAAGTTTAAAAACCTCTCCATATATATATATTAATTCAACAAGCAATTAAAACCTAAAGTAACAAATAATGTAATTAAAACACAAGTAAACTCAATTAAAACCATAAGTAACAAATAACGTAATTAATAAAATCATAAAACCTAAATTTTATTTAAAAAAAAAAAAACCTTACCTGAACAGTGGCAATGGAGTCAACATTAAGGTGGAGAAAACGGTGATTTCGGTGAATTTGATGATGGTGGGCTTGGTGGCTTGTGTGCACTAGGCTAAAAAAACAAATCCAATAAAAGCTAAGAAGCTTAAGGAGGGTACTTGGGACAAGAAGAACTTGAAAATTTTAAAGCTTTTCAAGATTTTAAGATATAACTAGAGAGATTAATTAATCCACAATATCAGTATTAATCATTAATTGAGAACATCATTTTATAACCAAGCAACA
Organism: Dioscorea alata; assembly: GCA_020875875.1. Lineage (NCBI taxonomy): Eukaryota > Viridiplantae > Streptophyta > Magnoliopsida > Dioscoreales > Dioscoreaceae > Dioscorea > Dioscorea alata. The sequence goes on along the minus strand of CM037017.1, from coordinate 4,965,774 downwards.
AGAATAAACTTATTTTACACATTCAATGATTCAAAGACAATTCCCAACATGGCAACATTAACATGATTTGTACAAATGCTTTTCCAAATTCCAATTTTCCAATCACAATAATTCTAGCTCTTTTGGAACCAAAATTTATATATACATATACAAAGGAAAAAAAAATTAACCCAAACTAACAATACAGAAACTGCAAAATTCTCATATTCAAAACTCCGAACCATGAGGCAGATCTTAGTTCTAAACTTCTAATGATAAGTCATACATATGATATGGATAATGGATTCAAAGTTCACACATGAAATTCTCCATAGTTAACCGCCATTTACAAAATTCATATGAAACCATAAATCTAGAAAACATAGAGAGTATAGATCAAAATCAAATGCATTTTATACAAAAAAGAAAAATCATCAAAAACACCCCTTCTCCTTGTAAACTCCACGGACCATGATCCAACATGCCTGAATTTAAAAAAAAAAAAAAAAAACCAAAAATTCCATCAATGCATACACTCGGTTGTTGTGACTCCAGGCCCGCCCTAGGCATAGGCGACCAAGGCCTATGCCTAGGGCCCCTAGATTTTCTAGAGTGCCCAAATTTTTATTTATTTTTAAATATATATTTAAAATTATTAATTATTATCTTATCTCATAAAATTTTAACTGTTTTTAAATAATAAAATTTAACTTATGATTAATACCCAATAAATTTATTGTTATAATAGTGCCCCACAATTTTTTTTTAATTATATTTAAATTTTTTATTTATTATTATCTAATATCTATCCACATAGTTATGATAATGAAATTTAAATTTTTCATGATATCAAGATGTAACAAATTTGGCAGCATTATAATCTATTAAACGGATTAATGAAGTTAATATTGGGACTTGGACCACTTGGTTCGAACATTATATAGTTGTGATCTTGAAATTTAAGTCTTTATAAACTATCAAATTTATCTCTTTAAATTGATTCATGATCAAGATGTAATAAATTTGGTTTTATAATATTTATGATGGCTTTATAATCTATTAAATTGATTAACAAAGTTAATATTGAGATTTGAATCTAACATTAGCATTGTAACCTTGCAATCTTAACAATCTTAACATTCTAAAATTCCAAAATATTAAAACACACACACACACACACACACACACAATGCCTCTACACTTCTATTTAAGGGGTTAATTGATAATTTTGCATCTCAAAAGACATGAAAAGTGAACCTTAACAGTAATTAAACAAAGGACTATAATTATATCTCTAGATTTTTTCAAGATTAATATTTTATTTATCGTAATTATTAATAGTGATTTATATTTTTTATTTTTATTGTGTAGTTTATTATTTAATAAAAATAATAAAAAATTTATGATTTTGCCTAGGGCCCCATTTTAGCTAAGACCAGCCTTGCGTGACTCGTTAATTACTCCATTCAATAATTCAATCAATCCCAAACACGAAAACATTAGTGTTTAATCACTAATTAGAAGATTCAGATTTATGAACAAATATCATTGAGAAAAAAAAAAGGGAAAGAGAGTGAGGAGGGAGGTTTGGTAGTACCTAAGACAGTCTTCGACTGACGAGGATGACGGCGATTCACTGGATCGGTAGATCACCAAAGGGAAAAGGCTCTTTGCTTTTTACTAATAGAAAGAATTTGGCTAAACCAATGGCTAAGATCACAGCTTAGTTTTAATCAAATGGTGGAAATAAAACCAAAAAGGTCCCCCTCCTCCACCACTAGTGAAGGCTGTGGAAGAATTATTGGAGAGATGGCCTATTTTAGGTTGGTGCTTAGCATTCTTTAATGATATAGTAAAATGTGATGTGATTGATAATAGCATGTGTGAAACATTTAATGGGTAATCCTAGAGTCTATAAGCAAACCAATAATCACAATGCTTGAAGATATTATGAAGTATATAATGACTAAGGTGGCTATCAAAAAAGAATATGCTATGAAATGGAAAAATAGTTGTGGCCCTAATATTGTTGCTAGGATTGAGAAGGAAAGGAAGAAAAGTTTGAAGTGGCATGTGGTGTGGAATGGTGGACCAAGCCATGAGATATGTCGAGATGACTTCATGAAGCATGTTAGGGAGTGATATGTAGTTGTGCCAGTAGGTCAAGGTTGTTCTTGTGAGAAATGGGATAAAAGTGGAATCACATGTGAACATGCTATGGCTGCAATTTCGTTGAACGAGGAAGATCCACTGGAGTATGTGTCTGAGTGGTTCAAAAGATAGACATACCTAAAAGGATATAGTTCCACTGTGAACCCAGTAAAAACAGAGAATTCTGGCCAATAAGTGATGAAGAGCCAATGTTACCACCTGTGGTAAAGAAACTACCTGGTAGGCCTATAAAGAAAAGGAGGAGGAAGCCACTTGAAGGGATAAGCGCCAACAAATCAGAGATTTCTAGGCATGGAAGGATATTTAAGTATAGAGTTTGCCACAAAATGAGTCACAACAGATTAAGATATCCAACAAAAGATAATAATGTGAGTTCTCTATACTTAATATCTCTTTCTTCCCATCTTTATTTGGTGCTTATGCTGTAATGTAAATAATATTACTCATGTAGGCCTTAAATGACAACCAACAAGATGAGGCAACTACAACACTTGGTTCTGGCAATGTTGGTTCAGTTAGGTAAAAAAGGCCAAAAAAAAAAAAAAAAAAAAAATAGGGCCAATTGGTTGTCAAGTCCCTAAAATAGGGTAAGTATTATTTTCCAAACATATTATACATTGATGTTATAATTGCATATTGTTCTTCAATAATTATTGTATTGTCTTGCTTGCAAAGTGCTAAGGCCTTATCATTGATATTGTAGGGAGCTAACACTGGTGAGGTAATTGTTGGAAAGGAATAGCATCAAGATGCTTTATTTATCATTGCTACTAAATTGGTAATAAAATTTTAAACTCGTGACACTACCATTAACATTTTCCATAGATATATGGTATTTGTGCTTGTCAGCTACAAAGGAGTAAGAGGAAGCTTGCTGCATACAGGAACAAGCATTGGGCTTTAAGTGAGCAAGCCTTTGCAATAGCTAAGTTTGCAGATTTCCCAACACAGGCTTCTGTAGATTTCCTAACTCAGGCCTCTGCTATATGATGAGTGTATTTTATACAGACATTTTATATACCCTATTTCATGAATTGCTTGCCTTTTTGCATTCATTTATTATAAATCGATGCTACTCAAGGTATGTTTGTTAAATGATGCAGAATATCAAGTCTTGGGTTGAAAAAAATGAATCAAGATGAATTTTAGTTCGAAACAGAGTTGGAATGCACCTTTTAGGGCAAGCACAGTCGGGAAACACACCCATACTTCAGACCATGCACTTTTTGGCACTTCTTAGAAACACGGGAAGGAAGCACGGGCATGCTTATGCTAGTGCACTTAACTGGAAACTGCACAAACTGAAGAACATAATTTCACTGCGCCTAGCACCATCTTGGTCTTGAAGCACGGCACTTTATTGGGATTTTCATAGAGAAAAGAGCACGGCTTCTTTTCTCCTAACACCAACATGCTCTAGGAGCACTGTTAGTAGGCACGGGCATGCTTACACCCGTGCACTTTACAGGTTGGGCTACAATCACCCTAAGAACAAGTACCAAGACACCCCGAGGAAAACACGGTCAAGAGCACGGTTGTGCTTTCATCGGGAATGGTGTTTTTAAGCTCCAAAGTTAGGTTTTGAGGGATCTTCTTCCTCTTTCTTAGAGACAAGGGTTAGGACAGAGCTTGGTACCATTCAGGGTCGGATGTGGGAGGAGAGATCATCATGGAAACAAAGGAATGCCATCAAGATCATCATAGATAGCTCTTCGACAAGAATAATGAAGCAAGAAGGGATTTTTATAGATTGTATTTCATTCAATTATTGTTTTCCTTTGATGCATTACAAAACCATGAAGTGCTAGCCATCATTCGGTGCCCCGGATTATGATCCTTGACTTGTGATGCATTGACTTTGTAGCTTTGATTATTAAGTTTCCTTGTGATTTCCCTTTTGTTATTCTTGGTTGCAACTCTTTGTGTTAATTGTCTTGATGTTGTATGTTGCAAAAGTCGACGTGGGAATTGCCGCTAGCTGCGTGAGCATTGATTTGCTATGCATGTTCCCTATAGTTACAATTGCAGTCAAGAAGTATGTTAACCTTAGTTACACATCCGCTGTCTAGATGGCAATATGAGTGATCCATCTAGCTAAGACACACATTAGGAAAGGGTTTGAGTCTGCTCCTAACCTTAAGTGAGGTCATATGTTGTCAAACCCTCTGTAGGTGTTCACTACAATCTTAGGAGATGTACATGTAATCATTGCCTAATCAATACATTTGTTAAGGGATTAATCCAGGTCACTGTCTTTCCCACTGCTATCTTTTCAACCCAAACACTGTCTCTTGTCTCTTTCTTTTTTTTGTATCTCTTTATTCTTTAGATTAGAATTCAACCAAATCCTTCGACTTAGTAAATATTAGAAATTTTGCTAGTATCAAGAAGTACATTAGTCGTTATGGATTCGACTACCCAACTCACTCGGTATATTATACTACTTATACGATCCGTTTACTTGCAAATATCTGAAGTGAAAAACTGATTTTGAAGTTGGTGGATGTTATTTGTTAGATGGGTTTTAATTTGTTGATTTTATTTGTTTTTAGAATTCACCGATGACATGCAAGTTTTGGTTGTTTGTATATGGAAAACAGGAATGTTTTTGTGTATGTTGCATGTGAAACCGTTACATTAAATTGGGACATTGTGTTTTGGTTAGTATGTTCAATATTTTGGAGACAGACAGTGTATCAATTTTGCCCAAGCAATGAAGTCTGAAACTCTTGAATTTAATCTTTATGTGTATCAATTTTCTTTTCTTTTTTCTTTTTTCTGTTCTCCACTTTAATGTTCTATTCTCCACTATGTTTTTTGTAGAAACAATATTTGTGGAAAGAAACAGATAGTATCCGAAGATTTGAGATGTTACATCCATTCAACTTTCAATGCTCTTGTATTTTACTTTTCTATTCTCATGTTGCATTTATTCAACTTGATTGTGAAAATAAACAATGATTTTTTATTTGAAGATTTAAGATGTTACATCCTTAAATTATATTATCATTATTTTTTCGGGGAAGTACCAGAAAGTCCCCCCAAAGTTTGCTTTTTCCCTCAAAGTCCCTTCAAGTTTGCAGCTTCCCTATAGGTCCTTCCTTTTGGAAATATTTATTTCAAAGTCCAAACCGGGTTGACGGAGTTAACGGAGGTGAATGTTTGGACTTGAAATGACGAGAATGCCATCCTGAAATCTAGCATCATTAATGTCTTTGAAATGACCGAACTACTCCGCCTTTTTCCTTGGGAACCGCCGATGGCGGTTGGCGCGCCGAAGCGTTGGGATGCGCGAAGAAAACCCTACCAGCGAGGGGCCGCAACCTTTGGCTTGCTTCATATTGCCCTAAAGACCGTTGCCGTTTGATAAGTGCTCGTGTTATAGTAACGTGAAGCGTTATTATCTTACAATGAACATATCTTTTATCAGATTTTATCACTAAATTGTGTGTGTTTGTGTATTCTTATGCATTGTAGGTTTGTGGAGTTAATTTGGAGAAAAAGAATGAAGTTAGATCGTGTTCGCCGTTGTTGGGAGGTTTTCGGACCAAGCAAGGAACAAGGCACGAGCCTAGACTTGTGAGTGTGTGCCAACCTCCTTTGGAGGGGCACAAAGGCAGTCACATTCACAATAAGTCTGACTCGTGTTGCTTAGGAGAACTTCACCAAGGAGGAGACTTGAAGCAATCAGCACGATCAACCATTGATTGTGTGCCTAAATCAATGGCCTCGATGAATAACAACGGATTCGGGAGCGTTTTCGGTGAGTACTGTAGCAGCGATGTAGTTTGTTACTGTAGCAAAACATTGTAGCAAGCTACTGTTCACTTTCTGCCGAAATTCAGAATTCCAGAGAATTCACAGGGGCGTGTGGAAATTCCACACGGCCGTGTGAATTAATTTTCCAGCAAGCCAGAAACTTTACACGCCCGTGTGAAGTCCCGATAAGTTCAAATTTAAAGCCGCACTCAACATCATAAAAATCCGATTTGGAGACTTTCAAGACATCTTTCGACCTAACTTTCTCCCCAACTTCTGGAGAGTGCGGCTAGGGATTCGGAAAGGACTTCGTGGAGGTTTGGAGCGCGTCATCGGCATCGTCACCGACGTCCGGCGGCCGCACAAGACCACGGCCACACCATACGCGAGGAGGTTTTCATCAATGCTTTTTATTTACACTTTCTTTTATATTTTGATGAACATGTATAGCTCCATGACAAGATAAACCCCTCTTGGGTATTCGGACTTGTAAAACCCTAGGATTATTATGTTTCTATGACATTGCTATTATGCTTTTCCATTATTGATGAATAAATTCGAGTTTCAATTTTAATTATCTTTTGCTATTGTTTTCCCTTAGCGTGACACTAGGGTTGAGAGCAATTTAGGTTACCCTTTGGAGGTGTGGCAACTCCTATAGGGTTAGACTACTTAGGATTGAAGAGGGTTGAGAGGGTAAGTCGAGAGGTAGCGAAACATCCCCTTTCCCTTCCGGTGTGATTTCTCCCTACCTCCGTTTCCTTGAATAATTAGCGGTCAAGATAGAGTGTTAGGGCTTAATTTTGACCAGGGTTCTTCCACCTGGACCAAAGGGTTAGAACTACATATAGGAACAGGTTTTATTACTAGGAATCCCTAGAGCTTAAAGCAATCCCACGTAGTGTTAGGCTTAGGAAGATAGACTCCTCTGGGGCTTAGTTGACAGGTCAACAAGAGTCAATGGTCGTAGTGAATCCTAATGCCGGGGCATAATGTTGGGGTTAGTCACGGTTGACCTTAAGTTTGGGACCGTTAGTTTTAGGATATCCTCGACTCAATTAACATCAATAGGAAAGTATAATAGCATAGTCTTGCACTAGAAGCATAAGTCCTAGAGGTAGCTTGTCCGGATACCCTATTTCATCCATTGCTAATCTTTCTCTTTTAACTTTTATTTGCACTTTCTTATCTTCCACCTCTCTGTTTAATTCCTTGTCTTTTAGTATAATTGATTCCATAATCCACTCATCAATTTGATTATCACTTTTCGTACACCGCACAACTAAATAGCGAAATCTTGTGTTTTAAATCCCTATTCCCTGTGGATTCGACTACCCACTCACCAGGGTAATTTTATTACTTCGACAAGCCCGTGCACTTGCGGGATACACGCAAGGGGTCGTGTCACCGTTCTTCTTTTCCGCTCTCTTCTTCATCATGAAACACTTTTTTGGAGTTCTCCGGTGAGTTCCATCAAGGACTTCTGTTCTCCGGCGAGTTTCACGGGTAAAAGGAAGCACAGAGGTGAGAAGAAGTTCCTGTGTATGATTGTGTCATTTGCTGTGTATAATTTGTTCTTTGTTGCTTATAACTTAATGTTTCTCTCAATGAATGGCTGTGTGTTTGCATTGTTGACAAAGAATAGAAGATGGCGACCACACTTGTAAACGCGCATTGTTATCTTGGCCCTGTTGTTGAGACAATTTTGGAGTTGAGAAAGCATATGAACAAGCGGCATTGGGATATCCTCCACGGGACGCCGTTCGGACATTTCATGGACGTCGATCCCATGCTACAAGAACGAGGGGTTCTCGACGCTATACTACAATTATACGATGAGAAGAAGCAAGGCTTTCAGATAGGGTAAAGCCTTCTCGCGTTCAGAGCCGAAGATGTCACTCTAATCCTATGTCTCCATTGCGATGGAGACATTATATCCTTCAAGCACGAGAAGGATGAATCAGACTTTGAGAAAAGATATCTGCACAAGATGCACAACCGCCACCGCGATGTCATTAAAGACAACCTACTCACAATTGTCCGTAACAAGAAACACGAGGACGAGAAGACCTTCGTGAAGCTCCTGGTAGTCTACTTTATGACGACGATCATGTTCCCCAGCAGTGTTTTGCATGCGCCGACATTTGTAGTAAGGTACGCTGACGATTTAGCGTCACTCAGCGGTTATGCCTGGGCCCATGCTACGTACAGGTGGTTGATGGACGACATCCCGGCAACAGCCTCTCGTGTCCAACTCCGTTATAAAGGGAAGTCCACAACTGCAGGTTACATGAAAGGTTGTTCCGTTGCTCTCATCATCTGGTTCTACGAGCTGACGGGCAGCGTCAAGAAACAAAGAGTAGGAAAGACACCCCGTATAATGTGTTACGGGGAGTCCAGTTTCATCAAGGTGGCATCCATCGAGCCTCTATTGAAATCAATCAAAGGAAAACAAGTAAGTTATTAATATATTGATGTGTCAAATGTGGATGAAAATGGTTTTCTATGTGTACTATGATGGTCATGTGTATAATATGATGTTTATGTGTATATAATTAGTTTCCTGTGTATAATATTTAGTTCCTGTGTATCATATCATGTTCCTGTGTATAATTTATGTTCTTGTGTATAGAATTAGTTTTCTGTGTATAGTTTCATGTTTCCTGTGTATAATATTGTGTTCATATGTTAACGTTGCAAAGTTTGGTTTTTGCTTTTCAGTTTTCCGAGCTTCTGCCAGCCAATGCTGAAGAGCGTTTCTTGGTTGGTAGTGTTAAGAGAACTCGTAGACAAGGCCCCGCCAGTTCCCCGGAACTTGCCGAGTCTAAGAAGAAGTCCTACCCAACAACAAGGGCCCCTCCTGCTAGGAAAAAGGCAAAAGTTGACCACACAAAGAAGCGAACTCGGGATCAATCCTCTCCCAACCCACAAGAGATGCTGGAGGAGGTTTCCCGAGGGGATGATGACATGCGCCGTTTACTGCAACAAGTTTTAACGGAGTTCCGCGATCTGCGGCTCGTATAGACGAGCGTGACCACCAAGATGCTGACCGAAAGAAGTTTGACTCACAATCGGCGGCCCCGTTCCCCCTGCGCCAACAGCAGACATCGGCCATTCACATTCGGCAGCCCGGGCCCGTACTCCTAACCGCAGATTCAAAAGATCAGCACAAAGATCTCCACACCGTCCTGGCAAGTTAAAGGCGGAATCAACCGCCAATGAGGAAATTCCCGCACAGCCTGATGATACTGGTTGCGCAGATGTTGATCTTCCACCGAAAGACAGTGAGGAAATTCTTGCACAGTCTGTGGACGCTGCTTGCGGGGATGTTAATCTTCCACAAGTAGGCACTAAAGGTACTGAGCCATCAACTGCATCACAGGTCCCCGCAGCTGATCGGACCGTGCCCAGTGATGGAATACCTGTCCCTGCCGAAGGCGATGATGATATAACTATTCCTGTGGAGGGCCTGGATTCTGGTTCCGCCATGGATGAAATCCCCTTTAAAGACACGGCTCCTGCTGCCGTCATGGATGAAATCCCCTCCAAAGTCACGGCTCCATTGGCAACTTCCCAAGATACTCCCCCAAGGAGTGTTACGCCCCGCACTGCTTCACAAGAAACACACCAAAGCAGTCCCTCTCCGTCAAAAATTCCACCAAAACGAGCCCCTCTCAAGAAGACACCAGCAAGGCGAGCTCCGCCGAAAAGAGCCCAACCAAAAAACCTTCCTGCGAAGAGAGCTCCTAGGAAGAGGATTCCACCACCACCGAAAGCCAAGCCTTTTGATAAGGCCTCTACCCCGAGTGACGTCTCCGGACCAGACGATGACGCATTACAGGCTGTCGATGCGCTACTTCAATCCCTGACCGGTTTGCGGAAGAATAAACCCGCAAAGGATCCTCTTGCGGTGGTTCCTTACTATGAGGATCGGAAGAAGCCTGACTCAGGCTTCCTTCCACAGAGGAAGACCTACCCTAGTTTTGCAAAGCTTAACAAATGGAACGAGGAGTCATCACCATATTTCTAAACACACGCGTCGACAGGTATTGTTTTTATTTCGTATGATATATGTTTCATGCCTTTATCATGCTTAGGGCTGCGATTATATATGATTTGGTGTGTATAATATATGTGTAATTTGTATCATTTCATTACCTGTGTATTGTTTCTTGTTGTTGTGTATAGTTCATAGATTCCTATGTAGAGTATATTGGTTCCTGTGTATAGTATGGTGTTTCCTGTGTATATTATGTTGTTTCCTATGTATAGTATGTTGTTTTCTGTGTATATTATGTTGTTTCCTATGTATAATTCTATGGTCTCATGTGCATTGCTCTATATAGTTCTGTCATTTGGAGGGACGCTGATGATAACTGGTTTACCACCTGTGCCCACCTGTTCGTCCTTCTCGAGGGGAAAGAAAATGTACCCGACAATGTGTTGGATGCCCTCGTACTTATGCTTCACGCTGAATTGCTAAGTAATCCATTAGAGTTCAAGAAACGTGCAGTTCTGACGCGGCCCTTGGCGCTTGCAATGCAGAAATTACAATTTGCAGCTGAACAAGCATTGTACCTGATGGAGGATGTCATATACGGCCACAAAACGGTTGAGCTAGTACTTATGCCAATCGTTCTCCACAGTCACTACCATCTGCTTGTTCTAGACAATCAAAAGCAGCAGTATATGCACTACTTGTCGCTACAATCAGGCACTTATGATGCAGACGCTGTGGACATGGTAAGTGGCACAAATATATTACGATGTTCGAACATATTCTCTCCTAAGTAGTGCTTAACAAATTTTGTTTACCTTCTCTGCGGGATCTGTTCGAGTTATGCATTGAAGCTAATACAAGCAATAATCCATTTCGACACCTCCCACTAGAGAATGTGCGGAACTGCCCCCAGCAAGCAACAGGGTCCATTGATTGTCCGGTGTTTTGCATGCGTTATATGGAACAACTTTTGAACGGTGAAGAATTGTCCGTACCACATTCGGACGTCCCAATCCTCCGACTCCGGTATGTCACACGGATACTTGTTGACGCCATGCGGAGAAAAGTTGTACCGACACCAACAGTGATAACAGATGCCACCGGGGATAAGCACAATAGCGTCGTGGTAAAGGACATGAAAGGTGAGACGGGCGACGTTGGGGAGAAGGAGTCCGTCATCGACAATGAAGCCGCAGCTGGCAGAGAATCGGCTGAGGACAAGGCCATTGGCGATGGGAATGAAACTAGTGGTGATCAAGACGCCGCCATGGAGAAGGAGGACGCTGAGGTGAAGGCAACTAGCGCGAAGACTGAAACTGTTGGAGATAAAGACGCCGCTGTGGAGAAGAAGGACACTGAGGTGATGGCAACTGGCGCGGAGACTGAAACTGGTGGAGATAAAGACGCCGCCGTGGAGAAGGACGACTCAGAAGTGAAGGCAACTGGCGATGGTAAGGAAACAAGCGAGGATAAAGTCGCCACTGATCTGAACATTTAATTTCCCATACTTAAAGTTTGGTATTTGAACTTATATTTCTTTGTGACTATAAACTTGGTTATGTAATTAGTTATCAATTCAATATAGATAAGGATATCTAAACAAAAGCTCAAAACAATTAAAGAAATACATACACAGAAAAGGGAAAATGTACACAGCAACGTAGGCTATATACACAGAAATGCAAGAACGTACACAGGAAGAGAGGGTATCTACACAGAAATGAAAATGAATACACATGAAATACCTTTATATACATAGAAACCAAAACCAATACACATAAAAATGAGCATTCTACACAGTAACGAAAACAATACACGGGAAATATAAAACAAAGTTCAATACAAACAACATACAACACAACACACAAATATCATATGTTACCGTTAAGTGTGCTATTGTCAGTCCGCTATGACCGCATTGTGATAGGTGCTTGTGTTATAATACCGCGAAGCGCTATTATCTTACAGTGAGCATATCTTTTATCAGATTTTATCACTAAATTGTGTGCATTTGTGTGCTTTTGTGCATTGTAGGTTTGTGGAGCTAATTTGGAACAAAGGAATGAAGGTAGATCGTATTCGCCGTTGTTGGGAGGTTTTCGGACCAAGCAAGGAACAAGGCACGAGCCTAGACTTGTGAGTGTGTGCCAACCTCCTTTGGAGGGGCACAAAGGCAGTCACATTCACAATAAGTCTAACTCGTGTTAACAAGGAGAACTTCGCCAATAAGGAGATTTGCAGCAATCGGCACGATCTACCATTGATTGTGTGCCCAATTCAATGGCCTCAATAAAAAACAACGAATTCGGGAGTGTTTCGGGAAATACTGTAGCAAGTTGCTATAGCAAAACACTATAGCAAGCTACTGTTTACTTTCAGCCGAAATTCAGAAAACCAGAGAGTTCACATGGGCTTGTGAAAATTCCACACGGCCGTGTGAAATCCCGATAAGTTCAATTTTAAACCGCGACTCAACATTATAAAAACCCGATTTGGAGACTTTTTACACATTTTTTGACCTATCTTTCTCCCCAACTTCTGGAGAGCGCAGCTAGGGTTTCGGAGAGGACTTCGTGGAGGTTCGGAGCGCGTTATCGGCATTGTCACCGACGTCCGGTGGCTGCACAAAACCACGGCCACATCATACACAAGGGGGTTGTTTATATAAAAAAATAATAATAAATAATAATACATGTCCTGATTTAAATCAAAAATTAAAATTTATAAAATATTTAAATCTCGCGATCAGCCAAGAGCACAGATCTCAAGGCGATCTAAAATACACAAATCTAAAGATCAGCCGAGAGCACAGATCTCGAGGCAATCAAAATATACAAATTCTAAGATCAGCCAAGAGCACAGATCTCAAGGCGATCTAAAATACATAAATCTTAAAATCAGCCGAGAGCACAGATCTCGAGGCAATCAAAATATACAAATTCTAAGATCAGCCAAGAGCACAGATCTCGAGGCGATTAAAAATATTCAAAATCCCAAGATCAGCCGAGGACACAGATCTCGAGGCGATCTAAAATACACAAACTTTAAGATCAGCCAAGAGCACAAATCTCGAAATGATCAAAATATACAAATCCTATGATCAGCCAAGAGCACAGATCTCGAGACGATCTAACATATTCAAATTCCCAAAATCAGCCAAAATCTCTGATCTTCTGGCAATTTAAAAGAAAGAAAAAAAAAATCCAAATCTCAAGACTACCTATGAATGCAAATCACGAGACAAAACAATAAAAATATAAATAAATAAATAAATAAATAATAATGATGAAATAAAAATAAAAATAATTAAATAATTAATAATTAAAAAAAATCAAATCCTATAATATATATATAATAAAATCAAATCAAATATAAAATATAATAATGCTAAAATAAAAATAATAAAAATAAAAATAAATAAATAAATAAATATATTAAAAAAATGTATATAAAAAAATACGAATCTAATAAAATAATATGTATGCATGATAAAGTAAAACATAAAAAAAAATGTAATAAAAAAATATAAATATAAAAATATATCAATTAAACTAAAATAAATCAAATCAAATAAAAAAAATAAATAAATATCTAATAATAATCAAATCAAATCAAATAAAAATAATAATAATAATGATAATAATAAAATTCAAAATCAAGTCAAATAAAAAAAATCAATCAAATCAGATAAAATAATAATAACGATAAGAAAAATAACCAATCAAAAATCAAAATAAAAAAAAAACGAATCGGATAAATATAATAAAATATAATATAATATACTATAATATAATATAATATAATAATAATAATAATAATAAAACTATTTATTCAAAATAATAAAATATATATGTATAATGAAATAATAAGATAATAAAAACATAAATATATTATATATATACAAAATAAATTAAACAAAATTAAATAAAACAAATAATAAAATAATTTAAATATAAAATATAAAATAAATAAAATAAAATAAAAATACAAGAATAAAAAAAATAAAATAAAAAAATCAAATGCTGGACGTGGGTGTTGGTCGTGGCACCTCACGATCAATGTAACCCCCCAACCACCCACGAATAGCCTCACGTATTCGAGGAGTTTAAAAAAGGCAGAAGTGGGGAAGAATGAAAAAAAAAGGTTTTTAGAGAAGAAGGATTGAGAGAAAACAAAATTGAAGGAAAAGAAAGAAAAAGAACGAGCGAACAAAATTGAGAGAAAAGAGGGAGAACCTGGAGAAAGAAGAAGGTGTTTTATTTTATCTCCACCCATTCCTATATAGATATTTATATATATATAAAAAAAAAAAAAGGTTGTCGTTGTTGCCGTGGTTGCCAACGCGAGCGAGGGTGGAATACCCCTCGCTCGCCTGGCTGTCAAATTAAAATCTTACTGTTACTTGTCGCCGTGGTTGCCAACATGATCGAAATACCCCTCGCTCGCCTGGCCGTCGTTTGAAAATCTCGCTGCTGCCTATCGCCGTGGTTGCCAACACGATCGAGGGTGGAATACCCCTCGCTCGCCTGGCCGTCGTTTGAAAATCTCGCTGCTACCTGTCGCCGTGGTTGCCGACGCGAGCGAGGGTGGTATACCCATCGCTCGCCTGGCCATTGACTCAAAATCCTCTATGTCGCTGTCGCCGATATTACTTATTGCTATTGCTGTCAAGACTAGTGTGGGTGGAACATCCCTCACTTGCTTAGTCGTCGGTTTAAAAATCCCACTGCCCTTGCCGCTTGAATGTCTGATATCAAACGCAAGACATGCTACAAGCCTGATGGGTCAAAGCTGTATGAAGACCAGAAGAAGAAGTGAACACAAAGTTGCATTTCTTTTCTTCATTTCCATTTTCATGGCTGAAGTTTGATGATAGCAGCACCATTCGTTTCACGTTCGTCGTAACTGGAGGAGTTCAAGGAATAACACAAGTGCTTGACAATGCTGGGTGATGCGACTGTGGATGAACATTGGAATGTGCAATGATTGTAGCGCAATGTCTTTGGATAAGGATGATGAAGATCATTGTAGCTATATGTTTTGAAGCTCTGAAAAACCGTGTTCAAGTTCAATAATGATACAAGATAGTGGCCGTGAAAGCTGACCCATTATGCCATGAGCATTGGAATGTTTAGTAGATAATTACATGTTATCATATGAAGAAGAGTCCAGTCTCTTGTTATCTTTGCAGTTTGGGAAGGATGATAGGTGGTTATCAACATTTTAATCATGTTTAATACAGAAGCATGATAAAGAAAGCATTATGAAAACTCTTTCCTGGGTTGCTGTTGGATGTTACCATTACTGCATAAAGAAGTACGACCAAGCAAGGAGATATTTTGGCAAAGCTACAAGCATTGATGGATCATTTCCACTAGCTTGGATTGGTTCTGGGAATGCCTATGATGCACATGAGGGAAGTGGTCAAGCAATGGTTGGAATGAAATACACATGAACCCACAATTTTAAACTTGCAGAACAGTATTTTCGGCAGGCCAAAGCCATGCGCTCGTCGGACCCTCTTGGATATAATGAACTTGGAGTTGTTGTTTTATTGTGTATATGTATGTTTTGTTTAGGAATCATTTTAGCATTCTTGTTCGTTATGTTCCTCATCAAAACAAGTATATGCTTATGAGATCAAATTACTTTGATAAAAAAAAAAAAAAAAATGGCCTTTGGAGAGATATATATGGGACAGGTGAGAAAAAAGTTATATGCATGAAAGAGATGCACTATTGTCTTCATGAAATATAATGGGAAAATGTGAGCAATCCAATACATTAAAAAAAAAATGCAAGTATGTACGTA
Source organism: Dioscorea alata (assembly GCA_020875875.1). Classification (NCBI taxonomy): domain Eukaryota; kingdom Viridiplantae; phylum Streptophyta; class Magnoliopsida; order Dioscoreales; family Dioscoreaceae; genus Dioscorea; species Dioscorea alata. Next base: position 4,950,053 of record CM037017.1, on the reverse strand, counting down.
CCCAAGCAAAATTAAAAAAAAAAAAAAAAGCATGTTAAAGAGTATGAAAATGAAGATGAAATATGTGTATTGAATGCTTACCATTTTTGAAGCATTGTCATCAAGTTGTGATATTCTTTACAAAAGGACATAGGTTGCATGAGATGGACGTAGCAGTTAAAACTTTATTAATGGAAATGGCATGAGTACTAGAATGTGGAGTTTGATGAGCTGATGGCATCAGAGTCAAAGAATGATGGATCATATACACTGCTTTCTCATATATTATCCAAGATTACAGAGAACATAGTGATGACTCAGACTTTAAACTTTAAGTGCATGGAACATGAGCCTATTGAAGCCAACAAGATCATTGGTTTGTGAGAGAAGAGATGAAGGTGGTGGACCATTAATAATCATCATTTAAAAATATATATATTATAATGGGCTAGGGCCGGCCATGAAGAAAATATGCATACAAATGAATAAATGAGAAACATATATGCATGCACACTTAGGTGCGTTTTAAAAAAAAAAAAAACTTGAGATTGAGTACGTGTATCTCCTAGTAGAGTATGCAAGTGTTTATTATAATTGTTTGACTGGATAGAGATGATGCATCTTAGGGCATTGTTGAAAGCAAAAGTATGCATATAATAATAATAATAATAAGTTGCATGGAATGTACGTGATGGCCATTTGGCATCTTTGCAAATTCAAGATCAAGATACATGGCAAATGAATACATGAGATGCATGGAGTGCCATGCATGCATATACATGGGCTATCATCATTCGGGTCGGTCCCACCATCACATGGGAATGAATAAATTAAATATTGTGAGGTTAAAATCCAAACATTATACATGGTATGCAAGCAGAATATGATGAATAAGATCATCCACCCCCTTGAAAATAATGCCTCGGGATTTGTGCGGGGCTTATGATCTCTATAAAAATTCTAATTTTCAAAACGGCGATAAAATATATCTGAAGACGGTAGCAAGGCAGGCAACATGATGACAGCGCACAGGCAGCGACATATATATATAAGTTATATGTTCACATGTAATATATATATTTACACATATATGTATTAAATAAATAATAAAATTTATAATTTGTAAATTTTCTCGTCTTTTACTTGTACTTGAGCCCCTAATCGGAGGTTCCCAAGATTTTTAATCTGGGGTAATTAATAATAGAGGCTTGCCTCTATTAGGAATAGAAGAGTCCACAAAAATAAAAATAAAATAAAATAAAAATTATATTTGTGATTCGATATATCTCCTGGTGTCTCTTCACCGACACGACGCCAGGGCGCGTATTTTCGATCCCACAGGGGTTTTCATCGATGCTTTTAATTTGTGCTTTCTTTTATATTTTGATGAATTTGTATAGCTCCATGAGGAGCTAAACCCCTCGTGGGTATTCGGACTTGTAAACCCTAGGATCATTATGTTTCTATGACATTGTTATTATGCTTTTCCATTATTGATGAATAAATTCGAGTTTCAATCTTAATTATCTTTTGTAATTGTTTTCCCTTAGCCGTGACACTAGGGTTGAGAACGATATAGGTTATCCTTTGGAGGTGTGATAACTCCTATAGGGTTAGACTACTTAAGGTTGAAGAGGGTTGAGTGGGTAAGTCGTGAGGTAGCGAAACGTCCCCTTTCCCCTTCGGTGTGATTCTTCCTACCTTCATGTTCCATGATTTCTTAGCGGTTGAGATAAAGTGAAGTGCTAGGAGAGGAACTCGCTTGGGGCTTAGTTGCGCGAGCAACAGAGTGAAGGGTTGAAGTGAATCCTAGTGCTGGGGCTTAATTTAGACTAGGGTTCTTCCACCTGGACCAAAGGGTTAGAACTATACATAGGAACTGGTTTTATCACTAGGAATCCCTAGAACTTAAAGCAATTCCACGTAGTGTGAGGCTTAGGAAAATGTACTCCTCTAGGGTTTAGTTGACAGGTCAATGAGAGTCAGGAGTCGTAGTGAAAACCTAATGTCGGGGCATAGTGTTGGGGTTAGTCACGGTTGACCTTAGGTTTGGGACCGTGTGTTTAAGGATATCCTCGACTCAATTAACATCAATAGGAAAGTATAATAACATAGTCTTGCACTAGAAGCATAAGTCCTAGGGGTAGCTTGTCCGGGTACCCTATTTCATCCATTGCTAGTCCTTCTCTATTTACTCATTCTTGCACTCTCTTACCTTCCATCTTTTTACTTTATATTGCTTTCATATTCACTCATTAATTCTCTTCACACCCACCGTACATTACTTAGCTAATTAGTGAAACCTCGTGTCTTAAGTCCTTATTCCCTGTGGATTCAACTACCCACTCACCAGGGTAAATTTATTACTTCGACAAGCTCGTGCACTTGCAGGATACATGCAATGGGTCGTGTCACATTGCATGATCGACGATTATGTCCAGCTTTGTGGCACCGGCTACAACGAAATTCGCGGACATCGAAGGCTTGTGACTCTATTCTTTTCCTTTTTGGACGGCCTGGTCGTTTCTTTGATATTGGCGGCCTAATTCGTAGGTCGAGATTTGCATCAAATGGCTTATCACTGTCAGGAACGGGGAATATCGGATTCCCATACGCCCGACGATACCATTCGACTGTGAAGTAAGAATCAACAAAAGAATGGACATTCGTTTCTGTTTGCATGATGGCCGCATATGCATGCTTACACGGTAAGCCATGTACTTCCCATCTTCTGCAGGAACAACCACGACATTGAAGGTTGACTGCATTATTGTTATCGTCAATGACTTCGTAAGTGTCCTCAGTCGACCAACCCACTCTCAGGTAACGACTGTCGTCAACGAGTTGTTCAACCTTTTTCCTAATTTCGGGGCACAGATGTGTGTCCCAGTTGTTGGATTGCTCACGTCTGTCGGCGAACATATTCATAAGTTTGAACCTGGAAATCAGAGGATAAAAAGGCAAAACATAGTCTAGTTAGGAAACAAAATATGGACGGAAAGGAAAACAGTACACTGGACGGAATGTGTAAACACAGGAATCGACCGTACACAGGAAGTGACATTGTCTACGCAGGAAGTTACATTGTATACACAGTAAGTTACATTTTATACACAGGAATCTACCATACACAGGAAGTGACATTGTATACACAGTAAGTTACATTTTATACATAGTAACTAACATATGGTACACATGAATGTATTATTACACACAAAAACACATTATCAACCAAGGAAATTTACCTGATCGAGTCAACCATGCTTGTTACTGGTAGATGTTGTGCCTCTTTAATCTAGGCATTGAAGGATTCTGCCATGTTGGAGTACATCTCACACCATCGCATTCCTTTAAAAAGATAATTTGACCAATGATCAACGTCCGACTTATGTAGCACCCAAGCATGTACGTCGGCCGACAAACACGCAAGTTCTTGAACTGCACCATCGAACTCTTTTGAGGTGTATGCGTACGCAATTTTGACGATTACTGCCCAGCATTGCATTCGCATAGCTTTACCGAGGTTAGAGTTGGTCTTCATGAAGTTCGCCTCCAAATGTCGGAGGCAATAACCATGTGGTGATGAGGGAAAGACTCGGGCGACGGCATTCACAAGACCCTTCGAGCGATCTGATATGAATGTTATGACTTTGTCATAATCATCTTGACCGTAAAAGGCCTCACCAAGAGTAGCAAGAAACCAAGTCCAATTGTCATCAGTTTCGTTGTCGACGATAGCAAATGCTACGTGGAATAGGCCATTGTTGCCATCTTTCGCAGTTGCACCTAGAAGAACCCCACCATATTTGGCTAGCAAATGAGTTCCATCAATAAAAAGAAAGCACGCTTAAACCGGTCGCCTTCATTCTCAATGCTGACAACGCTACCAGGATTTGCCTCGGATACTTTATCAGCGTGCCACAGAAGCAAGTCGTAGCTATTAACCTCGCTACCGTGAATAACCGAACTGGCAACCTCCTTCTCCATCCAAGCACGTTTGTATGTTAGGCGAACACCATGGTCACTCAATATGTCTTTTTGTATGTCAACAGCTCTGTACAACGGGCTTTCTTTTAATTTATGCATGACACGTTTGGAAACCGACTTCTTGCTTTCTTTTGGATGCGCTGTCGTACCAATGCCTCCACCGCAAATGTGAATTGGTTGCATTGTCTTCAGCCGGAACGTGTCATGAATTCCCTTTCTAGAAGCATGCACTCTCCATTGGCATTCCGGGGCAGCACACCTTGCACTCACCCTCATTTTGTCATTTTTTATAAACGTAAAGTCAAAAATTTTTTTGATAGCTATGCTTCGCAGGCAATCTTTAAAATGATCTGCGTTCTCAAACCGTTGGCCTACTTGCAAAGTTGAATAATCGTGTGCATCGGTACACCCAGTAACACTCAGCGCCCCAGAAGAATTATGTTGGGAGAGGAAACTATCGCCATTGGGGTTTATGCTGTCCAACAAGGACCCCCTGCTTTCGAAAACCCAGAAATACAAGGGAAACAAAATATTATATACACAGGAAGTGAATATTTTACACAGCAAACCTAATATTATACACAGGAAACTAATTTTATACACAGGAAACCAATATTATACACAGGAAACAATAATATACGACACGAAATAAAATTCACATTCAAAAGGGCAGAAATCTATTTAAAGAACAACATGTATAACACAATTAACAACTACCAGAGTTCGTTGTTTTATTACGATGGGATCAACGGGCCCGAGTTTCCATCTGCAGAGACACGCACTTCCTCGACAATGATGTCGACGACGAACTTGTTAAAGCTATGGTATATATGACACATCCGTTGAAAATCCACTTCGGACTCAATGGGGCAAAGCGTCTTGTATGAGTCAGGCGTTACGAACTTCACTATCACTTCAGAAGCATCTAGGGACCAATGGGCACATATCTCACCCATGACTAACTCCCATGAACTTAATATAGTAAATTGTAGCACACGGCCTTCTCCTTTGAATCTCGCCACGGCAGAATAAGTTTTCATTATACAACTACAACAACAATAACAAAAAAACAACAATGTAAATAGACGAAATAACAAGAACAATTACAGGAAGAACAACAACAACAACAATAAAAACAAAAAGAAGAAGTTCAAGAACGAAAAGAAGAAGAACAATAACAATACAAACAAGAAGAACAAGAAGAAAAAGAAGAAGAACGAGAACATGAAGAACAACAACAAGAACATGAAGAACAACAACTAACTTACGCGTGCAGGAGTTCACTTCAAGCTTTGGCAATGGACCAAGATGAAGAACGGCAAACCCAACCCAAGATGAGAAGAAGAAGAAGAAGAAGAATGAGTGAAATATACTCTCTTTCTGACATAATATATTGCATAGCCTTACTCACAATAAATGAGATTTGGCATGGACATGAAAGTTACTTTTTGCTTTATTACTTTTTGCTTTATTGTACATGGGCATTTGTGTAAATTCATCTCTCTTTAACTGACGGAAGCAAGGACTAAATGGAATTTGCATTTAAAAAGGAGGGATCTAAAGGGATTTTTTTTTTTGAGAAAGACAACAAGCGTTGGATCTCAGGGACGGATACGTGGGGGAGCCACGCTCACCACCGAACCGTGCCCTCACCTTACGCGTGATAGGTTTCGAACCCGGGCAAAGCGTCCAGCTCGACACCCGAAAACCCTACGTAAGAGACCCGGTGCCAATAAACCAAATGGTCGTTGGCTATTTATTTACTATTCATTTATAATAAATCCGGTCCTTTTTTTTATTCTCAGATTTATATTTATTTATAAAACTAAAATCCGATCTCCCTCTCTTTTTGAATTTATTATTTCTAAATTTAGAAATCCGATCTCTCCATTTTTGAATTCTAACCATAGGATATTTTTTATTTATCCGAATTTAAAAAGATAATGGGAGATTATTTTTTTGGATTTATCCTTTATTTTCTTTTCAAAATTATCTTTTTTTTTCTTTTTTTTATTATCCATAAAAAATTTTAAATATCCAGATCATTATCCTTTTTTTCAATTTTTTTCTTGAGTAAAATTATTATTATTATTATTATTATTATTATTATTATTATTATTTTAAGAGGTGAGACTTATCTGGATAATTAAAACCTATATACACAAATATATTTATGTCAATAATTAAATCAAGCAAAAAAATTATATTGGTCATTTGGTTACGTTACGGGGCATTGAACTTATCTTAAATTGATCTAAAAAATATTTAGACTTTGACAAATTTTTCATGCATAAAAAATTAATTTACTCATTTATTTAGCAGTTAAATAGTTAAATAAATATGATTTCTTATGCTTCTTGAGATATATAATAATATTAAAATTAATTATCAGTTAAACTTTATTTTTTTGGGATTAATTTTTTTAACAATTGATAGAAAAGATTTCATTGTATTAAAGTGTGATTAATTAATCACTTAATATATGTTTTCATTTCCCAAAATATTGCCAAATCTAGTGACTTTCATTTTTTTTATTTTTCTTTTTTACTTTCAAATATCATTAGGATGTATTGATAATAGATTTATTTTTCACAATTTTTTAATAAACCCTGAGAAACAAAAATGAGAAAAACTTTTAAAATAAAATTTTGATAAATGTTACCTTGTTTTAGCTCAATGTTATGGATATCTTTCAATTTTGTTATTTTTTATTTTAAAAATATATTTTCATTTTATTCACATCATATTAAATTATATAGTATATGTGCAATATCTTAGTAGGTTGAAATTTTTACCTAGTTAATATTAACAAACATACAAAGCTGTCATATTAGACAATATATTTGGGTCTCTAAAAAGATTAAGGCATTCTTTATGTTGGATAGTAAATTGCAAATTAATTTTTATTAGTAATAACATATTATGAGCTCAACAACTTGATATAAATTGTTTTGTTTTATAAAAATACGATCTAAATAAACCTTTATTTTCATGAGAGGGAGGATAGTTTTTTAAGGTGGCCAAACAAATCATAATGAAACTAATAAAAACAAATTGAAGGGGTCAAACACTAGTCATAAAAGACCAAATAATAGAATTTTTACTAAATATTTTTTCAAAAAAAAATAAAATTTTTCATTATATATACTAATTTATAAAACAATAAAGGGATTTGTAAAAAAAAAAACTCCCTCTAAAACTATAGTTTGTTTAAACTATATATAAATTTATAAAAAAAACATGGAGATTTATAAAACTATTTATACAAATTTATAAACAAAACTGGGAAAATTTTGTAAAAACTATATATATATATATATATATATATAGAAAACCTTAATAGGGGATTTGTAAAAAGGGATTGGTGGCATTTCACCCCTTCGCCCACCCTGGCTCCACCTATACTTGAGATACAGAAAAATTAATTCCTTTAGTAATTTTGGCAAGAATTAAATACTAATTAAAAATTTTAAAATAAGTGTGTATAGGTAAAATTGAAGAGTATATCACAATTAATCAATAAATATTATCATTAAATTAATTAGCTAAAAAGCAAATATTTTATACTTTCTACTGTTTTTGGTTTAGCGTTTTTTGAATTTTGTGGGATTCATATGATGCATTATCCAAAATAATTATATTGAGTTTATTATTATTATTATTATTATTGTTATTATTATTATTATTATTATTATTATTACAACCTTCGTTTTCTTCTGGATATATATATAGGCTTATCTAACGCCATCTATCAAAGTTATGTTTTCTTCTTTCTCATCAAAAGGAAACCAAGTCCATATGCTTGATACATGCATAGCTAAAGAGAGGACACCAACTAAATCAGAAGGAAACCAAGTCCATAGGCCTTCATTGTTGATGCTTTCAAATGGACAACTAAATTAAAATCCAAAAACTTCTTCAAGAATAAAATCTAACCATTGATATTAAATATTATATTTTTATTTGACAATACATATAGTTCAAAAATGATCAAAAGACACTAAGATGAACTACAAGCGTCATCGACCTCAGCTGTCATTTGTTTTTCAGAAAAAAGATTTGGGTGGATCTTAGGCAGAACACCACCCTCAACTATTATGACCGATTTCAACAACTTGCTCAACTCCTTATCATGTTTTATCACAAGTTGTATATGTCTTGGCAAGATTTGTTTGCTTTTGAAATCCTTTGCGGTGCCCCCAGCTAACTCTAAAACCTATAAAGAAACCACATCAAAAACCATATAGAAAAAAAAAATTAACCCTAGCTAGAAATGGTGTGAATACCTCAACAACAATATACTCTAGGACTGCAGTGAGATAAACAGAAGCACTAGCGCCGATATGCTTTGCATACCTCCCGACTTTAAGGTATTGTTCGACCTTGCTAATAGGGAACTCGAGACCAGCCCTCTTAGAACGGGATCTGGTACCTTTGGGCTTCTCATGACTGCTGCTCCTAATTTCTGCTTAAGAAGCCATAGAGATGTTTGGATGAATTCAATGGGAAGGAAGTAAGGAAAGATGAAAACTTCTGATAGAGAACAGGTTTTGTGTGGAGATAAACAATGAGGAAAAATAAAGGGGTTTATATAGAGAAAAGGACACTATTTCCAAGGTCCCTCTTATTGGCAGGGAAAATTGTTTGTAAATCTGATAGTTTGGACCAATGTCTGTTCCTCGTGACAACCCATTATGAATCTGTGGGCGGTTTATAGTATTTTTACCAATGTATTTCAAAATTTGTGAAATTATTAAATTTCTTATATTTGTATAGACTTTTACTTGCCAATAGGCAAGTAAACGAGCCGAGCTTGATCGGGCCAGGCCCAGCTCAAAATCGGCTCAAAATAGGCTAGCTCAAGCTCAAAATTAGCTCGAAAATAATGGCTCGAGCTCTTCTCGATTTTATTTTCGAAAGCTCGGCTCGGCTCGGCTCGATTATCTTAAAATTAAAATCTTATTTATAAATTATAATTTATAACACATAACAAAATAATAAAGAAAAGGAGGTGGACGTTGATTTTATATATTGTAATAAATTATTATTATTATTATTATTATTATTATTATTATTATTATTATTATTATATATATAATTTCGAGCTATCGAGCCGAGCCCGATCGAGCTCGACTCGACTCGAGCTCGGCTCGAAATTAATTTCGAACTCAAAATTCAAGCTCGAGCTCGGCTCGAAAGCTCGAAATTTCGAGCCTAATTCGAGCTTTTACCGAACCGAGCTCGAGCTGCTCACGAACAGCTTGATCGTTTGACAGCCCTACTTGCCAATCCATAGAAAATAGTGAAATTACTTTCATGGCAAAAAATTGATTTATGAACTTATAATGTTGTATAAAATTTTTTTTGTGATTACCTCCACGCAAGATTCATTGAAAATATACATAATCATAGTTTATAAATGATTTTGATGCAACAAAGTCACACAACAAATTATGTTATATAAGATAAATTATCACCACCAATAATGTTTTATGTTTGAAATAATATTTTCTAGAAAGAAGTGGTATTTATTTTATGCTTTTTTTATTCAACATCTTCTTCTTTTACTGAGTAGTGTATACAAAAATTACCTAAATCAAAATATATGAAAATCTTAATAAAACTATAAATAATCAATATTTACATAAAATAAATATATGATTTCATGGGGTACATATATAAAAAACTATTCATTTTTTTAAATCGGTGTACTAAACAATTTCTCCATTTCAATAAAATTAATGATCATCCAATGGATTAATTTATTAACGTATTATTCGTATCAATGTATAAATGATATTAATTTTTTGAAAGATTTATTTTAATTAATTTCAATGAATAATCCATATGTACATGCAACTTGTTGTAGTCTATTTAGAAGATGTATAATAAATAAGTCAATACATAAATAAATAAAATTAAAATATGCAAAATATCATTCGAAGCCAGAGCTTAGATTAATCTAATAAATTAACCAAAATTAATTCAAAATATTAAGAATTAATTTTCAATATTAATAGTTAAAAATAATTTTTGAATACATTTATCGAAATAATTAAATCAAAAAACAATTTAGTTATCTACTTAGCATTTACAAAAATCATATAAATATGATCCCTTATTTTTTTTTTTTCTAGAAATGTATTAATCTCAAACTTAATTATCAATTCAATCTTATTATTTGGCAGGATTATTATTTTTTACAAAAACAAATGATAAAAATTTTTTTATTAAACTAAGTACAGGATTATTACTTTTGTATTCAAAATATTGCCAACACTAAGGACTTTTTTATTTATTTATTTTTTAAAATTTCATGTGTCAATAAGATATATTGGTACCATTTAACAAGTTTACTCTTTAGCAAATTTTTATAGAGACATAGAGGACTAAATTGAGAAATAATATGCTTATGTTATGCTTATGTTTCAATTTTGTTTTTAATTTACATTTTTTTTTCTCAGGATGCACCATACCATGTGAAGCTATATATTTATTATGCGGACAATATGCTATTAAGATGAAAATTTTTATTTAGCTAATATTAATAAATATGTAAAATCACATAATTATTTTTGTATATATATATATATACACACACACAAAGATGACAAGCCAAGGGACAAATAGATACATTGGTGCACCAGTTTCGATGGCTTAACGACTCCCTAGGGATTTATTAACTCAGCCAGATGTCATATGAGTGATTAGAGTCTTATCATGTGCAAGCCTTGAGTTAATAAATTCCCTACCATGCAATTATAGAGGGAAGGGAAACGATATGTCCCACAATGATCCATGAACAGTATTCATATAGTATATGCACAGTATTATAACCAGAGGTGGAGGCACAAGGGGGCAGGTTGGGTGATCGTCCCCTATCGTTGGTAGGCCCATTGACCTCATCCCCTCATGGCTCCGTCTCCCCTACTTCTTCCTCCTCCGCCCTCTTTCCTCCTTTGGTGTCCTTGTCCCATTATTCGTCCCTTACACGGTTCTCGCCCGTTGTTCAGATATCCGGCTCCACCATCCGCGTGCGTCCATCATGATCCGTCCAAGCCTTCGTAGTGTAACAAAAACATGCCCTGTGCTAACGTGATCTGTCCACTAAATATTTTGTGTTAGGAAGCCAATTCGATGTTTAGGTTAATGAGAAATAAAGATGTGGGGAATGAGAGGAGCAAGATTTTAAATATAAAGAAATAGAAATATATCAATATATAATATATTTTAATAACCCGAGCTTGACGAAATACAATATCACGAATATCCTCTTACAATTCCTTTGCTTCTCATTCGATATTTCTGATATCTTTGATGAAGCCTTGTTATTTCTAATTTTTTCTGTGAAACTTTGATTATTCTTATTTCTCTTTCAAAGCTCTCATCTTTTGAAGGAGGTGAAGTTTTTTGTCTTTTATTTTTTATTTTTTTATTTTTTTATGTTTAGTGATTCTGTTTATTTATTATTATTTTTTTCATTTGTGAGAATCGATTCAGGAATTTGAGGAATATTAAAAAGCAAAAATCGATGATTTAATAATAAATAAATTAATGAGGAGTTTATCGGTTAAAAAGGCAACTAATTTAAATAAAAATTTAAATTAAAGATATCAAATACTTTAACTATAAATGAATTAGGAAAATCATAAATTTAAATAAAGATATAGATCACTCACGTGAACAATTAAAAAAAATAAAATAAAACATTGAGGGAGAAATATTTACTAAAATTAATGAAGAAATAATTTTGTAATATTTTCAAAACATGCAAAATCCGAATATTTAGTTTCCCTCGCAGTCCGTAATGGTATTTTTATTTTATATTTTAAAATATTACTTTTATTGTATTTTTAAAAAAATTTAATTTGAAAAATTTTGTTAATTGTGTTTTTTTTTTAAGTTTGTAGTTCGTCCTCTTTAAAATTTCTGACTCCTCCCTGATTGTAATAGTATTGCCGACCGAGAGATTCGACCCTGGGTCTACCCATTCAGTATCATTATAACATTTCACTACACCAAGTAGTGGTTATTTATACTTTTAAAATAGATTGGCACATTGTCTATATATATATATATATATATATATATATATATATATATATATATATATATAGGCAACAAGCACCCCCCACTTAAGGGATTTTAAAAATAGTACTAGACCCGGATGTATAGTATATGAATAGTATTAGAACCTAGGTAAACAGTAAATGAATAGTGTATCAATAGTATGAGGAACAGTATTGTCGAGGGGAGGATTTGAACCCATGACCTCCTTTTTTTATACTTTGAAGTCATACCATTAGACTATCCAATGGTTGACGCACATTGTCTATGTTGAATAATAGATTTTTTTTTCATAGTAGATTTTGAGTAGAACAATTTTATATGAAACATGTTTGAAAAAAACACAAGTCAAATTAATTATAAGTGTAATTATTTTTTAAAATTTAGATGTGGGGCTCACTTTTAAAAAAACATTACATGCCTGAATCGATCACCTCCTTCGCAAGGCTTGGCATCCGATCCCTCACCTTTAAAATATTTTAATTACATCACCACATCCATTCTTTTTTTTTACTCTTTAGCTTACTTCAGTATTTTCAATGGCTATTAAATTTTTAGAAAATGTCAAATAATTAAATATAAGGTTTTCTTTGCATATATACCGCCAAAAATTACTCATATACCCTCATAATTCATTTATATATATCTATATATATATTCCAGGTAATGAGATTATTTTGTATATATACACACAAACTCTTTATTTGACAAGCTTTTTTTGTTTTTTATATTCATATTTAAAGTAATAATTATTTATAAAATAAATATATTTTTAAAATATATTAATCTAAATATTTTTTTTATGTTTATATATGGACAAAATTTGAAGGTATTTAAGTGATGAGTATAGATATACATGATAAAGTAATTTAATAATTTTACAATAATTCATAATTTTGGTAAAGTTTTGGACTGCTATAAAATTCGGCTATCAAAAATATGTAATATATATAATATAATATAATATAATATAATATAATATTATTAAAAAAATACCCAAGTTAAAAAAAATTCAAACTTGTTTTATAGTTATTTCAATTTATAAAAATATAAGTTTATTTTCTAATTTTTGTTGCCATTTGCATATAAACTCTTGAAAAAACTGAAATTTTATTTTATAGCTGCACATGCCACATAATAAAAATTATCTCAAATAACCTTCTTTGTTTTATATCTATATTCTTCTAAATATTCAAGTGGCACAAATAGTGAGAACATATAGTTTGCATTTTAGGTATTTCATCCCTCTAAACCGTGTAAATATAAGTAATTTTAATTATTATCCTTTATTGTGTATACTTATAAATATAATTCTTTTGTTAGAATATATATACTTTTTTTAAGTTAATAAAATTAATGAAAGCACACTCCACTTAAAATTAATATGCAATTTTATGTTTTTGTAGGAGTAAATATGTAAAAAACAGAGATTATAAATTATTGTAGGACATTAGTGTAAAAGTTATTTGAAGGGATTATTGAAATTATAAATTTACAAGGGGGTTTTCTACAATTATGATACAATGAGGAGTCCAATGAGCACAAAGACCCAAGTCCAATAGAAGGAAATATAACCCTAACATTCCTTTGGAGGACTTCTACATGGATCTTAGGCTTCAAGTCCTTTCACCATTTAAGAAAGCACTTGTACAGTTCTTAACTAGGAAAGCCTTCGTTCAGGTATGTTAAAAATGATGCCGTAAGAGTAAGGGCTAGATGCTTTGGAAAATATTGCAAGTGACTCATTTTGTGCTCTTGGTGTAGTGGGAAGAAACTTTTGTTGTGAAAAACTATTAGTCAAAACACTTTTATATCCTTGGTGCCACAAGAAATAAAAGGGCGGTAGCTCATGTTGTTGACAACATGTTTGGGGAAGTAATAAATTTTGTATCTTCCATCAAGCCTAGGCATTTGAAAGCAATGGTGAGGAAAGAGCTTGAAGTATTTATTATTGACAAGGTATGCAAAAATGCAAGGAGCTTGATAGTTAGGAAGATAGTTATTGATGGGTATTTTTTTAAAAGGTTCAGCAAAAGGGCAACTGCTGGCTGCAATAGGAAGAGATGGTAATAATCAAATGTATCCTCTAGCATGGGCTATTGTAGACAAGGAGACATCTAAAACCTGGTGATGGTTTCTTGAGCTTCTTAAGGCTGATCTTCTCATGGAGGATGAGCCTGGATGGGTAGTTCTGAGTGGCATGCAGAAGGTGTGTGAATGAAATATGATTTTTTTTTTTCACCAAAACTTCATTCTAATTTTAGTATTATGTTTGTTGTAAGGTCTACAACATGCAGTGAAGGCCCTATTTCACTAATTGAACATTAGATGTGTGCTAGACACATCTATGCAAGATGGGGAAAACTTCATCCAAGAAAAGATCTTTAGATTTAGTTCTGGAATGTTGCAAGAGCTACAAATTATCATGAAGTGAAGAAACATTTGGATAGAATGAGTACCTTACAAGGAGGTGTGAAGGCTAGTGGCAAAACCAGAAAGAAAACCAAGGGGGTGCTAGGTTTGGCCTACAAAAATATATAAAAAAATTAATTATATTAATCTAAACTTAAGATTATAATAATTAATTTTAAAAAATATATAAAAATGTATATACCACTAACAAAGTGGAAGTTGAATCCTTCGGCTTTGCATATTTTGAAATCAAACCAAAATAGCTTCATCATCAATTGTTTCAAAAACTTGCGTTCGATATAGCATATCATCATATCATTCAACCATTCATCTCCTATAGTATTACGCAAATCAGTTTTGATGATATTAATGGTAGAGAAAGATCTTTCAATTGATGATGTTGCCACCAGTGAGATCGAAGCCAATTCAATAAGGCGATAAATCAATGGAAATACCAAATGCTTTCTACTTTCAACTAGTTTCACAGCAAGACTTGCAAGATTATCACATTCAACAAAATCACAAGATCTTCAAACATCATGAATGTATGTATGTGTGAAGTTGCTCTTTTAAAACTTGAAGATCCTGTATAGAAAAATCATCATAATAAATTTTTGTAAGGAGAAGTAGCTTACCATGATGGAATCTGGAAAATGAGTTTCTTGGATCAAGACATGATATACAAGTTAGCAACTCTATAGTTGTATCAGTGAACAGATTATTCATCTTAATGGCAATTAAATTAATAATTGTAATAAAAATCTCTGCATGATAATGATGATAATAAGTAATCCATTGCCCTTTAAGCCTAGAATGACCCCAAACTGGTATTTTATCTTCCATGTTAGGTACTGGAATATACATTGTATAACAAAAGCTTCGAACCTCTTCTAATAACTGATCCCATCTTTTATCCCTTAAATCTTGAATACGATCTTTTACAGTATCAACTAGCACCATGGTATTAATAATATTTTGATCTTTCTATTGTAAAGCATTTGTTAATTCATTTGTGATCCCCAACACTTTCATCATCAAGTGCAAGACAAATACAAACTCAAAACTCTCAATTTTACTAATCAAACTTGATGTCAAACTTTTTTTATCTGCAATTGATCCATCTTGACACACATTTTGTTGTTAACTTAAAAGAAGAGATGAGAAAAACTGCATACATTATTCATAAACACTGAAAGCCTTTATAAAGGCAAAGTTCCAAAAAAATAACCATCAACTAATTTGAATTCTAATCAAAACACAACTAACTTAAATCAAACATATCCTAATCAAACTAAGAACATGATTATCTCAACATCCTAATTAAACTAAAATAAACATCATTATCTCAACATTTGTAACACCTCTAAAATTGATTCCCACATTGTCAAACCAAGTCCATATGCTTGATACATACATAGCTAAAGAGAGGACACCAACTAAATTAGCACATAGGCCTTCATTGTTGATACCTTCAAATGGACAACTAAATTAAAATCCAAAAACTTGATCAAGAATCAAATCTAACCATTGATATTAAATACTTTTTATTTGACAATACATATTGTTCAGAAAGAATAAAAAAAACTAAGATGAACTACAAGCATCATCAACCTCCGCTGTCATTTGACTTTTAGAAAAAAGATTTGGGTGGATGTTAGGCAAAACACCACCCTCAGCTATTATGACCGATTTCAACAACTTGCTCAACTCCTAATCATGTTTTATCGCAAGTTGTATATGTCTTGGCAAGATCTGTTTCTTTTGAAATCCTTTGTCGTGTCACCAGCTAACTCTAAAACCTATAAAGAAAACCACATCAAAAACCATATAAAAAAAAAAATAACCCTAGCTAGTATTGGAGTGAATACCTCAACAACAAGATACTCTAGGACTGCAGTAAGATAAACAGAAGCACTAGCTCCGATATGCTTTGCATACCTCCCGGACTTAAGGTATTGTTCGACCTTGCTAATTTCTGCTTGAGCTTGTCATAACTGTTGCTCCTAATTTCTACTTGAGAAGTCATAGAGATGTTTGGATGAATTCAATCGAAAGGAGGTAAAGAAAGATGGAAACTTCTAATAGAGAGCAGATTTTGTGTGGAGATAAACAAGGAGAAGAAATGAGAGGGTTTATATAGAGAAAATGTCACTATTTTCAAGGTCACTCTTATTGGCAGGGGAAGATGTTTGTGAATCTGATGGTTTTGACCAATGTCTGTTCCTCGTGAAAACCTAGGGGAAGATGGTCGTGAATTTGATGGTTTGGACTGATGTTTGTTCCTCTTGACAACCCAATACGAATCTGTGGACGGTTTATAGTTTTTTTTACCAATTTCTTCCAAAATTTCTGAAATTGTTCAATTTCTTATATTTATATAGACTTTTACTTGCCAATCCATAGAAAATAGTGAAATTACTTTCATGGCAAAAAATTGATTTATGAAATTATAATGTTGTATAGAATTTTTTGTGATTACCTCCTTGCAAGATACATTTAAAATATACATAATCATAGTTTATAAATGATTTTGATGCAACAAAGTCACACCACAAATTATTTATATAAGATAAATTATCACAACCAATAATGTTTTATGTTTGAAATAATATTTTATAGGAAGAAGTACTATTTTTTTATGCTTTTTTTATTCAACATCTTCTTCTTTCACTGAGGTGTAGTAGTGTATAAAAAAATTTACCTAAATCAAAATATATGAAAATCATAATAAAACTATAAATAATCAATATTTACATAAAATAAATATATGATTTTATGGGGTACATATATAAAAAACTAGTCATTTTTTTAAATCGGTGTACTAAAAAATTTCTCTATTTCAATAAAATTAATGATCATCCAATGGATTAATTTATTAACATATTATTCATATCAATGTATAAATGATATTTATTTTTTGAAAGATTTATTTTAATTATTTTCAATGAATAATCCATATGTACATAGCTTGTTGTAGTATATTTAGAAGCTGTATAATAAATAAATCAATACATAAATAAATAAAATTACAATTTGCAAAATATCATCCAAAAGCCAGAGCTTAGATTTATCTAATAAATTAACCAAAATTAATTCAAAATATTAAGAACTAATTTTCAATATTAATACGTTAAAAATAATTTTTAAATACATTTATCTAAATAATTAAATCAAAAAACAATTTAGTTATCTACTTAGCATTTACAAAAATCATATAAATATGATCCCTTATTTTTTTTTCTAGAAATGTAATAATTTCAAACTTAATTATCAATTAAATCTTATTATTTGGCAGGATTATTTTTTTACAAAAACAAATGATAAAAAAGATTTCATTAAACTAAGTACAGGATTATTACTTTTGTATTCAAAATATTGACTTTTGTATTTATTTATTTTTTTAAAATTTCATGTGTCAATAAGAAATATTGGTAACATTTAACAGGTTTACTTTTTAGCAATTTTTTATCCTTTGATTAAGCCAAATCACGCTATTGTATGAATTAAATTTTGTTGAGGAATATCTGTACAGTTTTTGTAGTTGGAGTGCACCTCAAGCAATGGATTGGATGATTATTGCTTGGCTAGCCCAGTTTGTTGGTATCAACAATTTCATTAAGGGGTTGTTTGGATAGGCTTCTCATAGGTGCTTTTAAGCCCAGAAGTGTTTTTTTATAAGTTAAGCACTTCTAGGTTTTAAAAATCATGTTTGTTTGGGCTTTTGGACAGAAGCAGAAGCTATGAAAAAACTAAAATTCAGCTTTTTTTAGAAACTGGCCAACAGGTGCTTTTCAGAAAAGCACTTCTGAGAAGCTGTTTTGGGGTGTAAAATTACTAAGTTACCCTTGATAAATGAATAATTCCCTCATTATTTCCATAAACAGTGTTTATTTTAATAATTTGCTATATCCAAAAGTTCTTTTACAATTCACATCCAAATAACTTCACATATATAAAAGTGCTTTTGACTCAACTTATCCAAACATAAAATACAGAAAAGCACTTAACTTACTCTGAAAAGCACTTTTTTCAAAAGTGCTTTCATCAAACTTAAAAAAACACTTCTACTAGAAGCCAATCCAAACAAGGCCTAAAGAAGATTTTTTTTTTTTTTTTTTTTTTTTTTGAAAATAGCAACAAGCAATTTAATCAGGGACGTGCACGTAGGGGAGCCGTGCTCAACACACACGCATGCACTCACCTTACGTGAGGCGGGATTTGAAACGGAGAGCCACGCATAACTTCCGAGATGAAGACCCTACACAAGAGACCCAGTGTTAATTGACCCAAGAGCCGTTAGCTAAAGAAGATAACTTTTGAGTCTGAATATGTTGGCTCTATATTACTCTCAAGATTTGATGTATCATTATCCGTTTTTTGTTTCAATTTTTTTAATAAAATTATTATTATTATTATTTTAAGAGGTGAGACTTATCTGGATAAGGAAAACCTATATACACAAATATATTTATATGAATAATTAAATCAAGCAAAAAAAAATTATATTGGTCATTTGGTTACGGGGCATTGAACTTACCTTAAATTGATCTAAAAAATATTTAAACTTTGACAAATTTCTCATGCATAAAAAAATTAATTTACTCATTTATTTAGCAGTTAAATAGTTAAATAAATATGATTTCTTATGTTTCTTGAGATATATAATAATATTAAACTTAATTATCAGTTAAACTTTATTTTTATGGGATTAATTTTTTTTTTAACAAATGATAGAAAAGATTTCATTGTATTAAAGTGTGAGATTAATTAATCACTTAACAGTTAATATATGTTTTCTTTTCCCAAAATATTGCCAAATCTATTGACTTTCATTTTTTTTTTCTTTTTTACTTTCAAACATCATTAGAATGTATTGATAATAGATTTATTTTTCACAATTTTTTAATAAAACCCTGAGAAACAAAATGAGAAAAACTTTTAAAATAAAATTTTGATAAATTTTACCTTAATGTTTTAGCTCAATTTTATGGATATGTTTCAATTTTGTTATTTTTTATTTTAAAAATATATATTTTTCATTTTCTCGATAGCATATGAAGCTATATAGTATATGTGCAATATGTTAGTAGGTTGAAATTTTTACCTTGTTAATATTAACAAATATACAAAGCTATCAAACTAGAAAATATATTTGGGTCTATAAAAAGATTTAAGGCATTCTTTATGTTGGATAGTAAATTGCAAATTAATTTTTATTAGTAATAACATATTATGAGCTCAACAACTTGACATGAATTGTTTTGTTTTATAAAAAAAAAACGATGTAAGTAAACTTTAAATCTTTATTTTCTTGAGAGGGAGGATTGTTTTTTTTACGGTGGCCAAACAAATCATAATGAAACTAGTAAAAAAAAATTTGAAGGGGCCAAACACTAGTTAAAAGATACCAAATAATAGAATTTTTACTAAATATTTTTTCTAAAAAATAAAATTTTTTTCATCATTTATACTAATTTATAAAACAATAAAGGGATTTGTAAAAAAAAAAACTCCCTCTAAAAAAATAGGTTGTTTGAACTATATATAAATTTATTAAAAAACATGGAGATTTATAAAACTATATATACAAATTTATAAACAAAACTGGGATATATATGGAGTGGCCATGGCCCCCCTTTGGCCACCCCTGGCTCCACTTATACTTGAGATACAGAAAAATTATTTTCGTTTGTAAATTTAGCAAGAATTAAATACTAATTAAAAAATTTATAATGTGTGTATATGTAAAATTGAATAGTATATTATAATTAATTAATAAACATTATCAGTAATTTAATTAGCTAAAAAGTAAATGTTTTATACTTTCTATTTTTTTGGTTAAGTGTTTTTTGAATTTTGTGGGATCTATATGATGCATTATCAAAATAATTTGAAATTATATTGAGATTATTATTATTACTGTTATTTATTACAACCTTCATTTTCGTCTGGATATATATATATATATATATATAGAGAGAGAGAGAGAGAGAGAGAGAGAGAGAGAGAGAGAGAGAGGGGCTTATCTAACACCATTTATCAAAGTTATGTTTTCTTCTTTCTCATCAAAAGGAAACCAAGTCCATATGCTTGATACATACATAGCTAAAGAGATGACACCAACTAAATCAGCACATAGGCTTTCATTGTTGATACCTTCAAATGAACAACTAAATTAAAATCCAAAAACTTGATCAAGAATAAAATCTTACCATTGATATTAAATATTACACTTTTTATTTGACAATACATATTGTTAAGAAAGGATAAAAAACACTAAGATGAACTATAAGCATCATCAACCTCCACTGTCATTTGCTTTTCAGAGAAAAGATTTGGGTGGATGTTAGACAGAACACCACCCTCAGCTATTATAACCGATTTCAACAATTTACTAAACTCCTTATCATGTTTTATCACAAGTTGTATATGTCTTGGCAAGATTTGTTTGCTTTTGAAATCCTTTGCGGTGTCACCAGCTAGCTCTAAAACCTATAAAGAAAACCACATCAAAAACCATATAGAAAAAAAAATTAACCCTAGCTAGAAATGGAGTGAATACCTCAACAACAAGATACTCTAGGACTGCACTAGCACCAATATGCTTTGCATACCTACCCGCCTTAAGATGTTGTTCGACCTTGCTGATAGGGAACTCGAGACCAACCCTCTTAGAACGAGATCTAGTACCTTTGGGCTTGTCATGACTGTTGTTCCTAATTTATGCTTGAGAAGCCATAGAGATGTTTGGATGAATTCAATGGAAAGGAAGTAAAGAAATATGGAAACCTCTGATAAAGAGCAGGTTTTGTGTGGAGATAAACAAGTAGGAGAAATGAAAGGGTTTATATAGAGAAAAGGTCACTATTTACAAGGTCCCTCTTATTGGCAGGGGAAGATGTTCTTGAATCTGATGGTTTGGACCAATGTCTGTTCCTCGTGACAACCCAGTATGTTTCAATTTCCTTGAATAAAATTATTATTATTATTATTATTATTATTATTATTATTATTATTATTATTATTATTATTTTAAAAGGTGAGACTTATCCGGATAAGAAAAACCTATATACACAAATATATTTATGCGAATAATTAAATCAAGCAAAAAAAAAATTATATTGGTCATTTGATTACGGAGCATTGAACTTATCTTAAATTGATCTAAACAATATTTAAACTTTGACAAATTTCTCATGCATAAAAAAATTAATTTACTCATTTATTTAACAGTTAAATAAATATGATTTCTTATTTTGCTTGAGATATATAATATTAAACTTAATTATGAGTTCAACTTTATTTTTATGGCATTAATTTTTTTTTAACAAATGATAGAAAAGATTTCATTGTATTAAAGTGTGGGATTAATTAATCACTTAATATATGTTTTCTTTTCCCAAAATATTGCCAAATCTAGTGACTTTCATTTTTTTAATTTTTCTTTTTTACTTTCAAATATCATTAGGATGTATTGATAATAGATTAATTTCTTACAAATTTTTAATAAAACCCTGAGAAACAAAATGAGAAAAACTTTTAAAATAAAATTTTGATAAATGTTACCTTGTTTTAGCTCAATGTTATGGATATGTTTCAATTTTGTTATTTTTTATTTTAAAAAATATATTTTCATTTTATCCATAGCATATGAAGCTATATAGTATATGTGCAATATGTTAGTAGGTTGAAATTTTTACCTTGTTAATATTAACAAATATACAAAGCTATCAAACTAGACAATATATTTGGGTCTCTAAAAATATTAAGGCATTCTTTATGTTGGATAGTAAATTGCAAATTAATTTTTATTAGTAATAACATATTATGAGCTCAACAACTTGACATGAATTGTTTTGTTTTATAAAAAAAAACAATCTAAGTAAACGTTAATTCTTTATTTTCTTGGGAGGGAGGATTGTTTTTTAAGGTGGCCAAACAAATCATAATGAAACTAGTAAAAAAGAAAAAAAAAAATTGAAGGGGGCCAAACACTATTTAAAAGAGACCAAATAATAGAATTTTTACTAAATATTTTTTCTAAAAAAAAACTTTTTCATCATTTATACTAATTTATAAAACAATAAAGATATTTGTAAAAAAAAAAACTCCCTCTAAAAATATAGTTTGTTTGAACTATATATAAATTTATAAAAAAAACATGGAGATTTATAAAACTATATATACAAATTTATAAACAAAATTGGGAAAAGTTTGTAAAAACTATATATGTATATATAAATATAAAAAACCTTTGTAAAAAGGGAAGTGGTGCCATGGTGCCACTTCGCCCACCTACGGCTCCACCTATGCTTGAGATACTGAAAAATTATTTTAGTCAATAATTTTAGCAAGAATTAAATACCAATTAAAAAAATTTATAATAAGTGTGTGTATGTAAAATTGAAGAGTATATTACAATTAATTAACAAATAATATCATTAAATTAATTAGCTAAAATATAAATTTGCTTATATATATATATAGGCTTATCTAACGCCATCTATCAAAGTTATGTTATCTTCTTTCTCATCAAAAGGAAACCAAGTTCAAATACTTGATGCATACATAGCTAGAGAGAGGACACCAACTAAATTAGCACATAAGCCTTCATTATTGATACCTTTAAATGGACAACTAAATTAAAATCCAAAAACTTGATCAAGAATAAAATCTAACCATTAATATTAAATATTACACACAATACATATTGTTCAGAAAAAATAAAAAACACTAAAATGAACTACAAGCATCATTGACCTCTGTTATCATTTACTTTTCAGAAAAAAAAAAAAAAAAGATTTTGGTGGATGTTAGGCAGAATACCACCCTCAGCTATTATGACCGATTTCAACAACTTGTTCAACTCCTTATCATGTTTTATCGCAAGTTGCATATGTCTTGGCAAGATCTGTTTGCTTTTGAAATCCTTTACAGTGTCCCCAGCTAGCTCTAAAACCTATGAAGAAAACCACATCAAAAACCATATAGAAAAAAAATTTAACCCTAGTTAGAAATGGAGTGAATACCTCAACAACAAGATACTCTATGACTGCAGTGAGATAAAACAGAAGCACTAGCACCAATATGCTTTGCATACCTCCCAACCTTAAGGTATTGTTCGACCTTGCTAATAGGGAACTCAAGGCCAACCCTCTTCGAACGGGATCTAGTACCTTTTGGCTTGTCATGACTGCTGCTCCTAATTTCTGCTTGAGAAGCCATAGAGATGTTTGGATGAATTCAATGGGAAGGAAGTAAAGAAAGATGGAAACTTCTGATAAAGAGCAGGTTTTGTGTGGAGATAAACAAGGAGGAAAAATGAACAGGTTTATATAGAGAAAAGATCACCGTTTCCAAGGTTCTTCTTATTGCCATGGGAAGATGTTCGTATGGACCAATGTCTGTTTCTCGTGACAACCCAATATGAATCTGTCGGCGTTATATAGTTTTTTTTTACCAATGTATTTCAAAATTTGTGAAATTATTAAATTTCTTATATTTGTATAGATTTTTACTTGCCAATCCATAGAAAATAGTGAAATTACTTTCATGGCAAAAAATTGATTTATGAACTTATAATGTTGTATAGAATTTTTTGTGATTACCTCCTTGCAAGATACATTTGAAAATATACATAATCATAGTTTATAAATGATTTTGATGCAACAAAGTCACACCACAAATTATTTATATAAGATAAATTATCACAACCAATAATGTTTTATGTTTGAAATAATATTTTCTAGGAAGAAGTATTATTTTTTATGCTTTTCTTATTCAACATCTTTTTCTTTTACTGAGGTGTAGTAGTGTATGTAAACTTTGGTGGAAGCGTACTCAAAACTCATTGAGCCCGCATAGCTTTGTTATATAGCTGGCAAAATGCAGCGTTAGTTACAGAGAGGTTACGATTGTGAGGGAGATATTGATTCTTATCTATAGACTCCTATCTTTAATACATTGTTATCCATTTACAGATGAATCTATCTTGAGAAGCATATCTCATATCTTATCTCTAACATCCCCTCTCAATCATAACTTACATAAGTTGAGATTGTATTTAAACATATCTAACTTCTTAGCACATAGAGCCTTTATGAATCCATCAGCAACTTGATCATTGTTTGAAATCCCTTGGCAACTAAACGTGCCTTGTACCTGTCTAGTGATCATCGGATTTCCTCTTAACCTTGTAGACCCACTTGCAATCAATTATGTTTTTCCCTTGTTTAACTGGTACAAGATGCCAAGTCTTGTTTTTGATTAATGCATCAAATTCACAATCCATGACTTGCCTCCATTTATGATCCGCTAGTGCTTCATCTACACTTTGTGGTTCACCTGTAGTTGTTAAATAACTGTACCTGATGCACCCATCTGTATAGGTTTTAGGCTTGATAATTCCACTTTGTGACCTTGTGTGTGGCGGAGTAGTTGGTCCAGATGTTTTTGGTGCCGCAGAAGATTCCGCGACAGCACCCGTCCCCACAACAATCGTGTCAGAATGATCCTGCTTGCCAGTTTGGTCTTGCCACATTGACGTGGGAGAGGCCCCTCTGTCAACCTTGTGTCCTACACCCTTAGCGTGCTCTATGATTTCATGTGTTTCTTGCTCAAGATTTTCTCCCAAATCTGTCACAACTTCATCAGAATTATTATCAACATCAGGAGGGTTAGTATGCGCATTAGTTAACTGATCACTTGACACTGGTCCCTCTTGATCAGGACTGGGAAGAAGATGTGGAAAGAGAAGGATGTCGGAGCGAAGGATAGAGCCAGCATTTGAATGAAGTTTGGTGAAAGGAAAGATATTTTCATTGAAGATGACATCACGGGAAATGTAGACACGACCCGTGGACACATGCAGACACTTAAAACCTTTGTGTAGTAGACTGTAGCCAAGGAACACACATTGTTGGGATCGAAATTCGAGTTTATGAGTATTATATGGACGGAGATTTGGCCAACATGCACACCCAAACACACGAAGGAGTGAGTAATCTGGTTTCTGGCCAAGTAATCGTTCCAAGGGTGTGGAAAACTGAAGGAGCTTGCTAGGTGTGCGATTAATAAGATATGTGGCTGTGATAAAAGCTTCATCCCAAAATTTAAGTGGCATGGAAGCATGAGCTAGGAGAGACAGACCAACTTCAACAATATGTCGGTGTTTTCGTTCGGCAGACCCATTTTGTTGATGGGCATGTGGGCAAGAGACGTGGTGTGTGATACCTATTTTTGAGAAGTAGGAATTCAATTTCTCATACTCTCCTCCCCAATCTGATTGCATGGTTTTAATTTTCCGTTTTAGGAGTCTTTCTACAAGAACTTGAAATTCTTAAAACTTTTGTAAAACTTCAGACTTATGTTTAATCAAATATATCCAAGTAAACTTGCTAAAATCATCAATAAAACTTACATAATATTTCTTTCTGCCTACAGAATCAGGAGCAGGACCCTAAACATTGGAAACCACAAGTTCTAATGGAGCAACCGAGACACTTGAAGACTTAGGATAGGGGAGCTGATGGCTCTTGGCCTGTTGACAGGCATCACACACTGACACTTTATTGGACTCTTCATAAAATGAAAGTTTATTTCTAGAGACAACTTGCCAAAGAATGGCAATGGATGGATGACCTAGCCTATCATGCCACCTAGTCAAGGAAGGTTTGACAACACTGAAAGCTTGCTTCTGTGACTGGGGCGATGACGACGAGGGTAAAGGATATAGGCTACCTCTACGCTTGCCTTGAAGCAGGATTCTCCTTGTGATCTGATCCTTGATCAAAAAGAATTTTGGGTGAATTTCAAAGAAGGCATGGTTATCATCAGCAAGGCGAGCAGCAGATATCAAATTTTTCTTGGCATCGGGAGTGAACAAAACATTATTAAGAAAAGGGCCCGATCAGGAGTGTTAATATGAGTGTGACCAGTAAAACTAATGCACATACCTGTCCCATTAGCCATGTGAATCTGATCTCCACCATTGTATCTCTCCCGAATGCTCAGCTTGTCTAGTTCGCCCGTGACATGATCCGTCGCACCAGTATCAACATACCAGTTTGAGTCAATCCCGTAAGACTGCGTGGCAACTGATGCGGTCTTCTCCTGTGGAACGAAATCAGGATCATAGCGATGCCAGCAGATACTGACCGTGTGCCCCATCTTGCCACAAAGTTGGCAGATAGGGCGTTCGCCTCCGCGTCCACCATTTGGACGTCGTCCTCCACCGCGACCACGACCAGGATTGGCAGAAGGATTGCCACGGTTGCGATCACGGCTACGCTGGTTTCCGCCTCGTCCAAACTACGCAGAGTTTACTTGATATGCACCTTGTCGCAGATCGACTCTGCCTTCAAACCCCAGCATCTGTGAGTAGAGCTCGGCCACACTGACCGGTTCTACCCGGGCCGCCAAGGCCGACACAACCAGCTCAAAGTCAGCATCAAGTCCGGCGAGTATGTATGACACCATATCTTCGTCGTCGAGTGGCTTTCCGGCAGCCGCAATCTCATCACCTAGAGCTTTCATCTTGGTAAAATATTCATTAACTGTCATATTACCTTTTTTTGTAGTGGAAAGAGCAATCCGGGTGTTAATCGTCCGGGCTCGAGTCTTCGAAGAGAACATCTCCTCGAGAGTTGTCCATAGTTGCGCAGCCGTGGAGACTGACACAACTTGTGTCAGGATGTCGCGCGACAGGGACAACATCAGGTATCCGAGGACTTGCTAATCGGCGGCAATCCACTGGGTGTACGCCGGATTTGGTCCCTTCACAGTCTTGTCATCATCTTTGATGTTGATCTCCTGCGGTGACGCGACGATAGCACCGTCGAGGTAGCCAAACATCTGGGCTCCCCTCACAGCGGGAAGGACTTGTGCTTTCCATAGCAGATAGTTGTTCTTGCCTAGCTTCTCTGTCACCGGAACGACAAACGGCGAGGTGCCGGTCGGAACTAAGAAGGAAGATGCGTTCATGACAGGTAGTAGATGTATCTATGAGGAGGATGGCTCTGGTACCATGTAAACTTTGGTGGAAGCGTACTCAAAACTCATTGAGGCCGCATAGCTTTGTTATATAGCTGGCAAAATGCAGCGTTAGTTACAGAGAGGTTACGATTGTGAGGGAGATATTGATTCTTATCTATAGACTATTAGAATAGTTAGTAATATTATTTCGAATAAATATATGAAAGAAGTATGATTAAATTTTATTTAAACAATAATTTGGATATTGGATAATCTTCTCTTTTAATTAATTAATTATTATATGTTATTGATAATAACTGTTTTATTATTTTTTTTTTAAAATAAAAGATATTATTTATCGGTTATCATTGTTGATAATGATTAGTTTTATATTGCAACTTTTGAAGAGTAACAATTCAGGAAAAGTTACAGCTTTTGAGAAACAACGATTCTGAAACAACGATTTGAAACGTTGCACTAATTCCAAAAGAAAAATCGCAACTCTTGGAGAAGCAACAATTCAATATCTATAAATATTGGCTAACATTCTAAAAATCCATATAACTTTTTTCTCTCTGTTTTGTCTTCCTTAAAAACGTTTTTGGGTGGGTTTCTAGAATTACTGTCTAGAAATTCTATTTGGCTTTGTATATCCTAAAGGAATCTGCCGCAAACTCATCAATAACATAGTGAGGGCATAATTCCTTAAGGACAGTGAATACACGTATAAAGCCTAGCAAGTTTTCTCCTCTTTGTTTTTTTTCTCAACAATCTTAAGGAATTATTCACAATGGAGGGGTCAAATTCGGATTCTATATTCAACAAGATGTTTAATCCTGATGTGTTCAAACTGGAGCGTTTTGATGGCACGAATTTCACTCGCTGGAAAGACAAATTGTTGTTCCTACTTACAGAGTTGGGTATTGCATATCTCTTGGCTGCAAACTTGCCTCCGATTCCTGAACCAGATGATGCTGACACTGAGACAATAATTGTTGCACGCAAGAAACGCGAAGAAGATGAGGTACGCTACAGAGGTTTTATTCTGAACTCCTTATCAAACCGTTTATATGATCTCTTCCGTCCTATAAAATCTCCACAAGAGATTTGGAAGGCTTTGGAAAATAAATACACGTCTGAAAAACAAGGCACTGACAGATTTCTGAGCATGAAGTTCTTTGAGTTCAGAATGGTTGATAATAAATCTATCATGAATCAAGTAGATGAATTACTTGTTTTGGTATCCAGACTCAAGGATTTAAAGGTTGATGTTTCTGAAGCACTACAAGTGGCTGCTGTAATTGCAAAATTGCCTGCCGCTTGGAATAATTACAGAAAGAAACTTTTACATACTTCAGAGGACTTCACAATCGATCAACTAATGAAGCATATACGAATTGAAGAAGAAACTCGCACTCATGAGAACAGATTATCTTTGGAGTTTGGTTCTACTTCGAAAGTAAATTATATTGAGTCTAAAAAGGTTGGAAACAAGTTTGGAAACAAGGCTGGAAAATTCAATAATAAGAGGAAACATACTGATATTTCTTATGACAATTCTGGCATCAATAGTAAGAAAGATAAGTCATGTTTCTTCTGTGGTAAGAAAGGCCATTTCAAAAAGGAATGCAGATTTCATAAGAAGCTGAAGTTGGAGGAAAGTGCAGGGCAAAAGAAGGCAAATGTTGTGGAAAGTAAATCTGTGCAAACTGGTCCTACAGATATAATTGCCATGATTGAAAATCTCACTATTTCAATGATAACAGAATGCAACATAGCCAGTGAAAAATCTGAAGACTGGTGGTATGATTCTGGTGCTATTGTACATGTTTGCAATAACAGAAATTCGTTCAAAAATTATGAAGTTAGTGCAAATGATGAGAAAGTTTTGATGGGAAATCATGATACTGCCAAAGTGCTTGGAAGAGGGACTGTCGAACTACAATTAACTTCTGGAAAGAAATTGATTCTAACGGATGTTTTTTATGTACCTGATGTGAGAAAAAATCTGGTTTCTGCAAATCTACTCTGCAAGAAAGGATTGAAGGCTGTCATAGAAGCAGAAAAATTAATTTTATCAAAAAATGGTGTATTTGTTGGACAAGGATATTCATGTGATGGAATGTTCAAATTAAGTATTAATAAAGTTGATATTTCTATTTACATGCTTGAATCATCATTTAATTTATGGCATAAACGTTTGTCACATGTTAATTATGGATCAATTAAATTTATGTCTAAACAAGGTTTGATTTCTTGTGAAAATGTGAAACCTAAAAAATGTGAAATTTGCATACAAGCTAAGATGACTAAGAAACCTTTCCCAAAGAATGAAAGAGCATCTCATTTACTTGAAATTGTACATTCTGATATATGTGAATTAAATGGTCATTTAACTAGAGGAGGAAATAGATATTTTATAACTTTTATAGATGATTATTCTAGATTTACTTATGTTTATTTGATGAGAAAGAAAGATCAAGCGTTTGATATGTTTAAAAGTTATAAATCTTTGGTTGAAAATCAATTGGAGAAGAAAATTAAAATCCTACGAAGTGATCGAGGCGGTGAATATTTTCCAATTGAATTCACTATATTTTGTGAAGAAAATGGTATAATCCATCAAACTAGTGCTCCTTATACTCCACAACAAAATGGCTTAGCAGAAAGGAAAAATAGAACATTGGTAGATATGATAAACTCTATGCTTTTACATTCTAAACTACCAATGAATTTGTGGGGAGAAGCTTTATTGACAGCTTGCCATGTACACAATAGAATACCCTCAAAGAAAACTAAAACTTCTCCATATGAATTATTGAAAAGAAGAAAACCAAACTTAAATTATTTGAGGGTATGGGGCCGCATAGCTTATTATAAAGTTCCAGATCCTAAGAGAACAAAATTAGGACTAAGAGCTCTCAAAAGTGTCTTTGTGGGATATGCTGAAAATTCTAAAGCATATAGATTATTAGATTTGGAATCTAATGTGATTGTGGAATCTAGAGATGTTGAATTTCTAGAAACTAATTTTATAAGTGATTCAAATAATAATCCACAATTAAATAGAGAAAATTCTTACTATATGTCACAAGAATTTAATAAGAATATTGGTTGTTCTTCTAACCATAAACGAAAGCTAGTTGAGACTTCTTCAGAACCTAGAAGAAGTCAAAGAGTTCGAAAAGAACAAACTCTAGGTTCTGATTTTATTTCTTCACAAGCTCTATTTTTCTTAGTTGAAGGGACAAGAAAGCTAGTATTAAACAAAATACCTATCATTTTAAGTATAGAGGAGGATCCAAAAACTTACAATGAAGCAATAGCTTCAAGAGACTCGGCCTTTTGGAAAGAAGCAATAAATGATGAAATGGATTCTCTACTATCAAATGGTACATGGGTTTTAGTAGACCCACCTCCTAGAAATAAACCTATAGGTTGCAAATGGGTTTTTAGGAAGAAATACAATACTAATGGATCTCCACAAACTTTTAAGGCAAGACTTGTAGTAAAAGGATTTCGTCAAAAGGAGGGAGTTGATTATTTTGATACTTTTGCTCCTGTTGCAAGAATCACTTCAATAAGATTGTTATTTGCATTAGCATCAATTTATAATTTACATATTCATCAAATGGATGTTAAAACAGCATTTTTAAATGGTGATCTTGATGAAGAAATATATATGGAGCAACCTGAAGGTTTTGTACTCCCTAGTAATGAAAATAAAGTTTGCAAGTTGATTAAATCATTATATGGTTTAAAACAAGCTCCTAAACAATGGCATGAAAAATTTGACAGAGTGATATTATCACATGGATTTAAATATAATGAAGCTGATAAATGTATTTATTCTAAGTTTACAAATGATTATGGTATAATCATATGTATATATGTTGATGACATGCTGATTATAAGTACCAACATGCAAGGGATAAATGATACTAAGAAGTATTTAACTTCTCAATTTAAAATGAAAGATTTAGGAGAAGTTGATACAATTTTAGGAATTAAAGTTAAGAAACATAGTGGGGGTTTTGCCTTGTGTCAGTCTCACTATGTGGATAAAATTCTGTCCAAATTCAATCATTTACATATCAAAGAAGCAAATACGCCATATGATGTATCTAACAAATTAATTGAAAATACAGGAAGATCCGTTAGTCAATTAGATTATGCTAGTGCAATTGGTAGTTTGATGTATACCATGCATTGTACTAGGCCAGACATTGCTTTTTCTGTTTGTAAATTGTCAAGGTATACTCATAATCCTAGCCATGATCATTGGAGAGCTATTGGAAGAATACTTGGTTATCTTAAAAGGACAAAGTCATTTGTCTTGTTTTATAACAAGTACCCTCATGTACTAGAAGGTTATAGTGATGCTAGTTGGATAACAAGTATTTACGATAATAAATCGACATCTGGTTGGATTTTCACTTTAGGTGGAGGAGCAATTTCATGGGCTTCTAAGAAACAAACCTGTATTACACATTCCACCATGGAATCAGAATTTATTGCTTTATTAGCAGCAGGCAAAGAGGCTGAATGGTTAAGAAATTTGTTATTGGATATAAAGTTGTGGCCACAACCAATGCCAGCAATCTCTTTGTACTGTGATAGTGAAGCTACCATGTCTCGAGCTTTTAATAAGATTTACAATGGTAAATCTAGACATATTGCTTTAAGACATGAATTTATTAGACAACTAATATTTGATGGAATCATAACAGTTGTTTATGTTAGATCAAAAAATAATTTAGCAGACCCATTAACCGAAGGACTCTCAAGGGATGCAATCAAAGGCACTACAACTGCAATGGGTCTTAAACCATTTTAAATTTGTCACTATTAATGGGAACCCCACCTTTCTTATTACTTAGTAATACTATTGGTTTAAAGGGTAATAACAAGTTATAGTTGTGACATGCATCAAGCACAAGTTAGTGTTTAAGAAAAAGAGGTTGGGTATTCATTACTCTTAATGAAGTTTTATGTTCGGAACAAGAACAAAGAAGTCCAAATGAAGGACTTAAAAGAACTTCACCTATATAAACACAAGAAGTGGTGCCGCTTCTATCAAAATTTTGAAATATCTATATATAATAAATTTTGTAAGTGTCTATGAATCAGGAGGTAGCACAAGGCCATAATATTGGTGCTAAAGCTCACGGTGAACGTGTTAAGGAAGAAAATTAGTTTAATGTGTATAATATTTCCGATCTTGTCACTAAAAGAAATTATGGTTTAATATTATATTACCTTTTAATTTCGACAAGATTTTGAAATGTTTATACTAATAGTAGGTTTAAGTTGAAAGACACCTTCTAAAGGCATTAAACTAAATATATTTTATAATATCACTAACTAAGTGGGGGATTGTTAGAATAGTTAGTAATATTATATCGGATAAATATATGAAAGAAGTATGATTAAATTTTATTTAAAACAATAATTTGGATATTGGATAATCTTCTCTTTTAATTAATTAATTATTATATGTTATTGATAATAACTGTTTTATTATTTTTTAAAAAAAATAAAAGATATTATTTATCGGTAATCATTATTGATAATGATTAGTTTTATATTGCAACGTTTGAAGAGCAACAATTCAGGAAAAGTTACAGCTTTTGAGAAACAACGATTTGAAACGTTGCACTAATTCCAAAAGAAAAATCGCAACTCTTGGAGAAGCAACAATTCAATATCTATAAATATTGGCTAACATTCTAAAAATCCATATAACTTCTTTCTC
Source organism: Dioscorea alata (assembly GCA_020875875.1). Taxonomy (NCBI): domain Eukaryota; kingdom Viridiplantae; phylum Streptophyta; class Magnoliopsida; order Dioscoreales; family Dioscoreaceae; genus Dioscorea; species Dioscorea alata. The sequence goes on along the minus strand of CM037017.1, from coordinate 4,916,881 downwards.
TCTGTTTTGTCTTCCTTAAAAACGTTTTTGGGTGGGTTTCTAGAATTACTGTTTAGAAATCCTACTTGGCTTTGTATATCCTGAAGGAATCTGCCGCAAACTCATCAGTAACATAGTGAGGGCATAATTCCTTAAGGACAGTGAATACACGTATAAAGCCTAGCAAGTTTTTTCCTCTTTGTTTTTTTTTCTCAACATAGACTCCTATCTTTAATACATTGTTATTCATTTACAGATGAATCTATCTTGAGAAGCATATATCATATCTTATACAAAAAATTTCCTAAATCAAAATATATGAAAATCATAATAAAGCTATAAATAATCAATATTTACATAAAATAAATATATGATTTTATGGGGTACATATATAAAAAACTATTCATTTTTTAAATCGGTGTACTAAAAAATTTCTCTATTTCAATCAAATTAATGATCATCCAATGGATTAATTTTTTAACATATTATTCATATCAATGCATAAATGATATTTATTTTTTGAAAGATTTATTTTAAATAATTTCAATGAATAATCCATATGTACATGCAACTTGATGTAGTCTATTTAGAAGCTGTATAATAAATAAATAAATAAATAAATAAAATTAAAATTTGCAAAATATCATTCAAAAGCCAGAGCTTAGATTCATCTAATAAATTAACCAAAATTAATTCAAAATATTAAGAACTAGTTTTCAATATTAATACGTTAAAAAATAATTTTTAAAGACATTTATCTAAATAATTAAATCAAAAAACAATTTAGTTATCTACTTAGCATTTACAAAAATCATATAAATATGATCCCTTATTTTTTTTTTTCTAGAAATGTAATAATCTGAAACTTAATTATCAATTCAATCTTATTATTTGGCAGGATTATTTTTTTACAAAAACAAATGATAAAAAAAATTTCATTAAACTAAGTACAGGATTATTACTTTTGTATTCAAAATATTGCGAACACTAAGGACTTTTTTATTTATTTATTTTCTAAAATTTCATGTGTCAATAAGATATATTGGTAACATTTAACAGGGGTTACTTTTTAGCAATTTTTTATAGAAACCTAGAGGAATAAATTAATAAATAATATGCTTAGGTTATACTTATGTTTCAATTTTGCTTTTTTATTTTTTATCAAAATAAAAAAAAAATTCTCATGATGCACCATACCATGTGAAGCTATATATTTATCATGCGAAAAATATGTTAGTAAGATGAAAATTTTTATTTAGCTAATATTAATAAATATGTAAAATCACATAATATTTTTTTGTACTTGCCAAGCCCGGCCACACATAGTATTAAGAGATAAATAGATGCATTGGTGCACCAGTTAAAGTAACTTAACGACTCTCTATAGATTTATTAGCTCAGGCAGATGTTACATGGGTGATTAGAGTCTTACCATATGCACGACCCAAGTTAATAAATCCCCTTCCATGCAATCTGGAGGGAAGGGAAACGACATTGTCCTACAAGGACTCTGAACAGTATTCATATAGTATATGCACAATATTATAACCAAGGGAGGAGCCACATGGGGCAGGCAGGGCTGTCGTCCCCTCTTGTTGGTGGGCCCATTGACCCATGCCCTCGTGCCTTCGTTTTCCCTACTTCTTCCTTCTCCGTCCGCCTAGATGTGGGGTTCACTTTTAAAAAAACATTACATGCCTGAATCGACCACCTCCTTCGCGAGGCTTGGCATCCGATCCCTCACACTTGCGCACGTTTGCTTTTTTTCTTTCTTTGTTTATAAACCCTTTAAAATATTTTAATTACATCACCACATCCATTCCTTGTTTTTTTCTCTATAGCTTACTTTAGTATTTTCAGTGGCTATTAAATTTTTAAAAAATGTCAAATAATTAAATATGAGGTTTTCTTTGCATATATACCGCCAAAAATTATTCATATACCCTCATAATTCATTTTTATATATATATATATATTCCTGGTAATGAGATTATTTTGTATATATACACACAAACTCTTTATTTGACAAGCTTTTTTTTTGTTTTTTTATATTCATATTTAAAGTTATAATTATTTATAAAATAATTATATTTTTATATTTATATATTTGACAAAATTTTGAAGGTATTTAGGTGATGAGTATAGATATACATGATAAAGTAATTTAATAATTTTGCAATAATTCATAATTTTGGTCAGGTTTTGGACTGCTATAAAATTCTGCTAATAAAAATATGAAATATATATAATATAATTGTGGGCTCCTTTCTTTCCACCCGGCCTTTAAATTAGAATTGACCGGGCAAAAAGCATGGATCACAAATCAAATTTTAATATTTTTGTAGACTTCAAGGGATTGTGGGTTCATGACTTCCATTAGGGGCAAGCCCCTAATGTTAATTATCCTGGACATTGTTGCAGGAACCTCTGATTAAGAAAATAAGTGTGAACAAGGAAACAAGATGTAAAAAATAAATTTCATTCATTTCGATAAACATGGACTTCATTGAAATTACAAGAAGTTTGGAATTTATTCATCTTGACGCAACAGTGGTTGTAGCTTTTTATCTCCTTCCGACTATTTCGCCGAAAAGAGCGCTTTGACTTTTGTTGACTTTTGGTCTTCGTCAAACTTTGCATCGCGAACATGATTTAGAAACTTGTGAACTTGTGTCTTGGATTTGAATTTGCATCTTGGACTTGATTTGGAACTTGATTTGACTTTTCATAAGCTTCGGCCTTCAGGCTTGTGAACTCTTCAACGCTTTAGTTTTGAAGTTGTTGAGCTCATTTGTAACTTGAGTCTTGAACGTTTGACTTTGCATTTTATATTTGATTTGATTTGATTTGGAATTTGATTTGAGTTTTCTTATGCTTCGGCTTTCATGCTTGTGAACTCTTCAACACTTCAGCTTTGAGGTTGTTGAGCTCATTTGAAACTTGAGTCTTGAACATTTGATCTTGCATTTTTTTATTTGATTTGGAACTTGATTTGAATTTTTAAATGCTTCGGCCTTCAGGCTTGTGAAACTTTTGGAACTTGTGAACTCTTCAACACTTCAGCTTTGAGGTTGTTGAGCTCATTTGAAACTTGAGTCTTGAACATTTGACTTTTGTATCTTATATTTGATTTGGAACTTGATTTGAATTTTCATATGCTTCGGCCTTCAGGCTTTTGAAACTTTTGCAACTTGTGAACTCTTCAACACTTTAGCTTTGAGGTTGTTGAGCTCATTTGAAACTTTGGTCTTGAACATTTGACTTTTGCATCTTATATTTGATTTGGAACTTGATTTGAATTTTCATAAGCTTTGGCTTTCAGGCTTGTGAAGCTTTTTACAACTTGTGAACTCTTCAACGCTTTATCCTTGATGTCGTTGAGCTCATTTGTTGATTTGCTTGAAACTTGGAACTTGGACATTTGAACTTGCTTCTTGGGCATTTGAATTTGCATCTTTGGATTTAATTTGGATTACAAACTTGATTTAACTTTCATAAGCCTCGGCTATCATGCTTGTGAAGCTCTTTTTTTGCAACTTGTGAACTCTTCAATGCTTTAACCTTGAGGTCGTTGAGCTCATTTGTTGATTTGCTTGAAACTTAGAACTTGGACATTTTGAATTTGTATATTTTTTTATTTGATTTGAAACTTGATTTGAATTTTTATATGCTTCTGCTTTCATGCTTGTGAAGCTTTTTGCAACTTGTGAACTCTTCAATGCTATAACCTTGAGGACGTTGAGCTCATTTGTTGATTTGCTTGAAACTTGGAATTTGGATAATTTGAATTTGCATTTTTTTATCTTAGACTTTGATTTGGATTTCAAGCTGTGGATCTCTATACTGATGAATCACGAACTTGATTTTGACATAATTTTACTTTTGAAAAGCTTCGGCTTTTGTGCATGTGAAGCTTCTTTCAGGTCTTGACTTGTGAAACTCATTGAGTCTTTGACTTTTGATGTCGTGAGACTTCTGAGTTTAATTGTCTATTCATTTGATTTTTTTTATGTCTTGACTTGTGAAACTCTTTGTCTTGACTTTTGATGTTTTTAGACTGTTGAGTTCATTTGTCGATTTATTTGATTTCTCTTTTTTTTTCTTTTTTTGTCTTGACTTGTGAAACTCTTTGAGTCTTGACTCCTGGTGTCTTCAGACCGTTGAGTTCATTTGTCGATTCATTTGATTTTCTATATCTTGACTTGTGAAACTCTTTGTGTCTTGAATTCTGATGTATTCAGACTGTTGAGTTCATTTGTTGATTCATTTGATTTTTTTTATGTCTTGACTTGTGAACCTCTTTGAGTCTTGACTTCTGATGTCTTCAGACTTTTGAGTTCAGTCGTCAAACAATTTGATTTTTTTTTTTTTTGTCTTGACTTGTGAAACTTTTTGAGTCTTGACTTCTGGCATCTTGAGACTACTAAGTTCATTTGTCAATTGATTTGATTTTTTTATGTCTTAACTTGTGAAACTCTTTGAGTCTTGACTTTTGATGTCTTGAGACTACCGAGTTCTTTCATCGTTGATTTGATCTTTTTTGCACATCATTAAGGAGTGACCTTTTGTGCAATGACTTTAGCTTGCTTGGTTTTGGATTGGACTTCAAGTTATAATCTTGAACTTGATCTCTTTTAATTTTGGCATTTGAGGACTTCGGCATTAGATGCTTGTGGAGGACTTCGGCATTTCATGCTTGTGGAGCCCTTATAACTTTGACTTGTGTTTTTTGTCTCTGCTTGGAGAAAAACTTTCTTTCATTTCATAAAATATCATTCCTATTTTTTTAACTCCCAAGTGTGGCGTCTTTTGGATTAGACCACATTTTGGATCAACATCTTCAAAGAGGAATCCTCAATAACCTCTCCATGAGTGTCAAGAGGCAATGGGGGGCCTCTCACAAAGAGAGCTATCGCCATGTGTTAGAGCGAGCTGCAAGAGAGTTCTTCAAAAGTCTTCATCCGCTCTTTCAGCTTGTGTGATTGTCAAGAGGCAATGGAGAGGCTCTCTCAAAGAGAATATACACTCGCCATGCATTGGATATCACAACTAGCTTCAAGAGGTTTTTTTTTTTAAGTCTTCAAGAGCCCATTCGCTTCTGTGATTGTCAAGAGGCAATGGGGAGATTCTCTCAAAAAGAGCCATCGCCATGTGTTAGAGCGAGCTGCAAAAGAGTTCTTCAAAAGTCTTCATCCACTCTTTCAGCTTGTGTGATTGTCAAGAAGCAATGGAGAGACTCTCTCAAGGAGAATATACACTCACCATGCATTAGACATCACAACTAGCTTCAAGAAGGTCTTTAAGAGTCTTCAATAGGCCATTTGCCTCCGTGATTGTCAAGAGGCAATGGAGAGGCTCTCTCAAGGAGAATATACACTCCCCATGCATTGGAAACTAGCTTCAAGGTCTTTAAGAGTCTTCAATAGCCCATTCGCCTCCTTGATTGTCAAGAGGCAATGGAGAGGCTCTCTCAAGGAGAATATACACTCACCATACATTGGACATCACAGTAGACTCCAAGGGGTCTTGTAAAATTACCAAAATACCCATCATCTTTGCTAAAATCCTTTTTTTTCCTTTCTTCTTTTTTATTTGCATTTAAACCCTCTTACTTTTCATCATTTTTTTATTTTTTCAAATTTTGCACATAACACCCCAAACTTTCACATTTTCATATTTTTCATGGCTTTTGTGGTTAAACCCCTCGAGCTTTCATATTTTCACATTTTTTTTTATAATTTTGCATATATATCCTCAAATATTTCATTTTTTTATTTCTCCATGGATTTTGCATAAAAGCCCATTTTTTCTACAAATTTATTTTTTACCAAATTTTGTAACCAAACATTTTCTAGCCAAAAGTCCAAATACCGAACGATTGCATTGAAATAGTAGCCAAAGCATGTTTGAACTCCGCATGTTACAAAGTTCAAAACTAACTAGAAGGAAATCTAAATGCTAAGGCATGAGACAGAGGTTTCGATTGAGAAAACATGTTATACATAGGCATGCTACCATGTCTACAACTCATTTAATCAAGGAGTGCATGGTTTGTAAAGCAATCCTAAGTTTGGGTCTCACCATGACAAACATTCACAATAAAATTTAAATTTTTTTTCATGGATGCAATTAGAACATTTATATGTTCATATATATTTGGATGAATTTCTATAAGAGCATATACCTCTTTGAAGATGTGAGCACTTCATGAGCTTCTTGAGCATGCCTCGAGATTCATGCTAGGGTTGTGAACACCATCTGGAATTGTTTTCTCGCCGTTGATCTCCTCAGAAGTCGGAGAATAGAACCAATGACGAGGCTTCTTAGGTTTTGCCAGGGTGATGACGACGGCATAGGCCATATATCGTCACCACCACCATCGTCGAGCATCTCCACGGTGCTCTTCTCTGCTCGCATCTTGAGTTGTCATCTCGCCACCATCAAGAAAAAGAAAAAGAAATGATGAATCGGTCCCACCGCTATGGAGAAGAAGAAAAGGCTATGGCTTGGGTAAATCAAGAGTTTTTTTTTTTTTTTTTTTGCCAAGCTCCGCCATCGAGAGGAAGAGAAGGCTATGGCTTGCCGGACCTCGCCGCCATGGAGAAGAAGAGAATCCCCTTTCCCCCTTTCTCCCTTTCTTTTTATCTTCCCCTTTTTTTTATTTTTTATTTTTTAAAAGTCCCAATCTCTCACCAAAATCCGGACCCACCAAAAAATGATTTCCCTTTTTTTTTAAAAAAAAAACCTCCTTCTCTTATCCAGCCTATCTTCTCTTTTTTTTTTTAAAAAAAAAAAAATTCAAATCTCTTTTTTTTATCCAAATCCCAACATCCAAAACAAATTTTGTTTTTGATATCCGGGATTTTTTTCTTGAATTTAAAATTTGAATTAAAACTTTTATTCAAATTAATTTTTTTTATATAAACAATAATATTATATTATAAAAATAATAATAAAAATACCCAAGTTAAAAAAAAATCAAACTTGTTGTATAGTTATTTCAATTTATAAAAACATCAGTTTATTTTCTAATTTTTGTTGCCATTTGCATATAAACACTTGGAAAAGCTGAAAATTTATTTTATAGCTTCATATGCACATAACAACAATTATCTCAAATAACCTTCTTTGTTTTATATCTATATTCTTCTAAATATTCAAGCAGTATAAATAGTGAGACCATATAGTTTATATTTTAGGTATTTCATCCCTCTAAACCATGCAAATATAAGTAATTTTAATTATTATCATTTATGGTGTATGCTTATAAATATATATTTTTTTTTTGTTAGAATATATATACATTTTTTTAAGTTAATAAAATTAATGAAAGCACACTCCACTTAAAATTAGTATGCAATTTTATGTTTTCGCAGGGGTAAATATGTAAAAACAAGAGATTATAAATTATTGAAGGATATTAGTGTAAAAGTTATTTGAAGGGATTATTGAAATTATAAATTTACGAGGGGGTTTTCTACAATTATGTTTTCTATAAATACATCCTCTTTCTTTCGTTCCAAACCGTTCTTCTTCTTCTTTCGATCGATATTGCTTTGTTTCCTGTGGAATGGTGGAGCTTTGCTCTTCGTAGTTGGTGTGATCTTGCCCTAGTTTCTTCATTATGATTCCTTGGGGTGGAGTAGGATGCTGCCTCAGTGCTGCTGCGCTCTACTTCTTGGGAAGGAGAAGCGGCAGGTTTGATTCGGATTCAATGCGTGTTCTTCTTTGGTTTTTCTCTTGGGATTCATTTGTTTTGAGTTTTTTATCTTTCTTTAGGGATGCTGAAGCTCTCGATTCAGTTACTAGGGTCAATCAATTGAAGGATTTGGGTATGTGGTCATTCTTGTGAGAGTTCTTGATGTGTTTTGATTTGTATGCGTTCTTGGGTTTTCTTGTAGAATTTTTTTGTTTAATGAGTTTGATAAGTGGTTTGGATTGACTGCATGTGATTTTTTAGATGAAATATCAAGCAAAGATTTGTAAAAGTTGTTTCTTTTTCTTGTTTTGTGCTCATTGTTGTGAATTCTTCCTGTATTTTGATTCCTACGTGTTCTAGGGTTTTATTGAAGAAATTCTTTGTCTAATGAGTCTGATAAATGGTTCAAGTTTACAGGATATGAGGTTTTGGTAGATGAACTATTATCAAGTATTTCTGAAAATCGTTTCTTGTGTAAGTTGTTTGAGTTGAAAAATTGGGTAGGGTTGCAAGCTGGTGGAAGATGTTTTCCTTTTTATTTTTTATGGAACAGGAATTATAAGGCCCTCCATTTTCTCTTGCAAAATCTAGAACCAGGTTTGGATTGTTAAAAATTTTCTGATTCTTGCCATCATGTCTAACTTATATTAACAAAACATTGTCTTGGTAATTATAAGTTCATCATCATGCTGTTCTTGCTGCATGTTTTCATCATTCTGGTTCATTAATGGAAATGATGGGCTTGTCTTCAAACTTTTTATTTCACCTCGCCAGTGGCCAGAACATGACTTATGAATATGTGTTCTTCTTTGTAATCTTTCTCCTGCAGCAAGTCTCCTGGATACCGCCTGCAGAGTTTTGCCTTTGGTAGTAAGTGTTTCTGGACGTGTTGGCTCAGTTACACCTATCAACTGTAAACATAGTGGTCTGAGAGGTGTAATAGTTGAAGAAACGGTAATTTTTCTTTAAAAAATTTTTATCATGGCTTGTTCCTAGCTTCCAATTCACTTCATTTAAACATTGAAAAAGACTTCAATGAAAAGAAAATTCTGAACATTATGTTTAAACATTTTCTTGCAGGCAAAACAGCACTTCCTTAAGCGCAATGGTGCTGGGTTATGGGTACAAGACTCTGCTTTGATGCTTTCCATGAGTAGAGAAGTTCCTTGGTACCTAGTAAGTAGTTCTCATTATTTTGTCCCCTTCCAAATTGAACTTTGATGTCGTTTTTTATCCTTTGATTTAGCCAAATCAAGCTATTGTATGAATTAAATTTTGCTGAGGAATATCTGTACAGTTTTGGTAGTTGGAGTGCACCTCAAGCAATGGATTGGATGATTATTGCTTGGCTAGCCCAGTTTGTTGGTATCACCAATGTCACTAAAGAAGATAGCTTTTGAGTCTGAATATGTTGGCTCTATATTACTCTCAAGATTTGATGCATCATACCTTTTGTTGCCATAAGGCTATTCTATGGAAGGGCACAAAGCACACCCTAGGTGCTTGGACCCTTATATTGCTCGAGGTGCAACCGTGCAAGGCACAAAAAATATACCTATGTATAATAAAATTTAACTTTAATATAAGATAATAATAATACTAATTACATCAAAAGTTCTTTTAAGACTAATGATTTTGAAGTTTGACCAATTTTTTCTAAAATCTATTCGAAATATGACTAATTAAAAATAATCATATTTCCATCTACACTTTCATTTTCTCCATAATTATAGCCATTTAAATGTTGCTCTTCTTCGTTGACAACTTACACTTCAACAATAAAAACTCTTGGTTTAGATTTTGATTGCAATTTAGTTATTGTCGATGATTCTCTAGACCCTGCAGCACTTGCTAGTGCACCTCGTGTCAACTCATCATCATCAATACCAATTTTCCCGGGTGTCATATAAAGCTACACCCATCTTTCCTATCAACATTTGATTAGTTTCATCAATATCTGCTAATGAATTCAGATTAGTTACATCATTTTTATAATATCTTGTGTTAATACAGGGACCCACCACCCTAACTTCTCCATAACTGCAATTAGAGGGAAGGATTGGCTTAGGATATATAAGGCTAGGGAGATTGGCTCTCACAGGGCGATGTGGGACTATGGACCAGGTTAACCACTGCGTCCCAACACCCCCCTGGGCCCACAGCGGATGTGGGACCCAAGATCCTAGTCACAGCCGATCAGGAACAGTAGCTCTGATATCATGTTAATACAGGGACTCACCACCCTAACTTCTTTATAACTGCAGTTCCATAACTGCAGTTAGAGGGAAGGATTGGCTTAGGATATATAAAGCTAAGGAGATTGGCTCTCACAGGCGATGTGGGACTATGGACCAGGTTAACCACTGCGTCCCAACATCTTGTTGGTTGTATTTCACATAAACTAGATCATTCGGCCATTTTTGTTCTAGTCTATTCCCTTTTCTTTGTGTGTATCTGTACAATTTAATTTTGTTAATATTTATTACAACTTCCAAATTCTTTTGTAAATAACAAAAAAGAACATATTTAGAGCAGTACTTAGGAAATAGTAAATAAATTAGATATAGATATGGTAAAAAGGAAAACCAAGTGACTCTTCAATGAGGTGCACTTTTTTTTTGCGTATTGAGCCTTGGACGATGGGGCAACAAGGTGAAAAGGTGTGAGCCTTATGAATGGTGCTTCACTCGAAGGATATAGCGATGGTGTACCGATTTTGCACTGCACCTTAGAGCCTAAACGTGCTCTTTAATAGCACTGCACAAATGTGCCTTTGGACATGGGCCGCTGTCAAAATCAGATTTGGATCTTTAAATTTGCATTATTCTATTTATATGGATGATATGTTGCCCTACAGGTTTTAGTTTCATGCATGTAAGTACCATGTTGTTTCTTAGAACATTCTCCCATTTCTTCCTTTAGGAGTAACCACATATGATTTGATCATTTTGGGACTGCAATGTGTTAGACAGTTGGCATTGTGATGTTGACAAATTGTCTAGTATTTTTATCTCTCCTTTAGAGCTGTCTTGTTTTCAAGTAGGATGGTGTCAATGATTTAAGATATATATCATGAGGTTTGCTATTTTCCAACCACAACATTGATTTAACGGCAATAATTAACTTTTTCATGCTTTGTTTACTCAATTGCATCCATCCATTCTTGTGAAATTTTCTTTATTCATGACAAGGAACTTTTGATAAATATGATTTCATACTTAATGTCCAAATCGGAATTTTAGAGCACAAGGCCTCCAGATAGTATAACAGTTGCAATGATAATTTAAGTGGGATTCAGTTTTGTTCTATTTTATGTAGGATGATGGTACTGGCCGTGTTTATGTTGTGGGTGCTCGAGATGCTTCTGGCCTTGTTTTAACTGTTGCAACAGAAGTTTTTGAGGAGTCAGGGCTATCTCTAGTGCGTGGCCTCAAGGTTTGGTTTCACACAAGCTCTCACAATTAGCACAGATCAGTGTTTTTTATACCTTTTTTAACTTGTAGATGCTTGGAATAAAGCGCGTAGAAAGAGTGCTTCCCACTGGCACATCCTTGACAGTCATTGGTGAGGTAATTTGTTTACTTAATAGTCTGTTTCCTCTTTAAGCCAATACTGTGACTTTTTTTGTTACATTACCAATTGATGGTTGGTCTTCTTCAGATTCAGACAAGCGTCCTGATTATTTTTATTTTTTAATTTTTTTTTCCCTTTTATGTACTTAGGATGAATTGAATACCTTTTTGTTCTTGAAAGTTTCTTACTCAATTATTGGTAATATGAACAGGCCGTTAAGGATGATGTTGGTAACATCCGTATTCAACGGCCCCATAAAGGAGAAGAATTTTATGTTTCTCTGAAAAATATAGACCAATTGATTTTATACATGGGGAAATGGGCTACGTGAGCTCCTCAAGCTTATAATTTTACTTATTTATTATTCTTGATTTTAAGAGCATCATATATTCATTGCTGGGGTTTATATTAATTAAGTGGGGTGTATGCCAAACAGATGGTATAAGTATGCATCCTATGGATTCAGTTTATTCGGTATCTATCTATTGGCGAAGCATGCAGTTCAATTTATTTTGGAGCGTAGGAGGCGCTAAGATTTGCGGAAAAGGTGAAATTTTAATTATTTTTAAGGCATAATTTGGTGATAGAATTCATTGAGGGGTCATAATTGAAGCTCTATTACTGATAAAACAAATAAAAATGTTTTTGGGGCGTTCATGATATATTTTGAGTTTGAAAGCCAAAATAAAGTACTGACCTTTTCCATCTCTGTTGTACCACTCTGCAATTTATGAAGATACCATTGCTCCAATCAGTTTTCAGAAACTGCAGAAAATTAATTTTACGACATAAAATAATTAACAAGAAAGGAAAGGACTCTCAAAATGCATCATTTTCCATTTAAAAAAATAAAAAATTCAACAGAACACACAAGAACAAGAACTTGAATAGAAGGGATTATCAAATTTTGATGCAAATTAAGAATGAATTGAAATTATTGAAATCTCATAGCACACTTGTGAAACAAGAAGTTGTAGGCTTGTAGAAAAAAACATCAAACAAAGAAGAATATCCAGTTATTACAACCAAAAACAAGAATAGGAATAAAATCAAATAAGTATGAGAAGGATGAAGAGATTCATCACAAATATAGGAAAAACCAATAAAAAATAAGACAATAAAACAAAAGAAAGGGAGTTTCCAATACTTTGATATCAACATCCAATGTCCCAAAATCCAAGCTTTACTTTTTCAATTGATCTTAAATCCCTGTATTTTTATTTACCCACGGATTGTTTGAAAAATGGCGCCTTTTACAAAACCTCATTAGCCTAATAAGGAAAAAAATGTTGTGAAGGAGAAAAAGATGAGTACTGAAAACAAAGATGGAACAATGGTTCCGGCGACACGTGGCGGCCTTACAAAGTAGCTCAAGCTTGGAGAAGCAACTTCAAAATATACTATAGTATTTTTTTTTTTTTTTCTTCAAGGTTAACGGAGGCTAGCTTGAGTTAACGGGAGAAAAGAGAAAAGCAAATAAGCTACACATGGGACATGTGTCAGTATATAATTTGACACTACATGAAATGCACATAAAGCACTTTATATAAGTTTAACATTCACTTTTTAGCAATTTTTTATAGAAACCTAGAGGACTAAATTGAGAAATAATATGCTGATGTTATACTTATGTTTCAATTTTGTTTTTTATTTTTTATCAAAATAACTTTTTTTTTTCTCATGATGCACCATACCATGGGAAGCTTTATATTTATCATGCGAACAATATGCTAATAAGATGAAATTTTTTATTCAGCTAATTGTTTATATGGACTTTAAATAAAAAAATAAAATAAAAAAAATTGAATAAAAAAATATAGGAAGGGCCAAAATGAAAAAATAAATAAATAAGTGTCATGCGTGAAAAAAATTAAAATAAATTAAATTTAAAATTAGAAAAAGTGAGAATATATTTTGAGATTAAAAAAATAAAAAAAAAGAGTGGATAAAAAAGAATTTTAAAACAAAAAATTTGAAATTTGAAAAAAAAAATTTTAAAAAGAAATCTCCCGTATTTGGATAGCCAATAGAGAGAGAGAGAGTTTGGAGGAGAAGAAAAAGGTGAGAACGAAGAAAAAGAAGACAACAAAGAGAAGGAAAGGACAAAGAGGTCGGAGAAGGCTCTTTGACAGGCACAATAAGGAAAAAAAATTGAGAACGATAGAATTTGGATAGCAAAAGCAAGGTAACACGTTTTTTTTAAAAAAAATATGATAATAATCATTATTTGCATGAACATGTCATTATCATCCATGTATTTATAGACTTATAGTAAATGCACACCGGGTCCCATTCTTTCATGTATTAAAAAAAAAACTCATCTATGCATTTGCATTGAGCGAGCCCCACTTCTTCATAATTTTTTTTTCATACATTAATTAAAAGACCATGCACGTACATGCTGCATGGATTTTTTTTAATAAAATAACCCTATTTTTTTTATTTAACCAAATAGTCCTAGGGCCATTTTGAATCAAAATGGTCCTAGGACCATCATATCACCCACATGGGTGTTGTGATGTGTTGACTGGGCGCTGAGTCAGCGCTAATTAGACTGCTGACGTGGCATTTTATATAAAAAATCATGGACTTTTGTATTTTAACCCCCGAATTGTTTTATAATCAATAAGTTGATATATTTTTAGATTTTTTAACCAATTTTTTTTAAAAAAATTTATTAGTGTTTTAAATTTATTAAACTTTTAAATAATTTTTTAAGAAATATATAAGTGTGTTTTTTTAATTTAAATCCTTTATTTGTTTTATAATTAACAAATTATCTTTTTCCATTGATTATTTAACCCAAATTTTGTTTAAAAAAATTATGTAATTTTTTAAATTTATTTAAAAAATTAATTTTAAAGAATATAATTGAATATGAAAACACAAAGGGCTTATAATTTATTTTTTAATTAAATCATGAAATCAATAATAACTTGTTTGTTTGAATGACATGCATGCTTATATAATTAGATATGACTTGTATTAATTGCTTAAAAAGTAGATTTCAGGTGTAGGGAGAATATGATTCCACCTACAACAAAGGTGTGCATGCTTGTATAATTAGACATGACATGTATTAATTGCCTAAGAAGTAGGTTCAGGTGTAGGGAGAATATGATTCCACCTACAACAAAGAGGTGCATGCTTGTATAGTTAGGTGTATGAAGAATCCAATGCCTTCATAGATCTAAACAAAACCGTTTATATATATATATCGGGTTAATTTTTCAGGAAGTCACCAAACTTTGACTTATTATCACTTCGGTCATCCAACTTCAAAACGTATTAAAGTGGTCACTCAAATTCTAATTCATTTCACCGGGCAGTCACCCGTGGCTTTTCCAGCCCAAATTAGTCTAAATGGCCGCCGAAAATACTGAGGTACCATAGTCACCCGTGGCTTTTCAGCCCAAATTAGTCTACGTGGTCACCAAACCTCAATTTTTTCGGCGGCCACATAGACTAATTTGGGCTGGAAAGCCACGGGTGACTGCCCAGTGATATGAATTAGAATTTGAGTGACCACTTTGATATGTTTTGAAGTTGGATGACCGAAGTGATAATAAGTCAAAGTTTGGTGATTTCCTGAAAAATTAACCCTATATATATCTCTTCCCTTCCACTTTCATCTTCACCAACTTCAAACTCTATCTTTATTTTGGTATTCAAAAAGGTTAGTAAAAATTTTATAGTATATATATTTTATAATAATTATCTCATATTAATTTATTTTTTTCTAAATTATATATATATATATTTTATGGATGAGTATTACTGAAGTAACGGCGATTGTTTATTGGGGTGGACATTTACAAGAGTCTAATGATACTTATTCGGGAGGCTATAAAACTGTGGTTGGAGTTCGAAACAACAGTAATTTGAATGAGTTGCAAAAAACAATTGTTGATGCTATTAACTTCAATTTAGGCGACAATTATATGAACATCAAATGTAGCTAGCCTATGGATCAACACACCAGTACTGTAATCAACATCAACAGTGACAGAGAAACATTACTAATGTTGAGATTGCCTACGCCAATATTATATGTGGATGAAGGAGGGTCATGTGTAATCCCAACCACGACATCTATTGCGCATACATTGTAAGTTCATGGACTTATTAGTTAATAAGATTTACATGTTCCCTTGTTTAATCCCTTACTGACAACACATATGTTGTGCTTTGTTTTTTTTTTCTTTTATTATTATTATTTTTTTAGCAACCAACTTATAAACATTGAAGATGAAAGCTCTATTGGCTATCAACAGTCAGGGTATAACGAGAATGCCGATGCATATGAACATAATGCTTGGAACACAAATTTTGAAGCCCAAAGAAATAATAGTGGTGATGATCATAGTGATGATTGTAATGACAATGATGACGATGGCTACGATGATAGCAATGATAAAGATGATAGCAGCGATGATGATGCAAGTCTCCCTACTGATGTCCAAGAATGTGTAATTGCAAAAGATGCCATTAGAACAACAAATATAAATATGGAGCAAGGGGCAAATATGGCCTCAGTTGATTACACACAGTTTGAGGAAGTTCTAGGTATGGCACCAATAGATGATTGGTATAATGCAACAATAATAGATGATGTAGATCCACATATATCTGCAGGAGATAAACAATCATTAAATTTTAATGATTGGGTTGGTCAAATGTTTAATTCAAAAGCTCAATTAATAGACCTATTAAGTCGATGGTCTATAAAAAAAACAGTTGCATTTACTCTTATGAAAAGTAATACGTCTAGATTAACTGTAAAATGTGTCAACACAGATTGTCCTTGGTGTCTTCATGCTTCAATTTCATCCAGAACACACCTATGGGTTGTAAAAAAATGCCCGAGGCCGCATATCTGTACCAACGAAAGAATCCAATCAAACAATCACCATTGCACTTGAAAGATAATATGTGAATTAATATTTCCAACATTAAGAGTTGATCTTAGCCTGAGCATTGCACAAGTACAAGCGATGGTCAAAGACAGGTACCATATTGATGTCAGTTATGGAAAAGCTTGGAAAGGTAAGAATAAAGCTCTTAAATATATATTCGGATCATGGGAGCAATCTTATGCCGAATTACAAATGTATTTTAACATTTTAGTCAGTTGCAACCCGTGCACTGTTGTTGACTTTGATTCTGATTGGGGTCATGGATGGGAGCATTTTAAGAGAGTGTTTTGGGCTTTTGGACCATCAATCATTGGTTTCAATGCATGTCATCCTGTTCTCTCAGTAGATGGGACATTTTTGCATGGGAAATACAAAGGGACTTTGCTAATGGCGATGGGAGAAGATGTTGTAAACTATTTGTTTCCTTATGCATTTGGTATAGTTGAAAGTGAGAATAGGGAAAGTTGGCCATGGTTTTTAAACAATGTATACAAAACATTAGATCTTACTCGTCCTATGTGTATCATCTCCGATAGATTTAGAGGCAATGTCAATGTTGTTCATGATGCTTTCCCTCAGCAATATGGCCATGTTCATCGATATTGTTTGCGGCATTTGACTGATAACTTTTTACAACTTTGCAAAAGTAAATTTGGTGCAGATATTTTTTGGAAGGCATCAACGGCTGAATCACCACGGAGGTTTGAAGAATTGATCAATATATTAACAGAAAGATATGTTGTGTTTGCTGAGTTCGCATCATCTATTGGGGCAAGGCAAATGTGGGCAATGGCGCATGATGGTGGCAGATGGTGTGGACGACATAGCACTAATTTATCAGAAAGTTTTAACTCAGTTCTTAAAGGTGCTCGTGGTTTACCCATAAGAGCTCTTGTATCATCCACTTTTCATCGTACTGCAATGTATTTTTTTAAACACCGTGAGATTGGACTTGCTATGGATCGAACTTTGATGACAAGGCAAGAAGCAAGGCTGAATGATAGTACCGAGAAAGGCAAATATTTAATTGTGCGGCGTTTTAATCACAATGAATTTTAGGTAACATAACATGTTAATGATGAGACAGTTGACTATAAAGTTATTATCAATGGAGTTTTATCCATATGTACATGTGGATTTATGGTTGCTCGCCGATTTCCATGTATACATGTCTTGAGAGTTTGTAGTACTGCAAATGCAAACATTAACCCATATGTGGTATGCCCCATTGGTTGACTGTAATGCCATACAGACAAACTTATGCTCCATGTTTTCATCCGGTACCGAGTTCACAATTTTGGCAGCCTGTATCTGGGCCAAAGATGGTTCCACCTGTTGACCGACGTACTACTGGCCGACCAAAGATCAGACGTAGAAGAATGCATATGGATAGAAATCTTGATCCTACTATAAGTAATTTATGCTCTATATGTAAACAACCGGGTCATTATAGAACTACTTGCCCTAAGCAAGGGAGAAATATATGATGTAACTTTATTTATATTTAAATGCAATTATGTTTTTTAACTTCAAATAATTTTACAAGTTATTATTGATTTCATGATTTAATTAAAAAATAAATTATAAGCCCTTTGTGTTTTCATATTCAAATATATTCTTTAGAATTAATTTTTTAAATAAATTTAAAAAATTACATAAATTTTTTAAACAAAATTTGGGTTAAATAATCAATGAAAAAAGATAATTTGTTAATTATAAAACAATTAAAGGATTTAAATTAAAAAAACACACTTATATATTTCTTAAAAAGTTATTTAAAAGTTTAATAAATTTTAAAACACTAATAAATTTTTAAAAAAAAATTGGTTAAAAAAATCCAAGAATATATCAACTTATTGATTATAAAACAATTCAGGGGTTAAAATACAAAAATCCATAATTTTTTATATAAAAATGCCACGTCAGTAGTCTAATCAGCACTGACTCAGAGCCCATTCAGCACATCACAACACCCATGTGGGTGATGTGATGGTCCTAGGGCCATTTTGACAATTAAAATGTCCCTAGGGCCATTTGGTTAAATAAAAAAGAGAAGAGGGAAAATATGAAAAAAAAAATGAAGGATGAGCAAAAAAAAATGAGGACGAAAAAATGAAAAAAAAATGAAGGATGAGAAAAAAAAAGAAGAGGAAAAAATGAAAAAAAAAATGAAGGATGAGCAAAAAAAAAAAAAAAAAAAAAAAGAGAAGAAGGAAAAAAATGAAAAAATGAAGGATGAGAAAAAAAAAGAGAAGAGTGAAGAAAAAAAAAGGATGAAGGATGACAAAAAAAAAAAGAGAAAAATATGAAGGATGAGTACAAAAAAAAAATAGAATGAGTTTATTGGTGTGGGGGTATTCTGGTAATTTTTTCTTTTGCAGGACCTCCTTTTGAAAAAAGAACCTATGAGTATCTCCTTGAAGCCAACCTTGAGGTCTTTGACAACTCTTGGGGGTAAAAGAAATTTTTTACGAAATTTCTCTAACATCCACCTGGAGGTCTTTGACACTCTTGGGGATAAAAAAAAATTTCTATAAAATTTTTCTAACACCCACCTAGAGGCCTTCGATACTCTTGGGGGTAAAGGAAATTTTCTATGAAATTTCTCTAGCACCCACCTGGAGGCCTTCGACACTCTAGGGGATAAAAGAAATTTTCTATGAAATTTCTCTAATACCCACCCGGAGGTCTTTGACACTCTTGGGGATAATGAAAATTTTCTATGAAATTTCTCTAGCACCCACCTGGAGGTCTTTGACACTCTTGGGGGTAAAAGAAATTTTCTATGAAATTTCTATAACACCCACCTTAAGATCTTGACACTCTTGGGGGTAAAGAGAAATTTTTATAATAAATCTCTCCGAAACCTTCTCTAAACTCACTTTGAGGTCTTTTGACATTCACTGGGGTAAAAAAAATATTTAAAAAAAAATCTTTTCTTAAGCTTACTTTGAGGTCTTTTGACACTCATTGGAGTGAAAGAAAGAGTAAATAAAAATTTCACAAAAAAATCTCTGTCATGGTGGTAAAAGAAAGCGTAAATGAAAATTTCGCAAAAGAAGAAAAAAAATCCCTCATTGACACTCATTGGTGAAAATTAAAAAATTATTATAAAAAATCTCTTTTCTTGAGCTCACTTTGAAATCTTTTGACATTCATTGAAGTGAAAGTAAGAGTAAATGAAAATTTCACAAAAAAAATCTCTCTTCTTGAAGTGAAAGGAAGAGTAAGATGAAAATTTCACAAAAAAATATCTCTCTTTAACACTCATTGGAATAGAAAAAAAGTGTTGACAAAAATTTTTTCTTGAAATCCATTGTGAGGTCTCTTTCGCAAAAATGAATTGGAGAACTCAATTTGTGACTTAGTTAACGGAAATCAAGTTCATAATTATAGCTTGAGATTCCATTTTAAAAGCAAGTCAAAATTGTCAAGTTAATGACCTAATCATGTTAAAGGTCACAACTTGAAGATTTAATGGTTAAGGCTCAAAAGCATCGAAGAGTCAAGATCTAAATGTCTCATATAAATGACAAATGCAACTTTGAAGTTTTAAGAAACAAAGAAGTCAAAGACCTAAGGAGTTTCATAAGTCAGAGAGCTAAAGATTTTACAAGCACAAAGAGCCAAAATTTTCAACGATTAAAGAAACAAAGATGACCAAGTAGGCAACTCACAAATGCAGAGTGGCTGCAGCTTGAGAGTTATGCAATATGTCAAGATGCAAGCACACATAAAAAAAATTGAAGAAGGCCACAGTCACTGAGCTAAAAAGTCTTCTAACGTGCTTTTAGTAAAGGAGTCAAGAGCGTCGGCCAAGTCAAAAAAAAAAAAAAAGAAAAGGTTTGAAGAGCATGATAGAAAAGCAGCTCTCTTAATAACTTCGTATTCTCTCTCATGATCATATGTTCATATGTTCTTTGAAATTAATAAAAAAATTAATTTTATGTTTGGTCAGTCATTTCTCATTCACATTTGTTTCTTAATCGGAGGTTCCCATAACATTGTCTAAGGTAATTAATATTAGGGGCTTGTCCCTAATAGAAGTATGAACCTGCAATCACCTGAAACATAAAAATGATTAAAATTTGATTTGTGATCCATTATTTTTTTAACCGATCGATCCTAATTAAAGGCCGGGTGAAAAAAAAAAAGAGCCCACACTAATCTTAATAAATATGTAAAATCACATAATATGTTTTGTACTTATATATGTATATATATATATATATATATATATATTTACAAAGATGATAAGCGCGGCCACACATGGTATCAAGGGACAGATAGATACATTGGTGCACCAGTTACGGTAGCTTAACAATCCCCTAGGGATTTATTAACTCAGTCAAACATCACATAGGTAATTAGAGTTTTACCATGCGCATGTCTCGAGTTAATAAATCCCCTGCCATGCAACCCTAGAGAGAAGGGAAACGATATTGTCCCACAAGGACCCGTGAACAGTATTCATATAGTATATACAAAGTATTATAACCAAGGCAGAGGCACAAGGGGGTAGGTGGGGCGGTTGCCCCCTATTGTTGGTGAGTCCATTGACCCCGCCCCCTTGTGCCTCCATCTCCCCTGCTTCTTCTTCCTCAACCCCTTTTTCTCCTCCGGTGTCCTTATCCCGTTATCCGTCCCTTACCCGGTTCTCGCCCTTTGTTCGGATATTCATTTCCATCGTCCGCATGTCTTTCATGATCCATCCAAGCCTCCGCCGTGCTAACGAATCGATCCACTAAATATTTTGTGTGAGGAAGCCAATTCGATGTGTAGGTTAATGAGAAATAGAAATGTGCCGAATGAGAGTAACAAGATTTTAAATATAAAGAAATAGAAATATATCAATATATTATATTTTCCCATAACCCGACCATGATGAAATACAAAATCACGAATAACCTCTTACAATTCCTTTGTTTCTTATTCGATATTTCTTATATCTTTGGGGAAGTTTGTTATTTTTAATTTTTTCGGTGAAACTTCGATTGTTTTTTTTTTCTCTTTCAAAACTCTCATCTTTCGGAGGAGGTGAAGTTTTTTATTTTTTATTTTTATTTTTTTGGGTTTAGTGATTTTATTTGTTTATTATTTTTTTCTCACTTGTGAGAATCGATTTAGGGATTTGAGGAATATTAAAAAGTAAAAATTGATGATTTAATAATAAATTAATTAATGAGGAGTTTATCGGTTAAAACTACAATTAATTTAAATAAAAAAATTTAATTAAAGCTATCAAATACTTTAATTAGTAAAATCTTAAATTTAAATAAAGATATATATCACTCTCGTGAACAATTAAAAAAATAAAATAAAATATTCAGGGAGAAATATTTACTAAAATTAATGAAAAAAATAATTTCGTAATATTTTTAAAATATTACTTTTATTGTATTTTTTTAAATTCTTAATTTGAAAAATTTTGTTAATTGAGTTTTTTTTTTTTCTAAGTTTGTAATTCGCCCTCTTTAAAATTTCTGGCTCCACCCTGACTGTAATAGTATTGCCGACTGAAGAATTAGACCATGGTTCTGCTCATTCACTATCATTATGATATTTTACTATACCAAGTAGTGGTTGTTTATACTTTTATAATAGATTGGCACATTGTCTATGTTAAATAATAGATTGATTTTTTTTAGTTAAATTCATACTAGATTTTGAGTAGAACAATTTTATATGAAACTTGCTTGCAAAAAAACACAAGTCAAATTAATTATAAGTGTAATTATTTTTTTAATCTAGATGTGGGGCTCACTTTTAAAAAAACATTGCATGCCCGAATCGATCACCTCCTTCGCAAGGTTTGGCATCCGATCCCTCATAACATCTCCAACCAATGACTCATATCCCAACCCAAATTTGGGATTTGCAATAGTGTGACCCCAAATTTGGGATCACACTATTGCAACCCCAAATTTGGGGTCCCACAAAAAACTAATATTTTAATCCTTTTTTTATTTTTATAATTATTGTAATTAAAATTATAAAATTAATAATTCATTAAATATAATTAATAACTAGTCATTATATACCTACAATATTAATTTGTATACAATTGATTACTCAATTAATAATAAAATTTTTAATTAAATTAAATTATGATAAATTTATGAAACCGGAAAAGTTAAAATTTTATTGAAAAATAACCTTAATAAAAATAAAAGCTAATACAATGCAAAAACTAATTATATTAGTTAAAATTTTAAATTGTAATAAATATTTAATTAAGTTATTGTTAGAAATGATTAATTTAAAGTATTCTTTTACTGAATAGTAATAATAATATAAAAAAAAGATGAGGAAGGAATATTATGTGAATATGCTTTTTTGGGGTAAAATTTGGGGTTTGTGGTTGGAGTATAATTTACTATAGCAAAATCGAATTTGGGATTTGGGGGTATAAATTTGGGTTTATGGGTTGGAGATGGTCTTCACACTTGCTTTTCTTTTTTTGTTTATAAACCCTTTAAAATATTTTAATTACATCACCGCATCCATTCTTTTTTTTTTTTTCTCTCTTCAGCTTACTTCAGTATTTTCAGTGGCTATTAAATTTTTAGAAAATATCAAATAATTAAATATAAAAGGTTTTCTTTGCATATATATACCGCCAAAAATTACTCATATACCCTCATAATTCATTTATATATATATATATATATAATGAGATTATTTTGTATATCCACGCACAAACTCTTTATATGATAAGCTTTTTTTGTTTTTGTTTTTTTATATTCATATTTAAAGTTATAATTATTTATAAAATAAATATATTTTTATATTTATATATTTGATAAAATTTTGAAGGTATTTAGGTGTTGAGTATAGATATACATGATAAAGTAATTTAATAATTTTGCAATAATTCATAATTTTGGTCAGGTTTTGGACTACTATAAAATTCGGCTAACAAAAATATGAAATATATATAATATAATTTAATATTATAAAAAAATAAAAATAAAAATACCTAGGAAAAAATTCAAACTTGCTGTATAGTTATTTCAATTTATAAAAATATCAGTTTATTTTCTTATTTTGTGTGCCATTTGCATATAAACCCTTTTTGTTTTATATCAATATTCTTCTAAATATTCACGCGGTATAAATAGGAAGAACATATAGTTTGCATTTTAGGTATTTTATCCCTCTAAACTGTGCAAATATAAATAATTGTAAAAGGTGAGACTTATCCGGATAAGAAAAAGCTATATACACAAATATATTTATATGAATAATTAAATCAAGCAAAAAAAATTATATTGGTCATTTTGTTACGGGGCATTGAACTTATCTTAAATTGATCTAAATAATATTTAAACTTTGACAAATTTCTCATGCATGAAAAAATTAATTTACTCAATTTTTTTAGCAGTTAAATAGTTAAATAAATATGATTTCTTATGTTTCTTGAGATATATAATAATATTAAACTTAATTATCAGTTAAACTTTATTTTTATGGGATTAATTTTTTTAAACAAATGATAGAAAAGATTTCATTGTATTAAAGTGTGGGATTAATTAATCACTTAATATTTGTTTTCTTTTCCTTAAATATTGCCAAATCTAGTGACTTTCATTTTTTTTTTAATTTTCTTTTTTACTTTCAAATATCATTAGGATGTATTGATAATAGATTTATTTTTCACAATTTTTTAATAAAACCATGAGAAACAAAATGAGAAAAACTTTTAAAATAAAATTTTGATAAATGTTACCTTGTTTTAGCTCAATTTTATGGATATGTTTTAATTTTGTTATTTTTTATTTTAAAAAAATATATTTTCTTTTTATCCATAGCATATGAAGCTATATGGTATATGTGCAATATGTTATTAGGTTGAAATTTTTACCTAGTTAATATTAACAAGTATACAAAGCTATCATATTAGACAATATATTTGGGTCTCTAAAAAGATTGAGGCATTCTTTATGTTGGATGGTCACTTGCAAATTAGTTTTTATTAGTAATAACATATTATGGGCTCACCAACTTGACATGAATTGTTTTGTTTTATAAAAAAAAAAACGATCTAAGTAATCGTTAAACCTTTATTTTCTTGGGAGGGAGGATTGTTTTTTAAGGTGGCCAAACAAATCATAATGAAACTAGTAAAAAAAATTGAAGGGGACCAAACACTAGTTAAAAGAGACCAAATAATAGAATTTTTACTAAATATTTTTTCTAAAAAAATTTTTTTTTTCATCATTTATACTAATTTATAAAACAATAAAGGGATTTGTAAAAAAAAAACTCCCTCTAAAAATATAGTTTGTTTGAACTATATATAAATTTATAAAAAAAACATGGAGATTTATAAAACTATATATAAAAATTTATAAACAAAACTGGGAAATATATATATGACCTTAATAGGGGATTTGTAAACAGGGGAGTGGTGCCATGGCTCCCCTCTGCACCCTGGCTCCACTTATACTTGGCTCCACTTATACTTGAGATACATAAAAATGATTTTCGTTAATAATTTTAGCAAGAATTAAATACTAATTAAAAATTTTATAATAAGTGTGTATATGTAAAATTGAAGAGTATATTACAATTAATTAACAAATAATATCATTAAATTAATTAGCTAAAATATAAATATTTTATACTTTCTTTATTTTTTGGTTAAGTTTTTTTGAATTTTGTGGGATCTATATGATGCATTATCCAAAATAATTTGAAATTATATTGAGTTTATTATTATTGTTGTTATTTATTACAACCTTCATTTTCTTCTATATATATATATTGGCTTATCTAATGCCATCTATCAAAGTTATGTTTTCTTCTTTCACATCAAAAAGGAAACCAAGTCCATATGCTTGATACATGCATAACTAAAGAGATGATACCAACTAAATCAGCACATAGGCTTTTATTGTTGATACCTTCAAATGGACAACTAAATTAAAATCTAAAAAGTTGATCAAGAATAAAATCTTACCATTGATATTAAATATTACACTTTTTATTTGACAATACATATTGTTCAGAAAGGATAAAAAAACACTAAGATGAACTATAAGCATCATCGACCTCCGTTGTCATTTGCTTTTCAGAAAAAAGATTTGGGTGGATGTTAGGCAGAACACCACCCTCAGCTATTATAACCGATTTCAACAACTCCTTATTATGTTTTATCGCAAGTTGTATATGTCTTGGCAAAATCTGTTTGCTTTTGAAATCCTTTGTAGTGTCACCAGTTAACTCTAAAACCTATAAAAAAAAAAACCCACATCAAAAACCATATAGAAAAAAAAAATTAACCTTAGCTAGAAATGGAGTGAATACCTCAACAACAAGATACTCTAGGACTGCAGTGAGATAAACATAAGCACTAGCGCCGATATGCTTTGCATACCTTCGCCCTTAAGGTGTTGTTTGACCTTGCTGATAGGGAACTCGAGACCAGCCCTCTTAGAACGGGATCTAGTACCTTTGGGCTTGTCATGACTGCTGCTCCTAATTTCTGCTTGAGAAGCCATAGAGATGTTTGGATGAATTCATTGGGGATGAAGTAAGGAAAGATGAAAACTTCTAATAGAGAGCAGGTTTTGTGTGGAGATAAATTAATAAGGAGGAGAAATGAAGGGGTTTATATAGAGAAAATGTTATTGTTTCCAATGTCCCTCTTATTGGCAGGGAAAGATGTTCGTGAATCTGATGGTTTGGACCAATGTATGTTCCTCGTTACAATCCAGGGGAAGATGTTCGTGAATCTGATGGTTTGGACCAATGACTGTTTCTCGTGACAACCCAGTAATAGTATGTTTCAATTTTTTCCTTAAATAAAATTATTATTATTATTATTTTAAAAGGTGAGATTTATCCGTATAAAAAAAACCTAGATACTCAAATATATTTATACGAATAATTAAATCAAACCAAAAAAATTATATTGGTCATTTGGTTACGGAGCATTGAACTTATCTTAAATTGATCTAAAAAATATTTAAACTTTGACAAATTTCTCATGCATAAAAAAAATAATTTACTCATTTATTTAGCAGTTAAATAAATATGATTTCTTATGTTTCTTGAGTATATAATATTAAACTTAATTATGAGTTAAACTTTATTTTTATGGGATTAATTTTTTTTAACAAATGATAGAAAAGATTTCATTGTATTAAAGTGTGGGATTAATTGATCACTTAATATATGTTTTCTTTTCCCAAAATATTGCCAAATCTAGTGACTTTCATTTTTTTTTTTTTTATTGTTCTTTTTTACTTTCAAATATCATTAGGATGTATTGATACTAGATTTATTTTCCACAAATTTTTAATAAAACCCTGAGAAACAAAATGTGAAAACCTTTTAAAATAAAATTTTGATAAATGTTACCTTGTTTTAGCTCAATTTTTTGGATATTTTTCAATTTTGTTATTTTTTATTTTAAAAAATATATTTTCATTTTATCCATAGCATACGAAGCTATATAGTATATGCGCAATATGTTAGTAGGTTGAAATTTTTACCTTGTTAATATTAACAAATATACAAAGCTATCATATTAGACAATATATTTGGGTCTCTAAAAAGAGTAAGGGATTGTTTATGTTGGATAGTAAATCGCAAATTAATTTTTATTAGTAATAACATATTATGGGCTCAACAACTTGACATGAATTGTTTTATTTTATAAAAAAAAAACAATCTAAATAAACTTTAAACTTTTATTTTCTTGGAAGGGAGGATTGTTTTTTTAAGGTGGCCAAACAAATCATAATGAAACTAGTAAAAAAAACAATTTGAAGGGGGGCCAAACACTAGTTAAAAGAGACCAAGTAATAGAATTTTTACTAAATACTTTTTCTAAAAAAATATTTTTTTCATCATATATACTAATTTATAAAAAAAAAATCCTTCAAAAAATATAGTTTGTTTAAACTATATATAAATTTATAAAAACAACATGGAGATTTATAAAACTATATATACAAATTTGTGAACAAAACTGGGAAAAATTTGTAAAAACTATTTATGTATATATAAATATAGAAAACCTTTGTAAAAAGGGAAGCGGTGCCATGGCGCCGATTCACCCACCCCTGGCTCCACCTATGCTTGAGATACAGAAAAATTATTTCAGTTAATAATTTTAGCAAGAATTAAATACTAATTAAAAAAATTTATAATAAGTGTGTATATGTAAAATTGAAGAGTATATTACAATTAATTAACAAATAATATCATTAAATTAATTAGCTATAAATATTTTATACTTTCTATATTTTTTGGTTAAGCTTTTTTTTAAATTTTGTGCGATCTATATGATGCATTATCGAAAATAATATAAAATTATATTGAGTTTATTATTATTATTGTTATTTATTGCAACCTTCATTTTCTTCTATATATATATATATATTGGCTTATCTAACGGCATCTATCAAAGTTATGTTTTCCTCTTTCTCATCAAAAGGAAACCAAGTCCGCCAACGACCATATGGTCTATTGGTACACGGGTCCCTGATAGAGCTCTTCACCGAGTGGTGAGAGTTCGATTCTCGGGTGAGGGCATATTTCTGGGAGTTGTGAGCGGGTGGTCCCAGTGCCCATGTGTGCGCGGGCCCCGCCCCCACTTGCTCCGCCGAGGATTGTGCACGTCCCTGGTAGTCTAACAGGGCCTACGGGCTGTATGTTCCTCTTACCCAGAAAAAAAAAGGAAATCAAGTCCATATGCTTCATGCATACATAGCTAAAGAGGGGACACCAACTAAATCAGCACATAGGCCTTCATTGTTGATACCTTCAAATGGACAACTAAATTAAAATCCAAAAACTTGATCAAGAATGAAATCTAACCATTGATATTAAATATTACACACAAAACATATTGTTCAGAAAGAATAAAAAACACTAAGATGAACTATAAGCATCATTGACCTCTGCTATCATTTGCTTTTCAGAAAAAAAAAAAAAAAAAAATATTTGGGTGGATGTTAGGCAGAACACCACCCTCAGTTATTATGACCGATTTCAACAACTTGCTCAACTCCTTATTATGTTTTATCGTAAATTGTATACGTCTTGGCAAGATCTGTTTGCTTTTGAAATCCTTTGCAGTGTCTCCAGCTAGCTCTAAAACCTATAAAGAAAACCACATCAAAAACCATATAGAAAAAAGAAATTAACCCTAGCTAGAAATGGAGTGAATACCTCAACAACAAGATACTCTAGGACTACAATGAGATAACTAGAAGCACTAGCGTCGATATGCTTTGCATACCTCCCAGCCTTAAGGTATTGTTTGACCTTGCTAATAAGGAACTCGAGACCAACCCTCTTAGAACGGGATCTAGTACCTTTGGGCTTGTCATGACTGCTGCTCCTAATTTCTGCTAAAAAAGCCATAGAGATGTTTGGAAGAATTCAATGGGAAGGAAGTAAAGAAAGATGGAAACTTATGATAGAGAGCAGGTTTTGTGTGAAGATAAACAAGGAGGAAAAATGAGCGGGTTTACATAGAAAAAAAGATCACTGTTTCCAAAGTTCTTATTGGCAGGGGAAGATGGTCGTGAATCTGATAGTTTGGACCAATGTCTGTTCATTGTGACAACCCAGAATGAATCTATGGGCGGTATATAGTTTTTTTTTTACCAATGTCTTTCAAAATTTGTGAAATTATTAAATTTCTTATATTTGTATAGATTTTTACTAGCCAATCCATAGAAAATAGTGAAATTACTTTCATGGCAAAAAATTGATTTATGAACTTATAAGGTTGTATAAAATTTTTTGTGATTACATCCTTGCTAGATACATTGAAAATATACACAATCATAGTTTATGAATGATTTTGATGCAACAAAGTCACACCACAAATTATTTTATATAAGATAAATTATCACCACCAATAATGTTTTATGTTTGAAATAATATTTTCTAGGAAGAAGTATTATTTTTTTATTCAACATCTTCTTCTGGCAAATTGATTAAAATAATACAACTTTTTAAATTATTTTTCAAAATATGTATTTTCGTAATTATTTACGAAAATGCGCATTTTATATTTTTTAATATTTCTTTTCAAATTAATGGGCCCGTTGCATTTTTTTAACATTTAAACTTTTTTTTAAGAGGCCCCACTTTTTTTTAATATTAAGTTTTTATTTTTTAAAAAACTGCAGGTCCCGGTAGTTTTTTAAATTAAAAAATATTTACATCAAAACCCTTATAATTTTCATTAATTTTTATTATAACTTATTTTTTCTCACTTCTAATATGTTATTTCTACTTTCAATAATTGTAACCAACTGTTAATAATTTATAGGCTTGAGACGTAATGTTTATAGGCTTGAGACGTAATGTTTAATGTATATCATAAAGAGTTTCAACCAATGTCAAATGAGAGATACTAAAACCCCTATAATGGTCCACGTTTATGTCATGATCTTACCATGCGAAGATCACCTTCAGAACGTCCAAAATCTAGTAAAATTCATAATGAAATGGACATAAGGGAAAGCGATCAACCAAAGTGTTGTGATTTATGTCGCAATGAAAGTCATAATCGTCGAAATTGTTCGAATGCGATTGGTCCAAGTCGTATGCCATAATGTAACTTAAATATTGTATTTGTTGAATTATTTTATAATATATGTAATTGTTTTAGTTCATTCAAAATATAAAGTGAGTTTGGTTTAGTAGTGGGAGTAATTTTTATATGTAAAATTTTTTGAATATTTAATATTTTATTATTATGTAAAAATATTAAAATTATTTATTTAAATTATTAACAGTCGGTTACAATTAATGTAAGTAGAAATAACATAGTAGAAGTGAGAAAAAATAAGTTATAAGAAAAATTAATGAAAATTATAAGGGCTTGAATGTAAAAATTTTTTAATTTAAAAACTATCGGGGGCCTGTAGTTTTTTAAAAAATAAAAACTTAAATTAAAAAAAAAAGTGAGCCCTCTGTTTTTTTTTTTTAAATAAAATTTAAATGTTAAAAAACTGCAATGGCCCATTAATTTGAAAAAAAAAATTAAAAAAATATAAAATGCGTATTTTCGTAAATAATTATGAAAATGCATATTTTGGAAAATAATTTAAAAAAATTGCATTATTTTAATCAATTAGCCTCTCCCCTTATTATTATTTTTTTTTCTAGAAATGTAATAATCTCAAATTTAATTATCAATTCAATCTTATTATTTGGCAGGATTATTTTTTTACAAAAACAAATGATAAAAAAGATTTCATTAAATTAAGTACAGGATTATTACTTTTATATTCAAAATATTGCGAACACTAAGGGGTGTTTGGTTCGCGGTAACGTGAGAACATTACCGTTAGTTATATGATAATCTGAAAAGATTACATGTTTGGATTGGTGGCGATGGTAATATTTATGGTAAATTTTGAAAGATTACCAAGAAACCTGGTAATCCCATTACTACCAAGGTGTCTATGTTGGATTACCAAGTGGGTGGTAATCTGAAATATTTTTTGAACAAATATGTCTTTATTTAAAAATAATAATTTTCATATTTTATTTGTTGGATAAAAAAATTAAATTTGAATAACATTATCTTTAAAATATGTTCAACTTTGAAAGTTTATTTTTTTTATCCAAAACTTTATTTTACTTTAAATTTAAATTTGCACAAAATGGTAGACACAAGGGTATTTTGGAAAATTTAAAACATTACTAACTTGATTACTGTGAGTTTTCAACTAAACATGGTTATCATAAATTACCACAATATTTCTGCGTATATAACATTCCCGATATTATTACTACTGTAATCTCGTGGTAATATATCATTACTGCGAATTAAATGGCCCATAAAGACTTTTTTATTTATTTATTTTTTAAAATTTCATGTATCAATAAGATATATTGGTAACATTTAACAAGTTTACTTTTTAGCAATTTTTTATAGAAACCTAGAGGAATAAATTAAGAAATAATATGCTTATGTTATACTTATGTTAATATTTATCATGCAAACAATATGTTAGTAAAATGAAAAATTTTAATTAACTAATATTAATAAATATGTAAAATCACATAATATTTTTTGTACTATATATATATACGTCTAATTTTTTAAAATAATATTTTTTTTAATTAAATACCAAAGTGCGCATTTCCGTGATTATTTACGGAAATACGCACTTTAGATTATTTTAATAATTCTTTTAAGCAAATGGACCCCATTAATTATTTTAATATTTAAATTTTAATTTAAAACAAAAACAAATGGGCCCATGTATATTTTAGTTTTTTTATTATTATTATTTTTAAATAGCGGGTCCGGTAGGTTTTAAATTAAAAAAAAATTGCATTTAAGTCCTTCTAATTTTTAGTAATTTTTTTATAACTTATTTTTTCTTCACTTCTACTATGTTATTTTTACTTTTACTAATTTTAACCGACTGTTAATAATTTAAATAAATAATTATAATATTTTTTTATAATAACAAAATATTAACTATTAAAAAACTTTAACATGTAACAATTACTCACACAACTAAACCAAACTCACTTGATACTTTCAATAAACTAAAACAATTACATATATTATTAAATACTTCAACAAATACAATATTTAGCATTATGGCATACGGCTTGGACCAGCGGCATTTAAACAATTTCGACGATTGTGACCTTCATTGCGGCATAAACCACAACGCTTTGGTTGACCGCCTTCCCTTATATCCATTTCATTATGAATTCTAGTGGATTTTGGACGTCCTGAAGGTGGTCTTCGCATTATAAGATCAGGACATAAACGCGGACCATTATAAGGGTTCTAGTATCTCTCATTTGACATTGGCTGAAACTCTTTATGGTATACATTAAAAATTGTCTCAAGCCTATAA
Source organism: Dioscorea alata (assembly GCA_020875875.1). NCBI lineage: Eukaryota > Viridiplantae > Streptophyta > Magnoliopsida > Dioscoreales > Dioscoreaceae > Dioscorea > Dioscorea alata. The sequence continues at coordinate 4,884,857 of CM037017.1, read as the reverse complement.
ACATTATCTACATATGCCTGACAATGTAGATGAATGTATGCACATGCGGCAAGAACATGGCGACAAGGAAAATTAAGTGTTTGAAACTCACCGCAATCACACCATCGTCTTCTCAAATCAATACTGTAACTGCCAGCTATACCACCGTATTGAGGTTGTGTCATTTCATCTACCATAAAAGAATTTTCATCACGATCAAATTGACGAACATAAATGCTACATGCTGTTTGTTGATTTTCCTGAATTGTGTTCATTAGCATCTCCGAGAATATTTGACCTGATGCAATTTGAGCTTGCGCATGTACACCTTTCCTTACAAATAACTCAGCAAGTCGAAAGTAAGTTGACTTAACTAAGGCTGTTATAGGAAGGTTCCTTGTTCCTTTTAACACTGAGTTAACACATTCAGCTAGGTTGGTGGTCATATGACCATACCTTCGACCTTCGATGTCAAATGATTGAGCCCACTTCTCCCGCGGTATGTTATCTAACCACCTCGTTGCCTCTATGTCAAAGTCTCGAAGTACGTCATACCAATAGTTAAAATCATGAGATGTTTTCGAGTAACCTACATTAATAGCCAAAAAAAAACTCTTAAGAAAAGATTAATAACAATGAGAGATTGAAATTATAAAAATTTAGATTTACAACTTACCAATGTTAACAACTATTCGTTGCATTTCTTTATTTTTGAAACGACGCATGAAGTTCGCAGATATATGTCTAATACAATAAACATGATAGGCGTGAGGAGGATTCATCTGACGGCCAATTGCTCTGAATGCTCCTTTGATAGATTGGTGGCGGTCAGAAATAAAACATATGCCTTCTTGTGGTGTCACGTCTGCTCGTAGATGCTCTAAGAAGAAACGCCATGCATCTAGCGTCTCTCCTTCCACAATGGCAAATGCTATTGGAAGAATATTTTTATTGCCATCTTCTGCGATTGCCATCAACAAAGTCCCTTTATATTTTCCATAAAGATGTGTACCATCTATCTGTACTACCGGCTTACAATATTTGAAAGCCTCTACACATGAAGGAAAACTCCAAAAGAGCCTATGGAAAACATTAGTATCACGTATCGGGTAATTTCCATCATATGCTGGTTGAGTCTGGAGATCGATTATTGTCCCAGGGACAAATTGTTGTAATGCTGCTAGCCATTTCGGTAACTCATTGTATGACTCCTCCCAGTTACCAAATTCAGATTCAATCGCTTTTTGTTTTGCAATCCATACCTTTCTATATGTCGGTGTATACCCATATCGTCTCCTGATCTCCGCTATGAAAACAGAGACATTGATAGATGGCTTCTCCTTGACTAGTGCCTGTATACAATGGGAAATCATGTTTGAATCAAGCTTTGAATGATCTTGAGAGACCATTACTGTTGTACAAGTGTGTGGGCCGTTGTATTTTGTAATCTCCCAAATCTGCTTCCTCTTGCTATAGGATGCACGAACTCTCCAACTACATCCATCACCATATGACTTGCATCTTCCCAAATACCAAGTTGGATCCGACTCGATTACTTTATATTCCACGGACTTCTGCAAGCAATAATTCTTAATTGTTGTTACAACATCATTTTTGTTTTGAAACTGCATACCTGCATGCAATTCTCCATCTACCATTGCCCCTCTTAATGTGTTGACATACAATGAAGGGTATTCAGAAAATTCTGGTGCAGACATTGCTTCTAAATCAAGTGCCCTCATATGTGTCGGAGGCTCATATGGTGGCATCGTCATTTCTACACTCTGTCTCTGTCTGTTAGCATCTTCCGCATTGTAATCTTCTAAGCTTGCTTCGCTATTTTCTGAATAGTTATCCTCATCTTGGTCATCTCCGCTTGAACTCCCATATTCACCAAATTCATTTTCATGACTAGTAATGTTATCGGTTCTATGGTGTGTTGATGTGCTTGGTGGTTGTTGTGAAGCAGTGAAATTGAAATTAAAATTGTGTTGTAGATTATCCCACGCCCTCCATTCTGTTGAAAGCCTTTCTTGTGGAATGTTGTCATCTCTATTAATTTTGTGTTGAGAAAAACCACCATTGGAAGTCACAACACCAAGCTCCACATACAATTCTATAACTTGAACATCATGAAATGCTTGATGGCAACTGAACATCATCTGAACATCTCGGTCATTATGTAATTTGAAAGCCCGATAATATATCTTACCTTGACTTGAGGAAATAGGCATACGGGTATTTGATGTGTGTAATTATTTGATCATATGTAATTTCTGTATTTTCTTTAATGGTTCTCTTTAAATTGGCTAAAGAGATATCATTTTCTATATAAAAACAAGAATGATCATCCGATGAAAATATTGCCGTCTCCTCACTTGTAGTGATTGAACCATTATAGTAAACCAAAGTAAATGATTTTTCTGCCGCTGTAGAAAATGAAAAACATGTGAGTTTACTGAAAATAAATATGTATATAAAAATAAAATGCGATTTTTCTATCCTCTGTTTTAAAAAAATAATATTTAATATTAGATAAAAGCGTAATTAACTAAAAAATATAAATAATTACGGAAATACATAATTCAGTAAATAATTAAAAAACAATATTTTAATAAATTAGCTAAAAAAAAAACAGAGGAGCTTATATGAAATACAACTGGTCAAAAAGGATAAAAAAACATACCTGAGTCCATTTATCATAACTGAGTAACTAGCAATCGTAGTGGAAGCTTGTTCTTTCGTCAAGAATCTTTGCGGGCCTTGGTCGGTGTTCCTCTGGACCAAGGTTGTCTCCTTGGTTCAGTATAACAAGAATATAAATTTTTGCTAGATTTAATGTAAAAATAAAAAATAAAAATAACTTTGCAAGAAAATAAAAAAAACTACAATAACAAAAATTTTAAAAAAGAACTTCTCTTTCTATTAATACCTTTTTTTTTTTAAGAAATACTTGTGTGTTTTAGAAAAGAGATTTGGAGGGTTTATATAGGCCTCCACCTAATAAATGAATGGTTGAGATCAATTTCATCCAACGGCTCTAATGAATGGGGTAGGTGCCACACCGCACCAATAATTCATCCCAACAACCTCTAATAAATAAGTTATAAAAAAATTACTAAAAATTAGAAGGACTTAAATGCAAATTTTTTTTAATTTAAAACCTACCGGACCCGCTATTTAAAAATAATAATAATAATAATAAAATTAAAATATACATGGACCCATTTGTTTTTGTTTTAAATTAAAATTTAAATATTAAAATAATTAATGCGGCCATTTGCTTAAAAGAATTATTAAAATAATTCAAAGTGCGCATTTCCGTAAATAATCACGGAAATGCGCAATTTGGTATTTAATTAAAAAAAAACATAATTTTAAAAAATTAGCCTATATATACACACACAAAAATGACAAGCCCGGCCACACATAGTATTAAGGGATTATTAACTCAATCATTGGTGCACCACTTACTTTATAATCCTTAGGATTTATTAGCTCAATCAGACGTCACATGGGCGGTTAGAGTCTTACCATGTGCACGTCCCGAGTTAATAAATCTCCTGTCATGCAATCTGGAGGGAAGGAAAACGATATTGTCCCACAATGACCTGTGAACAGTATTCATATAATATATACACAGTATTATAAGTTTATAATCAGGGGCGGTCGTCCCCTGTCGTTGGTGGGCCCATTGAGCCCACCCCCTTGTGCCTCCGTCTCCCCCTGCTTCGTCCTCCTCCGTCCCCTGGATGTGGGGCTCACTTTTAAAAAAACATTACATGCCTGAATCAATCACCTCCTTCGCAAGGCTTGGCATCCGATCCCTCACACTTGCGCACGTTTGCTTTTCTTTCTTTGTTTATAAACCCTTTAAAATATTTTAATTACATCAACACATCCATTCTTTTTTTTTTCTCTATAGTTTACTTTCGTATTTTCAGTGGCTATTAAATTTTTAGAAAATGTCAAATAATTAAATATGAGGTTTTCTTTGCATATATACCGCCAAAAATTACTCATATACCCTCATAATTCATATATATATATATATATATATATATATATATATATATATATATATATATATATATTCCTGGTAATGAGATTATTTTGTATATATACACACAAACTCTTTATTTGACAAGCTTTTATTTGTTTTTTATATTCATATTTAAAGTTATAATTATTTATCAAATAAATATATTTTAATAATATATTTATCTAAATATTTTTTATATTTTTTATATATTTGACAAAATTTTGAAGGTATTTAAATGATGAGTATAGATATACATGATAAAGTAATTTAATAATTTTGCAATAATTCATAATTTTGGTCAGGTTTTGGATTGTTATAAAATTCGGCTAACAAAAACATGAAATATATATAATATAATATAGTAAAATAAAATAATAAAAATACCCAAGTTAAAAAAAATTCAAACTTGTTGTATAGTTATTTCAATTTATAAAAATATCAGTTTATTTTCTTATTTTGTGGGCCATTTGCATATAAACCCTTACAAAAACTGAAAATTTAATTTATAGCTTCATATGCCACATAACAAGAATTATTTCAAATAACCTTCTTTGTTTTATATCTATATTCTTCTAAATATTCAAGCAGTATAAATAGTGAGATCATATAGTTTGTATTTTAGGTATTTCATCCCTCTAAACTGTGCAAATATAAGTAATTTTAATTATTATCATTTATTATGTATGCTTATAAATATAATATTTTTTGTTAGAATATATATACATTTTTTTTAAGTTAATAAAATTAATGAAAGCACACTCCACTTAAATTTAGTATGCAATTTTATGTTTTTTCAGGGGTAAATATGTAAAAACAGAGATTATAAATTATTGAAGGACATTAGTGTAAAAGTTATTTTGAAGGGATTATTGAAATTATAAATTTACGAGGGGGTTTTCTACAATTATGTTTTCTATAAATAAATCCTCTTTCTTTCGTTCCAAACCCTTCTTCTTCTTTCGATCGATATTGCTTTGTTTCCTGTGCGATGGTGGAGCTTTGCTCTTCTTAGTTGGTGTGATCTTGCCCTAGTTTCTTCATTATGATTCCTTGGGGTGGAGTAGGATGCTGCCTCAGTGCTGCTGCGCTCTACTTCTTGGGAAGGAGAAGCGGCAGGTTTGATTCGGATTCAATGCGTGTTCTTCTTTGGTTTTTCTCTTGGGATTCATTTGTTTTGAGTTTTTGATCTTTCTGTAGGGATGCTGAAGCTCTCGATTCAGTTACTAGGGTTAATCAATTGAAGGATTTGGGTATGTAGTCATTCTTGTGAGTTCTTGATGTGTTTTAATTTCTATGCGTTCTTGGGTTTTCTTGTAGAATTTTTTTGTTTAATGAGTTTGATAAGTGGTTTCGATTGACTTCATGTGATTTTTTAGATGAAATATCAAGCAAAGATTTGTAAAAGTTGTTTCTTTTTCTTGTTTTGTGCTCATTGTTGTGAATTCTTCCTGTATTTTGATTCCTACGTGTTCTAGGGTTTTATTGAAGAAATTCTTTGTCTAATGAGTCTGATAAATGGTTCAAGTTTACAGGATATGAGGTTTTGGTAGATGAACTATTATCAAGTATTTCTGAAAATCGTTTCTTGTGTAAGTTGTATGAGTTGAAAATTGGGTAGGGTTGCAAGCTGGTGGAAAATGTTTTCCTTTTTATTTATTATGGAACAGGAATTATAAGGCCCTCCATTTTCTCTTGCAAAATCTAGAACCAGGTTTGGATTGTTAAAATTTTTCTGATTCTTGCCATCATGTCTAACTTATATTAACAAAACATTTTCTTGGTAATTATAAGTTCATCATCATGCTGTTCTTGCTGCATGTTTTCACCATTCTGGTTCATTAATGGAAATGATGGGCTTGTCTTCAAACTTTTTATTTCACCTTGCCAGTGGCCAGAACATGACTCATGAATATGTGTTCTTCTTTGTAATCTTTCTCCTGCAGCAAGTCTCCTGGATACCGCCTGCAGAGTTTTGCCTTTGGTAGTAAGTGTTTCTGGACGTGTTGGCTCAGATACACCTATCAGCTGTGAACATAGTGGTCTGAGAGGTGTAATAGTTGAAGAAACGGTAATTTTTATCATGGCTTGTTCGTAGCTAACCAATTCACTTCATTTAAACATTGAAAATGACTTCAATGAAAAGAAAATTCTGAACATTATGTTTAAACATTTTCTTGCAGGCAGAACAGCACTTCCTTAAGCACAATGATTCTGGATCATGGGTACAAGACTCTGCTTTGATGCTTTCCATGAGTAGAGAAGTTCCTTGGTACCTAGTAAGTAGTTCTCATTATTTTGTCCCCTTCCAAATTGAACTTTGATGCCGTTTTTTATCCTTTGATTTAGCCAAATCTTGCTATTGTATGAATTAAATTTTGCTGAGGAATATCTGTACAGTTTTGGTAGTTGGAGTGCACCTCAAGCAATGGATTGGATGATTATTGCTTGGCTATCCCAGTTTGTTGGTATCACCAATTTCACTAAAGAAGATAGCTTTTGAGTCTGAATATGTTGGCTCTATATTACTCTCAAGATTTGATGTATCATACCTTGTTGCCATAAGGCTATTCTATGGTTAACTTACTTACTAAAATACCACTTTTACCTAGTTGAACCATATAGGTTTAATGTCACAAGTGCAATGTTGTCAAGGGCACAAGGCACACCCTAGGTGCTTGGACCCTTATATTTGCTCGAGGTGCAAGGCACAAAAAATATACCTATGTATAATAAGATTTAACTTTAATATAAGATAATAATAATACTAATTACATCAAAAGTTCTTTTAAGACTAATGATTTTGAAGTTTGACCAATTTTTTCTAAAATCTATTTGAAAAATAATCATCATATTTCCATCTACACTTTCATTTTTTCCATAATTATAGCCATTTAAATGTGCTCTTCTTCATTGACAACTTCCACTTCAACAACAGAAACTCTTGATTTAAATTTTGATTGCGATTTAGTTACTGTTGATGATTCTCTAGACCCTGCAGCACTTGCTGGTGCACCTCGTGTCAACTCATCATCATCAAATACCAATTTTCCTGGGTGTCATATAAAGCTACACCCATCTTTCCTATTAACATTTGATTAGTTTCATCAATATCTGCTAATGAATTCAGATTAGTGACATCATTTTTATAATATCTTGTTGGTTGTATTTCACATACACTAGATCATTCAGCCGTTTTTGTTCTAGTCTATTCCTCTTCTTTGTGTGTATCTGCACAATTCATTATTTAATTAAGTTAATATTTCTTACAACTTCCAAATTCTTTTGTAAATAACAAGAAAGAACATATTTAGAGCAGTACTTAGTAAATAGTAAATAAATTAGATATAGATGTGGTATAAAGGAAAACCAAGAGACTCTTCAATGAGGTGCACTTTTTTTTTGTGCATTGAGCCTTAGACGATGGGGCAACAAGGTGAAAAGGTGTGAGCCTTATGAAAGGTGCTTCAGTCGAAGGATATAGCGATGGTGTACCGATTTTGCACTGCGCCTTAGAGCCTAAACGTGTTGTTTAATAACACTACACCAATGTGCCTTTGGACATGGGCCGCTGTCAAAATCAGATTTGGATCTTTAAATTTGCATTATTCTATTTATATGGATGATATGTTGCCCTACAGGTTTTAGTTTCATGCATGTAAGTACCATGTTGTTTCTTAGAACATTCTCCCATTTCTTCCTTTAGGAGTAACCACATATGATTTGATCATTTGGGACTGCAATGTGTTAGACAGTTGGCATTGTGATGTTGACAAATTGTCTGGTATTTTTATCTCTCCTTTAGAGCTGTCTTGTTTTCAAGTTTTGTGTAGTAGAGATTCTATATTGTTTAGAATTGTAGGATGGTGTCAATGGTTTAAGATTTTGATATTGTTTAGAATGGTAGGATGGTGTCAACGATTTAAGATTTATATATATATATATCATGAGGTTTGCTATTTTCTAACCACAACATTGATTTAATGGCAATAATTAACTTTTTCATGCTTTGTTTACTCAATTGCATCCGTCCATTCTTGGGAAATTTTCTTTATTCATGACAAGGAACTTTTGATAAATATGATTTCATACTTAATGTCCAAATTGGAATTTTAGAGCACAAGGCCTCCAGATAGTATAACAGTTGCAATGATATTTAAGTGGGCTTCAGTTTTGTTCTATTTTATGTAGGATGATGGTACTGGACGTGTTTATGTTGTGGGTGCTCGAGGTGCTTCTGGACTTGTTTTAACTGTTGCAACAGAAGTTTTTGAGGAGTCAGGGCGATCTCTAGTCCGTGGAACACTAGATTATCTCCAAGGCCTCAAGGTTTGGTTTTACACAAGCTCTCACAATTAGCACAGATCAGTGTGAATTTTGCTTCTTTTTTATACCTTTTTTAACTTGTAGATGCTTGGAGTAAAGCGCGTAGAAAGAGTTCTTCCCACTGGCACATCCTTGACGGTCATTGGTGAGGTAATTTGTATACCTAATAGTCTGTTTCCTCTTTAAGCCAATACTGTGACTTTTTTTGTTACATTACCAATTGATGGTTGGTCTTCTTCAGATTCAGACAAGCGTCCTAATTATTTTTATTTTTTATTTTTTTCCCTTTTATGTACTTAGGATGAATTGAATACCTTTTTGTTCTTGAAAGTTTCTTACTCAATTATTGGTAATATGAACAGGCCATTAAGGATGATGTTGGCAAAATTCGTATTCAGCGGCCCCATAAAGGAGCATTTTATGTTTCTCCGAAAAATATAGACCAATTGATTTTATACATGGGGAAATGGGCTACGTGAGCTCCTCAAGCTTATAATTTTACTTATTTTAAGAGCATCATATATTCATTTTTGGGGTTTATATTAATTAAGTGGGGTGTATGCCAAACAGATGGTATAAGTATGCATCCTATGGATTCAGTGTATTCGGTATCTATCTATTGGCGAAGCATGCAGTTCAATTTATTTTGGAGCGTAGGAGGCGCTCAGATTTGCGGAAAAGGTGAAATTTTAATTATTTTCAAGGCATAATTTGGTGATAGAATTCATTGAGGGGTCATAATTGAAGCTCTATCACTGATAAAAGAAATAAAATGTTTTTGGGGGGTTCATGATATATTTTAAGTTTGAAAGCCAAAATAAAGAACTGGTTTTCTCATCGTTCTGTCATCCCAACAAGACTATTATTCCATGTTGTGAAATCTGGTCATTAATTCCACACTCCTCTGTTCTGCCCTTGCAGCCAAATGTCAGGTCAATATAGAATTTAGAAATTGCGCATTGGATTATTATTAAAGTTTTCGGTTCTCGGTTGCTGTTTATTGTGTATTTTTGTTCTGATTGCTGAATAGCTCTTAATCTACTCTTTGTTTTTATATATTTTCTATTATTTCTATATTTTGGTGTGCCCAGCTAGTAACAATTGTTTGCTAGCTGAACTTATAAATGTGTTAAATTTGTTTGTTTCTTTATTATGCATTCGTCTCTAGGTGTTCTACCACTAGCCATTTTCAGTTGAAAAGCTTGATGATATTTTCTTTATCAGGTTGGTCTGCCTAACTTGGTTTTGACACTTTAGTATTTGTGTCGTAATCAAGGTGACCATGTTATATTTGAAAATCACATTTATTTTTTAGTAATATAATTTAAAATGTATTAATTTATGATAAGAACATATAAATTTAAAATGTATGTATTTTAAATTATTTGTGGTTCTCATGCTACTGAGAATGGTGTTATTGATATATCAATATTTGTTATTTGATAATGAAGAAGGAAAATGCATATTTGTAATTTTCTACTGTATAATAAAGTTTTTTTTTTTTTGTGTATAATTGTGGTTATTGTGTTTGATCATTTACAACTAAATATAACCTTTTTATTATTTGTGTTAACTGTGTTGTGTCCTGTTAATTATGTCATGTTTGTCGTTGGATTTGACTCAGTTAGTAGTTAATCATGACATTTTCATGTCAGAAATTTTCCTGCAGCGTATATGAGTCCACATGATGCATTTATAACCTGCCGACCCAAATTGCATCATAAATATGAGGATTCTTCTCTCATAGTTTTACTCATCCAATCCTATGATGTTATGTCATGGTTGTGCACAATTCCTCTATATATATATATGATGATGATGATGTTGATGAAGCTAGGTGTAGTATATGCAATCACTATGGTCAATGAGTCAGTGATGAACAGCTCTTGAAAGGAATAATTCCTATTTCATTTGAGGCAGTTATGTCTAATATGCTGGAATTTCCTCAGAATTTTTCTAATTTTGATTTTGTTATTGAATTTTGTGAGCATGCAGAGTTTTAGCTGCAGCTGCACAACAGAATGCTGAAGGTATGCTTTCAAAATAACTTTGTTTCTGGTTGTATGTGGAACATCTGCTTTTGTCGCTTATTCCTTGATGTTTTGTACCAGCAGGGCCAAATGGAACAGCTGAGAATGGAGCAGAATGTAAAAGGGACGCTCAAATGCCAGACTTATGTGTTATTTGCACCGAGCAAAGATATAATACTGTTTTTGTTTCGTAAGTTTTTCTTTTCTTCCATTCAGTATTCTCATGCGTATCTGCGGACGTTTCTAGTTTCATGACTTTATTTCAATGCTGCAATTAGTTCTTATAAACACTTTGACAAGTTATAAATCAATCTTTTTGCGCAATTCTTATGGTGGATCATTAATTCATCTATCAAAAAACTATTATTTAGATTCTTGATTCAAATTTGCAGCTAATTTGAAGTGTAAGTCTTATTTCTCATTTTTTTAACTCGATCTTTGAGATAAGGGTTATCTATCTTTCGAATGTTAAGGATGGAAAGAAAAGGGGCATCACTTATGGTTATACAGCATGCTTTAATATTCTTTATCTAAAAAAAGGCCACATGATTACATGTTAATTCATTTGTATCCTCATGTTTTCATCTGCTTTAACTTGTTAATGCTGTTATTTCTGTATTTGCTTTTTACCATTGGATAGCTTGCAATACACAATACACTTAAATAAACACACACATAACATGGATTACATGAAGAAGTAATTACATGTACATTTTTCTATTTATGTGTCCAGTTGACTGACTCGGATATTATTTTTGTTGATATTGAGAATGAAAGTTCTAAGATAAAGGAAATCTTCTTTTATTTTGTCCGATGTTCTGCTTGGGGTTTTGGATGCATTAAATGAGAAATTATTTGCTTTTAGTATGAATACATGCACAATTCTCTTGTATCATGTAGAGGAATAGCCATCTTTCCTTGTAAAAAAGTTCACATTAAATTTTTTGCTTTGTTTTTTCACTCAAGTCTGTCCAAAGTGTACTGAAGAAGTGCATATGAGATCAGTAAATATCATCTCCAGTCACAATTTATTTTTCCGTATGCTTGTGAGTTGTAACTGACCGTTTTTAGTTCAACATTTTCTTATTAAAATATTTCTGATTTGAATATCAAAGAGCTAAATACTATCAAACCATTTTCTCGTGGACTTTATTGTTTTATATTTCATTTGTTCTTATGAGCAAATCACCTTAGGGTTCAATACAACCACATTTTGGATTAGCATCAGCTTATGCCTGTTAACCTATCTATTTCTCGACATTCATTATTAGTTTGAAGAAAATGGGAATATTCCTTACAATTATAGTTACTTTGCCAGGGGGTTTGTTGTTGCTTATTTTAGGTTTAACTAAGTTAATTATACGTATTAAATATATTTGCGCACAAAACATCTTTCTTCGAGCTCCGGATGATCGATTCATCATACACATGTATATGGAAATGCTTTGCTTTATTGTTTTTAAAAAAAAAAAGATTATTTCGTCTATCAACTAGCGCAATTTCATATAGATGTTATAAAGCTAGTCAGGTTCTTCAAATTTTGTTTGGCGAAATTGACATTTTCTATCAAATTTTAGTAAACCTACCTAATGACACTAGTAAAAATTTTAGTAAACCTACCTAATGACACTAGTATGATAACCTGTAATTGTGTGTTCTGCTGATGTTGAAGTCTTGAATTCTAAATTTGCAAGGACACTGAAAGAACATTTTATATTTCCAGGTGTGGACATATGTGCTGCTGCGCGAATTGCTCGTCACGCTTGACCAACTGTCCGTTATGCCGGAGATGGATCACCCAAGCCATTAAAGCTTACCGCCATTGAAAACTTATAGATGTACAAAAGTTCTCGTCATCGGTTCACAGGCAAATGCCGTGATCCTTGCGATCCTACTGCTGCCAGTGTGATCATATTTTGCGTATCGATATATCAAAATTGTTCATTACTGTGGATATAACAACTAAGAATTTTCATTACTGCCAGTGAGTAATGGACCATCTTGATTTGATTGGCTTGGTTGTGTGGATATTAACTGCCTGGTTTTCCACTTGTGTCTTGGCTTTGTCTTGTTGTATGGATGATATATAGGAAATTTTTAACAAAAGGAAAATTTTAAATGTATTCATTCTAAATAACCTTTAAAGCCCTAGGGAAAAAAAATTTTAATATACATATATTTGATATTTTTATATTAAGTAAAAGTGAATGGATCCATGAATCCTGATTCCATTATATTATTGACTTATGAAATTATAAGTATTTTAAAGCCCTATGTTGAGGATGAGTTTGTAAATTCAAGGTTAGGGAATATATTCCCCAGTGAATCTCTATTCTGTTAACAACCATATTTCTTAATGTTTTTTTCTCAAAAAATATTTATTTATTTATTTAATATTAAATAGCCATCAAAATTGTTCAATTTTTTAAGTAGTTTATGGGCTATGTCAACACTTTAATTAGGCATTAGTATGAACATGTTTAGATTTAGTTTGAAGATTAAAACAAATGCAGAAATATGGTTTAAAAAAAAGGTGCAGTTTTGATTCGGATATGATGAATGGATCCTGTATAGTCAACATCTTTTGTGTAATTTAATGACTGAAGTGATTAAAAAAAAAAGGATTCAAAATATTAAAATAACCAGTCAGACATTTTGAGATGTCAAATTGTAAATTTTCAATTTCTACAAATAAATTTAGCAAAATTTATATAAAATAATTATTGAAATAAAACAACTATAAAGTTCTTTTGTAATTAATTATTTTTTTCAATTAAATCCTTGCAAAACATAAAAATTGTGCCAAGTATGAATTTGCAATAATGAGATTTTACAGGGCTATGCATAAAAGAATCCCTTGGAATTTTCCTGAGTTCGATCTCCATCTATCGCCCCAATTCCCTTCTAAGGTCCAAGAATGGCGCACTCTGCGACGAATTCCAAGCTAAAGATCGCCATCATCCACCCCGATCTCGGCATAGGTTCGTCTTCCTTCCTGAATTCATGCCCTAGTTTTGCTAATTCTAGGGTTTTGGCATGTTAAAATTTGTTTAGATTGCTCTGGTTGGGGTTAAACAAGACTCTTCTTCAGATGGTTGTATTTGATGATGTGTGTGTTTTAATTCTTTGTTGTTTTTGGGCGTGAATGATGTTTTTGTATCAAATAGTAGCAAGATCTTTGATTTGGCTCGTTGGTAAGGTTTTGGGTTTGAGCTTCCATTAGATACATGCTTTAGAGGATGAGTTTTAATGGCGACTTATGCTTTGATGCTTGATTCCTTCTTTATTTTATTATTATTATTATTATTATTATTATTATTATTATTATTATTATTATTATTATTATTATTATTTTGTATTGTAAAGAGTAGCGAATGCGAATTTTTCTAATTTTCTTAATGCATGATATGTATGTATAAAAGTAAAATTTTTGCTTGGTAGAGTAGGATTTAGGTTGTCTATATATATTCTGTTAGCCATAGTAGTATGTCATTGCTGAAATTTGCACATAAGATAGAGACGGCTTTTATGCATTTAATAATTTGATTATTATTGTACTGAAATTAAATTGATCTGGTTATAAGTCAGATTGTTTCTTTGATTTTGAGACTTGGATGCCTTTGTACAATTTGGTTGTCTTTCCTGGAAGAACTTAATTTATCTAAATTTATGATGACAAAAAGCTGCCTTATTATTGTTGAATATTGTGCAAATGCAAAGGGCATTATTGATCTTTAGTGAATTGAATAAGTAACTGAAGAGAAATCATTGTTCATTTGGGAGAAGTGGCACTGCATTTCTATAATTATTCCTATTTGATATGGGTGAGGTCCAATTTATGTTTTCATAAAAATTGGACTAGCAATATGGATGGCGACGGCATAGATACTCATGAAAATAGCAATTCTATAACCTGAACCCATTTGCTATAGTTTCTTTTTCAGCCAAAATCATCCTAGTCCATCATTTCCAATTATTATCTATCTAAATTTTTTAATATTTAACTATGTGTTTCTCATTTGAGGGAAATTCCAATCTTTATTAGATTGCTTTACTTCATACTGAATGGCTCACTATTTTTGATTTTGATCAATGACTAGACATGCCTTACATATCCTATTTGATGTTGGGATGTAATTTTTTTTGTTCCCTTAAATTTTGAGACCTTCACTTGAGAATGCATTTGGTTGTATTGTTTGCTGTTGAATTTTGATTTGCCCACATGAGTATGTTGTTTTGTTCATTTTTGGATGCATCATCTTATGGAGATATCTGTAATAGTCATTTTCACATTGTCCAACTTGAAAAGCTAAGCCATCTTAGCCTAGCTGTGTACACATATTCTTTCTCATTGAAACCCAAAATAGTTCTCTGATGTTCAAGTGTTCTTCCCCATGTATTTCCTCTTGATTGCATTGCACATTGTTTTCAATGATTTTTCTGCCTGTGTGAACTAACACACTAAGGCAGTCACTTCTGATCCTTGTCATGAAGGTCTAACTAATTTTAAATGATGCAAATAATTAAGTGGAATGATAACAATACTAGAAAAAGAACATGCTGCTCAAAGAGAATGGAGGCTATTGAATTCCCCTATTAAAGTGATAGCCTATATCAGTTGTTAATTTTAATTGAAGATTACCAACCTTCAATTCAAGGCTATTGTGTACTGCAGTAGTTTAATATAGCACAATCTCAAGTAAATTTAATGTCCATGTATTTATGCAGGTGGAGCAGAAAGGTTAATTGTTGATGCAGCAGTTGAACTTGCAAGTTTTGGTCACAAAGTTCATGTTTTTACGGCCCATCATGATAAAAAACGATGTTTTGAGGAAACTGTTTCTGGTGAGGATCTTACAGTTTCAAACTCTGAAACACTGAACTAACAGATAGCAGATTCTATATATTACTAGAAATTCCCTCATAGAGCGAACTGAAACTGTGCATGACGCCAGTTTGTTGTTCGTGAGAGAATTGGTCAGGACTTTATGACTGTTCATGGTGAAAAGATTTTGTTCCATGTGCTTAGGTTAATGCAGTTAGGTCTTTATTCCTCTCTTGCTTGAGTTGATGTGAGTCTAGAAGTCGTGAGGCCATGATGCTATGTCTTTCTTTTTTCAGGTACTTTTCCAGTTACAGTATATGGTGATTTTCTACCACGCCATATTTTCTACCGCTTCCATGCTATATGTGCTTATGTTAGGTGTATATTTGTTGCGCTTTGCGTGCTTTTCATGTGGCCAGCATTCGATGTCATCCTGGTAGACCAGGTTTCTGTTGTAGTTCCTCTTATGAAGCTAAAGAGGTTGACAAAGGTGATCTCGCATATTATTTAGAATATTTTTTAAAGGTGCTTCTTAAACACTAGAAATTTTAGTGCAATCCATTTCCTCAGATAATATTCTACTGCCATTTCCCTGATCTGTTGCTCGCACAACATACAACTATGCTTAGACGGATATACCGGAAACCAATTGACTTGATTGAAGAAACAACGACTGGTACTGTTTATTGTTGTTCCTATTTTTCTTGTTGTTTTTACTAACCATATGCTTTCTTCCTATCTGCTTACCTGATGCCTCAGATAACTATCATGTCTGTTTGTAGGTATGGCAGACCTGGTCCTGGTTAATAGCAAATTTACTGCTGCTCAGTTTGCAACAACATTCCATGGCCTGCATTTACGTGGGATCAGACCAGCTGTTCTTTACCCTGCTGTTAATGTGAAACAGTTTGATGGACCATGTGCTTATAAGTAACGAACAAGCTTGTATATCTCTTAATATCTTTTTATTGTAAATTTAACTTCATAACATCACAAGAACTATCTATATGAGTCTTTCTAATCATATGTTATGCATCATCGTTTCAGGTTGAATTTCCTTTCAATTAATCGCTTTGAAAGAAAGAAGAACCTTGAACTAGCTATTTCATCATTTGCATTGCTTTGTTCTTCCAAAGCTCCTAATCCTGATCAAGGTTTAGCTGAAGCTACCTTGACAGTGGCAGGTGATCATTTCTGTCTTTTCTTGTTTCTAGCAGCTGTTTGAAGTTTACTGGGGAAGAAAACAATAAACAGGAGAACAGGGTCTTGGATGCTCAAGCTTGAGCATCAAAAT
This sequence comes from Dioscorea alata, assembly GCA_020875875.1. Lineage (NCBI taxonomy): Eukaryota > Viridiplantae > Streptophyta > Magnoliopsida > Dioscoreales > Dioscoreaceae > Dioscorea > Dioscorea alata. The sequence goes on along the minus strand of CM037017.1, from coordinate 4,868,364 downwards.
GAATTTTATATGGTGTAGATCGGAAGGCCCTAGATTTTCCCTTTGGTTGATAAAGAAGGATATCAAGAATGTATATACTTTACTTTGAAAGTAACTGATATGCCGATAATCTGATATCTTGCTATGACTAAGGGAAAAAATGGTGCATCAATTTGCCAGGGGGTTATGCAAGCAATTCACGCTACTAGAAAACTTAATCCTGTATTGCCTTCTTATGTACCTGTGAAGTTTAATGATCCCCTTTCCAATGTCAAGAATTCATCCTCAGAAAGCTTGATCTCTTCCATCTTCAAAGGCATCAAATGTCAAAACAATGATGTTTGAAGGTGGATTGATTTTTAATCAAATTTCCTGAGTTATTTTGCATTAGTATCTCACGTACATGTTGGTTATGTTGAATAATAGCATCTTTACAGGAAGACTTGCTATGAATGAGTACACTATTAAATCACACATAAATGAACAAAAATTTGTAGTTTATAGGCATGGTTAGAAATTGCATTCATGTTTGACCACAGCAATTTGCAATTTCCCACCTCAAAATTAGTGTTGAGTGATGGTTACTGATATTGGACGGTGCACACATCATTTTTTTTGGCAAGTATAAGAACAGTTTATTCAGGGATTAGTTGTCTCAGAAATTTTTTTTCAATGATTAGCCTGGTTACATTACCATTGTAAATTTGTGATAGTAATCAACTCTGATATATAGCAATTCTATACCAAGAATGTCTGGATCTATTTCAAAGCATTGAATTTGTGTTGGTTTAGGTGGTTTTGATAGACGTCTCAAGGAAAATGTGGAGTATCTAGAGGAACTCAAAAAGTTGGCAGAAAATGAAGGAATCTCTGATCGTGTTAACTTCATTACATCTTGTTCAACATCAGAACGGAATATGCTTCTCTCACAATGTATCTGTGTTCTTTATACTCCAAAGGTAATGAAATCAAATTATATTAGTGGTATTATAGATAGTGTCACTTAGTTGTTATATACTCTTATCGACCACGAACTCTACAGCTTCAGATTTTGATTCTTTTGCCTTGTTACCAGGAGACTCACATGAATATGTTGATCTATTTTATTAGATATAAAGAAATTTGGTGATGCTCATGGTAAATTAGTTAGACACCAATGGAATGTTCATGTTGTGTTATGGCATGGTCTCTCTTCCACATTCAAATAGTTTTGAGAGCCCTCTGAGAAAATGACTGCCCTGTTGATATTGCTTTATAAGATTGTTCAACTTTTTTTTTTTTTTTTTTGTGTACCATTTAATTGCAACAGTATCTCTCCAATTTGCAATCTCAGGACCCGCAAATTTTTATTGATGAGTAAATTTCCTTCTATGCTGTCCAAGTAGAAGTTAATTCAGTAGGGATTGTGATCTTAACTTATCACTCTTGTCATTGGCATACATTTCAAGTTTTTATGTGAGGTTCAGCCAGTTAGTGTTCTTTATAAAAAAAAATCTTTAATATTCCCATAATTGTCAATCACAGTTGATGCTTTTATCTAGTATTTGACTTGACACCATAATTGATTTCTGACTCAAGTTTGTTATGGGTTTATATTATGTCATGCCATCATTGAATTAAACCAAGTTCGACAAAGTATGATCCCCTCATTAAACATCATTCCTTGGTGTTGTCCTGACTGACCTATTCTATGAATGCAGGATGAACACTTCGGCATTGTACCCTTGGAAGCCATGGCAGCCCAAAAGCCGGTGATTGCGTGCAACAGCGGAGGGCCTGTCGAGACAGTGAAGGACAAAGTAACGGGTTTTCTCTGCGATCCCACTCCGCAGGATTTCTCAAAACCTATGTCCCAGCTGATCACTGACCCTGAATTGGCAGTAAGAATGGGCATGGAAGCACGGGCACATGTCGACGAAAAGTTCTCTACTAGGACTTTCGGCAAACAACTGAATTCATTTGTTCTTGATACTCACCACCGCAGAATCGAGTAAACTACGAATTGTAGTCTAATGAATACTCATACAAAGTTCAGATAAATTGATTTTGTATGATTTGCCATACATTATTATCTTGATTGGGTTTGGTATTAAGAAGATCATATACACTAATGTTACTCCTTTATGAAACTTCAACTGGTTTCTGAAAGTCCTTTTTTTCTTTGGGTACATGTATATTTTGTGTTGATGGGATCATAAGGAGATTAATCCATTATCAGGTCAAGCATTTCTTTTTATGGCAAAGTTAGAAACAAGTAAATTTTTTATTTGAATTATTTTTAATCAATTTGTTGGAGATGAAATTTCCATGTTTTAAATATTTACTGCACAAGTTTTTTGTGTGTCTAAAATTAAAAAAAAAAAAAGTAAAGGAAGGAGAAAGAGGAAAAGAAGGAAAGTTAAGAAAATAAAAGAAAGGATTGATTCTTTATTTAGATAATTAAAAATTTTAGTAAAATTTAGTAAGAGAAAGAAGAAAAAAAAGTTACCTCAATATAAATATTAATTATGCTTTTAATATAAATATCAATTACCAAAATGAAGTCATTCAAAATTTGTAATTATATAAATAAATAAATAAATAAATAAAAGTTTTACAAGAGTATATCAGAGATTACCAAAATAAATTTTCTCACTTTAAAAACAGACAACAAACTCGCACAAAGCACCCCAACAAAATTATAAAATATTTCAGGGAGGTAAAAGCAAAACCACCTCTGGATTCATCCGCACTAATCTCGAGGCACACGTACCGTTGACGATGGTATGAGCTCGGAGGTCACGAGCCGCTGACGGGGATAGACCCGCGTTTTTTTGCCCTATTTATTCCCTTTCTCTTCCAATCCAAATCGACGACGAAGACGAAGACGAAGACGAAGATGGCGAGCTACGCGAAGATGGAGAAGGGGGAGCTCGATTTGGAGGCCGGTGGCATGCTCTTCCCTGGCATCAGCCGTGGCGAGAACGAGGAAAAGAAGGAAAGTCAACAAAATAAAAGAAAGGATTGATTCTTTATTTAGATAATTAAAAATTTTAGTAAAATTTAGTAAGAGAAAGAAAAAAAAAAAGTTACCTCAATATAAATATTAATTATGCTTTTAATATAAATATCAATTACCAAAATGAAGTCATTCAAAATTTGTAATTATATAAATAAATAAATAAATAAATAAAAGTTTTACAAGAGTATATCAGAGATTACCAAAATAAATTTTCTCACTTTAAAAACAGACAACAAACTCGCACAAAGCACCCCAACAAAATTATAAAATATTTCAGGGAGGTAAAAGCAAAACCACCTCTGGATTCATCCGCACTAATCTCGAGGCACACGTACCGTTGACGATGTATGAGCTCAGAGGTCACGAGCCGCTGACGGGGATAGACCCGCGTTTTTTTTGCCCTATTTATTTCCTTTCTCTTCCAATCCAAATCGACGACGAAGACGAAGACGAAGACGAAGATGGCGAGCTACGCGAAGATGGAGAAGGGGGAGCTCGATTTGGAGGCCGGTGGCATGCTCTTCCCTGGCATCAGCCGTGGCGAGAACGAGCTCCGATGGGGATTCATTCGCAAGGTCTATGGCATCCTCACCGCGCAGATCGTCCTCACTACCATCGTCTCCGCTGTCACCGTTCTTCACCGTCCCCTAAACGACCTTCTCTCTAATAGTTTTGGCCTTGCCTTTGGCCTCGCCATCCTTCCTCTTGTTTGTATAATTCTTGACTTTTTTTCCTTTCCCCCCTTTTTTCTGATTAGATCTTTGATTGGTTTTTGTGTTTTTTTGCTTGATCGCTGTGGATTTGGCGTTTTGGAGTGTGATTGGATTGGGAATTTGGGGTTTTGGATGAGATCTACTTCTGTTTGCTTCTTGGAGATGGGATTGGGATTCTTTCGTATGCTCTTGATTTTCTACGAGTGTTTACCTATTAATTTCCTTTTGGTAGAGAAGGTTTTTTTTTTTAAGATCTTTAGTGACTTTGCTTTTATCTGATCAGAGATTACTGAGGATTTGGCAGGATTTTTCTTTTGCTATTTTCTAGGATAAAATTTTCTTGAAAACACTAATTACTCTCAACCAACGGGAGTTCTCCCTTCAAATTTTGTTCAAGATCATTTCTACGGTTTATTCATCTTTAGCACATTGGGTGAAGGATTATATCTGTGGGGATACAACTACGAGTTTTTAATGTGGAGCGTGTAGTTACTAGGCAAATTTTGCTGAATTTCAAAAAGTTCTTAGGAAAGCATCCCCAATTTGACCTTTTTTTCTGTGAATATTGTCTAATCTGATGCTCTTCCGTTGGTGATTTATCCCAATTAATGTTTACTCATGGCCTGTGCGTTTATCAGTTGCATTTGTTTTTCATATGACAAACATGAGTTCTTTATTACATTTCAAATAATTTTTTTTTTTTTTTTTTTCATTGTGTGCCTAACATCAAAGCAAGTGGCTTTTAATTGATAAACTCAATTATCACTGTATCATTTATCAACTTTGCCCAAGAATGTACAAACTTCATGCTTATGAGCTCTAAAGCAGCTTCAATTAGATTATGATGGGTAAGGTCTGGGAGGAGACATTTCTGTTATGTGTTATGTATAATTATGCCTCCCCTCCTTGACCTCTTTCACACACTAAAATAGTTATGATATGTTGGTCATGCTTGACAGTATATTGGATTTGGAGCATATAGAATGGGTTAGTTTATGTCCGCTGTTGATATCTGAAGTTTGAAGTAACAAAAGTTTATGGAAATAATTTTAACCTAGAAGGACTAGTTTTATTTTTGGTTTAACCTTAGATCCATATATTGCTGGAGATGCCCAGTTTATTATAGTTGAGCTACTTGAGTGGTGAAAGCCTATTAGATATTGTCTATTTCATCTGTGAAATCCTAGACATAAAAGAAAACATTGACATTTTGTTGGGTTCTCCCTTGATGTGAGGTCTGTCTATGAAGTTCCAGTTATTGGCTTCTATTTTTCTTACTTTTTAGAAACCACCTGAGTTATAATGCGGTGGCACATTTTGTGGGGGTTCTTTTGCACCAAGAAAACACTTCGCGTTGCTTCACAATCCAGGTCATATTCTATGATGGCTACTCTCTGCATATGCGGAAAGTGATTATACTATAATATTTATAGTTAACTGCTAATCTTGTGATATCTTGCTATTTTTACGGAAATGTTGTTATGCAGATGCTTGCCAGATGCTTCTTATGTTCTCTTCTTTTTGCAAGAGAAGAGGTTTCCTAATCTACTTACATCTTCCTTTGCAGTGCTCATCCCTCTTCATCATTATCAGCAAAAGCATCCTCTGAATTTTGTGTTTCTTGGGCTGTTTACTCTTTGTCTAAGCCTAAGCATTGGTGTGGCCTGTGCAAATACTGAAGGTTAAGTATATGCTACATATTTATGGTTCTCATGCTACGTTCACGTATATTTTTTATTAGTGGTCAAAGCTCATATATAATGAATCATTGGATTGTTTATACTAATGATGATTTTGCAGGAAGACTTGTCCTTGAGGCTTTGATTTTAACATCTGGTGTTGTTATATCGTTGACTGGTTATACTTTCTGGGCTTCTAAGAAGGGCAAGGACTTCAGCTTCCTTGGACCAATTCTATTTGCCGGTCTCATGGTTCTCCTATTGACAAGTTTTCTTCAGGTACACCTTTTCAAATATCACAAAGCAGACATGCATTAGAAAGTTCATGTCTCTCCGTTCTTTTGATAGTTTGACCCTCTTCTTGAGGTGATCTTAAACCTGCTTATTGCTTGTAAGTTACTGTTTTGTAGGAATATGTCTTTTATTGCTTTTCTTCTTGATTTTTCTTTGTTTATTCTATGGCACTCTTGTAATGGCGCATATAGGTTGTGCTTAATTGTATGCAGTATCAAAACCCCAAAAAAATTAAACAAGATTAATTTTTTGTCTATCAGCCTTGAGAACTTGTGGCGATGCTTGGTACTTGACAGTATACCAATACTAATCTGTATTTCTTAACTTGATTTAGTGACCAATTGTAATTTTTAATAAAAATACATAGCTTGGCTTTAGATTAAACACAGGTGGTCTTCTTTCCTTTTATCTTAACTCTTCAGACAACAAAATATGCATCTTCTAAATATTCACTTTGATTTATCTAATGTGATATGTAATTTTACATGTCAAGTTGCCAAAGAATTATGAAATAGATAAATGGAACATATTTAGGCATGCAAACATGCCTATGTTTCTTGTCACATGTTCTCACATTGAGGCTCTCCTCAAATCTTTCCATTTTTTATTCAGCTTGTATCGTGCTCTTTATAGTAACAGTTCATTCATGATCTTCTCTGGCCATTGCAGATTTTCTTCCCGCTCGGATCTGCATCAGTTGCCGTCGTTGGCGGTTTGGGTGCTCTCTTATTCTCTGCATATCTTGTCTATGACACAGACAATTTGATTAAGCGCTTCACTTACGACGAGTACATCTGGGCGTCAGTTGTTCTCTATCTGGACATTCTGAACCTGTTCCTTTCCATCTTGAACATTCTGAGGGGCATGCAGTCCGACGGATAGAGTATGAATCTTCGTTCGCTTTTCGCTTTTCGCTTTCTCGTCTGATCTTTGCTACTGAAGCTGCATAATGATCTTTTCATTGCTTATGCCCTTGAAGTTAACTGCTGTTTCTATTATTTTACTGTTCTATCTGCAAAGTTTATATTTCTGATTAAATAAATAAAAGTTGTGAGATATTTAGGTATCTGGAGCTTCCTTTAATGTGTTAGGAAATATGAACTTCTTAAGGTTACTATGAAAAGTTCAGAAAATTTGGCAGTTTATAAGAAGTTGTGTGTTTTAGTTTCGGAATCTTTTGATTATGCAAGAAACCCCTGTAAAAATCTCCCTGACATTAGTGAGTCTCTGATCCATGTCTTAACCAAAGTTGTGAAATGTCCATGTTACCCCTGCTCTCTAAGATTATCTGGTGCCTTTCTCAACGGAGAAAAAAAAAGGACCCAGAAGAGCCTTCTGTTAAAGGAGAAAGAGAAGGCAAGAGAAGCATGGGAGAACAATGTTAATTTTTGATATTAGAAGGGCATTTTTTAAAATGACAGTAAACTTATGATTTGGAAGAAAATTCTCTAGAAATATTCCTAATCTCCCTACAATTTTCTTTATACTGGGAAGGTATTTGCTTGAAGATTTCCAGGAATTATACACAATTATGATAAAGTCATGGAATTTTTTTCAGACTGAAATACCTCAAGAAGCTTAGGACAAAAAAGTCCAATTTTTTTTTCATTGGAGAAATGTGAGGAAGCACTTTTGAGGTCAATCAATTAGTTAGTCCTATGATGTTTTGTTGTTATCATTTTTTTTTCCTTAATAAAGCACAATATATATACATATATATAAGTCTAAAGTATAAGAAAACTATTTTAGTTAAATTTTTGTGGAGTTTGAAGTTTAAGAAAATTCTAAAACTTTTCTATTTTTTTGGTATGACTTGGTACCCAAAAAAAAAAAACATACAATATTTTTGCTTTCTTCTCCTCCAATAAAATATACATGTAAAGTAAAATATAATAATATATTTATTTAAATGCAAAATGAGTTTACAATGTGGCAGTTCATTAACTTTTTGTAATTTCAACCTTTTATGAGTTGGTTGATTAATTAATTATATAGTGAGTTATTCATTTTTGTGTTTGTGATGTGTTTTTTTTTTCTTGATATGCCTTCACATGTTATGTGAGTTTGTTTATAGTTGAAAATTAATTGACTTTGTAACCCTTAAAGTTGTTTTTTTTTTTCAAAAAAGAACAAAAGAAATTTTATTTTACTTTTTAGAACATGTCAATTGCTCTTGAGGATATGCCCTTGAATATCTTTCAAGTTTTGTAATTTCATGTGAAGTTATTAAAAATAAAACCTGATTATTCATTGTATTTATTTATTTATTTATTTGATTGATTTTTTTTTTTTTTTTTTTTTTTTTTTGGTATGCAATTTAGCAGATTAAGATAATATTTAAATTCACAATTTTCGCTTACACAAAAATACTCCTATATATATACCTATAAAAACTTCAAAATTACAAATATTTCCTCCTAACATCAAAGAAATGAGAAACTCTTAATTTAAGTGATTAAGCGCAATATATTTTTATATGAAGTATATTTTATTTGTTTACCCAAATAAAATTTAAATTAGGGTCAATATATTTATTATGAGATAATGTTAACAACTATCTCATTTGATACTTCAAAATTTTTTTAGGTAAATGATTTCTATACTTAATAGTTTTTTATAGAAAATAAAATTTTTTATTTAATAAGATCTCTTCTATTCACACCGTCAAGTGAAGTGATTTTTTTAATCAAATCAATAATTTTCAAAAAAAAATAAATTTAATCTCAAACCAACTAATATGCAGTTTTGAAAATATTGTCAAATACATTCCATAATAAGCATTTAATAAAATAAATTAATAATTACAAAAATTTTTAATTATTGTGATTTATTTGAAATTATCTTAAATATTTTTATATTTTAAAAAAAAATATTTTATTGTTGGTAAAAAATAAAAAATAATAGTGATCATCAAAGGTCGTTGTTTTGTTAACTTTCTTTCTGTGCTAAAAGATATAAATAATAAATAAATTTTATACTATTCTTAAGTCCCACATTGGTTAGGATAAGAAAGAATACACAACAATTGCCTATAAAAACAGTCATAACCAACCCAATTTATTTGTGTTTTTTAATATATTTTCTCATTAATTTAAAATTAAATTTTATAATTTTATTTTTAAAAACAAATAATGCGTCTGCCAATGAGCTTGGTAGTTCTAGTCTGGCCCAATCATGTGTGCTCCAGTCAAGTCCAAATCACTCTTAGGTGACTTGTGACCCATAAAGTTCGCCAGACCAATTAGCTTGGTGAGTTGCCCTGTCTAACCCTGCTCCTTGAGTCTGGGGGTGTCTTAAGCCAAGTCCTAGTCGCTCTAAGGTGACCTGTGATCCACTGGGTCCATGGAGCAAATCTGATCCGGTAGACCAGTATTATTGGCCGGGTCATTTATAGATTGATCTAACCAGCTAGGTCGGACCCTTCTGACTTGGTTAACTGGTACACACCCGTATCTACTTATACAACATCACTAGACTCATACTTATAGAATACATACAAGACAGTAATATAACACTACTAAAAACCAACAATTGAAAGATTAGAAGGTTAAAATATATATATATATATATATATATATATATATATATATATATATATATATATATATATATATAGAAAATTTAGAGTGTGGTTAAAAATGGCTTGAGTTTGTTGAAAGGGTATTAATAAAAAAAAAAAAGGGAAGAAATTGAAAAGCATTGACTCCATTGAGAGTGAAATGAAATGAATGAGATCCACTTTTAAATAAACATATCATGAGAAGAATAGCATCCAAACTTGTCACCTTTTTGTGTTAGTTAACCCTTTTTATTGTAGCAATGAGGGGTACAAAAAAATGGATGGATGGAGTTGCTTCTCTAGTGCTCAAAAAAGTTGTGGTCTTTAGGCAAAGATGTAGATTTAGTTTCTATCATTGTGAAGCATAAGCACTTACATATTTATATATTTTTATATATAGATTTATTCTCTTCTTGAAATTACACATACATCTTTGTATGTCTTTTTTCGGTCTTCATTTATATATTTCAAAGTTTCTAATACTTTATGGTCGGTTGATAAAGGATAAGCTCTTCTTGAAATTACGTATATATCATATTCAATAAATAAGTGGTTTTTTCATTTTTATTTAAAAAATTCCTAGTATTTTATTGTCAGTTTGGATGTGCTTCTAAAATAAATACTTAATTTATATTATTTAGAAAATAAAATAAGTATATGTTTAAATGAAAATTTATTTAGTTACTTGCTATATTTGTTTTGTGTGTGAATATTTAAAAGTGTTTCTAGAATAATTTGATTTTACTGAATTCTATATATTTTTTACTATTATTGGTTTTGTATTATTATTATTTTTTTCGCTAGCTCCAATTTCCTCATCTAAAATTCAAATATTTTAGGAATTTCAATGTAAAAAAAATCATCCAATATTATAGTGAGTATTTTAGTAAAACAAATTACTTTACATTTAGGACAATTGACATTTTGAAAGGGTATATAATTTAGAAATCCCAAATTCCTAAGTGTTATATACATTGTAAATTACAAAAAAATTGATTAAAAAAATAAAACAAATTTTTTTTTTTACTTGTATACCTCTAAAAATAAGTTATTCATTTATATATTTAATTACTAGAAGTAAGACTAAATTATTACTCATCTTTTCCTTTCATGCATCTTGGAAGCCAAAGAGATAAAAATGGGGCAAAATATATATATTGTTTTCACATAATTGCTTTATTCTTTGAGAATATAAGTAAATATAATTGTTTATGAAAATTAACATAATTTTTTTATAACAATATATTAATAATAACCTTTTGCTTTTTAAGGAACATACAATCATATATATATATCTCCCCAAACTTTAGGAAATCCTCAAATGATTTTTTAATTTTTTTTTTTTATAAAATTATCAAAATAACTATCTGGGAAGACTAAAAAGTTGCATTGACCTATATAAGTAATTTTTATTATTTATTATTTTATTTTCATTTTTATTTATTTATTTATTTATTTATTTTGAATGAAATGGAACAAGTGCTTGTCTAGGCCACACCAAACAGCATCAAATTTAATTTCTTTTTACTGGTTGCCCAACAAGTATCACTCTTTGTCTGCCACTTTCCATATTTTTTTTTATAAATTATTTTTTTTTGGCATCTTTGTTTTACAATGTGCATGATGAAGTATTCCTCAACTTCAATCATCCATTCTTTTGAATGTTCCTCTTTTTTACCTTTTTTTTCTTTTTATATATTTATAATTGTCCTCTGACATACCATTATATACGCATCTCTAGTACCAACCCAATATCACTGTTTTCTTTAACTAAATCTTTTTTTCTTTTTACAATGCCATTAATAAAAATAAATTAATAAAAAAATAAATTACTAAAATATCAAGTTCTATAATGATGTCCTTATATATATATATATATAATTATTTTTTAACATATATATTCCACTATAATAATAAGATCTTTAGCAAAATGAATGATTGGCATTTTTCTTTCATTGAGTTTGTCGGTAGATCATAGTACTGAAAAAGAATTTTTTTTTTCAAAAAAAATTAAAAATTATATTCTAATACAGGTGATATACCATATTTAAAATAAATTTAAAAAAAATCTAAAACTCACGTGCATGTATTGAACAACAGTTGTGTATGTCATTGATATGCGGTTATTTTATTAGTATTTTATTAGTATTAGGTCCGTTATGTAGAATGCTCATTTCAAAAAAGATTCAATTTTGAGATCAAATCCATCACTATCACATGTTTGTCCCATTTTGTAAAAGAAAAATTTGTGAAATGAAATAGGGGTTATTTATTTATTTATTTTTTAATGATCGGGCGATGTGTTTCGAAAATGAGAGGAGAATCAATTAAAAAGATCTACAAAGAATCAAACAAGAAAAAGAAAAAGAAAGAAAGAAAGAAATAGATGCAAAATGGTAAAGAAACTTTTTCCTAAGGTGACTTAAGATGCTACCCTTAAAAGACCTTTCTAAAGTTTTCAAAGTCTCACCTTGTCTTTCTCTTTTTTCTTTAAAAAAAAATTTAAAAAAAAATGAACTTTTTCACTCTCTTTCAAAGTTGTGAAGTTTCTTGGATGCTTCCCTCATTCTTCTCCTCATATTATTTAAAATAAACAATTTAAGAAAATTTATTTTTTTAAAATTAGTTTTATTTTCATATATACCCCTATAAAATAATGATACTACACATGTATCTTCATCAAGTTGCCCCATTTATATACATCCATGTAAAATTGAAGTTTATTTATATATTAATAAAAATACAAACTTATAAATGGTTATAAAAAAACAAAAATTATTTACAGAAATAAGTGTGAAATTTTATATGTAGAAGTGTCATATAGAAGTGGTGGGTGGGTGTGTGTGTGTATATATATAAATTATGGTGGATTTCAAGATTTTTATGAAAAAAATCCTATAAAATATTTAAATTGAAAATATTTAAATTGAAATTTTTTACAATTTTTTTAATCCATGAAATTGTAAAATAGCAATGTAAGGAACTAAGGTATAGCCTGGTGGTTTTCTAATTTGTGTTTAAAATGTCTCGAGTTCAAAACCTCTCAAGCGCAATCCAAAAAAATAAAAAGATGTTTGTCATCAGTTTACCAATATATATATATATATATATATATATATATATATAGCAATATAATGTGTATTAAAAATAATAAATTAAACCATATATATAATATTTAAAAATTACACATCAAGTTGTATAGAATTACTCAAATGTTAACATCACCGGTGAAATCTAACTAAGACAAAAGCCATTACAAACTAATTATTTTAATTTATATTTTCCCCAAAATAAATAGCTTTTTTTGTACTTTAACTAATTGACTTTCATATTATACTTTGAAACAGACGTTTCCATATATATATATTGATCAATATATATGCACTTCCGTTGTATAAAATTAAAATAGACATGACGAGGTAATAAGCGAGTTGACTTTTATATTTGATGAATAAATTAATTTATTGAAGTTGGTAAAACGTCAACCATGATGTTATTATCTATAAACAATATAGAGAAGAAAAAAAATTGCAATTTTACTAGAAAAATAAATATTAGAAATAAGTTTCAAACACTTCACAGGTTTGGTCCAATTTGGTTGACAAGTATTATTTATTTTTAAAAAATTAATTAAAATAAATTATTGTGGGTTGAAGAACACACATCTCTATCATTGAAAAGAAAACACATGAAAGGGCATCAAGCATGCTTCTCATTCTTTAATTTCATTAAAAAATTAAAAAATATATATTTTTTATTATTAAAATTTAAAATATATTTATATTAGTAATATTTTGGGAGGAGGACAAGTTTGATTTGGACTTTTATTGATGGTATTAATTAATCAAATTAGAGAGAACACTAGCACTAATTTTGGTAAAATGTAGGTACGAAAGGGATGAGACAAGGACTTTTTTTTGTTTTTATTATTTTATTAATAAATATCATTCCAAATTGGTGCTTTGGTTCTAATATTTTAATAAATTTGAGGCTTTCAATTTTAAGTATATATAATAAAAGATAGTCTCAAAAACCAATTTTGTTAGCTTTGTTTGATTGAAATTTAATCAAGTACGAAGATTTTAAACAAAAACATTATGATAAAATATTTTATTATATCAAGATTGGTAAAAAGTTTATTAGAATTGCCGACAAGTTTATATTAATACAAAATAAATTAATATAATTACAAGCTCAACTTATTTAACTATTGATACCAAACCATTTTAAATGAGATATAAAGTTGAGTTTTTTAATGTTAAGCACTACTTACGGAAACATAATGAAAAAAAAAAATTAATTAATAAAAGAAAAGCACATCAAATTCACAAAATATGGAAATTTATTTAGTTTGATAATTATTATAAATTCAACATAAAATTAGCTTGTACTTCACAGCATTGAAAAAACTTCTAATCTCTATCAATTTTTTTATTAATTATTATGTTTACAAATATCAATGATATATGGAAATATAAATAAGTGAGTCAGCTCATAACTTTAGTTTTGATATAAAAATAGAGAATTTTATCAACTCATTATTACAGAAATAAAACAATCAATAATTTTAACATATTTTATTTTAAATAAGAAACTAATCTAATGTTCGGCAAGTGAGAGTTTCTTTAATAAATGTATCCAATATAAATAACATCTACCAAGCAAGTACATATAAGAAAGAAGAAAAAAAAACATATAATTTTATCTATAAATGAAAAATGTAAGCATTAAAATAAGCGCCATATCGGCAATGAATAAAAGCATTGAATGGTACGTGGAACATAGCTAACTTATAAGTTATGACCAACATTCACACACCTCAAAGCACTCACCTTGGTTCATCTTTCTATTTATTATATTCCTATCAATATTGCATAATAAATCAATTATATAATATTTAGAGGGAAAGTCTTCTAGAAGAATCTCCAAATCTGTTTATATAAAAGTAATATATATATATATATATATATATAGAGAGAGAGAGAGAGAGAGTCATTTATGCACAACCTATATTTCTTATATATATGTAGATTACCTATTAAATTTAAATCAAAATAGTTAAACATTATCCACATGCATTATGTCTAGTATTACATATGATGAATTATAAAAGTACAATGATCCATTTATAACCATTGGATCAACATTCAAACATTACCAATTCAATCGTTATTGTTGAATTCTTATAGCATCCAACCCCAAAAAAAAAAAAAAAAAAAAAAAAAAAAAAAAAAAAAAAAAAAGAGGGATAATGAGATGTGCACTATTAATATTATTGTTGAGTCATCTATGCACAACCCATATTTATTATCTAAGGATGTATGTAGATTACCTATTGAATTTAAATCAAAACAGTTGTACATTATCCACATGCATTATGTATAGTATTACGTATGATGAATAATAAAGGTATGGTGATCCATTTACAACAATTGGATCAGCATTTAAATATTACCTTAAATCAACCCAAAATTAATAAATAAATTAGAAACAAAAAAGACAATGAGATGTGCACTATTCATATTATTGTTGATTTCAAGTTTCTCTTTTATTGTGTGTTTTATTTTTTTTTAAGAGATGTTCAACAAATGCCTTTCATTGATGTTTTAGCATATATATATTGAATTTTAGTTTACTTTTAATTTATATAAATTGTTGAAGTTTTAATTTTACCAATTAAGCTATGTAATTTTTGTAGTCAATGTAATGACAATAGCAATTAATGTAAACTGGACAATGAAGAATCGTTAAATAAAAAAATTCATTTTTATATTTTATTAACTAAATTTATAAATTAAAATCAAATTGATTTTTTTATTCTATAAATTTTTATATTAAAAAAATTTAATAATGTGTAAATTTTGTGATGTGAAAAGGCGTTTGTTTGTGCAAGTACATTATTATCATATATTTACGGCTATTAGAAAGAAGTTTTGAAATAAAAAATTTTAAAATATTTTAAAAAAATGGATAAATAATGTCAAAATTGTGCACAAACGTGAAATTAATATCTCAAGACATATATTCATTTAGTATAAATTAAGATTCAAATTTGTCTCTTTGAAAATAATACAGACATTCTACAGATAAACCTGATACCAAAAGCTAAGAACTTATTTGGTTTTTCCCATTTTTGGTATCTTCATTTAGGTGAAATTAGGCTTTTTTTTATATTATATTTTAAAAAAAATTACTGAAATGTGCATTGTATATATTATTAATCAAAAATATGAATTTTCAGTACACTGTGCACCTTTTTTTTTTTTATGCATTCATACCAGTAAAAGTTTTACCTTTATTTAATATTATATTTATTTTTTTAAAATTTTATTACTCGTTATTTTAAAATGTAATATTTACACTTTAGTCCTTATAAGTTTCAAATTCAAACTTTTTCTCAAAACCCTATTTAAATTTTGACAGTTAAAACCTGCAACCATAAGATATTATAATGGTCAATTTTGAAACAATAAAAAATTGTAATGGTAAAATATGCAAATGTGAGTAATTATAACAATCAAATATACAATTATCAGAATTATGACTGTAAAACCTATAATCCTCAGAAATTATAACGGTTGAATTTGCAACAGTAAAAAATCACCAACTTCAAATTTGCAAATTTTAGTAATTATGAAAGTCAAATATGTAATTGTCAGATTTATGATGGTTAAACCTGCAACCATCAGGAATTATGACAGCCCATCTTGCAACGGTAATAAATCGAAACTGTCAAATCTGCAATTGTTAGTAATTATAATAGTCAAATCTGCAATTGTCACATTTATGATGGTCAAACCTATAATTATTATTATAATTTTTTTTGTTGCCTTATAGTGATTAATGTAGGTGATTCAAAAACTACTCGTGATTTTAATTAATGGTATGGATTGGTGTGGGAATATAATGTAGAGGTGATTAAATGGCTGAATAATATACCGTGGGAAAAGTGGGCTCAAGCCTATGATAATGAAGGTCAAAGGGATGGGCATTTAACTACCACTTTGGCTGAATTTTGTTAATTCAGTATTGAAGGGGGTAAGGTATCTTCCCATAACAACTTTAGTTAAATCAACTTATTTTCGATTGACTGAGTTGTTTGTGAGGAAATGTGTACAAGCACGAGTTCAAATTATATCAGATCGAACGTTCTCAAAAGCACTAACAAAAACAATTTAGAAAAATGACACATCCCTTGCGTGTGTGTACCGCAAGTGTATAGGTTGTCGAAGTAATAATAGTACCCCAGTGAGAGGGTAGTCAAATCCACAGGAAGTAGGGATTGTAGATACAAGCGATTGCTATCTAGCTAGTGTGAAGGACGGAAAGTGAGAGCAAGATCAATCGTGTGTGTGCAAAAGTAATCAGAAGCAATAAGAAAATAAAGAGAAATATGGAAGGTAAGAGAGTGCAAACTGAGAATAAAAAAGAGAAACAATCAAAAGTGAAATAGGGTACCCGGACAAGCTACCCCCAGGATTAATGTTCTAGTGCAGGACAATGTATTATACTCTCCTATTGATGTTTAATGAGTCGTGGACATCCTAAAATACACGGTCCTAAACCTAAGGTCAACCTTGACTAATCCCAATCAATATACCCCGGCATTAGGTTTCACTACGACTCTTAACTCTTGTTGACCTATCAACTAAGTCCCAGGGGAGTCCATCTTCCTAAGCTTCACACTACGTGAGATTGCTTTACGTTCTAGGGATTCCAAATGATTAGCCATGTTCCTAAGTGTAGTCCTAACCCTTTGGTCCAGGTGAAAGAACCCTAGTCTCAATTAAGCCCCAGCACAAGGATTTACTA
The DNA here is from genome assembly GCA_020875875.1 of Dioscorea alata. Classification (NCBI taxonomy): domain Eukaryota; kingdom Viridiplantae; phylum Streptophyta; class Magnoliopsida; order Dioscoreales; family Dioscoreaceae; genus Dioscorea; species Dioscorea alata. Next base: position 4,851,327 of record CM037017.1, on the reverse strand, counting down.
CAACCCTTCACTCTGTTGCTCTCGCAAATAAGCCCCAGGGGAGTTCATCTCCTAGAACTTCGCTCTACTTCGACTGCTAAGAACTCTTGGAATACAGAGGTAGAGAAAATCACACCGGAGGGGAAAGGGGACGTTTCGCTACCTCACGACTCACCCTCTCAACCCTCTCCAATCTTGAGTAGTCTAATCCTATAGGAGTTGTCACACCTCAAAAAGTTAACCTAGATGACTCTCAATCCTAGTGTCACATCTAAGGGAAAATCAACACAAGAATAAATCAAGATTGGAACTCAATTAAATTTATCAATAAAGAAAGCATAATAGCATGTCATAGAAACAAAGTCATCCTAAGGTTTACAAGTCCGAATACCCACAAGGGGTTTAGCTCCTCGTGGAGCTATACAAATCCATCAATGTATATGAATAAACACAAATCGAAAACATAGATGAAAACCCCCTTGTGTAGTGTGGTCGTGGTCTTGTGCGGCCGATTCGTCTCTTCACCGAGCTCCTATCTTCCGACAGGCTTCGATGTCGATGCCGATAGCGCGTTCCAATCCTCCACAAAGTCCTCTCCAAACCCCTAGCTGCGACCCTCTAGAAAATAGGCGAAAAAGATCTAGAAAAAGTCCCAAAAGGTCCTTTAAATAGTATTAAGTCGCGGCTTTAAATCGGCTGAAATCGGGATTTCACACGGCTGTGTGGAATTTCCACACGCCCATGTGAATTTTCTGTTTTGCAGATTTTCTATGAACAGTAACTTGCTACAGTGTTTTTTCTATAATAATTTGGTACAGTGCTGCTACAGTTCTCGCCGAAATGCTCCCAAATTCATCGTTTTTCATCGAGGCAGTTAAATTGGGCACAAAATCAATGGTAGATCGTGTCGATTGCTTCAATTCTCCTCCTTGGTGAAGTTTTCCTGTGCTACATGAGTTAGACTTATTGTGAATGTGACTGCCTTTGTGCCCCTCCAAAGGAAGTTGGCACACACCCATAAGTCTGGACTCATGTCTTGATCATTCTTGGTCCGAGAACTCCCCAACAACGGCTAACATGACCTAACTTTGCTCTTTTTCTCCAAATTGGCTCCATAACCCTACAATGCACAAATACACACTAATTAATGATAAAATCTGGTAAAAGTAATGCTCAATGTAAGATAATAACACTTCGCGTTACTATAACATGAGCACTTATCAGAAAATCAACAATTAGCAGGTAACATTTATGTTAGTCAATTTGATCATGAAGAAAATTTTTTCATGGTAGATGAAATGGTTCCAAAAACTTTTGAAAAAGTACCCAGATCCACGAGGATTTGTAATAAAATGGATATAAGGGAAGGTAGTCAACCGAAGTGTTGTGGTATATATCGAAATGATTGTCATAGTCATCAAAATTGCCCTAAAATATCTAGTCCAAGTAGTCGGGTCTTAATGTAGCGTAGACAATGTAATTGTTCTAATCTTGTTACAGTATATGTAACTATTTTCACCTATTTAGAGTATGATGTATGTTTCCCATAAGAATTGTTTATCATCATTAAAATGAAAATGAAAATTTTTTTTATCAGGAGTCGTAGAAGAAATAAATAAATAAATAAAACACATGAGGATGTGGTAATGGTAAGTGTGATGAGTTGTAATATTTAAATAAAGTTGTGAGAAAGAGTATGAATTAAAAAACTTACAAGGATGAAAGTGTAAATATTACATTTAAAAAAAATTGATTATAAAATTAAAAAAATAAAAAAAAAATCGTTTTTAAAGTTGGGAAAAGTATAAAAAAAAATACTTGTGGTTTTGAAGATTTACAAAATAAGGAATGTGTTTTTTTTTTCAATTCATGATGTGTGGTTCCAACATTTTTGCAAAAAGAGGAAAAATTGTTACTAAGTCATTAACGGTGTTAACTCAAATTGGCAAAATCATCATTTCATTTAAAAACTAACTTTTATATATATATATATATATATATATATATATATATATATATATATATATATATATATAATCTCTTTCAAAATTCTACTAAATAAAAAAAACTTAAATTCCAGAAATTAAGTAAAATCAGGTTGAAAAATCATGTTTTTTATGCCGCAGTTTTTTACATGAATAAATGATTTTGCCCCTATAAAAAATGACAAAGTTAACACCTGCTTTTCTCTTTTTTTTATAAATTTAGGAAACCGCATATCATATAATGATTAAAAAAAAAAAACCTCATTTCTTATTTTGCAAATCTCAGAAACCACAAAGTTTTTTTTTTGTACTTTTCCCTTTAAAGTTTTACTACATACATGAATGCATTAATTAAAGAAAACATACATAGTGTATTGACACGAGCATTTTAGTTAATAATATATACATGCGTACTTCAGTAATTTTTTTAAATATAATATTTTAAAAAAAATCCATGAAGTTACTACCATATTTAAAGAGTAATGCTATTTAGGCCGAATTAGTAATTTGAATAACATAGATGCCAAGTTGGCATTCACGTCATCATCCACGTTATTCTTTCTTTATTTTTTTTTTTAACTTTTAAATTTTTTTATAATCTAAACCCTTATTTTATAATTTTTAAAATTTAAAGATTTATTCTAAACTTTAAACCCTACTGCCTTAAAATTTTAAACCCAAATATTATAAAATATGTAATCCAAAATTCAAAATATATAAATCCTAAATCCTATCCTATGCCCTAAACCCTAAATCACAAATGGTTTGCGATTTATAATTTAGGGTTTATGGAGAGGGTTTCAAGTTTATCGTTTACTAAGGTTTGGATGATAAAGAAAAATTATTTTTTTAATAAAAAAAGATAAAAAATGATGAGGATGATGACATGGATGCTAACTTAGTATCCACATCATTCAGACTACCAATTCGAATTATCAATTCGATCTAAATATCATTACTTAAATTTAAATATATAAACTAAACACCCACTCTTAAGCAAATTCAAGTATTCAAGCACTTCTTTAATGGACCACTTATATATATATATTGCATTTACACTTTGGATATTTAATTTGGAATTAAGAAAATGAATTATATTTAATAAAATTGAAAAAAAAATTGATACTTTGGATATTTATTTTACCTGATTATACTATTTATAAGATGTACATGCAAATTTAACTTTCTATGAGGGTATATATGAAACTTTTTCAAATTACTTTCAAGAACATGGACATTTGGGAATATTACACATCGAATATGTAATTTGGGTAATATAACCATGGATGAGGAAAAACTCCCGATCTATTGATCTGATCTTTATCGGAATTTTTTAAGAGAATTTTTTGCGTATTCTATTCGAGAAATCAATACCATATTTGAATTTTTAAGATAAAAATCGGATCCGATCAGGATAAAAAGAAAACTGGTACTCATATTTATATACTATTTATTAATACTGTTCATCGAGCGTGTGAATCTTTTGTGGGAGAAACGGTGATTATATCTCTACAGGGTTGTAAGGACAGTGAATTTTTTTAGAAACATCTTAAATCACTGTAATTGATGTATTTTTGTACTTATTTATTTTTTAATAACTTCTTAAATAAAGGGTGCTTACCGCTATTCTTGAAAATAATAATAATAATAAAAAAAAAAACTCCAACAAATTGTACCATCAAAAAAATAACTTTATATATATATATATATATATATATATATATATATATATATATATATATATATATTAATCACCACCATTCTTTCCTTCTATTCAAACTTTTCTTATATATAAATATATTGCAAGATAAAAAGTTGGAGAAGAGGATTTGGATGGTTGAGAGACAGAGGGAGTACAAAAGGATGGATGGAAGGGAATGAAAAGAGCAAGCATAGATATCATATGATTGCAAAAGAATCCTGTTTTTGTAATACATGATATACATGCATGTGACATGTATGACCACCAAGCTTTAAAAGGATGGATGATGCCTAATTTGTTCCATCTTTTTGCTTTTTTTGTGTCCACTAGCGATAGTACCATCACCATCACCACCTCCATCTTCCATTACTCCTCCGCTATGTATGGTCTTCTCTTGTCTTTTCATTCCATCTTTCATTTTTTGTATTTTTTTTTTTTTTTATGAAGCTTCTATGATTAATTTATAAGGCATTTACATTAAAACAAAATAAGAGTATGGGATTATAACAAGAGTTAGTCTAAGTGAAAAAAATTTGGATTCTCATTCTTAAATAGGATTTTTCACAATTAGAAATTTAGTTAATAATAATGGATATATTACTTTTATTATTTTATCATTATTTTAATAATAATAATATTATTATTATTGTTATTATTATTATTATTATTATTATTATTATTATTATATTATTGTTATCTCTCAAATCTTTCATGATTGGTCATTAGATAAAACCAATTCCTTATGGGAAAGAGTGTTTTTTTATAAACTTAGCATTTTTTTTAACTAAAGAAAAAAGAAAAATAAATAAATAAATAAACCCTTAACTCATTAACATAGGTCTTCTTGAAAATGGAATTGCAAAAGCCAATCAAAACATCTCATCATTAGAAGTCAGTTACTCTTTTAAAATTTGGGTCATTATTCATTCTAATTTTAAAAATAAAAGTATTGTGTTATAAATTATTATTAAAATTTGTAAATAATAAATCAGTGTCAACTAGTATGATAAAGTTATGATAGATTATTCTTATTAAATGTACATTATATATATATATATATTCTAGAAACAAAAACTTTTGGAAATGTTTAAAAAGAGGAAATGAACAAAAAGCAATAATGTGATACTCATGCAAATGGTGGTGGACATGATGAACATGATGATGATGATGATGAAAATGAATAAGGAGGAAGAAAGAAAGTATGGAATGGGGACCCCTACAAACAGAGTCCACTCTCATTACTATTAACTTGAGAAAAGGACACCAACCCCCAAACAGAAAGATTCTTCTGTACCAAAATTATTTTAATTTATATATATATATATATATATATATATATATATATATATATATATATATATATATTTATTTATTTATTTATTTATTTATTAAATTTTTTTTTTATAAATGTGACAAGCGCATGTGTCAGAAATTAATTGTCCAGTTTATGTACCCTCACCTAATAACATGACATGAGATTTAGGTTGCAAACCAACACCCATAACTCAAGATATGTTATTATCACTATGTTCAATGGAATTTGAAATCGAGATTTAAATTTTTTATATTAATATTTTTTAAAGTAGGCTTGTCCGTTGGGTTATGAATACTTTGGTAATTTAAAAAATTTTTATTTGTCAATTTTTATTAAAATAATGAATTTTTATGGTGATCAAATCTTAAGTTTTCTAGAATGTAGATATAAAGTTTTTGTTTCTAGAACATATTCCCACAAAATCCTTTTATTTGCTTATATAGCCTAGTGTTTTTTTTATTGAATGTGAATTGAACTCTAATAACTGATAACCAACTATAACAATAGGCAGCAACAAATAATAGGTTTTTGAGGGGTATATTTTTAAATATGATTTTTATAATGGTATATAAAAAAATACCTACTTTTATAACGGTATATATGCAATTTCCCCTAAAAATAATGCTCCACTAATAAATCATATCTCATTAAATATAAATGCATTATAGTTATCTCTAGCTTGCCGTGTTATTTGACACTAGCAATTAAAAGTTTTAAATTTTTAAAAGTAAAAAATAAAAAATCATAATATGTGGATCACACATCCATGCTTTGGAATTTTAAAAAAAATAATTTTAGCATAAAAAATGTGAATACACACAAAGAGGCTTGCATGTATTAAAAGTTTATCTTTTTGGGGAACACATGTCTAATTGGACCCAAAACTTTTTTCTAAAATCAAAGTTGTAATTTAATTAACATTACTAAAAATAAATACTAAAAAATAAAAAATAAAAAAGAATAATGATTGGTTGTAATTTTTTTAAAATAGTTTCTATTATTTTATTTTATTTTTATATCCCTAAAATAGCCCTAACATGTTACACTAAAACAGAAAAAAAAAATGCCTTAATCCAAAATAAGATATTTTTAAAAAATTTAGCTTTTACTTCAACAACTTCAACTTTAGAAAAAAAGATTGCATAGAATCCTTCAAATATATATTTTTTAAAATATTTAATAATAAAGAACTTTTCCAATTAATCATAAGTAGTGAAGGATAATATTAATTAAAAGAGCTAATGATAAACTAATCCTGTGATTTATTTATACATTAATAATGTGCCAAATCATATGACAAGTGTTTGATCAATGCAAGGATTGATACATGGAATAATAATACTCCTAATAATAAATAATAGATAATAAATTGGGATGTTGGGAACCAGTCCTTTTTCTACCCTTTTTCTCAGTGCCTAAAAAGTTTCTTTTTTCTTTTAAAGGGAAATAAATAAATAAATAAATAATAAAATAAAAAAGTGGCATTAAAGTGCTCTCTTTGAGATTCTTGTGTCGTGTGTACACGCGCGCACACACACACACACAAATATATATATTAAAAGCAACTTATTAGCTTTCAATATACACAAGAAGTCCTTCCAATATTTCTAATACTTAGAAATCAAGTTTTTTTAAATCCTTTTAATATATTATTTTTAAATTTAGCTATTTTTTTTAATAAAATTATCCATTTAATTTTGTCTGTATTTATTTATTTTTTACATCGATAGATGCACCCAAGACCCAACAATCTCCATGAGTTCATCAACTATATGCACAAATCTTAGAAAACTTGTCTGAGCTCCTCCAATACTTTCGAATAAAATTATTATACACATGATATATTTATACGACCCAACATTGGATGGAACGACCAAACTTTGTAAATTCATATAGTTCAGGGATCAAAATGAATTTAAAAAAAAAATTAGCAATTTATTTGATTAATTTTTTAAAAAATTAATATTGTAAGCAATTTCAAAGATGGTGCATGATTTGGAAAGGTTGCAAATAAATTGGGATAAATAAAATTTCCAATAAAAAAAATTTTACAATTCCACTTAATTTTTACACTTCATTAATATGAGAAATTAATAAGAGGACAACTGTATAGAAAAATCTATGGAATCTGAATCTCCTAAGGAATCTATATGTGGGACCCAACAAGGGAATATTCTATGATTCTAGAATCTAAATAATAATAATAATAATAATAAAATACATAATAATAGCTCTTTTTCAAAGAGAGATTATGAATCTAATTAAGACCTAATAAAATACTAGTTAACCATGGAGCAGGTCAAAAAGGTCATTTCATGTATAATGTACAACCCAACGGTCACGTCAAACAGTCAACTAGCCTGTACACTTACGTCATCATAATGTCATCGCATGAGAGAGCAACATATTCATTTTTATTTTTACATTTTAAAATTTTTTATTGTCATTATTATTATTCTTTTTTTATAATTAAAAATATCACCAAATTATTTATTTGGAGCATGTTTACGGAGCCATTAGATCAACATTCAATGCTCTCCTATGCATTCACCGATGATATTTAGTGATTTTTGTTTTTTTACTAATAGATGACAAGCCTCCCACTCAAAACATTTGTTAAAGAAATAGATAAATATGAAAGTGTATCAATTACGGTGGTTTATAAATCTCTTAAAAAAATTCCCCTATCTTGTAATTGTGGATAGGTGAAACACTGTTTTTCCCATAGGGGACCCATATCTAGACGGTAAATAGTACAAGAATAATAATGGACCCGGATATACATTACATGAATAGTATATAAACAGTACTGGAACCCAAATGTACCGTGTATAAACAGTATATAAATAATAATACAAGAGTCTCGGATGAACAATGCATAAATAGTACTAAGAACAGTACTACTGGGGAAGAATTTGATCTTCATTGAATTTGGTTATTTCAATAACAAAAATTATTTTTTTTTTCTTAAATCCATTTCCATTAACTATATTGATTATTTAAATATCATTTGATTAAAATATCGAAAAATAGCTTAAAAATAAAATTAAAAGTGCTCTAAAATTTTAGGAGTGGTTTAAATATTAAAGAATGTAAATAATTTTCCATATATCTAAGCTAGAGAAAAAGTAATTTATTGATTTACATAAAGTCAAAGTTTTTATATATAGATAATTATAATATTTTTAAAAATTAAATAAATAATTAAACTTTATTTCGATATTATTCTTGAATATGTTTATTTCGTCTGTATGTTATATTTATCTTGTATTTCATATTTTTGATAATCTATAGTTATTATGAATCAACTTTTAGAAATTAGAAATTGTTTTCTGGGATCAAACTATATTTCAATTAAATATCAATTAAAATAAATATTTAAATTTTATGAAAAGAGTTATATTTATTTATTTATGATAAAATAGACAAATTACATCTGTCATGTGCACAAATATAGAGTTAATACTTTAACATGTTTATAACCGATAATTGAGTTGATGTTTGAATCCATCTTTTTAGCAAATATGTGAACACGTTACACAAAATACTCGATGGTAATAGATGAAATGATCGTTGGTAAAATTATTTATCATTTCTATATAGTATATATTTTTCTTTTAAAAATAAATAAAAATTTCACCTTTAAGCCATTAATTGCAAATTGCGTATCTAATGCAACTGTGCTTTTAATTTTTATTAGACAATAAGATTTTCTTAAATCCAAATAGTTTGCTTGAATTCAATCATAGTCTACCTAATAAAGTTTGGTGTACGAAGACGGTTCAAGACACAAAGTTTGAATATTTTTTTTTGGAGAATATAGAGCCAACCCCAACAACAAACTCGCACTCTCATTTATCATATGATTCATATTAATAATAATTTATTTTTTAATCCAGAAATAATTTTTAAAATTAAAAAGTGTTATTTATGAAAATATTATGCAATTATTATTATTATTATTATATATTTAGCTAATAATAATAATAATAATCCATTAGCAGAGTTTTTTTTTCTTCATAAAAATACATAGCAACAGTCAACAGATAGATGTATTTTTCATAAGATCTTTAAATTAATTTCTAACTATAAAATCTAAAATGACTAAAAATGTTTTTCAGAGATATATTTACAAAATATATTTTTTTTATAAAAAAAAATTATTAGTTACTCTCTGGTAGACATGCAAATTTCTCTTTCATTTAATAATAATAATTTTAAATATTTAATATAAACACTAAAAAGGGAAAAATAAAAAAAGGAGTCAATCACAGCCGTTGAAAGGATCAGGGATTCACGGGTGTTGGGCGGTCAAGATTGATGAGCCCAACAAACCCTCCCTCGTGGGTCCCGTGAAGGGACCAAAAAGGGCAAAGCACCGCTGTGGCGGCCATGGGTATTTCCGTCCAATCAAAAAAGAGCCGTTGAAGGTCTAATTTCAAGGAACCAAAAACACCCACGTGCCCCCCGAGATGAAAAGAAAAACCCTACTGCTCTGTTTACGCTCACCTCCCAGTCACCACATGCTTTCACTTACCCTTCACTGCTCCCTCCCTTGCCTCTCTCTACCTAACGACATTTGCCTCGGATCCCGTTACCGCTCTTAATTTTTTTTTTTCTCTATCAATAGATATATATATATTTAAGAAAGCAACAACAATCATGTAAATTATTATATACAAGAGAGACATGCACATATTAGAAATTCATCTCACAACAAATACACCCACAGTCAGGAAGAAAAAATTGTGCACTCCCAACTATCTTTCCATTATCACAAATGTTTTTTAAATGAATTTTGAATTTGAGGTTTGGAATGTTTTACCTTTATCCTTTGTATATATATTTTAGGATAAATAATTTAAATGACCTTTTTTTTTTTTTATGTTAGTATTTTGGTCACTCATTTCTCAAAAATTACGATTTGATATTTACTTTTAATTTTTGTTACAATTTAATCACCCAAACAGACATCTTTAATAATGATCACACATGGCATACGTCAGCTAAAAAAAAATATATATACATGTACTATGATCACCGTTAACGATGATATATACTAAAGTAATAAAATTGTAATAAACACTAAATTTAGAGACAAAAATTGTAATTTTTTAAAATTGGGTGATCCAAATAAAAACATATATAAAAATTAGGGACCATTTAAGTTGTTACTCTCGCTCTCTCTCTCTCTCTCTCTCTCTATATATATATATATATATAATCATTAAATTCTAATATTATTAAATATGCATGTAATTTTAGGTTTATTGAGGGGTATATATATAAAAGTAATTAGAATATTTATAATTAATTCCACATAATATAGGCCACGTCATCAATTTTCTTTTTCTCTTTCTCTCTCTTCGCTTACTTAAAGGCCTTCCCTCGCCTTCCAGAAATTCTTGAAGCGAAGAAGAGGGTTTGGTTTCATTTTTCTTCATTTCAAAAGTGGTTTTTCTGATTTATTGATTAAGTTTTTTTAATTTTTATTTTTTTCGGGGGGAAAAAGAGAAAAAAAAAGCTGACCTGGGACACGTGTCGAGTGGAGATGAGTCCTCCGGCGGTGGTGGCGGGAGGATCAGTGGCGGCACCGGCGATGGCGATGGCGGCGACGGTGGCGGTGCCAGAGGGGTATGCAAGAGAGGCGATCTTGGCGTGGTACCGAGGGGAATTCGCGGCGGCAAACGCGATCATCGACGCGCTGTGCACTCATCTGGTGGAGATCGCCGACGGCGCGCCGGAGTACGAGGCGGTGTTCGCTGCTATACATCGTCGGAGGATGAACTGGGTACCTGTGCTTCATATGCAGAAGTACTACTCCATTGCTGATGTCACTGCCGAGCTCCTCCATGCCACGGAGACGAAGCGAGCTGCGATGGAGGTGAATGAGGAGCGGTCTAGGGCTTCGATCGTTGAAGAGGAGCCCTTGAAGGAGGTAGAAGACGTTAGAACCGGGTCGACGGCTGAGATCTCTCACCATGAGGCCGGAGCAGAAGCCACAGCCACAGCCACCGTCACCGTCGCCGTCGCCGGCGATTTGTCCAGAGATTCCAACGTCGTCGGAGACGGAGGTGCTAGCGATGAAGGTGAGCATGATCTGATCTCCTGAAAAAATAAATAAATAAATAAATAAATAAATAATTAACTAATTAATTAAATTCAAAATTTTTAGATTCATTTCAAAGGTTTTTGGATTATAGATCTGGTTTTCATCGCACGCCCTTGTTTTCCGATTAATTCGGAGCCATTTTTTTTTTCCATTCGAATTTGATTTAATTTCAATCTTTAAAAATTAAGACAAAAGCATAAATTTTGTTAATTTCGGGCGGCGGATTAAGAAAATTTTTAATTTTTTTAAAATTAATTAAGCAATTAATTTAATCGAACGTGTCGCACAAAAGTTTTCCAGCTTTGATTTGAGCTTTGTCGTTTTCGAGGATGGTTGTTCACCGTTTGATGTTTGAGAACATCGAGAAAGAGGACGCGCCGGCGAATGCCACGTGTACTTCTTATCGGATCCGGATCCGTTTAGCGATGCCGAATCCGGCCCGGTACTAATTTGTCCTTGAGGTTGTGCGGCGTTGCTGTCCGCCGCCTGCCGTCTGATCTTGATCAGACGGTCTGTGTTTCTCAGTCTTTGTGTTGAGAACATTTATAAATGAGCTGGAGATGGGCCCCATTTTTTGCATGAGTAGGACCTACCCAGATAAGCAAGCGATTTATTAATTGTAATTAGAGAGAGTTTTATTATATTAGATGCATTGTTTGAGGTCACTGTTGGGCGTGGGAAGGTGATGCCTTTAGCTTTGGTCCCCCCTAAATGGTGTAATTTTATAGTTAATTTCAGCATTTTTTTTGTTTTTATGAGTAAAAAAACAAAAAGTTGCTAACTTGATGATGCTTCATATATATATATATATATATATATATATATATATATATATATTATATTTATATTATTTTTGGTGATGCTGTTTATCATGTGTGAATTATGATGTACGTTTACCTGCCATTTATGCCAGCGCGCACATGACTTTTGTAGTGAGGTGGTAGTTTTGATGATGGTCAATTTTCCAAGGTTTGTACATGAACAGGTGTGGGATCTGTGTGATTTTTTAAGTTAAAGATCTGGATTTACTGAGTTTATATATATATATGTATCTCTTTCAATTGGTGTTCATTAAAAGTAAAAAGCATTTAGTTTATGAGGGTGTAGATTCTATAGGACCAATTGGAATTCTAAATTTAGCATAAAATATTTGATTTTTTTAATGACATTAGTGATGTTTTGTTTATGTGTTATTTGAATAAAGTAATTCATGACCGAGATTCTTACAGGTTGAATTTATATAATTTTGATGTTTTTTTTATATGGCAAGAGATATATCAGGTTCAGGAAGTGAATAGCTAAAGTTGCTATTTTTTTTTTTTTTTGGCTTTGTAGGATCTCAAGGTGGGAAAACTTCTCAAGAAAGTAACCAGATATCCACTGATCATGAGGTTTCCATGATTCGTCCAGAGAGGATCAAGATCTCCAAAGGATTCATGTCCAAGGAAATGGTGAAGGGGCATATGGTAAGTTACTCGTGTAGATGGTCCAGTAAGAATGTCTTGTTTGCTTTGTTTGTGATTGAATTTTCAGTGATTAGTGGTTTACAAATTTGATCAGGTTAATGTTGTGAAAGGTCTTAAACTTTATGAGGACATATTCACAGAGTCAGAACTCTTGAAGCTTTCTGAATTTATAAATGAACTTCGTCTTGCAGGTCACAATGGGGAGCTCTCAGGTATGCTTATGAAGACTTTATTTGACATAAATTTGAAAAGAGCTTGATTTTGAAGTGTAGTTTTTGTTAAATATTTGAATTTATTTTTGGCCATTGAAGATGCTTGTGGAACGTGAAAGGTGATTTTAATTACCAAGCACTGTCATCAAAGACAATTGTGGAAGTTTTGATTAAACAGAAAAGTGTAGTCAACGAAGTTTTTCATCTTGACACTTTTACTAGTATTTATTTAACCTAAAAAAAAAGGTTATTTATAACTACAATTAGTTTCCCACTTGTCAACTTTGGGTGAGTGCTTACTTTGATTGCTATGATGGGCGTCCTGCTTTTCCGGGAAAGTGTATTTTTATAATTTTGTCTATTAGAATTCTTAGGGCAAAGACAGTTTTGCTTTTGTTTAGTTAAATGGCTATTACTATGCCTTTTCCAGTGGACTTATTAGGTCAACTTTCTGTTACTTTATCTTATGCTACTTTGGTTTTATAGCTACTGGGTCTTTGATTTATGAAGTGTATTCCAATACACTAAGATCATAAAGCTTGAATAAAAAAAGTGGTCATTGTGCAGATAATTGTATATTTGCCATATCCTATCGCCAAAGCCATGTAAACAGCCACTTGCTTTTATCATGACTTCAGCTTATTGAATGATCCTTTTGGCATTGTTGTGTGTAACATTTCCTATCAACTACTTTTCTTGATCCTTTTCAACTTCATATGATTGCACACATCTTCCCAGCCACCGCATCACAAATTTGAGCCATTTATCTTTGGATTTTCAATTAAATGTTGCTTCTATAGATTGCAAGAGTTTCGTTTCTGCCATATTTTCATCATTTTATATTGCCCCTAGTACTAGATATAAATGACGACGTCAAGCTGGGCATTAATTAATCCAGATTCAACTTTAGTAACAATTTTTACCTAGGAAGTTTACCTAGTCAAACTTACCTCACTTGAGCTAATCATAAATGCATATTCAACTAAGATCGAGCCGAGAAGGAGAAAATTTTTGTACTGTTGGTTGTGAAAGAAATTGAAGAAGAAAACCACCTTAAGCAATCATCTTTTTGTCACATATAGCCAACATAGTAGATGTATTAGATGGTGCGCCTCTCATTTTAAAAGCTAAAAAATGTGAAAGATAAGTAAGAGACGCATTTATATAGGCAATGTGGCATGCATTTATATGATATGCTTATTAAATGAAGTGCTTTAAAACCAAAATCGAAGAATAAGTGAAGTTAACACTTCATATGTTTAAAGTACTTAGCCTTTATTGCTGGACTTCAACTTCCAAATCTATCTGTATTTTGCCCCTTGTCTCCCTCTACATTAACATTTTTACTCTGTATGTTTGTAGTTGAACTCTTTATATTTGTCACTATCCAACCAATGCGAGGGCATAGTTCATTGATATGTCACAAAGTTCTTGCATGAGTCAAACCTATATTTTATATCAACTATCTATCATCCTCTGGTTTGTCTCTGATATCTTTGGCACAAATATGATAAACGTACAACTTTTTTGTTCATCTGAAATGGAATTGTCTGTCCAACCATTCTAGTAATTATAGTGAAAGATATTATTATATGTGCAACAGAATACTTATATTGCCATAACATTTTTTTTATCAACTTATTCATTTACAATCTCCATAACCTTTTTTGATGAATTGTTGCTTATTTTGGGGGAGATGAATATGCAATAATAGTCATTCTTTCATATGCATATTGCCGACTAAATCTATCATTTTTGTCATGATATCTCCTAATTCTTCAAGTTGCTGAAATGTTAGATCCTTCTTGTAGCTATATAACACATTGTTAACTCATCAAACACTGTAATTTTATTTATGGATTGGCTTTGGTAAGAACATGATCAAAATGCTCTGCCTCTGAAGAACTTTCTTGTGATTGGAATTGATGTCAGTATTTCTGCAGGTGATGAGATGGGGAGTTGTGTTTGCCCAAGGGAAGTATGTGGCATGTACTTGTGTGATTGGTAGTACTAGTATTGATGGGATATTAGCAACTTATTATTGCACATGCAAGCTCCTGATTAGTTGTTAAGAGTGGTTCTTTCATCTTTGTGTTTATAAACAAATGATTGAATTTTTATTTAGCCTCATAAAAGTTTTTGTAGGTGAATAAAAATGATGTGAATGAACTAGCTTGCCACAAGGGATTTGCTGTCGTCATACAAAAATTTCATTCCACACTGACAAACATGAAATTTAGTCATCTAGTTCTAAAACAACCATTTTGCTTCTATTCAACCAGAAATTTACAAATATTTAAGAAAAGAAAACAGTTTTTATGAGGCCTGTCAATTGTCTTTCTACTTGTTTGTTGACAAGTCACCTGTTTAAAAATTTTGTCAAGTTTGACATGAACATCCACATTGGAGAGCAACAACTATTTTTGACTTGAATAAATCATTTGTCATCCATGGATTTAATTGTGCAATTGAAGAGAAGAAAAATTTCCATTTTAAGTGCTTTTGAGCTTATGTACTTGTGCTTATTACATGTAACATGTATTTCCCTAGAACAAATGATTTTTATCCATAATTTTAATTGGAACTCTCCTGTTTTCAAATTCTTCCCTATTGGTCTTCCATCACAGGATGCATGCACATTCAAAGCTGCAGAGTTCTTCAGTTGAAATTATTTTTGTGAATTGGCATACTATTGTGTTTTCAGATAACAAATTTCCATTTTTTACTTGC
This sequence comes from Dioscorea alata, assembly GCA_020875875.1. NCBI lineage: Eukaryota > Viridiplantae > Streptophyta > Magnoliopsida > Dioscoreales > Dioscoreaceae > Dioscorea > Dioscorea alata. The sequence continues at coordinate 4,835,826 of CM037017.1, read as the reverse complement.
TTTGTATCTGGATATATTATCACTAATTCGCTCCCAATTGCTGCATTAGGTGAAACTTTCATTTTCTTCAACAAACAAGTGAAAGGGAACAAGAGAGAAATTATTCAGCTTGGCATTCCATTATTTCAGCCAATTAAACAAGATGCCTCAAGTAAGTTCCAAGTTACTGAGTTTATTCCATCTCTTTTCTGTATGAAACAATTTTTGTAGTTTTTGTGGAAATATATAGTGTTTTTAAAGAACTGGTGAGGACACCTTCTTTCTCTGTTTTCTGGCAACCCAAAAAAGGTCATCATCCCAAATTTTTTTGATCTTTTTAATAATGCTTAATTTTATTAGATTGCAAGTGATTCTGATTCATCAGTAATTTTTTTTTTTTTGCTCTTTTCAATTTGATGTCCTCCTAACCTCTAGGCCTTTATGTTGATGATTGAAAGCAATTTTTGCAAGAGGGATAATATATTCTAGGCTCTCATAAAAATTCCATCATCGTCTTTTAGGCACTATTGAACCAATTCCTGAAGTTCTGCAAACTGTTATTGACCATCTTGTCCAATGGCGTTTAATACCTGAGGGGAGGAAGCCAAATAGTTGCATTATCAATTTCTTTGACGAGGTATGTTCTATTCTATACATATAGATATGCATGGTTTCATTTATCCATGAATCTAAATTACGCTTCGCTTGCAGGATGAATTCTCACAGCCGTACTTCAAACCACCACATTTGGATAATCCAATCTCTACTCTCCTGCTTTCTGACACTACAATGGCTTTTGGCCGTGTGCTTGCATGTGACCACAATGGCAACTACAAGGGCTCCTTCACACTTCCATTGAAAGAAGGGTTTGCATTTCATTCAACCCCTTAAATATTCATTTTTGTTATAACTTTCTAAAGACAACAGATATGCAATATGGATTACTATATTTTCAATAATAAGAAAGCATTCGTGTCAGTAGAGTTTGAGAAAACAATTCGCGTGTATTCTAAATTACTAAACTAAATTTTCAGATCACTCTTGGTGATGCGAGGTAACAGCGCAGACATGGCAAGGCATGTAATTTGTCCATCATCAAACCGAAGAGTGACCATCACATTTGTGAAGGTTCGATCTCCAAATAACCAAAATGATACTCCAGTCATGCCTACTACACCGACTAAAGCAATGACCCTCTGGCAACCCGGAGTTGTGCAACAAGAGGAGGTACCAAATGGAGGAGCCACCATTGGCTATGGATCTCAGGGTTTAATCTCTGCATGGGGAATGACTCTCCGAGCTCCAGTGATCATGTTTGCGCCACCGAAGCCAGTGATTATGAATCCTTCAAGGAAAGTTTCACGTCATGGCACTGGAGTTTTTCTGCCATGGACTGTTGGCCCCAAGAAATACATTAGGCATCTTCCGCCACGCATTCAGAAGAGGAGACTTCCTGCATTGCCTTCTCCGATGGAGTCTCAGGTGAATAAGATACCTCAGATTCCAACTGTCATGGTGTGAATTTTTTCCACTGCTCATTTCAGAATAGAGCTTTTTACTTTTATTTATTTTTTTCTTTTTTGTTTCTCTGTTACTGGTTATCCTAGTCAAGTCTCTGCCAAATACATAGATATGAGAATTTCTTGTGGTGCCCTTGCGAGAGCTCTTTTTTTTTGGTCTCCTGTGTCTTGCACTGGAATTAAGTTATGCTTGTCAACGAAAAAAATGCTGGATCCTTTTTTTTTTGTTCAAGAGTGATTTTGTTCTTAGGATGGTTTTAGTTCTTTTTGTCGATGAGGATTGCTGTTATTTTGGATGGTGAATGACATTTCCTCTATGTCATGTTTAAGATTTCCACAGGTATAATTGTTTGATCTTGGCTCATTCATTGATGAAAAGAACAGAATTTGGTAATATGAAACAATGAATTGTGTAAAGCTGTTTTTTTTCATATCCTCCTGACTAGTGTGCTTCTCTGAAAGTTTGATTCACTATAACTATTATTGTGCAGCAAAAATTATTTTTTTACCCGGAAATACAGGTTGATTTGCAAAATTTAAAATTTCATGAATTAATCACAAGCCAAGCTCAAATCATATTCTTCGAAACATATATACTTCATCTTAATTCTATCCTCCAAATATCTCTCAGGAGTTGTTTGGTTCGTGGTAATGATATATTACCACGTAACGAGATTACCATGATAATATGGGTGGGAATATTATATAGTTGGGAATATTGTGGTAATTTGATATGATCATGTTGGTTGGGAACTCTTATTATTGGGAATATTTATTACCAAGTTATGAGATTATTATATGCTTGATAATTTAAGATAGACACCAAATTTGGTGGTAATAGGATTACTAACTTTTTTGGTAATGTTCTTATGTTGGCAATGTGATATTACCATTCAGATTATCACCGGTGTAATACCAAACGTGATAATATTTTCAGATTACCAAGTAACACGTAATCTTTCTACATTACCGCGAACCAAATGGCCCCTCATTCTCAAATTTCTCTTTGATGAACATTTGGCTATTTCCAATTGGTTCATCCTGGCCTCAAGTTTGCCTTAAATGTTATGGTTAGAAGGATAACTGAAATATAATATGTTGGAAGGATAAATGGAATATAATATGAATTGGCGCCGGTATACGTTAACATAACATATGAAATTGATATGCAAGTATATGAATTGGCGCTGGTACACGTTAACATATTTTGCCCGCGAGTTAGCATACTGACTGTTTGAATTGTTTTTTTTTTTTTTTTGCTCCATTAACCCTAGATCTCAATGTGGAGTCACTGGTCCGATGATGACGATGGGGAGAAGCTGAAGGAAATCTATGAGAAGCTGCTGGATCCTCAACGTCAGCCGATCAGTCACGGATCCCTAGGCAACTCTTTGTTTTCCCCAAACCCTTGCTTTAAAGCGCTGTGAAAACAAGCTACATCACGTCGTGGAGGAGATTGGAAGGGTCAGAAATATAACTTGAAGAAATTTTCTTATTTGTTTTTTGTTTCCGTTTTAGAAGGAATCATAACTGTTATTTATTTATTTATTTTTGTTGGGTTTGGGTTTGTATGTCAAAATCAGAGATTTTATTATTTGTTGATCTCACCCTTTCTCGTCGAAATCCTAACCCGATCCATCGCCTTACCTTCTCCTTCTCCCCTCCTCTTTCTCTCTCTCTCTCTCTCCCTCTCTCTCTCTCTCCTTCCTTAGATCGGAAGTCTTTTAGGATCGTTATTCTATTCGCTAGGGATGACACATGGATAGGGTTTGCAATTTCATTCTCCCCCTTTCCCCCTCCTTTTTTTTTTATTTTAGAAGTCCCCCTTTCCCCCTCCTTTTTTTTTCATTTCAGAAGTTTTAGTAGTTAGTAGTTTGTTAAAATTTGTGTTTTTTTTTAACAATTTAGCTTGAGAAGCCCTCTTATTGCAAACTTAAGGTGATCGTCCATTCCTTTGTTTTTTTTTTTTTTTTTTAATTTCAGAAGTTCTAGGAGTTAGTGATTTGTGAATATTTGTGGTTTTTTTTTAACTGAATAAATTGCTCAACTCTCATCAGTCGAGCTGTTTGATGTAGGGTTTTTGAGCAATGATGACCGCCACACCTTCGAATGTAGTGATGATTCTTTCCTTTTTATTCATTTAAGAAGTTCTAGTAGTTAGTGATTTGTGAAATTTTGTGTTTTTTTTTTAACAATTGAGCTTGAGAAGGCAAGTGGAAGTTTGGTTTCAGAATTGAAGATCTAGGTTTGTTCCTTCTCATTTTCGTCTTCTTCTTTATTTTTCCAATTTTTTAATTCGAGATTTCTAATTCGTTAAGTATGGACAACAAGCCAAACAAAGGTTCTCTCCATCCAATATATATATATATATAAATTATGCAATTTTGTTGGTTTTTATTGTTTGGAACTAGGGAAATATTTATGCATTTAACTTTTCAAATAATCTCTATTGATAACTGATGATCTAAAATCATGCATTGTTACAATTGTAGCGGAAGTAATGCAAGATAGGATGAGATTTAATATGATTTTCAATGTTTAACATTGAAGAATCAATACTGTTATATCCTTATTTTAATGTTTCTCCTTACACAACCTTTGCAGATTGTGAAGCCGACTTCGGATTCATCTGCCAATCAGGATGATGTTAATGAAAGTGGAACTCTAATTCGGTTACACCATATGAGGTCCCGTAGATAGCTACATAGCCATTTCATATTTCGCTAATATCTGGTGATATGGAGGTCAGTAAGCATTTTTTTTCCCTTGGTTTGATTTCCATAATCTCATGTGTTTACTTTCTTTTACAAAATCTAATTTTCTTTGAATCATTTGTAGCCTTTTATGTAGTGTGGCTACTTATTTCAGTGGAATTCTATTTAAATATTTTGCCTCAACAATCAGACCTGTGTGTGGATATGCTATTATTTTTCCCCCTTAATAATAGAGTAATTGTCTCTAAAGGGCATTTGATCTTTTGCATGAATATGTTTGATTTTTTTTTTCATAAGATGATTCATTAGTATTTTAAAGATACTATGGGTTGTTGTTCATCATTAGTTTAAGCAAATTGTACTTCTGAGGAAGGTTTATGAAGAAAATTAAATATAAAGTTTTCTAAGATAGTTTTTGGTCATTATGTAGACGATAAGATTTCTTTAAATATGCAGATTCACATTGGATTTTGATCAGAGTTCATATCAGTTGCCAATGTATGGTAGAAGCTTCCCATTCATGATTTGATAAAAATCTTGCTTCCAATTTGTAATTTAGTTAACAAATCTAACCAAAAGTAAAGAAGTTTGAATTCTTCATTCATCTACCTATCCATGTTTACAAAATTTTGAGTTTCAACTTAGCAATGCGAGGTTTTGAGGTGTAATCATCTAAATTTACTCCACTTTTCCTGCATTTCAGACTGACCTAGTATAATTTGAGTTTGCCAATATATAAATATATATGTGTGTGGATTCTTATATTGAAAGTTTACAATATCTATAGCTGTGTGCAATAATTGATAAGAGATATTTGTTTAGATTTTGCTTGGAGTTTCATTTTCCATATAGATATATGTATATATTATAACCAAAGGACTTCTTATGGGACCATTAGATGTATGTGTCACCTCATTTTGCAATTAGGCTTGGTTTTGATTGAAAGTATGAAGCTGAATGACACATACTGGAGATAAGATTGTTGTACTTACTGAAATAGGCTGCTTAATTGACACGTTAGTAGGCCAGTACTCTTTTGATAAGAAATCAGTGACTTATCTTTGAAAATCCAATATTTTTTCTTTATTAAAATGATTTTAATTGTATTTTCCAATTGAATTCATGTTTATAGTTCCCACTTTTTGACTTTTTATGTACTTATATAGGGATGATGTGATCTTTGCAAAGATTTGACACGTACTGTAGATAAGATTTGATGTGATTCTTTGCATGTGACTCTGCTGACATCTTCACATTAGTTGAAATTGACTTTTTATGTACTTATATAGGAAAAAAATAATTATCCTTCATTATTGGTTATAAAAGTATGTAACTGTATTGTAAGAAAGTGAGAATTTTTTAAATTTGATCAACCATGCACATCTTACACCTTGACGGATTGAGCTATCCAAAATTAGGTAAATTTTATATATATGATCTTTTTATTGGATAATGTTAATAAATAGCATTCTTGATATTCATTTTATTATGTTCTTTTTTGACAAAATAGTGGTGATCAATTGAAATTAACAATAATGATTAGTTAGGATCAGATTAACAGGCTATTATGTTTAATTTCACCAGTAATTGGGCATTTTTTTTTTATTAAGACTTGGGCACATTCTAACACCGAAAAGGAAAAAAGAAAAGAAAAGAAAAGTTGTTTGTTGAAGCAATGCAAAGGAGACCATTGGTACGTAGAAATCTGAGTGGTTTATTAGTATTAATAATCTCTTTGAGAATGAATTAGTGACTATAAGATGAGCCCATGTTATAACCCAAAAACTTTGTGATATGAAACATAAAAAGACGGCTAAGAGGGTTATTATGTTATTATGAGAACATGCATAATTTCATAGATGAGAAATAACAAAAAGTCATTTCGCCATGCATAATCAAATAATAATATTAAGCTGTCAGAGATACAAATTAACATGATAACATCATTTGCTAATTGTTTTTTTATATTAATTATTAAAATGTGAGCTCAAAAATAAAAAAAATAAAATAAAATAACAAAGGAAAACCTCCTTGCTAACCATAATTATTTCTATTGGGTTTGATTATTGTTTAGCTAAAGTTTTATATAAATGATACTGATGAGAAACATGATCAGTGTGATATTTATTTGGCCAATAATTTTAATGCTTGAATTGCAAGGACATTTTGGCAATGGAATAGCTTCCAATGACAATAATTTTTTGAAATTAATTTTCACTAGCACTTTGCACACAGTCATCTTCGTAATTACATTGGAAGAAGTTGTGAAAACTTCTTAGATAATTCTCTAATTAACACTCTCCACATTGAGTCTAAAATATAAGAATTTAAACAAGATATATTTTCCTTCTATGCTTAAGTGGGAAAATGTTGGTTTGTTTACAAATTGCAATTATGTATTTTTTTAATAAAACTTTTCATATCTCTTTCATAGATAATATAATATAACTAGTTGATACATATTTTGTAATAGAACTTTTATAATTCTTCTTATAGAAGTTAAGATAATGTAATATAATATAATGGTTATAGAGATAAGAATTTAAACAAGATATATTTTCCTTCAATGCTTAAGTGGAAAAAAAATAGTTTGTTGACAAATTTAAATTATGTATTTCTTTAATGAAACTTTCCATATCTCTTTTAAAAATAGTATAATATAACCGGTTGATATTTTTTTTAATATATATATATACACACACACATATAATATTAAAATTTTTATATCTATATGTTTTAATTAATTTTGGACTTTATTTATTTATTGATGAAATGATTACGTTTAATTTTTTTAATGGAAGATATGTATGATTTTTTTATTTTCCATCTCCATGTTCAATAGCTCTAAGGATATAAAGCAACAAGATGAATGTGAGTTTAATGGCTTTCACTCATTCTTTGAGTTTATACTCCTACCAAATTAATGAATCATGTTAGAGTATTTATACATATACATTGTACTTATACATATATTTTATATACCTACTCATGTGTACACCTCTCTTGTATTTATATGGGGTGACTTCTCTCTAATGAACACACACTTATTCATTCTTTCATTCACACTTTGTCTATCATGGTATCAGAGGCCGGCCGATCTTGCCGGACCTTTGCCGGAAGATAATCCGGTTTGTGACGTCGGCATCAACGTTTGTTTGGTCCATTTGTGTCGGAGTTTGTCATCTGTTGGGCCTTCCCCGTTTCTCTGACGGGTGTGTTTTATCTCCGACAGTGTTGATCAAAACCTTGCGGGTTTTGTTTGCTCTCCGGTGATTGTTGACATTCTAGCCGTGCTCTCTGTGCCGGCTGTGCACTTGTCACCGACAGCCTCGTCGTGCTTCCTTGACGATCACTCTGTCACGCCTCTACGACGACAACCCTATCGTGTTTCTCCGACATTATCTGTGCATGCTGCCGACGACTTCAATCTCTGTACGCATTATTCGTGGAACACCGCCCGCAGTCCACCCTCCCGTTGATGAGCTCTTCTCCGTCCCTCTCGCCGGCGAGCTCTTTTCCATCTCCTCATCGAAGAGCTCATCTCAACTAACCGTCTTCTTTCTTTCACCAACCGACATCACATCTGCCCTTTCCATCACAACCCAAGTCCCCAAACCCAACATTCACACATCTCCTTTCCATCCCATCCATCCTTTCTTCATTTCCCAAGTTTCAACATTTGGCCTTTGCCCTTTATCCTGATTCTACTTTATTTCTTTCCTCTTCATTAGCCATAATATTATATTATTAAAAAAAATACCAATTATATCACCTTTCCCTGGATTCCCGGCACACATTCTCATTGATACAAATCCCCAAGCCTTGGCCTTATCCCATGAGCATTATTTTCACATTTATTCCTTCTTCACAGTAGACCTATTCTATATATCTATATATCAACTATATATATATATTATATAAAAAAAAACTTGGCAACATCCATTTGTTTTCATTCTCTCGTCTATTCCTTTCAGTATTTTATTATTATTATTATTATTATTATTATTATTATTATTATATATAGGTTGCCAGCATCCATTTGATTTCATTCTCTTTTACAGTATTTATTATTTAAATATATAGATACACCAAAAAAAAAATGACATCATCTACCTCTGCTCCACATTTTCTAACTCCAGTCGACATCAAATTAAATGGTTCTAATTACAGAGAATGGTTCACTACCGTTCGCATTGTCTTACTCGGTATGGATCTACTTGGGCATGTCGATGGTACTTCTCCTCAACCATCCACCCCTGATGCATCATTGACACTTGTTGATCGATGTACCATGACCATTATTTGTCAATCTTGTGAGATTGATGTTCGTATGGAAATTGGACATCTCTCTACTGCTTAAGAAATGTGGGAACACTTAGGTCATATGTTTGAGCATTTCAGCTTTGCTCGTCAGTAGCCATTTTGCAGGATCTTACTCACATCCATCAGCGTGAGCGTTCCGTCAGAGAGTATGTCAGTGACCTGCGGTCCTTGTGGCGTCAGATTAACTCATCTTAGCACATTATCTCCACGGCTCGTCCCTACTGACACAGTTCTTACTGTGACCTCTCCTCGCTCTACTAGACCCTCCGCTGGTTCTTCTGTATCACCAGCTCCTGCTTCATCGACCTCCTCTCGATCTTCTGTTATTTGTCACTACTACAAGTGTTCGGGTCACATGAAGAATCAGTGTATTAAGCTTCAGTAATGACAGCAACAACAGTCATCACAGCCTCGCTCTTCGCCCCGAACTCCTGCTTCTTCCACTCATGCTGCTTTTGTCTCAGCTTCAGATTCTCCTTCCTCTGCTGATCTTCTTTCTCAGGTTGCTCAGCTCACTGAACAGATTCATGCTATGTAGCGTGCTTTGTCCTCCAGCGGTTCGTCTGCTACGTCTGTTGCTTCTGGTATGTCTTCCTCCTCCTGGATTTTAGATTCTGGTGCTACTCATCATATGACTGTCGATATCTCTGGCCTAGTCTCTATTACTACACCTCATACATTTTCCAGTGTCCGCACTGCTGATGGGAGCCTTCATTCTGTCACACAGTGTGGCCGTCTTCAGTCCAATTCATTTGATATTCCTAATGTTCATCATGTCCCTGGCTTAGTTCTCAACCTTCTTTCTGTTAGTCAGCTCACTGATCATGGACTCACAGTTACCTTTTTTCCTCTACTTGTACTGTACAGGACCATCTTACAGGCCAGAGGATTGGGATCGGGCGTAGAGTTGGCGGTCTCTATCACTTAGACTCTCTTCATCTTCCCGCTCTTCCATCTTCTGACATTGTCGCCTCTGTATGTTCTCTTGATCATTGGCATAGTCATCTTGATCACTTGTCTAGTTCTTGCCTGAAACTCTTAACAAGTTCAGGTAATCTTGGTTCTGTATCTCCCCTTCCTTCACATCCATGTATTGGTTGTAAACTTGCTAAATCCACTGCTCTTCCTTTCTCTTCACGAGAATCTACTTTTGATCTAGTTCACTCTGATGTGTGGGGTCTTGCACCCTTCTCTTCTCTTGGTGGTTTTAATTAATACATATCTTTCATTGATGATTTCTCACGTTACACTTGGCTTTATTTAATGCGTTCCCGATCTGAGGTTTTTGCCATTTACTCTCAATTTGCGCAAATGGTATATACTCAGTTTGGTAAACGTATTAAAATTTTTTGCTCTGATGGGGCACGCGAGTATCTTTCTACATTCTTTCATACATTACTTTCCACTCATGGCACTTTTCCTCAGCAATCCTGTCCTTACACACCTGCTCAGAATGATGTCGCTGAGCGCAAACATCTCCATATCTTAGACACTGCACGAGTACTTCTTTTTGCCTCTTTTGTTCCTCAATCCTTCTGGTATGAAGCCATTCTTACATCTGTTTATCTCATTAATCGCACTCCTACTTCCATTATCTCTGGCATCACACCTTACGAGCATCTTTACTCTCTTCCTCCCTCCTATGGTCATCTTCGCACGTCCGGTTACACTTGTTTTGTTCTTTTGCCCACTGTTGAGAGAAACAAACTATCTCCCCGTTCTGCTATGTGCATCTTCCTTGGATATAGTTCTGAACACAAGGGCTATCGCTATTATGATCCACATTCCCAACGTCTTCGTATTTCTCGTCATGTCATCTTTCTTGAAGATACCCCTTATTTCTCCTCATCTTTTCCAAATTTGTCATTTCTTTAGTCTTCCGCTAGTGCATCATCTTCTCCCCCCTCTATAGTTCTTCCGAGTTCCACTACCACTGTCAATTCTGTCCCCCTCCAGATGTCTCCGTAGACACTTTTCCTGTTCCTCCTTCCTCTTCCTCTGGGTGTCTTAATAATTCCAGTGATTCGTCTCCTCTCTCCGTCGGCCCATCCTCTCCTAAAGATGCTCATGTTGTTCCTCGTCGTTATCCAGACCGTCTTTGCTGCCCTCCTGCTTGGTACGCCCTTTCTCTTTCCTCTACCTACTCTTCCGATTTCCAAGCCTTTCTTGTTACTATTCACTTGCATTCTGAGCCGCAGTCTTATCGTGAGGCTGTAAGACATCCCCAGTGGCAACAGGCTATGATAAAGGAACTTGATGCTATTCAGCCCATGCATACATGGGATCTTGTTCCTCTTCCATCTGGTGTTACTCCTATCAATTGTTGGTGGGTCTATCGAGTTAAGACCCGAGCCGATGGTATTATTGAGCGCTACAAAGGGCGTCTTGTTGCTCGTGGTTTTACTCAGGAGTATGGCATTGATTATGAGGAGACATTTGCTCCTGTGGCCAAGTTGACTACTATTCATCTTCTTTTCACTATTGTTGCTACTCGTCACTGGCCACTTCATCAATTAGATGGAACTAATGCTTTTCTACATGGAGATCTCTCTGAGGACGTTTATATATATGACTCCTCCTCCTGGTTTATCTCATCTTTCTCAGCACGTCTGCCATCTTTGTCAGACTATCTATGGGCTCAAACAGGCTCCTCGTGCCTGGTTTGAGCGATTTTGTAGTGTTATTCTTACTCTTGATTTCACCGAGAACTCTCATGATTATACCCTCTTCACTCGGCAGACTCCTCAAGGAATCACTATTCTTCTTCTTTATGTTGACGATATGGTTATTACTGGTGATGATGTTGATACTGTTATTTCTTTGAAACAGCGGTTACACACCGAGTTTCAAATGAAAGATCTTGGCCCTCTTCGTTACTTTCTGGGTCTTGAGGTTGCCTATTCTCGTCGAGGCTACTTGGTGTCTCAACAGAAGTACATATCTGACATTTTTTGACGAGCTAATATCACTGATCTCTGCACTGCCTCTACTCCTATTGAGCTGCATCACCGACTCTCCTCTTCTGATGGTGAGCTTCTGCCTGATCCCACTCACTATCGTGTGCTTGTTGGTGTTCTCGTCTATCTGACCATCACTCGGCCTGTTATTGCATATGTTGTTCGTGTTCTTAGTCAGTTTGTGAGTGCTCCTCGTTCTACTCATTACGCTGTCCTCTTACGAGTTCTTCGTTATCTTCGTGGCACTATATCTCGCTCTTTATTTTTTTCTGCCACGTCTTCTCTTGAGTTGCGCGCCTATTGTGATGCTGATTGGGCAGGTGATGCCGCTGATCGACGTTCTACTACTGGTTTCTGCATTTTCCTTGGAGATTCACTTATTTCTTGGAAAAGCAAGAAACAATCTACTGTTGCTCTTTCCACTGCTGAGGCTGAGTATGGTGTTATGACTTCTACTGCTAAGGAGGTTCTTTGGTTGCGTCAGATTTTGAAGGATTTTGGTATCTCTATCTCTGCTCCTACTCCTATTTTCTGTGATAACCAAAGTGCTATTAAAATCGCCGCTAACCCAGTATTTCATGAGCGTACGAAGCACTTTGAGATTGATCTTCACTTTGTTCCTCATCATTATCTTGCTGGCAATATTCTTCTTCCTTATGTTACTTCCACCCAGGAGCTTGCTGATCTTTTTACTAAAGCACATGCTGTCTCTCGTTTTAAGTTTCTAGTTGACAAACTCTCGGTTTATGACCCACCTTGAGTTTGAGGGGGCGTGTTAGAGTATTTATACATATACATTATACTTATACATATACTGTGTATACCTACTCATGTGTACACCTCTCTTGTATTTATATGGGGTGACTTTTCTCTAATGAACACACACTTATTCATTCTTACATTCACACTTCGTCTATCAAATCATATATAAACAAGATCAAATTTTAATAGTTTGTACTCATTCACTTAGGGATTAGGTGATACAACTAAGAAAAGTGAAGCTTTTTGGGAAAAATAAATAAATAAGAACCATGGATCAATTATTCAAAGACAGTAAAAAGCCCAACTCATTTGTCCAAAACATTGATTCAATCGTCTTTATTAATTTATTCTCCATAAATAACAAAGACAACACAATAGAAATATATTATATTAGCAAATCTTATTATTTACATACATACCACCAATTCCTTAAAAGATTGGTTTATGAATTAATATATACCACATAGTATTACTAATATGTATATTAATATATACAAGCCAAAAATTTAGTATATTATATATACACTTACTATTAATTTTTTTCCCATTTGTTTTTTTACTGATTCTCGCCATAACTTTTGGACACCAAAATGATTGTGCTATAATGCACATGTATTTATTTATTTATTTGATTGTTCTTAAAAAAAAAAAAAAACCACATATACCTCCACAATATACATATATGTACAAATATTATCATTTGATTAATATTATGAAAAAATCATTTTGCAAAGCTGCCAAATATATATATATATATATATATATATATATATATATATATATATATATATATATATATATATATATATATATATATATATATATATGCCAAAATAATTATGAAATTTTGGAGGACTAAAGCTAAGCAAACTTAAGACTGGAAGGAACCCTTTTGATGGCAAGAGGAACAAAGGATCGGCTATACTAGCTTTACGAGCGATTGGAACAACTTGAAGGTGTCGTTGAGCTATTGGAGTTCTTGATCAATGCATTTCTAGATGATAAAAAATGCAAAGACTGTATTAATAGTTGTGGCGAGCTTGGCCCTATCCATGAGGTTGTAAACTCACGATCATCAAGAGCACTAGAGATGCAAAAGTTCAAAAACAGACCAAGAAAAAAAAACAATGATAGCCAAAGTGTGGAGGACTGAGATGCAGAAGTGTCTTTGCCGCGAACGTGATGGTAGGTGGGCTCGCAATATGGAGGGTAGTCGGATGGAGATTATCTAGTTGGTGGTAAGGTCCAATTCTCTAGATTGTTATCCTTAAACTGGTCCTTACTAAAAAAAAAATTATGTCGTAATTTATTCATGTATAAATAAACCTTTAGTAAATATATCTTATGAAAAATAGTTAATCTATGAAAAATACAAAAATTATGAATAAATAAAATAATATATAAGAAAATGACCTCTTATCCCTTATAAAAAGGTGTCACTACATTATAAGTCATTGCATTATTTTCTTCCCTTGATTAATAAATTTTTCATTTATTATTTGAAAAAAATTGGATTATTGTGGTCTGCATACCTCTCTTACACACACTCATGTACCATTTATATGCATATCAATGATTTCATTAAGCATAAATGTGTAAATAGATTATGAATTTATTATATTAATAATTTGCTTTTCTTATTTAGTGGGGTAATTAAAGTTTGTTTATATTTAAATTTTTAGAAAAGATTTGATGTGATGGTTTTTCTTTTATCTGCCATATAGCCACCACACCCTACAACATCAAATAAATGTCTTCTGAGGATAATGTCATGTTTGATCTTCCATCCACTTACAAAGTGAAAATAAATATACTAAATAATTTCACATTTAATTAAAAAAATACAAAATTTATGGCTCATGTGTGTATGTTTAATGATTTTATAATCATCATAAAATTATATGCCTTCAAAGGAAAAAATAATTTATTCTTTTATATCCCTACAACTTTAGCTAATTATTATATCTCCAAATAATGATATTATTTGGTAATATAATTAGTGAAATTTAAAAAAAAAATTAATTTAATTCGAAACTCTTCTTTTAAAAAAAATTACAAATTTGCAAGGTGAGGAATACGTGAGTATTATCATATATCTTGTTGGAATTATAAGAGTTGATTATTTCCAATTGAATTCCAGTTTGAAGGTAACTACTTTTGAATAAATATACACTATCCATGTGTAATTACAATCGTTAGACATGTAAGTAAAGAAAAAAAATAAAAAAAAAACAAATTGATTGTAAAAAGTCATCTTAACACAGTCCAAATTACCTAATGTATTTAAATAAATAAAAAATAAAAGCTATATATATATATATTATAAAAGTAGATAAATCACCAATTTACAAAATAAATAAATACAGAAAAAACACTCAAAAGAGAAAAAATTAAAACAAAAAAATACCAAACAAAAGAGATTACAATCACAAAAGGCAATACACTTCACATAAACATCCACACAAAAGCAAAAAGAAAACAAATAAAGATGAAAATACATTGACTAAATCTACCTCCTGGTAGCAAACACCATGAAAATAAGGAAGCGTCTAAGATTCTGGATAAAGACATTTAAAAAGCATTAATTCAAGTGCATATCTGCACAAATCCAAGTAATAACAATATGAATAATTTTGTTAATAATTCCAAAACAAAAATACACCCTTAAAAAAAGAGAGAAGAGATACAAAAAGGATTACATCATTGTTACCTTAGCACTTGAATCATAAGTATAACAAATTTATCTTTGATTATATTTGTATAAACTATATACTAAAGTATGAATAGAAATATATAATGAATAAATAGCATTATCTGCTTTCAACATAGGAATATGCTCGCTAGTGACATGAATGGCTATGAGCCGATCCAAACCCCCAACCAATTTTCCCCCAATGAATACCACTAGAAACAATCGTACAACCAAAGTCTTACCATCTCCATTAAGAATCCTTCCGAGGTTACAGATTAATGTCATCCTTGCTACAAACACTTCATTGACTTCATACATTGTTGGATAAGCTTTCAATCTTTCCAACAATCTCTGAGCAACATAACTCATGTAACAAGCTCTTCTATCTACAATCACCACCATACTTCCCTTCACAAGTGATATTAAACCTTCTTCTTTGATTGCTACCATAAAAAATTGCTCCATCACTATCTCTCTCTATTAAAGAGTCTCAAATGTAACATTGGTGGTTCTTCCCATCTTATTCATTATATAGTAAATATTATATATTTTTTATATATATAAAGTAAATTATTTAAAGATCATTAATACATACTAATATTACCAATATGTTATGCCCTTCACTTATAAAACTACTTCAAATACATAAAAGAATAACATTAACAAATTTTGTGTATGTAAAGACAATTAACAAATGAAAATATTCAAAATTATTTTTTATAAATAATAACAATATAAAAATTATACAGAAATTTAAAATATTTATTATGTTATGAAAATGAAAATAATAATAATAATAATAATAATAATAATAATAATAATATAATAATAATAATAATAATAATAATAATAATAATAATAATAATAATATGAAAACAAAAAACCAAAAAAATGTCCCAAGAAAAAATATTTATGTTCGTAAGATAGTAATATAAAAATATACGGAAACAATTTTGACAATATTTCAAACCTTAATAAAGAGTCTTAAATGTAACATACAACTATGTCAAGTATAGAAAATAATGAACTTAACCAAATTCCCAACTGTAAAAGACAGTTAAAAAAAAATTAAATATACTCAAATGATTTTTTTAAAATCTAAGAAAAAAAACACCAACTCTGCTTTTGTTTTTACCCTGATACAAACCACGTCTACTTTATCTTTCATCATCTGATTTTAACCTTATAAAAAAAAAAAAAAAGTTCACTATAATAATACCCTACTTCTAGCTCTCTCTCTCTCTCTCTCTCTCTCTCTCTCTCTCTCTCTCTCTCTCTTATTTGTGTCACTATCAAGAGATACAAATCGGACAAAGAGAATCTAAACCTAGCCACTAATTTCTCCCTAAAAATTAATGTCGCATTTAAACAAAAGATATGATTCAAATAATTTAAAATAGAAAAACAAATCCTATCAAGAGATACGAATCAAGCTAGGGATTCTAAGCCTAGGCCTAAAACTATATATATATATATATATATTCCACTATAATAATATTATGTTAGTTATATATTCTACAGCTTTCGTCTGAATCTAAACAAAAAGATATGATTTAAACATTTTTAAATAAAGAAAAAATTCTATCAAGAGACACAAATCAAACTAAGAAAATCTTACCCTTAGGCCTTAAGTTCTTCCTAAAAAATTAATGCCCATTTGACATGGGCATAAAGTGACACATTAAATTATTCAAACTATTTAATAAGAACACACACACACACACACACACATATATATATATATAATGGAATTAACATAATCATCTTTATTTGAATCTAAAATAATCTAAAATAATATCCGTAAGCTGCGAATGCCTATCTTTCTTCCGCCTTAAGGTTTGAATTGAAATTAAAAAAATAGATCTGTATCTCATCTCTTAATTATATATATTTCAAACATTTCCCTTCTTAAGCATGAAAATCCTTTTTATTATCCTTCTTTTTTTAAACATTGCTTTTAAGCATATATATATTGTTTGTTTGTTTCTTATTCTTATTTATATACATACATGTGTATATACTATGTAAAACCCTTCTATGTTGTCATTTACTTGATTTTGATTGCCCTGTATTTTTTTAAGTTGAGTGGATCACACACACACCAGTACACCACTCACCTTCTCTTTCTCTCAATACATATATGATATTAATACAATATAAATTATATTATATCATACGCTTGTTAATAATAATATTTTTTATTTTGCTGAATGTTATTTGAATTTTATTTTCATTGTTTTCTATCCCTATATAAGATTTTGTTTTATTATTTGTATATGATATTAGTTATTGTTTTATGAATTTTTTTTTAATAATATTGGTGTTTGTTACAATACCTCACAAATCTGTTAAAAACCATTATGTTAGAGTATGTTATAAGGAATCATTATATAATGAATATAATGTGAGAAAGGAGGTAGGCAATCATTTGCTCTACTTTTCCTTGCTCTTTTTCTCATCTGACCCTCTTCCACTTATTCTCCTTCTTCTCTTCTCTTCTTTTCTTTCCTCTCCTTCTCTCTTTTAGTTTGGTCACCAAACATCATTCAACATTTGAAGCACTCCTTTGGTGCTTCATTAGTCATGGTTCTTAGGTAGCGTTTAAGACAACACTTATTCATTATTTCAAACTAGTTAGCAATTTGAGAGTGATATGCAGTGGAGTATAGTAGTTTCATCATTAACCTTTTTATTCTTGCCAAAAATGATGGAGGAAGATGACAATTATATCACTAATAATAGTTCTAGGAAGCCCATGAAGCATGTACACATTATCAAGGAATAATTTAGTTACTAATATAACAGGGAAATGATGTGATAAAGCCATGAAATGAGCACACTTGCTCATTCTATTTACTACAACAAAATTGTATTCTTTGATGCTAATTTGGGTAGTTCTTTAAATTTATTTGTTAAATCCATGGAGACCCCAAACTGTATTTGAATAGGTAAAAGTCACGATGAACCAACAAGAGTCATGTTTTTTTATTTATTTGGAGTAGACTTATTTCTTGGATATCTTTCATACCCAAGGATACGAGTCTTTAATATCCCCTTTTATACCTTTCCATTAAAAATGTCCCTTAATCCTCCTACTAGTTAATAGAGAAATCATTATGTAAGTAATGATTCCACCTTGAGATAAATCATCCCCTCCCACTAAGAGAATAAAGTATTCTCTCCATATTGTGGGAATAACCATTCCTTATGCTTGAAATTACTCTTTTACACCTCTAAAAAACAAAAATTATATATATATATATATATATATATATATATATAGAGAGAGAGAGAGAGAGAGAGAGAGAGAGAGAGAGAGAGAGAGAGAGAGAGAGAGAGAGAAGATCGGAGGATTTGAAGAGAGAGGGGGAAGGGAAAGAGAAAGAGTATACAGTAAAGATGAAGGAGGTGGAGAGGAAGTGAAATAAAAGGGGAGGTTTGCATAACCATTCGTGCCCCTTCCCATGCGTTCCATTCACGTATATCAAAAGGGTTGTAACATCCATGCTATACAAAGATTGCTACCTGGCACTCCACTAAACTTTGTCTCCTAGACATAATACTATAGTAAACCATACTATTTACTAATTGGTTATTTCATTATGAAATCACTAAATTTGCATAGTTTTTGCCTCTTAGGCTTGTAACGCTCCATTGGCGAGACTGTGTCACGTGATCTCTAACTCATGGGTTACACTCTCGTTTGCCTTGTCTGCATCATTCGCCCACCCATCAAGAACCACCTTGTCCTCAAGATGTAGGTAGGGAATTCGTGATGCAACAAGAGCATATCCTTCCATGTCACGTTAGACACTAGTTGGTTCTCTTACAGAATCAATACCTATGGCATTTGCTAGCTATATTGGAGAACACTATAAGTGTCGAAGATGCGAATGGGCTGTAAGACTGGGCGCTGACCCACTAAGTCATTAGGTAAGAGAGCTTATTGGGTAAAGGGATAGCCTCATCATTTTTTTAAGATTGGAAATGTGAAAAACGTCATGGATACGAGCTATAGAAGGTAGTGTGAGCCTGTGCGCCACTATACCTATCCATTCCAAGATTTGGAAGGGACCAGAGAAGCAGCGTGTCAACTTGGTAGTGTAGTGATGTTGTGGTAGTGAAGATTGCCGATAGGGTTATAATCATAAGTAGAACTAGTCAACTATATTAAATGATACATCATATTGACTAATGTTGGCTTGATTAGTCATGCAAGTCTGAGCTTGTTGGATGTTGCTACTAAGAGTTGACATGATTTGAGTTCATTGACTGGTGCAATGATAGAAGAGCCAGCAAGGTAGTACTAAGGTTGGAGGTGGGTGGCCAAATACTGCTTCGTAAGAGGTCATGTGAATCGCAGAATGCCAAGCTGTGTTGTAATGGTGCTCGGCCCATAATAAGAAGCGCTCCCAATGCTTAGTATTATTTGTAACGAAGCAGCATAAATAATTAATCTTTGACATAATGATTCAACACCTCTGTTTTCCAGTTGAACTGGGGATGGTAGGCAATACTCATCGAAAGTATGGTGCCTTGGAGCTTGAACAATTCTTGCCAAAAGGAGCTTATGAACAAGGGGTCTCTATCGGATATGATGTTCATTGGAATGCCATGCAAATGGACCACATCTTGTATGAAGATCGCATCAGCTTAAGGGGTGTTAAATTGTGGATCTAACAGTAAGAAATGGGTGCATGCTTAGACATCCGGTCCACTACCACCAAAATAGTACCTTACCGACTGATAATGAAAAATGAGTGATAAAGTCAAAGGAGATCAAATCCTATATCTTGCATGGTATAGGAAGTGGTTGAAGTAAACATTGGGGTGCACGGTTGAATGGTTTTTGTTGTACACTGTCCCGATTTTAGACCTCAAGCCTATTTAGATTCTTGTGCATGCATCAGGGGTAAAATAGTCATTTAGCACTAATGGCATCTTTGCATAACTGCATAATAGCTATAGTGTGAAGCTAGCCGAAAACCAGGGGTAATTCGGTCTTTTGGACCCATTTTTTATTTAATTCTTCTACAGAGGGCATTTAAGTTTTTTGGCTTTAAAAAAATAATAATAATAATAAGAGGAGAGACTTGCCTTCTCCCTTTCTTTCTTCTTTCTTCTTCTTCTTTACTTACTCCCATCGGCCGACCACTCGATTTAAAAAATATATATATATTTTTCCGGCGAATTTTCCGGCGAATCGAGCAACCTTTCCCTTCCTCCTCCACTTCTATGTCTGGTGAGGCTTTGATCCATACATTTCATTCCGTATTTTCATTGTATTCCTTGTTTTTAGGTTTTTTTTCGAAAAACTTAGATTTCTACTTGGATTTAAGTGTTTTTGGGCTCAAATTGGAGTCAATGGTTTGTTAGTCTTGTGTGAGAATGCTAGAGAAGAAATTTTTTGATTTGGGGCTGTAAATTGAGATAAAACTCTTATATTAAGTTCAGGTTTACTGTAGCACATTCTTGATTACTGTAACAAATCCGTAGTTACTGTAGCACCGGAAACTTTTGATGTTTTCTGGTATTTTCTTGATCCATTAGAATTAGTTTTACTTCGGTTTAAGGTCGTTTGGGTCCAAAATGACGTCGTTTTGCCCTAAAACCCTAAAGTTTTATGTCCGGTTTGCATAATTGCATTCGCATGCATTTTAGTTCTCATTCATGTGTTCATTAGTTCTTAGATTCCCTGCTTGTGTTTAGGTGGCGAAGCACCCTCCAAGGGGAAGGAAGTCGCCGACCAGTGAGCGCGTCTCGAGACGAGACGACTGGTTCAGTGAGTGGTTTAATTTATAATTTCATAGATTTAATATGAGTATTATAGTATTTCTTTATGTGTTTTATAATATAAATTTGATAATATGGTATTTATCTTGAAAGGAACATGTTTACTTGTGTAAGTATTTTTATACGCAAATGGAAGATGGTTGATGTATATTCCCGTGTTTAAACTTTGGTTGATGGAATCCCTGAGTCGGAAATTTGAAATAATTCTATATATTGCATTTGATTTTGATGGTGACTACGGACTTTAGTCCGACACTGCAGTGGGGGTCCCACGGTCCGGCCTGATGAGAGGCGGCATGGTTAACCTTGAGTTTACCCTGTTTAAGAGGTGCGTAGAGCCATTGACAGGGGTTCTTTCATGTGAGAAACCCGAGATCACCACACGGGGAATCTCAATGGCTAACACCAAGGAAGAAAACATTTTACAGTTTTAAAAGGGTTTTAAAAACACCTTGGTGATCTCGTAGCTAGTCGCGGCCACGATTAGCTTAGGAATTGTTT
Organism: Dioscorea alata; assembly: GCA_020875875.1. Classification (NCBI taxonomy): domain Eukaryota; kingdom Viridiplantae; phylum Streptophyta; class Magnoliopsida; order Dioscoreales; family Dioscoreaceae; genus Dioscorea; species Dioscorea alata. The sequence continues at coordinate 4,814,585 of CM037017.1, read as the reverse complement.
GAGGCCAGCCTGTATTTTTAAACCATGCTCTATGTGTTGGAAAAAGGTTACATACTATTCTTTTAGCAATCATTATGTTAATTGTTAATCTGTTGAATACTTGAGTACATGGAACTACTTTTACATGTTATTACTATTGTGATAAATTTGGAAATTTGAAATACTTTATTACTCTATTATATCTATGTTATCACCACTCACTAGGTAACACCTGTTACTCACCACTCTCTTTTCTCTTTTCTCAGATTGCGATGTTGGGCTTGATTGTGCTAGACAGGCTATAGAGTGACTTGTCAGTCCTCATTGTCTAGGTTTGTTCGTAGTGTGCATGTGAACCTTATGGATCCACTAGACTTGGTCTTTTATATTTTGTTCTGGTATTTGTATTTTCTGGTTGTATTTGCAACCCTGGTTTATGTGGTTGTTAAGTTCCTGCTGGATTTAGGGTCCCTAGTGTAGGGGAACCCTACTACTATCTTTATTATCGGTATTGTCTTGTTCTTCAGTTTATTGTGTTAGCATGTTTGTGTTGAGCCTTACGGTAACCTGAAGATGGGGCTGTCGTGGGACCCACTTCTTGTTATCGTGGCGATTGCCACGTGTCCGACTAGGTTCGGGGCATGACAGCTTTACCGTTGGATAGTGGTGTAGTAAGCGACAAACTCCTTAATTGCGCAACGTAAGCCTGGCCAATGAAAACCCCATTGATGTTGGCAAGGATATGTTGAATCCCTGTGAGGCCACCAACCGGCGAGCTATGAAACTCGGCCAAGAGAAGCTATTGCAGGGAAGAATCAAGTGTCATATACACGCGGTCTTTGTAGAATAGTAACCCATCCTAGATTGAGAAATAAGGGTGGTCGGTTGGGTGATTGTCAATAGCGTGATATAGTTCAAAAGAGGTGGGATGAGATTTGTAGCTTTGGTGCAAGATATTCCATATCACAATCACTGGCTTGGATAAAGACAGAATTGAAAGATGTTGCTGGGAGGTGTGATGATGCATTAGTTGGCCCATTTTGAAATCCCGGCTTGTATACTATATCAAATTCATTTCCCTAACAGTTTGTCAACCATCGTTATTGTTTGGGGGTTTTGGATTGTTTTGTCGTGTAGTGCCTGAAGTTTTTGGTGGTTCATCTCCACCATGAATCGGTGACCAACGAGATATTAGCATTGTTTCCATGAGCGCATACATCTCTATGGCATAGGCTGACACTGCACTCATCAGGGTTGATAATTGTTTGTTGAGATATGCTAACAGCCTACGATTTTGTTATAGTATGGCACCAATACCGAAGCTTGAGGTGTGGTACTAAGACCTTTCCTTTACCTCTATTGTTTTTTCTGAGTGTTTTCCAAGTCTTTCTTGGGTAAAAGGTAGCTTTTTTCGAGGTTTTTTGGTCTTTAAACATAAACACACCCTGAAGCACTCCCGTGCTTCAGAGAGCATGACCATGCTCAGAAACCCCTGCCCGTGCTGAGTGTTTTCTTAAATTTCAAATATTTGCACTGGGTGAAGCACTCCCGTGCTTTCCTGGTGAAGTCCAGATGTGCTCTTTACTATAGCAGAGTTACTGTGTGAAGCACGCCGATACTTTGATTTTTCAACCTCGATTTTAAGGCTTTATGAGTCATTGTAAACTTCTAACCCTTTACTCTTCTCTTCTCTTTTCTTCCTCATCTTCCTTGTGCTTCCTTTGGAGCAAGAAGGAAGGTTGCTAGCCCTTGTTCTTTTAAGATTAGAGCTTGGATTCATTCGTCGCCTTGGATTTTTGGAGGTAAGTTTCTCCTTTTTCCTTCTCTTCCTTGTATTCGTAAGATGTTTGATCTAAGGGTTGATTTATTGGTCTAATTCATGTTCTTCTTGTTGGTTATTTATTTGAGATGAAGAGAGTTTGATTTAGGTTGTTATAGCTTCCTTGGATTGTTGAATCCTTGAGCCATTACTTGCTAGGGTTCTTGAGCACTGTAGCAGTAATGTAGCACCGAATAATCTTGGTTTTTTCTTGGAATTCTTTGGTTTAGAGTGAAGTTGAATCCCTTAGAAATTCATTGGGAACCTTGGTAGCAAGTATTAAGCCAACCCCAGGGTCGAATCAGGGTTTCATGGCATTTTTAACCTAGGGTTTCTTGCTTGCCTTCTTTGTGTAATCCTTGTTGTTGTTGTTGTTGTTGTTGTTGTTGTTGTTGTTGTTGTTGTTGTTGTTGTTGTTGTTGTTGTGTGTTTGGTTAGGAGGTGAAGGCTCATCGCGAGGCAAGGAGCCGGTGGAGGAGTAGCATGCTGGAGGTTTCTCACCTAAGTGGTGAATGGGGTTTTATATTGCAAAATTCTATTAGAATATTGAATTGTGAACCTTATATTTTTTTTAAAAAAAAAAATTGAAAGCTTTCCGTGGTTTTATCACAGTAAAATGATGTATTGATGAAATATTAATATGGTTTATTTATAAGCAAGTATATGGCTATTTGATGATTATGAGCATGGAAATTTATAAATGTTGTTTTATTGCATTGGAAGCAAGGTTTGACACTCTTGAGCATACTATTCTTATGAATTTTATTATATGGAATGATGCTTATTCCATGCATGTGGATATTGTCCTGTTTATGGACCTTGGCTTTATATTGTTGTGATGATATTATTATTACACCTATGGGTGCTTGATGGTGATGGAGTTGTAATCCACTTGCTGCAGTAGGAGGGTCCCTATGGGCCAATCTTTAGAGGTGGCATGGAGGACCCAATTGTGCTTATCCATCTTAGGTGGCACGTAGAGTCCTGACTAGATGATACACCGGATTCCAGAGTTACTATACAAAACTGATGGGTCAACGTTAAGGATATAAGGGTCTTGATGGCTCTGAACTTAGCTGCGACCACAACTATAGTTTAGGGGTTTTCTAGGTCATTCATCGATTTACCAAGATGTACTATATTAATTGAGACTTCATGATTCTTATTCTAGATTCTTATGTAGTACTCCTTCTTATATTTGAAAAGAAGGAGTTTTTGATGAGTTTTATAGTTTGAAGTTTGAGGCAATGTATCATTTATGATAGTTATGGATTTTACTACATATATATGTATGCTATATGTTTTATCATTTAAAGTAATATATTTTTTTTTTTTGGTAAAAGATTTATTGTTGTTGCTTCTTCGGCTTGTTTTGGTATTCTTTGAAAATTGTGCTAACTCACTCACTGAGTGATTTAGGTTACTCACCCCTCTTTCTTCTTCCCAAGCTCTAGTAGCTAATAGTGTGGCGGCGAAGCGGTGTGCTAGGCATCCATTGTTTGTTTTTCATTCATTTCTAGTATATGTATGTTATCCTTTAAGCATGTACTTGTTGTAATACAACATGGAGCCATTAATGTGCTTGAACTTGGTATGCTGGAGTCGCTTGCTTGTCTAGTTTCTTAGAAAATTTACTGTATTTGTGATGAGTATGTTCCACTGAACCCTACTTTCATGTTATTATTGTTGCTTCCTCTGTGTATCTATGTATACATATTTTGTACATTTTGTTCTATGTCACTCATTCCAGGAGTTTTGTTAGTCTTGCGGTGACTTGAGGATAGAGTGGTGGGGTATCCCTCTATGAGTTATTGCGACGGTTGTCGAGTCCTGGGAATTGTGGGTCAGGGCGTGACATGAGGCGTCAGTTTGGACCACGAAGGGAGTGCTAAATTCTGAAAGGGCCAATATAGGGGTTCGCATTAATGTCTCCTTTACTTGATGGAAAGTAGAAGTTGCTTCCGAGGTCCAATAAAAGAAGTCTTTTAGAAGCAAAGATGTGAGTGGTACTACAAGAGTTGAATAATGTGGGACATAGCGTCAATAATATCCATCAAGGCCAAAGAATGCTCGTAGACCCTTGATAGAAGTAGGCATAGGCTAGTCATGGATGGCCTCAATTTTGTCCTTGTCCACAGAGGTCCCCATACCAGAAATCAAGTGGGCCAAGTTGATGAGCTCTGACCATCCAAAGGTACACTTAGTTAGTTTAGCAAATAGATGATGGGGATTGGAGGATCATAAGGACAGTGTCTAGGTGTTCAAGGTGTGAATCCCATGCATGAAGGACTATACACTAGAATGTCATCGAAGAACCCCAAAATAAAACATTGTAGAACTCCCCTAAAGATGGCATTCATCAAAACCTGAAAGGCCGATGAGGCATTATATAATCCAAATAGCATAATGATAAATTCGAAATGAGCCATCATGTGTGTGAAATGTCGTCTTCTCCACATCGGGTAGATGAATCTGGATTTGGTGATACCCCACGTGGAAATCAATTTTAGAGAATATGGTTACACTGGCAAGCTCGCCGAAAAACTCATCCACCACTAAGATTGGAAATGGTCATGGATGGTAACAACATTAAGGGCCTTGTAGTCCACGCAAAACCTCCACAAGTTGTCCTTCTTGATGAGGAGGATCGGCTATGAGTAGGGGCTTGTGCTCGGCCGAATGACCAGGTCGGCAAGCATCTCATCCACCCGCTTCTTTATCACTATTTTTTTAAAGTGAGGGTAATGGTAGGGACACACATTTACCGAACGGGCAGTTGGCAAAAGTGGGATTTGGTGATCTATTTCACGAGGTGGTGGGAGGCCTTTGGGATAGAAAAAATTGTTGCAAAAAAGTGTAAAAAGGCTCGTAACACTGTGGCAAATGGCGGTGATGGGCTAGGGCCAATGCTTGATGTTCGGTATAGAGGTTGAGTCTTCATAAATAAGTGAACATACTAGACAGGTTCCCTATTAGAGTTTGTTTCATCAATCCTGTGGTGAAGGGTGGTGATGTAGTTAAGGTGGGTTGACATGCGCCTTGGAAACAAACATGTTCTTCAGCGAATGTGAACTCCATTAACAAGCAATTATAGTTAAAGATGATAGGTCCTAAACTAGCCATCCATTAAACACCAAGGACTATATCAGCGCCATATATCGATAGCATAAGGTCAACCTTGAGCATGACGACGTTGAGCTGTAAGGATACTTGCAAACACTTTCCTTCATAGTTCGAGAGGCAAATGCTTTGCCAACTTTTTGATGAAGTTGTTAGTAGAACCACTATCTATCTAAGACAACTACCAGCCAACCGTTGATAGTTCCGGCCAACTTCAATGTTGATGGAACAACTTAACCAGTAAGAGCATGAAAGAAAATATATTGAGTCTTATCATTCATTGCTTTGAAAAGGTCTAGTTGCTGAGCTTCCTCCAATGCCACCATCACGTGGGCTTCGTCGATCGGGAGGTCATTTTCCTCGTCAGTGAGAAGACAAAGGAATTGCGGCTTGCCACAACAATGCCTTTTAGCATCATAGTTGTAACATAAGCCTTTGTCTCATATGGCGGTATTTTTCACCAAAGTGAGTTGTTTGATGGGAAGTAGGGGAAGGGGGGTGGAGATGACCACCATTCTGTATGAATGGGGCTAGTTGGCAAATGTTAGGGGCATTGGCAAACAGGGAAGTAGGGGACAGTTTGAGTTACATTTGTCTTCAGCAAGGTGCACCATGCCCATCGCATCGTGTGGATTTTGAGGTTTCAAAAGGTAGAGCTCACGGTGAATGTCATCGTAAAGGCTAGACAAGAATCAGTTTAGAAGATTACTTTGACAAGGGTGGAGATTTGTGTGTAAAGGCATTCAAAGTCAGTAAGGTAGTTGACTAATGTCGATCTTTGTTTAAGCTTATAAAGTTGGGCTTCGTGGTTCAGGGAGGTCGATGGATTGGACTGGAGTTTGACTATGAAACCTTAGCAATACCATTGGAGTGCCGGCCCGGCCATGTAGAATGCTACAACAATTAACTTTTGGTCAAGGGGAACTTGATGATAGGAGAAGAAGTGCTTAATCTGGAATAACCATTTGAGCACATCATCACCGGAGAAGAATGGTATCTCCATCTTTGGAAGTCGAGCAGTAGTTATAGTGTTGGCTAAAGAAGGCCTTGGAGAAGAAGAGGTTATTAATGCAACAGTCACCATCGTTGAGGATGAGGGTAGAGGAAGCAGGGGTGGTGTTAGTGTTGATTTGTCAAGTTTGGCGAGTTTGACAAAGATGCCCGCTGATGAGTGTCTAAATGGGCATATTTTCATTATATTATTTTACACACTTCGCATTCATTTTTATGGATTGATGCCTATTTTAGACTCAATTTAGTATATTTTTATCTACATGGTATGTAAAGACGATTGGGGCTTAATAACGTATTGTGGATTATTTTTGAGATGGAACAAGCGAGTTTTGAAGAGAAGTACTATGGTACTTCATTGCAACAAATTACTATAGTATATTCACTATAGCAATTTTTTGTGGCCCGGACAGGAGGCCACATGGAATGGGTTGAAAGATGTGCAGGCACTTATGCACCTGCAAGAGAGGCCGCACGAAGCGTTCTAGGAGCTATGTAAGCAGTTTATGCGTCCGCATAGATGCCGGATTTCTGGACTATAAAGCCTGACTCTAGGGTTTAAGAGGGGGCTTTTTATTCCATCTTTTGGCCACCCTTTGGGCGGCACTTTGGGAGTTATTTGAGCGGATTTCTAGGAGTGTTTGGCAAAGATCAAGCCAACATCTAAGCATCAAGCTTGGCACTTGGAGGGATTCAATGCGACATCACTCATCTTGTTGAGCTTGGTTAGGAGAAAAAGAGGAGAACTTCATCCACTCTAGAGGATTTCTAATATAGAGGTAGTTTTTATGATTTATTTGTTTTATTACCCCTTTAATCTTGTTTTTTACTTTCTTATCATGAGAACTTAAACATCAAGGCCACTGGATGTTGGTGAATCTTGGGATGAACATGTGATTTGTGAATATTTGGTTTGGTTTAATACATTGTTTATGTTTGTGATTCAATCTATGATACTTGTATGTGTTGGATTACATTATGGAGAGCTCCATAATTCATGTTTGAATTGTGTATTTGAGGAAGATGTTCCCTTTGCACTAAGGCATACATAGATTTATAGGGTTTTGAGATGTTGATATAACCGAGAACTCTGGTGCCGGCAAGATCTCTTCTTTAGGGAAATCCTTGTGACAAAGACTCCTTGAACATAATGCAATTGTAGGAGCGTCAGTTATGAATTGATTTAAACAACTCTTGTATGGGATTAGGATCACGAAGGTGTTCGGGTTAGCTTATTTTAGAGATCTCATGGTCCAAACACAACTTTGAAATACCAAACCAACTTACTAGATCACACTAGTTGTCCTAAGGAAATCTACATTCAAGGGCCATCATCTCCCATTGATTTCACCCCTAGAAACCACAAGTTTAGTGCTAAGCCTCCAGTTTCACCTTTCTTTGCTAGTTTAGAGTCAAAACACTTTGAATTTGTTTAGGTTAGATAATAGTCGAAAAGTGAATAATAGTACTTCCTTTCCCCATAGAATTAATACTATCCTTATGCTTTTGTATGAGGTATTACTTGATAACCCGTGCACTTGTGGTGGGCAACCATCATTCGCCTTGACCATTTGCCGTGATGCAAGGTGTTTCTGCACTGTCTCAAAGATATCTGTATATTGTTGCACAATGGAGCCAATGGATGCCGGATGTTCAACGATGGATGCTAGCTATTCCTCAATGGCGTGAGAGCATGTCATCATCCCGGCAGTCATGGGTGGCTTCGACTTTCAACGAAAGCACCTATTGATGAGTGCTCTAGCGTGTGCTTGTTAGAGTAAAGGGTAAGAAGCCTTGAGATTTGAAAAGACCAAAGGATCTGAAGAAATGGGAGAGGAAAGAGAAAGCTTATAAAGTAGAGATGAAGGAGATGGAGAGGAAGTGACATAAAAGGAGAGGTTTGCATAACCATTCATGCCCCTCCCATGCATTCTATTCACGTATGTCAAAAGGGTTGTAACGCCCGTGCCATAAAAATCCTGCCACTTCGCACTCCACAAAACTTTGTCTCTTAGACATAATACTATAATAAGCTAAACTATTTACTAATTGGTCATTCCATTATGAAATCACTAAATTTGCATGGTTTTTGCCCTGCACGCTAGTGACGCTCGATTGGTAAGACAGTGATGTCATGTGATCTCTGAGTCATGGGACTTAATGTTGTCGCACTCTTGTTCCCTTTGTCTGCATCATGCTATGCAGCCAAGCAAATATAAAATACTTGGCATTTACATGCAAAGATCAACTTTTTTTTTTTTTTTTTGCCAAGATGAGCAGCTAGGCCACTAAGAAATACCAACTGTATTGTTGACAGCCATTGGAATTCCTCTCACTATCATTTACGCCTTTTGATATTCGATATTGCTTTTGCTTAGCCAGTCAACGGACATCACCTCGGTAGCGTCTATGTCCATCTACAGCCTCATCCATCAAATTTTCAATTATTGTGTCACCTTTCCAATCCAAAAGTTTCTTCAAGTTCAAAGCATTGTTGCACCAACTGCTATATATATATATATATATATATATATATATATATATATATATATATGGTTGTACTCTTGTTCTTCATCTTCTTTTGAGTTGGTTGGCAGTGTATAAGCTTGGATTTGGGTTGGTTAGATCCTTCATTGGTGTTGCATTTGTCTTAGTGTATTGTTATAATAATTTTAATATTGTAAATTTTAATATGACATCTTTTCATATCATATGATGGTTGTAGTAGATAGTAAACACATTTTCATGTAAATAGGAAGTTAGGGAAGTTATGTTGCATCTTTTTATGTAATTAAGAAGTTAAATAGTTATCATGCATCTTTTCATGTTTAAAGGGGTAGTTAGAACTTCCAAATCTGAATTTATATAATAACACTTTAGTGTAACATGGAAGACAGAAAATATAACATTTGGAAGACTTCTCTCTAAGTGCAATAACAAACAATTCTTCATTCTCTAAAGCTTACTTTGTTGTGTGTGCAACATAGTAAGGGGATTCTTTGTATCCTAAAGGCTTAGCATTCACCCTTGATACACAAAGTAAGGGGCTAATTCTCTTTTAGGAAAGTGTTTCACGCCTAGAATCCAAATACTCTTGAAATTCCTCCAAAAAAGTTCCAATTATTTTCCAACGGTATCATTGTTGGAGCTCAGTTTGCTTACATTGTGGCCAGTGAGAGGTGTAACTATACTTGGGTTAGGTTTACTTGGCAGGCACTTTCCAGTCTTTGGGGATATGCTCTGCTTAGAGGCTTGGTATTTAATTAAAATAGGTAATTATAATAATAATTAAATATGCATTTGGAATGACATTTAAAATATAAGAATTAATTGAATTTAATTGTTAATCATAATATTAAAATAATTGTGTTTGAAGTATATTATAAATAAAGAGATCTATTTGTTATTAAACTAATATAAATACCATTTTTATAATAAAGATATAAAAATAATTTTATTACATCTCCTTCCTTTACGTTTTATATTATCAATGAATTATCAGTTTTCATTCACATCTCTTTTTCTTTTCTCTATTACTTTGGTTCTCATCAACGAAATGCATCATAATAATAATTAAAGAAATTTTGTGTTGTGGGTTCAATTTTTTTAAATATAATTTGAGTTGGGCACGATGTTTGGAAAACTCTATTAAAAGATGATAAGCAAAAGTTAGGCTCTAATTATAGCACTTGTTGAAAATGCAAGTTGTATAACAAATAAGAGAACAATTTGTTGAAATAAAACCAAACAATAGATAAAAAAAAATTTTCAATTTCAACCGTGGAGGTACACATACAATTTCAAGTTTTCACTGATGCATCCTTACAAATGTATTTAATTATTTTATTCACTTCCCTGATTGACACTCTTATACATTAATTTAAAACTGTAACAAAAACCTCCTCATCTTCTAATTCATTCCATTCTACCGATGAATTATTTAGAATAATTTACAAATCAGTTAAGAAAATAGATAAAATAACATATGATCAGGAAGGTATGGCGAATCACACCCAAAGTCAAAGCCAAAGTATATGGCCAATATGGAAGGCTAAATGGAAAGAAAAACCGGCTTTATCACATATTAACATTTGGCACTTTCAATTTAAAATTATGTGACACATCTAGTAGAATACGAAGTGTCATGGTTGTTGATTTTTTTAGAGAAATGTAGGACCGAATAGAGCAGTACCACAGCAAAATAAATAAGAATAATGCTGAAAAAAAAAAGACACAAAGATGTTACGTGGAAAACCCCTAAATAATTAAGGTAAAAAACCACGGGCAAGGATAGAAGAATTTACTAAGTGAGAAAATTTCAGGAATTATAAACACTCTCTAATAACAAGGAGAAAACCAGTACTCTCTCTTATACTAGGAGAATAGACTAACTCTCAGAATATTTTCTCACACTTCTCACTCTTCTTCTATTCTTCTCTCTAATTCACTCTCGCTTCTTTCTCTCTTGGTTGTGTGTAAGAATGAGAATAAGCTTCTCATATTTATAGGAGAAGCCAGCCCACAATTAACCGAGTAAAACAATGGCTTTTGATTGTTTGGTGAGCCATGGTTTTATAATCCATGGATTAGTTGATGGTTTGGAGAAGTTGGTTTTGGGCCAACAGGTTCTAGTTACTAGAGGTGAGCACGAGCCAGTTAACCAGGCATAGCGGGGCCATCCCAGCAGGATTGAATTCTACTTTAGTTTTATGTAACAGGATCTAAAAATTTCATTTTCCTTAACATAGAAATTACAATCATGTGAGGCAAGAACTAGACACAATTTCTTACAGATCATTTTCACCCAATAGTCCCATTATCAATATTAGAATATTCTCTTCCAAATCTAGCATCAGTTAAGTTTGCATAACTCTCATCAATCAAAGTTTATTTGAATGAAGAAGATTGTCTTTTTTATCTCCAAATTCTTGTTTTTCATGTGCTTTAACAAGCAGTTTGCTGGAGTCCATTGTGATCTCACAAAATGTTCTGTTTGAAAGTTTGTGACCTCTGAAGAGTATCAAGACAAAGTTAAATATTTTGCAGCCTTGTGGATTGTAAATGGACCATAATGTTCAGTTTTCATCTTCTTTGCATACAAAACATGTTTATGTTTACAAATATCACTTTTGATGGGGCATATATGAAAATACACACATTTTTAAGGAGGATATACAAGCATTTTTCTCATTTGACAACATAAAAATACACACCAAACCTCACCCCCAAACATTTCTCCCAACAACCAAAGAAATTACAGAACATGATTCAAAACAATATGGGTATGGACAAATAAGGAATCAACATGAAAAAAAAAAGAAAAAGAAATATATATATATATATATATATATATATATAGGTGTATGTATATATGTATGCCTTAATATCTAAAAAGGCATTGAACTAGGAAACGGCATTCGATAGCTGTGAGACCCTCATGATCTCGTTTATTATAAGATCTCTCTCCTCGTCAAATTGCTCGTCTTCACCACCTGGTAAAATCAAAGACACAAAACAACCCAGTTCAATTCAGTTAACTTATGAAGGCTATAATGCGATCCCGAGTTATGAAAAACGAGAAGAAGAATGAATTGTCTTGCTTTAAAAACGAAATGAAGATTCAAATTATTTAGCCCTAGCATACATGGGATGAAGCTTATGTGATCAAGGAAATATTCGACAACATATTACTGTTCTATTCTAGGTCTTGATGAGTGTATCCTGTGTGCAACTGAACCAGGTATTAGCACACATTAGTTCTCAAAACTTGGTTTGTAAATATTAGTAAGCAAAACTACCACCACATTCTTTAGATTGACATATACCCATTTTGAAAGCCAGTGGAAGCTCTCTGAATGATAAATCAAGAATGTAAGTTATCTTTACACTAATGAAATAAACATGGTGCACTGGTTGGAAGTTGAGAAAGAGGTGAAAATCACATTCCACTGCGATGCCAAAAAAGCAATAGACAGCATTTTATACCTAAAACCCACTTGATGTTTGTCGAAAGCAGGAAAGTATAGACCATGTAAAGAATAATCTAAATCATATCAATCCTTTAGTGTTTCTAGGATGGACTTTATCAAGGAACTCATCATACCACAGGCTCATTATGCAACTACATGAGGAGAGGGGTAGACTATACATACCTGAAGTCAAGGAAATGGACAGAGTTTACCGATTTGGTGGACAATTACACATCAATCGTTTTAATAAATGAGTGCATTTATTCATTTAGTCATGATATTCAGGTTCCCTATATACAACTACATGAAAAGAGGATACAGTACATGACATGCAGCATTTACTAATTTGGTGGACGATTAACACATCATTTACTTTAATCAATGTATGTGGCAATGTGCTTAATTATATAGTCATCATATTCTCACACTGTTGTGTTGCCTTGGTGAGATACATTGTTTCTCACATGCATATCAAAAGCTTAATGAAGACCAAGTTAAGGGTGTGTTCAGTCAGAAAATTTTCTTCTTTTCTGTATTCAAAAGCATATTTTCCATTAAATATAAATACTTATGTTAAATTAGAAAAGAAAAGACAATTACGATAGAAAAAGGAATTTAAAAAAAAAAAAAGGAAAGAAACTGAAAACGGGATAAATCAGAAGTAGGCATGCAAAAATGACACAGAAAACAGATCAACTGTACACACTTAAGCAGATTGAACAAGTTATATAAAGAGAAACATTATGAACATGTGAGATATGACCAAAATAAGGATAAACCATCACAATGGAGAGATATTCACCTTTGCTTGTCGGTAGATTGTGCAGTTGCCTTAACAAAGCTTCATAGTTCTTCGACAAGATATCAATGATCTCAGGTGGCTTATTTGGGTTAGCAACAAAGACCTGTTTTATGGAGAAAAATTATCCAAACAGGATGGAGAAGAAATAATCAGATGATCCCAAAGGACAAGTACATGAATCCAATAGAGAGTACAGACTAGGTTGCTTATATTTCAAATATCAGTTAGTCAGCTGCACCTTTGCAAGCATCAAAAAATGGGAAGAGAAATGCTTTAAGAAACTAAGCAATAGAAGAACAAATATAGAACAAGCATTAGCCAGATGTATTATAAAAAGCACTTTCACCACAAATTTCTTCATTCAAGAGTATGTGCATGGAATAAATTAAATTCAATTTTAGAATGATCCAACTCTTCAACAATTGATATAAATCTGCTTAGTATTTCTGAATTTTCTTGTTTTTAGCATTAGGATTGTGACAGAATCAAAGATGAATTATGTTAGAAAACAAAAAGAATCTTTTGTGCCCATAGGTAGCAATTCCTTATTGGATTAGAAGAAAACAGAACAATACCAATAAATAATTCTCAAGACATTATAAAGTGCTCGGACCATTTGAAAAACACGAAGTACTCAGCATATCATCAAGTCTCAAACAGCTAAGTGCATAAACCAACATACCATTAAAAATATTGCCTCAAAAGAATACCTTGAACATATGGAATGCAGATATTTGGATATTTTTGCTTGAATCCTGCAATATAATGATTCTGTTAGAGTAGGAAAATGAAACTTTTTTGGTTAATAAACAACTCCTATTTATAAAACCAATCTGATAGTCATCCTTGAAAAGAACAGATAGTGAAGATATATATATATATATATATGCAAAATGTGTTTCATGTCATGCCTATGAGTGTATATGTGTGTTACAAGCTATGCGACCAAGAGATTACAGAGCACTTCAAACCTGTTTTATAGTATGTTAAGGGCACATCATTAGATAAAATTTACTCAATGGCATTTCTTGATGAACCGACATTTGTAATAAGTATGATTTGAGAATTGCCATAGCAACAAAAAGATAGTGGAGATAAAGGAGTAGGTAAAAGCACCTCCAGTAATGCCATCATAATCTTTAAGTATCGCACTTCCCTAATGTACTCCTTCATTATTTGTGAATTTGGAGGCTCCAACAGGAATTCCGAAAGGAACTGAATATATAAGATCTCCAATAATTCTCATGATACAAAAAGAATTAAATCTAATTAGTAATCAATTCATTTTTCTAACCTTCAAGGATTGTCTTCTTGTTACATAGTTCGATGACGTCAATAATTTTTCATAGAGCTCAAAGAACTGAAATAACATTAGCAGAAGAGTTACAATAAATATTTAACAAATGACAGTATGGCTTATTGAAATGTTTCAAACTAGCAAAGCCAAAATCACTATAAAAAACCTACTTGAAAGAATGGGGAAAAAAAAACTTTCAACTATAAACTTGCAACTCAGTACCCACAATCTCAGAAGCTGACCTGCTCATAATGGCCACTTAAGAATTGAGAAACTGCAGTTTCATGTCTTGTTAGCAGCTCCTGTCAACCATCTTTTTGTAAGTACATACCCAAAATAAAGCATAAAATGGATCTCTTCAGCAATCGCGCAGATATCAATGAACTTCAGGACATTAAAAGCGAGATGAAGATTGACCTTGAAGGTACAGAGTGCATCAGAAGCAATATCAAAATTTGGCAGTTCCACATAATTGAAGAACAACTCAAAGCTAGCTGATTCCAGTATATATCTGAAAAAGCGATAGAAAATTTGAATGCATGAAGCATCAAAGCTTATTTGCTATGACCTAACCTAATGAAGGAAGCATAAGATAATCAAATGAAATCAGTAAAAGCTGCATTTAACAATATAGAGGCTAACAAGTGTATGTGCATACATGGTGTACATAGTTCAATATACGCCAAGAAAGAGAATGTTACAGGTGCATCCTGAAGTTCAATAATTGCACAGACCTCCAGCAGCATCAAGTAAACTAAGAATGCATATAACATTTTTAAGTAAAGAATTGAATAAAAATAAGAATCAACATGGGTAGTACCTGCTTTTAGTGTTCTGACATTAATTCATAAAGTATTAATGGTATTCCATTGCACATCAGGGAATCAATGCTGAAGAAAAATGGTTTCATTCTACGTATGCTTTGAAGGAGAATGTTATCCACGCCACAATTAAGTTAACTACTTTACCGCTTGTTACAGAGAGAATGTTACAGAGAGAATCACACATCCTTTTTCTTTTATGATCGATGTAAAGGTATTGATGAAAGACATAGTTATGGCAATGAATATAAAACACAGAGAGAAAGTTCCTTAAGAACATTAACTTGCAAATTAATATTCAAATAGAAATTTCAGGTTTTATGTGTTCTCTCTTCTCAATCTCTTCTTAAAAACTCTTATTTATCAACAGACTTCTAGAAACTTTCCTAATATAGACATATTTCAATCTATTATAACTGTCTTTAGATGATTGCAAAAATGGTTTTCAGGGGATGTGCTTCAAACAAGGCTCTACATATTTAATCTAAGGTTCTGTCGGCTTCTACTTGTTTGTACATAATAAATCACCAATATTATGGTAATCAATTATGTCATTTTATATATTCCGGAACTTATCTACCATTTTGCCTTCATATCCTTTCTTTCATACCCACCAAATCTTCCCCTCTCAAATATTGGTCTTTCGGGGTATGCATGTAATATGATTTTTGAAGGAAATATTACCAATTACCCATTTTTGTAGGGCTAAATATACAAATTCCCTTTAAAAAAATATATCCGTCTGTGCATGTATTCCGAAGACCGAAATGGCTAGTAATGCCAATATGAATTTTAAAAAACATATAGGCGTAGTATACGGCAAAAGAATAAAATGCTCACGATAGCCCATGTTTGTCACCCCCAAGAAAGTCGATTACAAGAAAGTCGATTACTACAAAGTATCAATCATTAATCAAAAAGACTAAAAATACAAAATTTTCATCAAGTTGACAGGGCCATGACTAAAATATTAGCATCCACATAATTCAAAACAAATATAGTAATATCCACACAGACACAGACTGATACAGCCAGAATACAGCCAATTATTTGGAATGGCGGATTACATCCTAAAACTGGCTACTGAGTTTTCAATGAGAAAAAAACTCTCTTTTATTGATGATTAATGGTCATGAAACCACATCTTCAAAGAGATCTCATCAGCAAAAGAACTATGTAATTCTATGTAACATCCAATACAGAATAAAATGTAAATGCAGAAAGGAATCACAAATTGACCAATTTGAGCACATCTTACTTGGCAAGGGTTGGATACTTAATGCATTCCCTCAACATGCTACCGCAATTCAAAGCAATTTCTTTGTTATTGTAGCTGTTTCAAAAATGTCATTAGCTGAGCTAAGTTGTATAAGTCAACTTATTACTAGTGACAAAAATTTAGCCTCCTTGAAAAGTGCAATAAAACAGCTATTAACATGTGGCATGAAATTGTAAATAGTATATAATTTTTAATACAATCACAAAAAAGGAAACCATGAGCTCCATTATGATTACATAGGACGAGTTTCAGTCTTTTATTTTTCAAAACAAAATAGCAAACAGTCTGCTCTAGGCTCTTTATACATAATTAAATAAAAAGTATATAGCATCACTCTTGCTGGTTCTTCCAAATGCTAATCCAATGAAGACCTTGACAACATCTAAGAGATAACTAGATTCAAGAATAGATGGTGGCTGTTTTTCTATTTCTCACTCATAAGTAGACTATATTGTGAAAATGATTTCAAGATAAAATTAAACATATGACAAACAAATTGCCAGTAAATTTTAGCTTGGAGGATTTCTGAAGAGAATTGTTAAAAAAAAAAAAAAAAAGAGTCAATTTCAAGGTATGATTGTTTGATACAAAGATTAATAATGTTGAAGTATTTAATTTATAAGTGGAAATAAATGACAAGCAATCAACGAAAACCAAATGGCAAAGAATTGTTCATAAATTTCTCTCTCAATAAGAAGTATGCATGCTTTATTTACTTGGTCAGTGAGCTCATACCCTAGAAAAAGAACAACATAACTGACAACCACTACCTTTAAATAAATTGAACTTATAGGGCTTGGTCTTCTGCAATTGAGTCAAAGCTAACACTAAAAGTCATCAGGCAGATATATAAACAATTGGAATCATGCCAATGCAGCAATATCTTAAATGAACATTAACAAATAAACGACAAATCAGACCATGAGAGCTGAAAAATAATCAATTAGATGACACTGGACAACATTACAAATCTGCCTGAATAAGCACAGCATGCAGGAATTGCTATCAGCTACTACTCTTAGATGCCAAAGATCACAAGAATCACAAGAGGCAATCTGGAAGGAACAATATATTTACAATCATCTTAATCCAATCACAGGCAGCTCCATTTTCAGTCAAAGGATCTTGAAAACCCCAAAGAAACACAATTTGCTTCTCCACATGGCAACTCATCAGATAATTCATCAAATTAGAGAATTAAAAACATCAAAAGGTGACAGCCATCACTCACCAAATAACAAGGAAATCCAAAAGCTCCACATGCTTCTCAAGATAATCAACGCAACAATAAGTAGAACCATCTGTCTGCCCCAACAGAATACACCAACAGTGAACTAAATCCTTTCTAGCCTGCCGGTAAGAGATTCATTTAGTTGACGTTTGCGAAAATGACAAACCATATAATCATTGAGCAGAACTCACTTTCCATCCCAAAGTTGGCAAATTTTGAACAAGAAGAGAAAGTACATCCTCCTTGCAAATATCAAGAGCCAGTTTTGAAACCTGCTCAGGATTTGGTTCAGCATCCCCATCCCCAGAAAGCACTTGTCTCATCGTAGCTATGTTCTTCTCAACTTCTTCCAGAGCCTGATGCATTCAACTCTAATCAGTCAACTAGTTAAAACGAGAAAATTCTCAGTCATTCTCATCAAGCACCAAAAACATCTGAAATTCAAATCACAATACTATGAAAACCAACCATAAAAAAAGAATCCATCTTTCTTATAACATCAAAAGGCGATTTAAACAGCAATATAGAATGAAATTGAGCAATGCCACTAGATCAACCATGAAATTCCACCACAGCAATGACAAGAGGAACAAACCCCCTATCAGCAAACAAAAACAACACACTAGCAAAAGCGATCACAATGCTTCGACGAAATCGAACACATGAAAACATTGAAAAACGGAGAAATCTAGAAATACCTTGGAGGCGGTCTTGGAGTCGAGGGCGAGGAGGGAGTCACGGATGGCCTTGGCGAGGTCGGATTGGGGAGCGGATCGAGGAGACCTCGATGAAGCCCTGAAGAACGAGAACGACATTGACACTCTTTCTCTTCTCTTCTCTTCTCTTCTCTTCTTCTGCCGAACTATTTCGTTCTTTTTTCGGTCTTTCTATGATCCTTGAGATATGCATATATAACATTGCTTTGGTTTGAAGACTATTCTTAATTAATTAATTATCACTTAAATATATATATATATTTATATATGTGTGTGATTATTTTAATGAAAATTAAAATGAGAAATTAGGGATGGCGTTTGGTGGTTTTTTTTTTTTTCAAATATTGTAAAAAAATTACCCAAATATGCATGTTATAGATTATTTATCAGAATGCCCTTTAGGTGAAAAATGGGAAAATCTTCCCCATTTTCAACCTTTTTATTTTTTATTTTTATTTTATTTTTAATATAGAAAACCGGAGAAGCTCTCCCGTTTTCCTTTTTTTTTAAAAAAAAATCTTATCGGCCATGCTGCATGGCTGCCGTTAAGAATTAATATAGTTAATTTCTTAACTATATTAGAAAATAATAGTTAAGTTATAATTTTTTTTTAAGTTTTATTTTTTAAAAAAATTACAAATCCCGAAAATATTAAAAAATAGGATGGTCAAACTTACATTTAATAAAAAATTATTATGAAGTACTTAGTACAAAGCAGGATGGTCAAACATACACCGGTCAGTAATTTGGACGGTCAAACTTGTATCGGTTAGTAACTAGTACAAAATAGGATAGTTAAACTTGCACCGGTCAATAATTAGTGCAAAGTAGGGCGGTCAAACCTGCATCGGTCAGTAATTAGCACAAAGTAGGACGGTCAAACCTACATCATTGGTCAAACTTACACCGGTCAATAATTAGTACAAAGTAGATCGGTCAAACCTGCACCGGTCAGTAATTAATACAAAGTAGCTCTGTCAAACCTGTACCGGCCAGTAATTAGTACAAAGTAAGACAGTCAAACATGCATCGGTTAATACTTCGCACAAAGTAAGACGATCAAACTTGTACCGTTCAGTAATTAGTACAAAGTAGGACGGTCAAACTTAGACCGGTCAATACTTAGTACAAGGTAGGACTGTCAAACCTGCACCGGTCAGTAATTAGCACAAAGTAAGACGGTCAAACCTGCACCGGTCAGTAATTAGCACAAAGCAAGACAGTCAAACCTACACCAGTCAATAATTAGTACAAAGTAGAACGGTCAAACCTGCACCGGTCAGTAATTAGCACAAAGTAGGACAGTCAAACTTGCACAAGTCAATAATTAGTACAAAGTAGAACGGTTAAACTTGCACCGGTCAAAAATTAGAACGGTCAAACCTGCAATTATCATAAATGAAAATAGTCAAAATTTGAGCTCTTTATATAAACCAACCTTAGTGGCCCATTTTCACTCTTGCACACTATTTACTCTCTTTTAACTCACTCACCCGTACTTCTTCTTTTTGTCTTCAACAATGACAGAGACTTCACTTGTTTTGGTTTACTGCAATGGTTCAATCACTGCAACTAAAGACACAATTATATTTTCATCGGAGGATCAATCATATTTTTATATCGAAGATGACATATCTTGTGAAAACTTAAAGAGATATATTGAAGAAAGCATTGAGACGACGGGCAACCAAGGAGTTTCACGTATCAAATATCGGCTCCCAATTTCCTCACGATCCGGTAAGATTTACTATCAGTCATTCAAATTGCGCAATGACCAAGATGTTAGGATGATGTTCGACTGCTACAAAAAAAATCCTGATATTGCCATTATTGAATTATACGTGGAGTTTAGCGCTACAACTTTCGAGGTTGCTTCTTCCCGACAACAACCGCCACCAATGACCAAGCTCAACGCAACATGGGACGAGAGAAGATTTCATCACCATGCCAAGTTAATGAACCTGAAAGACTCTCTACAGAGTGGAGTGCACAAGATGATCCACCACCCAATATTGATTTTACTAATTCACAATATCCAGAAAGAGAACGAGTTCTTTTCATGATACTTATGAAACCGAATTCGGTTGGTATAGGCGATCTAGTGGAGATGATGAGAATGATGATAGTGATGGCTTTCAGGAAGACACTGAAGCAAGCATTGATGACATTCACTTAGAAGACCGCAATTTCGAAGACGTCCCTACGCCCAGCCATAATTTCACGATGCGGACCCTTGATTTGGAGCCAATGTTAGTACAAGAATTCCCGGAGTACCCTTTATTGTACACCGATACATTAAGAGGAGCAAAGACAAATGGAGTCTATATGTAGGCATGAGATTTCGAAGCAAAGATGATCCTATGACCGTAATTAAGCATTATTGCTTATTGAATTCGGTGGAATATAAAGTTATCGAGTCCAATCCGACTCGGTACTTAGGTAAATGTAAGTTATGTGGCGATGGATGCAATTGAAGGGTTCGCACATCCTACAGCAAGCGGAGATAGCTTTGGGAAATTACAAAGTAAACTGGGCCTCACACGTGCGCATCAACAATGATCTCGTAGGATTATTCGAAGCTGGATTCAAACATGATTTGTCAGTAAATACAAGCACTAGTCTAACAGCATCCAAGCATCAATGTATCAGTTTTAATAGCGGAGATCAAAGACCGATACGGATACATACCGACATATAGGAAAGTATGGACAGTTAAGCAAAAAAACGGTGGAAACAGTATTCGGCAATTGGGAGGAGTTCTACAACGAATTAAAAAGATGGCTATCATCGTTAGAACAATTCGTTCTTGGGATAATAGTTGATCTTAAGACCCATACAACATACGAGGGACCTTACCTGGTACATGATACTCGAATCTTTCATAAAGTTTTTTAGAGCTTCCCCACATGTGTGGAGGCTTTCAAATATTGCAAACTGGTCGTCCAGATAGATGGCACACATATTTATGGCAAATATAAAGGTACCTTATTGTTAGCGATCACACAAGACGGTAATAAAAATATCCTGCCGATTAGCTTTGCCATTGTGGAAGGAGAGACATTGGCTGCATGGACTTTCTTCTTGTGCAACTTATGTTCCAGTGTAACACCACAAGAGGGAATGTGCTTCATATCCAATTGCCATGAATCTATCAAACCAGCGTTTAGATCACTTGGTTGTCAAATGAGTGCTCCCCATGCATACCATATTTACTGCATCAGACATATCTTGGCCAATTTCATGCGCTATTTCAGAAACAAAGAAATGTAATAGATAGTTGTTAATATTGGCAAGTTACAAGTTTATTTTTTTTTTTAATCTAACTTTTACATTGTTGTTAATTATTGAAGTTATCTTAACTTTATAAGTTAATTATTGTAGTTTATTCGAAAACCATTTAAGATTTTAACTACTGGTACGGGTTACTGTGGGACAACGATGCAGAGGTGACGAGATGGTTGGATAACATACTGTGGGAGAAGTGGGCTCAAACCTTCGATAAAGAAGGAAGAAGGTATGGTCACATGACAACCAACCTCACAAAATGTATTAATTCAGTGCTTAAGGGAACAATAAGCATTCCCATAACAGCTATGGTTAAGTCAATGTACTTCCGACTTGCTGAATTGTTTGTGAGGAAAGGTGTGTAGGCGCAAGCTCAGATCGTATCCGGCCTTATCTTCTCAGAATCACTAATGAAGGCAATCTAAAAAAAATCAACAAGCATCATTCAGTATTTACGTTTGTCAATTTGACCGTGGAGAGAAGTCTTTCATGGTGGATGAGATGTCACCCCCGCAATGTGGGGTATAGCTAGGAGTTTTCGCATCAATCTAAGATTGCATTGGTATGACCGCGGTGCTTTTTAGACGCTATATTTTCCATGCTGCCATGTCCTTGCAACATGCTCACATATTCATCTACATTGGGAGAAATATGTTGACAACATGTATAGGCTTCAGACAGTTTTTAATGTATATCATAAAGAGTTCAAGCCAATATCAAATGAGGGATATTGGAACCCTTATAATGTTCAAGCCAGTAGATTTTGGTCGTCCTTGTAGATTTTACAACCAAAACATTGTGGTTTATGTTGCAATGAATAGCATAGTTGGCAAAATTGTCCCAACATTGCTGGTTCAAGTAGTCGGTCGTAATGTATTCTAAATGTCTTCTTTGTTGTAATGTTTTATGATGTAAGCTTTCCATATATTTATAACATGCAATGACTTATCATTAAAACCTTTGTTTAGGAATATGAAGAAAAAACAAAAGCAATGAAAAAATACACAACATAGAACACCAACCAACAAAATATTAGACAACAT
Organism: Dioscorea alata; assembly: GCA_020875875.1. Taxonomy (NCBI): domain Eukaryota; kingdom Viridiplantae; phylum Streptophyta; class Magnoliopsida; order Dioscoreales; family Dioscoreaceae; genus Dioscorea; species Dioscorea alata. The sequence goes on along the minus strand of CM037017.1, from coordinate 4,792,213 downwards.
TCTGTGCACACAATAAAGAAGAACAACATCTAATACAATAGTGTAGTATGCCATCTATGCTACCACCTCTCAGTAAAACATCAAGGTGGATGGATATCTCTATCAAGCAATCCTTGTGGCCTAGGTCTTCGTGTTTACTCGGCTGGTAGGTCATCATCAGATGATTCGTCTGAATCGTGTATTGCTGAAGCTGGAGTGTTTAGGTTTGTAACAAAGTATGAAGGGTTTAGAGGTGATTCCTAGTCTTGTTGCCGAAATGAAGTTGAACGACTAGATTGTCCGCATTCCATAGGTGGATGAGGTTGATATCATCTGATGAGTGAAATGACTAGTACCCCTCATGCTGTGGTTGACGAGAAATATGTGCCTCATCGTGTTAGACCCAAGAACTATGCGGATGATGTCTTCGTACAAATCAATGATGTAAACACAGTACACAATGATCAGTTTGGTGCCACTCAACAACTTCGAAGCAAATCAATGATGTAAACACAGTCCACAAAGGTCGGTCCGCAAAAATGTCGTGTGACACTTGTGCTATTATCTCGTCTGCATCGTAATGCCGCCATATAAATTGTTCAAAATTATTTACCGAATAATCAGCAATTATTAATACCTAAAATATGTTCATGAATTATCAGTTTTTTTAACAACATTACCTGTTACATCTCTAAGCGATCTAGTAACTGCTTGGATACTGACACACCCCTTGCGTGTGTACCCCGCAAGTGCACGGGTTGTCGAAGTAATAAAAATACCCTGGTGAGTGGGTAGTCGTATCCACAGGGAATAGTGTTCAGAAACAAGTGTTATCGCTATTTAGCTATGAAAGAAGTCGATGATGAAAGAAGTATATATATATATATATATAAATGTAAAAGAAAATAAAAGAGTGCAAGAAGAATAATGAGGGTAGGAGAGGTAATCGATATAAAAATGGGGTACCCGGACAAAGCTCCCCCTAAGACTAATGCTTCTAGTGCAAGACTAGTATTATACCCTCTAATTGATGTCTAATTGAGTCGAGGATATCCTTAAACACACGGTCCCAAACCTAAGGTCAACCGTGACTAACCCCAACACTATGCCCCGGCATTAGGATTCACTACGACTCTTGACTCTCGTTGACCTGTCAACTAAGCCCTAGAGGAGTATATCTACCTAAGCCTCACACTACGTGGGATTGCATTAAGTTCTAGGGACTCCTAATGGTAAAACCTGTTCCTATGTGTAGTTCTAACCCTTTGGTCCAGGTGGAAGAACCCTAGTCTAGATTAAGCCCCAGTGCGTAGGATTCACTTCAACCCTTCACTCTGTTACTCGCGTAACTAAGCCCCAGGGGAGTTTATCTACCTAGCACTTCACTCTATCTCGACCGCTAATGAATCAAGGAAACGGAGGTAGGGAGAAAACCACACCGGAGGGGAAAGGGGTACATCGCTACCTCACAACTCTCCCTCTCAACCCTCTCCAACCTTGTGTAGTCTAATCCTATAGAGGTTGTCACACCCTCAAAGGATAACCTAATAGATTCTCAACCCTAGTGTCACGGCTAAGGGAAAATCTCATACAATCGGCATGCAAGATTGGAACTCAATAATAGAACATTAAATTAAGAAAGCATAATAAAAGTCATAGAAACAATATCATCCTAGGGTTTACAAGTCCGAATACCCACTAGGGTTTAGCTCTCCATGGAGCAATACAAAGTCAATAAATAGTTTAAGAACATATGCATGAAAACCATAAAGAAAACCCCCTTGTAGATCGTATCGATGGTCTTGTGTAGTCGCGTGTCTTCTCCAACGAATCCCTTGTCAAGCCTAAGGCACACCTCGACAAATCAATGCCGATGAGAGCTTCCCCAATAGCTTTCTTCCAAAGGATGTCGATGTTGATGCCGTTTAATCGCCTCCAAATACCTCCAAGAACCTCTCCAAACCCTAGCCGAAAGCCCCCCAAAAGATATCCAAGTGATAGAAGAGAAGGTTCCCCCAAATAGATATGAAAACGGGCTATTTATAGGCTGAAATCGGGCTGAATTCGGGCTGAAATCGGACTTCTGTGAAAATCCAGAAATTCCACACGCCCGTGTGTTAATTCCACACAACCGCGTGGAAATTCTGGAATTGTGATTTCTCGGCACCTATGAACAGTGTTCCTGCTACAGTGTTTCTGCTACAGTATTCCTGCTACAGTACACGGCCGTGTGGAATTTCCACACGCCCGTGTGAACTCTCTGGAATTCTGAATTTCGGCAGAATGTGAACAGTAGTTGCTACAGTATTTATCTACAGTATTTTCCTACAGTGCCTGCTACAGTAGTTCTCCGAAATACTCCCGAATCCATCGTTCTTCATCGAGGCCGTTGAATTGGGCACACAATCAACGGTAGATTATGTCGATTACTTCATTTCTCTTCATTGGCGAAGTTCTCCAATGCTACACGAGTTATAGACTTTTGTGAGTGTGACTGCCCTTGTGCCCCTCCAATGGAGGTTGGCACACACCCATAAGTCTAGACTCGTGCCTTGTTCCTTGCTTGGTCCGAGAACTCCTCAACAACGGCGAACATAACCTATTCTTTCTTCTTTTTCTCTAGATCTTCTCCACAACCCTTCAATGCACAAAAGTAAACAAATGCACACTTTTTAGTGATAAAATCTGATTAAATTAATGCTCATTGCAAGATAATAACGCTTCACATTACTATAACACGAGCACTTATCAGATACCTTCACATTGTGCTTGTTGTTGCAGCTATCGTCATCCACTTCAATGTGCGCCCACCTAAAAAATGAGTATGAATTACAATTCAATATATTATAATTGAGCATAAAATGATCCATTAATTTAATTTGTTCTCACCTACGAGGCAGAGGAAAGGATACAATAGAACGGGTTCAAGGGGATATATTTGAAATCCTATACCATGCCCATGATTGAAGTAATATCATCGATCTACTGATATTTTTCATATTCTTGTTGGATGCAGAGCATAAAGACTTGTATAGTGTTGCTAGACATGTTGAACCCCAACTGTATTTTCCTACTTCTATAAAATCCCTCATAAGTGGTAACCACTTCAGATGAACCCTATGCTGAGACATATCTAGCATAAGGACACAAACGACAAGCCTTAGAATATAGGCACATGCATAACATTCTATCTCTCGTTGACCTGCATCATATGATAATATGTCAAATGTTTCCTCAAGCCACATTAGTGTTATACTCTGACCTTTCCTTTGATCCGCCGGTGGGACCACTCTGAGCAACTCCGCACAGACAGCACTTCCTAAGCCAGAAGTCTGTCCGATGACTTTGTGGCCGTTAATGGGTAAGCCCAGTAATGACGCCACATCTTCCAACATGATTATTGTGTTTCCGTCCGCCATCTTTCCACTAATGAGCTCACAAAAGCAGCATCAATTCAGAAATTAAGAATTTGAGCCGCGTGATAGAATCTGGCTTCTCTTAAAAGGACTATTATTTAAGGAGAAGGCTCTACAATAGACACATGCCTACACCTTAGAACCCGATCAGGGTGTAAGAAGTTATAAATTATTCAATTCATAATAAATAACACAAATGGAAAAATAAAAGAGGTTGACCTGAATAAATATAAGACACGAAAAAAAATCATAAATCCAAACATATATCTTCGAAAAATTAAATATGATTGCAAACCAAACCATAAACATTAGTGTATTATTTATATAATACATCATTTATCTAACCTAATAATATAATTATTAATACAATTAATAATTATGACATAATACAATTATTAATATAAATTAATGACTTAATACAATTATTAATAAAAAAATTAACCTAATAATATACTAGGTTGTCTAAGTAAACATGCTTCCGCACTAATATAACAATTATTAATATAATAATTAATTATGACATAATACAATTATTCATAAAAACTAATGAAACAATACAATTATTAATAAAAAAATTAGTCTAAAAATATAGTGGGTTATCTAATTAAACATTCTTGGGCCGTTAATAAATCAATTATTAATGCGATTAATAATTATGACACAATACAATTATTAATATAAACTAATGACTTAATACAATTATTAATAAAAAATTAACCTAATAATATACTAGCTTATCTAAATAAACATATCTAAATAAATATGCATGCTTCAACGCTAATATAACAATTATTAATACAATAATTAATTGTGACATAATAAAATTATTCATAAAAACTAATGACATAATACAATTATTAATAAAAAAAATTAACCTAAAAATATAGTGGGTTATTTAATTAAGCATGCTTAGGGCGCTAATAAGATAATTATTAATTAATATAATTAATAATTATGGCATAATACAATTATTAATAAAAACTAATGACTTAATACAATTATTAATAAAAAAAATTAGCCTAATAATATACTAGGTAATCTAAAAACATGCTTCGATGCTAATATAACAATTATTATAATTAATTATGACATAATACAATTATTTATAAAAACTAATGACATAATACATTTATAAAAAAAAAAAGCCTAAAAATATAGTGAGTTATCTAATTAAACATGCTCAGGCGCTAATAAAACAATTATTAATACAATTAATAATTATGACATAATATAATTATTAATATAAATTAATGATTTAATACAATTATTAATAAAAATTAACCTAAAGGTTATCTAAGTATTAAAAAATTACCTTTTTTCTGACAAAATGGATGAAATGTGGTCACTCTATAATTTTAAGAACACCATAAAAAATTATCAACAGAAATCCGTACATGTGTAAGTATAAAACCTGGGATAATCAGAACTTAAAATAAGATTAGAAGGGGAGAAAATGAGAATGGAGGGGAGGTGGTATGAAGTGGGAAGTGGGATTATATAAGAAAAAAATAAAAAAAATTACAAGGGTATAAAAAAAAATTATGCCGTTAGGAGGCCACTAAGACTAACGGATATATACATATATATTATATATTTTTTAAAAGCAAAAGGTGAAAACCGGAGCATCTCTCCCGTTTTCTTTTTTTTTTTTTTAATAAAAAAAGTGAAAACAGGAGAGAATCTCCCATTTTCACCTTTTCATTTATTTTTTAAATTTTTTTAAAAATTAAAACAGGAGAACATCTCTCCCGTATTCTTTTTTTTAATAAAAAAGTGAAAACAGGAGAGAATCTCCCCTTTACACCTTTTCATTTATTTTTTTAATTTTTTTTCAAAAGGAAAACGGGAGAACACCCATTTTCCATATTGAAAAAAAAAAAAACAAAAAAAAAGGAAACTCGAAAACTTTTCCCGTTTTCCCCCAAAAATGCACATTTTGATAAATAACCCAAAAAATGCTTATTTTGGTTTTTTTTTTTTACAATATTTTAAAAAAGCTGCATTTGGTTTATGCTTTTTTTTATTATTGTTTAGTAAATTTAAAATTATTTTTTAATCAAGTTTTTATGAAAAATAAAGCTTTTTTATAATATTACTTTTATGGTAATTATGGAATCCTTAAGTCTCTATTGATTAAGATGAAGACTTTACATTGTACGACAACAAGAATATTTAGTACAGTATATGTTTGTATTGGTTTTTATTTGATTTTCAGCAAATGTTATAATTTTTTTTGTATTATAAAAATTACATTAACTAGCAAGGCGGTCCGCGCTTACGCTACGGGTATTTGTAAATATACAAATAATTGGGTTTCTCATAAATTAGAGGAATTAAATATAGATAGGGTCTAATAATAATAAAATTTAACATGGATTTTATTTTGAAATAAGCACACATACAAAGTTTTTACATTAGTAGGAGTGATTAAATATTATAAAATTTGCCAATAGTATAATACAATAAAATCCATACATAGGAAAAAGTATTTTTAATATTGGATTTTTTATCCCCTTTTGGTGGTTTTAAGACTCAAAATACATCTTTTTTTTTTTTTTTTTTTTTTTTTTTTTTTTTGCCTTTGCAAACAAATGTAATGCATTATTATTTTCTCAGCAATATAAAAGAAAATTTGGGAATGATTTGTTCATTAATTTTTTGGTCACTTGCTTGTTTTTTGACTTTTTTGTTGGAGGTTCTTCATAGGAAAACTCTACAAACTTGATGATGTGATGTAGAAGGTGAAACATCATCTTCTATTTTTAGTTGTTTAGCACCATAGACTTTATAATTAAGGGTTTTTCCTTGTACTGCTTTGTTTGAGAGGCATATAGTAAGAATAAATCTCTTGCCTTTCAAATGGGTTATGTTTTTTTGGTACTTTTGAGTTGAAGATTTCTTCAGCATATGGTAATAAGGAAAGATATGTGTGGAAGAGAATTTCAGCCTGTATGTCAAAACTAGTTACTTGCATTTCTCTAGTATTGCCCTTAATAATTAATATAAGCTGAATTTTGTAGATTTATAAATAAGTGTGTTAGAGTATATATGTAAACTAAAGTAGTGAATAAGCATTGGGGGATATGAATTTCGGAGATAGTTATTACTTTAATTTCGGTGGTTTTGGGCCATGTTTCTAACAAAAAAAAAAATTCCTTTCCCATTCTTCAAGTGTTTTCAGGCATTCATTGCAAGCAATATAGTACTACCACCAAATATGTCAATATGTTCGATTTTGATGGCACATTAAAATTGAATTTCTTGGAGGAATTTGAAAAAAATGTGTATATGTATATTTATAAGATTGAATTGTAAGATATAACTTAGAGAAATTATTTTTGAATTTTCTTAGAAGGAAAGATATTATGATGATGCTTGAATTAAAACTTAGAAGTTGTTCAATTGTTGCTATTGCAGTTTGGTTATTTTGAATAGGAGCCTTAACATTTTCATTGTCAAAGATCTGAACATTTTTTTATGGTAGATGAATTCCTGTAAAGGGAAAAGGTAATAAATAGAAATACATTTGATATTTTTTTGGTACTATAGAACCATTATTTATTGAATTATTGTACTTACATTTTTTGCATCATTGTTGTCTCTAAAATGTCTAAATTTATGTATATTTTTGTTGCAGAACATGTAACTAAATTTTTTTCTTCTGTTCAAATAAAAAAGGTTTTCAATATAAGTAGATGGAACAAAATATGAAAAGGGGTATATATATATATATAAAATATGAAAATGGGTAAACATATATGTGTGTGTGTGTTTGTCTATATGTATATGTATGAAGTTGTTTTGTAATTAATACATTGTATTTTTAATGTAATAGATTCAAAGAGAAATGTCAAAGTAGGTGTTATTAATGTAAAATGTGTTCGGGTGTGAGAAATAGAGTATGCAAATCTTGATAAGTTCTAACAACAATTTATGCAAAAAGTAATATTCAGTTTGGACACATGCATGCTAATTCATCAGCATTTAATTTTCTGAAACAATTTTCCCAAATAGTAATTCTAATCTCCTCGCCATTGTGCAATGATAATTAGCAAAATTTAGCATAATATGTTTTTTTTACATTTATGCTATTTTTAAAAACAATTTGTAATGTATAATATTACCTTTGTCTTTTTATTGTTACATCTCTTTTTTGAGTTATTCGATTATATTGAGTCAATTGTACTGTAACAATTGGCCTAATATATAGCAGAATGTCGATTGCATCGTAAATATAATATAAATTGAGTAGATTGGTGAAACATAGTAAAATAATTTTTACTTGAAAGCACAATTTATATTGTTGGTAGGAAATGATTAAGCTGTAACATTATCTGTCAGATACTTGTCAGAGTTAGCTAGTTCTACAAGCTTCTCATCTATTAAGAAGTCAAAGTAATGGCAGGGATAAGGAGTGGGATCATCATGAATTTGTTTTATCAAGGTGTTTTTATTAAAGAATATGATATATTTTTTAGTGAAGCATAAATTCCTAATTTTTGGTTTTTATAGCTGGAATCTGGAGATTTCATAGAGTTCGCCTTCAGATAGGTGTGGACAAAACATTTCTACATCCAATTCTCTTATTTGTATATAGATTGCATCACCCTGGTCAATTTGAAAACATTGCATTATACTTGGTTTTGTTAGAATTTCATAGATAGTTAAAGAAGGTTTTAGAGATAAAGATAAAAAACTACAGTTAAATAAATAATAAGGTTAAGGACTTAGATGACAATTATTGTACACAATACAAATTCTAATCAATATGTCATGAATCATTTTACCTTTATCACTAATATTTATGAGAAATTGTGGAATTTTCTTAAACATAAGTAATCTTTTAACATTTGAATGGTAATATTATAAATTAAAACATGCAGGAAGAATGAAAGTTAGACTTTAAAAACTGTAAAGTGAATTACAATAAGGGGAAATTTTTTAATTTCATTTCTTGAATATTGAATATCTTATGATTATTTAATTCTTTTACTAACAACAATATATATTATATTATACTATTGGGATGGAATATTTGACTATGAGATTGATGTAAAGAATGAGGATGATTTTTAAAGTAATGTATCACTATATATTTTTAAAAAATATGTACTATTGTAGAAAATTGAATTACATTGCAATTTGTTGTGAGAAAAGCTATTCCAAGAAATTTTTTAGTAGTTAGTATATTGCAATCCTATAAATGTGAAATTCTAATTTTTAATATCTGGTTATAGCCTGGCGGTGTAAGTTCTGAAAATTTGTTGTGAATCATGATGATGATCAAGTTGTATTAAATGAAAAAAAAAGAAACTTAATTATGAAAGGTAGGTAAACAATTTTTAAAAAAGAATTTGTTTAAGCATGGGAAATTCCATCAAAATGGAGGCCATACAGTCCATGGGAAAAATATACTATATCACATTTATAATTGACAATAATATCTTTTAAAAGCTTCTTACCTTGTCTGAACATTGGCATCAGTAAATTGGTAGTCAGAAGAATAAAATAAGAGTTATGACTATAAATTTTCAAAGATCTCTTCGTAAACGATATTTTTAGTTTGATTTGTTGTTTTGCCACCATCATCAAGGATTAAGATTTTTAGGCCTTATAGGGAAGTCACTAGGGACATTGCAATGTATAGTTGGCCATGCATAAAAACAGGCTTTTGTAAATATAAACCAACTAATTCTAGTGTTTGTCCTTGGCTTTTATTGATTGTCATTGGATATGAAACTTTAACAGGGAATTGTTTTCAGTGTAATATGAATGAAAGTTTTCAATCTTGAACAGCCATGACTATATGTGGGATATATACTTTTTCACCTATATGAAACCCTAAGATAATCTTAGCTTCAAGAATATTTGGATACATTTGTGTTAAAATCAGACTAGTTCCATTACAAAGTCCATTATGTTGACTTATATTTCTCAACAACATAATGACGCATCCTAATTTTAACCTTAGATCATGGTTGGGTATACCTGGTGGCCTAAGTGAATTTAAGAACTCTATTAAATAAAGGCCTTCAATATTTGAATTTGAAGTTGATTCGCATGAGATATAATCAGAGCTAAGATATATTTTTTTAGATCATGGAATAGATTGTAGAATAAAGTTATTGATGTCTTCACTAGTTTCATTATAAGGTGGAAGAATGGCACGGGATCTAAGGTAAGATTCTTCTGTGTAGTTGATTAGAAAAGATGCATTTATTGTATTCACAATGGATGCAAGTGGATCTCCAAGATTTTGAATTAGTAGATTTTAGGGGATGGTTATGGAACTACCTTCACCGGTATCATTTGTGCTTATTGTTTCAAAAAGATCAATTTTCTATATCAAGAAGCCAATTATTGAATTCATTAAGAGCATTCTTGGAGTTGGAATCAAGATTTGCCGTAGACAATCTCATATTAGTAGTGAGTCTAAAAACTTTGCATTCAGCCCAAAGATCTGAATAACAAATTATAGCATAAATAGTTTTTGATTTTGATGTGCTTGTTATGACAGGTAAGATTTGCAGGAAATCCCCTCATAGTACAACTGTTTTACCTCAAAGAACTATTTTTCAATGCTCTATGGAAATTTCTCCATTCAATCATGCAAGGTCTTGTTTAGAGCTTCAAAACAGTGTTTATGGATATTAGTGCCTCATCCCACACAATCAGGCTTGTTTCCTCTACTAATTTTGCTAATTGAGTCCTTTTTGTGATTCGACATATAGAGCATTTTTCAATATTTAATAGATTGTTGAATCTTGAGTGTGTTGTCCTTCCACTTGGAAATCAAAGTAATGCAATGCCGGATTATGCAACAATAAACATTCTCCTAGTAGATCTGATACCCAGTAATTATTATGTTCCATAGGTAGGTTTTCCCTGTTCCACCATAACCATAGATAAGAATAGTTGTCCATTATTTTCATCAACTGAATGGCATATTTCATTGTATATGGTAAGCTATTCAGGGTTAAGGTTGGGGAGCATTTGGAAATGTGTTTCTTGGAGCTTGTTGATATCATAACTCAACTCTGCTTGAAACAATCTATCTATTATATTTCTTATGTTTAGTATTTGTGCCTATGGAAGATTATGTTCTTCAAGAGAGCTTTTATGTTTATTAGAAAAGATCTTCAAGGGACATCAAGACAAAATTCTTCAAGTTTTGTTGTAGAATGCAATATTTAGGTCTATTAAAGGCTCGTTTGAACCTATAGCTTTAAATTTTCTACCATAAGTTGCCAACAATTCTTAAAAAATGATAACTTGTCACGAACTTAACATAATTTGAGAATTGTGTAAAAAATTACCTCAGTTGTTATGATGTTGCCCATTCGACAGCTTGGTTTAAAGCATTTATCAATTCATTTTTACTACCAAGGATTCCCAAAGCAAAGCAAGCTGATTCATTAGTATCATATGAAACTCCATTTATCATATGCAAGTCTTTATAGCTTGTCGGGCCCCTTATTTCATTTAACATCAGGCCCATGTAATAAAGCTCTCCAGATGGACAGTGTATATATATATTATCCTATCGATTGAGTAACCTGATTTTCTCTCCTCCCATTTTTCTATTTTTTGTTCCATCTCTATTCAGTTGGAAAGTCTGTATAAAGCAAATATTTTCTGTGATCAATTGATTGACTTGTTCTTAGCCATTCAGTGAACATGGTTTGCTCGGCATTTGGTCTGTTTATTATGCCCGGAATTGATTCTTTATCACTAAAGTATATGTTGTATTCATGGGGAAGATATATTCACAACCATTGGATTGAAGGATCTCTATGATGAATAATGAATTCAAATAACCTCCAACATGCATGCCTCATGTACAGAAAGATAACGACAATCTAAACAAGTTTTTATTTCATTAATTGATCCATCTTCGCATGTTGTTACAATGGCTTTTGTTCTATTAGGCCCTTTGCTAATGTATTTGGAGAGATATTTAATAGCTCTAGTTCTATTGCAGATCTCAACATTAATGTGTGATCGGTAACGGATCACCAAATCAACATTGTATGGAACAACGAAGTGGTTGTCCAATTCATTGTGATTTTGAGTAACAGTTGATATTGCATCCCTCCTTCGGTAAATTGGGAAGCCATCTTCATCAAGTGTTGTATGTGTATGGAATTGTTTTGGGAAATATTTCTTACATTTTCCTTCAACCATATAGGGAGCTTTCGAATTGGCTATACCACATGGACCATGGATTATAAAAGAGGTGACTGCATCTTAGGCAATTAGATCTAAGGCTTTGTTGGGTATTTCCATCGAGATTATTTTATCTATTTTTTTACCGGTTATATATCTATCTTGTTGTTGATGCCAAAGAAGGATATGTGCATAAGGCAAACCCTTTTTTTGAAACTCAACTATATAAACAACTAAATAAAAATGTATAAGGTAACAATGGGAAGATAATTTAAATAGTATAATTACTTGTATAACTCTTAGTTATTAAATATGGAAGATTAGATATGTCATTATATCCAAATTAGTATGTACACATATAATATGTCGATGGCGAGTCCTATGGTGGCATAAAATTTAAGTTTAGAATTTCCTTTTAAGATTAGTAATTAAACATGTATTAAAGTTGTTGGGTTAAATACAAATACATATGAATAAACAATGGTTTAAATAAAATTGTAGCTAATCAAAGCCTATCTTTAGCTTTTAAGTATCATGAATAACTAATATAAATTTATTTGAAACATAATTTACTAATGCATTTATGGTGAAGCATGATTAGTTAAATTAAGTGCAAAATATGCAAAATACATCTACTATGGCCTGTAAGGAAGTGTTCGAACATAACAATTGCTATTAATATTAATTTTGACATGCCATTATTGATGCATATTTAAATAAATTGGCATTCTTTTCTTTTCCCAAAAAATGCTCATTTTTTGTCAAGTCATTTAGAAGATGTCTTAGTTTGGTTCTAAATACCTTGAAACAATATCATGTAGGTCTTGTAGATGTTGTCCATTAATCAATTTTAGTGCATCTTTGATTTCAGACCATTGAGCATTGCAAGTAAAGATGATAAAGAGATTTGGAAAACCATTGTATTTGCAAATAGCTATAGCATCTTGATATTTTTCAAATAGGTATCGAGGACCAAGAACAAAACTTGTTGGGAGAATAATTCGATTGCCAATAGTATTTGCTCTTATGTCAAACCCCATCATTGCATCTCTAATGTTTTTATACAATTCACTGCCTATTGATCTTTGATTTTCCTTTATATATCTCAGCCTTATCTCTTCCACAATTGAATAAGCATCAACAATAAATTGTTGGAATAAACAACCACCATGTAACAAAGTATTATGATGTAAAGATCTTTGTTGTATGTGATAAGCATAGTATTCTCGCATTATAAGATGTTTTCGATGAATTTTTCACGAACAGGAGACTTCGCATACGAAATAGCTAAGTGGAAGCATTTTTCTCCATATGGGGGAAAAAGTGGGTATTGAAGAGACATGAATGAAGGATGGAGGTCACTAATTCGTTGTAGATCATCTTGATGATGCTCAATTAAAACATTTCTACCTCTGTCACTTATTCCAATGTCACCAACTATTAAAGCTGCAATTTTTGAAGCTGTTAGAAAAGAGTAATTTTGTCCATGTTGAGGTCGAGCAGCAGCTAATTTTAGTCTGAAAGGAAAGTTGAGGAATTGTCAATGAAAATCTCTTACATATGTAAATATCTTCACCAATTCATTACATTGGTTAAGCATATCTGTTATATATATATATATATAATTGGCAAAATTTTGGTCTTTCACCTACTGATTGTAGTAGTCATCCAATTCTATGGTAATTTCACCCACTAAGACATAAGGGCCTATCCCCTTATTGATAGAATTATCAACATTTGCTCCGAAAGAGGTTAACTGACTGATAGTTGTATGATATGATTTGATCTCTAAACTTAGAATTCTTTGGTGTGACAGTCGCATCTAGCAAGCTATCTAGGAATACAGGAGTTGGTCTTAATTCTGAGAGTGAAATAAGTCCTAGTTTACAACATAAGTTAAACATAGGACTTGATGTGTTCTTTGATACATCAACCTGTTCTTCATACAACATGTATGCATGGTTGAAAAGGCAAATGAATGATAGCTCTCCAAAGTAAGAATATTCGAAATATATCCCTATAACAATTATTACATCATTTAAATATTTTAAAAAATAAAACTATAGTACTTAAAACACTTTAGAAGAAGATCATGTATTGCTATAATTAATCAATGCTTGCTTGTTTTCTCAATTTCATATATTATTAATTTCATTTAAAAAAGATAGTTGAGGTAAAAAAAACATAAAATTATTATATTATTAGGAAAAATATATATAATATAATTTTATTTTGTTTATATTCATACATTATGATGTGGTAACAGATTTTTATATATATTGATTGCATCTTTCTATTATATCATATGACAAATCTTTATGATAAATTATAATAGATTATGAGACATAAATCCAAATGCCAACATTATTTAAAAAAAAAATGATTTCACTATTTTATTTTATTTTTTTAAATTTGGTCATCTTATACTTTTAATTAATAGAGTTAATTTTTATATAATATAAAAAAATATAAAAAAAACATCAAAATGGATTTATTTGCTTAATATAAATGCCTAATAGTAAGTAACCATACTTACTTGAGTGATTCTCATGCGACACAGTGTGTTGGCTATAATCATTTATCCTGTCCGTAGTGGTTTGGACAGTATTAGAAGTTTTACTGCTCAAAGCATTAGTAGTTTCTTAAATCCTGCTACTAGCAATTGCATTTGTTCGACTAATATCATCATTAGCATTGCTCCTTATTTGTGTAGAGGAAATGGAAGGTAAATTCTTCTAAGTACATAGTTTTTTCTTTTTATTATTCCTTGGTGATATCCATGATGAACCCATGGTTTCAGTTTGATAATGAGTTTGAAGCTGATTTTTCTTGGAAGACCTTAGAGCATTTGACCTCCTTATTCTATTTTCTCATGCATCAGTTAAGTAGTTTGGTGTAGAATTTTGGCTTGGCTCCCGTGTAATAACATTCGGCCTAGCCGTGTGTAGTTCATTTTTGCTGATGTTCATCAATGGCATAAAGCTCATACCAGATTTTTTTTAGACTTAATGATTCTTGCTCTGTTAGCTCGATTAAGCTTGCCTTTTATCCAACTCATTAAGATACATCTGCGACCAAATGAGTAGCATGTTCTCTATGTTGTTTGATACATCCATCATGTGATATGTTATTTATATTGAGATTATCTCTTTCCATCTTTTCTCAAGATTTTTATATGGCAGAACGTTTAGTGAGACTAATGGCAACATTAGCCCATCTTTTGAAGTTAATTATGGTATGTTTTTTCTCAAGCTCCAAAAATCAAAATACATGTATAATTAACATTTGTTGATCAATATAATGCATAGATAGCGATATAACCCATGATGAAGTAATTTATCAAGAAAATGGGAAAAATTTGATAACAATACAATGAGATTGATGTTGTAACTTAATGGTTGTAAAATACAATGTTCAATATAATATCAAGCTAATAATCATAATAAACAAAATAACATACTATAAGTGATGCTAAATGTCAATATAATATTCGAATAATCTATCATTCAAACTCAAGAAAGCACATAGTTAACAACAATATAGATCAAATATATAAGTATGATGTGACATTTTCCCTTGATTTATTAATGTAGAATACACACATATTTGAATTCATATTGGTAAACTGTAAAATTACTCTTACCGGCTGCAAGGACACGAAGAGCAATAAGATTTAATTCCAAGCAATCCACTGCAAGCCTACAAAATTAAATAACATTATTGGCTTAACATTTTTCAACATGACATTTTGGGGCGAGTATTATGAAGAGAATTAGGTATGGACAAAGTTCAAACCTGGTTTTGCAACGTTAAAGACCAATAGGAGTATAGCAAACGGTAGCACAATTGCAAAGTTCAAATGTCCAAAATCTGTTCGGTTGGCATCAAAATGTAATGACATTATTACATTTTTTTCTAAGAATTTCAAGGAAGATATATAGCAAATAATAATAAATGTTATAACTTAAGGAGATCATATTGAATTTCTATAGATTAAGTAAAAAATCTTTTTAAAAAATTTCCTATGCCATCTTGGGAGACTTGATGATATTAATGGCTATCCGTTCATACATAATTGCCGTATCACACTGTTAATTATAAGCAAGGACAACACTTGACTTTGGACCATTAAATAGAATAATATAAACTATAAACAACATGTAAAATATTATTTATACTATATTTATACTTTTAAACGATTAATCTCATTGAAATTTTTATCTATGGAAAGTTTTAATTAAAAATTGCATCCCTGATGATAATTATTAGTAAAAATTTGAATATTGTTTATTTTTTATTTTTTATATGTTCCTTCAAGATATATCATTTAAATGATACATGATAGTTTTAATAATATTAATGTAATATATAATTTTGTATATATATATTTTTTTCCACATAAAAAGTCATAAAAAACTAAAATGAAAATTTGGGAACTATAATAATTTTGAAAAGTTAATAAAATGATCCTACAAAAATGAGATTGAATTATTTATTTTCCCTGCTAATGCACACATTCAAATTTGATTATGAAGAAAAATTATGATTTTATTTGTGACATTTTTAAAAAAAGTTTCATGATCTTAGGTTTTGTAAGTTTTCTTAAAAAAAAATTTTTATATATATATATTAAAAAAGATATACCTTTCTTATTAGGCTGCGTTTGGATTTAGGGAATAACAACTGTTAGCATATCAATCCTTTTGCTGATGACTGTTATAACTTGCTTGGATTGAAGTAAAAGAGTCTATAATGTGTGAAGCCTGCATCTCATCCCTCCCAAAATTGGGGGGAATCTTATTCTTTAATGATACAATTGCAATTTTACCCTCATTTATTCTTCTCACAAGTCTGTAGTATAGTTCAATCTATCACTCTCCTGAAGCTGAGCACCATCAAAACTCTTTCCACCTTCAATCTATCACCCTCTCAATTATTGGCTAATCAACACTTTCAACAATTTTTCTTTATCACTTCACAAATTTGATCCCAAAAAAGCACCAAGGAGCTTGTTAAAAGGTATTTAAATTTGACATTGTTGATCATCTCATTTTTAATTTTCTTGATGATCTCATTATTTAATTAAACTATTTAATCATAACAATTATAATGAATAATAATTACATGAATTAGTTTATTTAAATATTTTTATATGATAATTAAAAAGGGATAAAATTAATTTAATTAAGATATATAATTATAATCATTATTCAAATTATTTTAAAATATAATAAATTTAATTATAATTAAATATCACACATTATTTATACAATAACATTTATTTATTGTGAATGACACACAAGTAATTTTACCACAATTATCTTTCATACTTTTTCCTATTCCACACTCCCATTCCCTTCAACCAAACAATGTTTTATTACTATTCTAAACTCCCCTCATTTCAATTCCCCTAAATCTCATACTCCCTTATCCCATTCCCCTTAATTTAATTCTGCAAACCAAACACACCGTCAATAGTTTGAAGTAATGAAGGGTTGCAAAGAAATTAACACCTTAGATGGATTATCAGTGATTCTACTTACTATTATATAGTAATGTGTAGGTTGGTTCTTCATTAATTAAGAGATAGGTGCATGTGCTTAAGCCATAGGGACATGTGAATGGATGATAAGATATGTGAAGCCCCTATTATAAATGACTTCATTTTCATTTATTAAGAAATAGGAACATGTGATTAGGTCATAATAGGGATTCAACATATCTTATCATGTCCTTAGATTAAATCATAAGGGAAGGGGGTTTAAAAAAAACCGACAAAGTCAAAGCAACAACCAATTGGAAAAGTGTCATGTGTCTCTTAATAGTATTTTAAAACAATTATAATAATAAAACTGTGAAATTATATATGTTTTTTGAAAAAGAGAGAGAGAAGATTAGTACAATAATTAGGGAAGAACTATTTACTTTTTGTTTCATAACAATCAAAGCATTAATTTTAATGTTATAATGATGATGGAAGGCTTCACATGTAATTGAAATCCATTTGAAGATAATTAATTAAAAAACATTTGAAACAAAATTAACAATCTTAGTAAAAAATTGAATTATTTAATCTTATCAATACATAGTCTTTGAGAGTTAAAATAATTAATTAAAAAACATTTGAAACAAAATTAACAATCTTAGTAAAAAATTGAATTATTTAATCTTATCAATACATAGTCTTTGAGAGTTATGACACTTTCATTTAATAAAATAAAGGATAAAAAAACACATTTAGTATATATATATATATATACATATAAATATTAATTATTGCTTCTCTAATAATGCTTATTAGATTTATAATGAAAAATATTATAAGGTTTCATTATTGATTGATGCACCTACTACATAGCTCAATTACAAATAATTGGTAACAAATGCATAAGGATGGAAACAAAATCATAAGGGGAAAAAAACAAAAAAAATAAAGGTATTTTGGAAGATTTTTAATACATATTTTTCCCCCCTCATATTTGGTTACTTTAGCATGCTCAACCCATCATTATACATAACAATTTTTATATCTAAAGTTCTTTTTCTTCCAATCTTTTTTATAAACAATGCATTTTGATTTTCAGTTGAACAAAAAAAAAAATAATTAAAATTAAATTCAGATTGTTAAAAAACATTAACAAACATATTAATGATATATTTTATATAAATAAGATAATAGTAAGTTTGATAGAGGACAATAAAGGTCACACATTTATAAACAACATATCCATTTATAAATAAATAACAACAATATCTAGCTCTCTTTTGCATTAATATCAGCTACCAATGAAGTACTATTTGCAACTAATTTAGTATGATGTGTTTCCTTTATTGCACTATCTTGATAAGTTTGGAAAGCTAAATTATGAGACTTGTTGAAATTGTCAAGAGATAACTTTTTCTTTAATTCAGTAGCCTTGGAATTATACACTTGGCTCACATGCAACATAAATTTTGAAAGGTTGAGTTGAAGTTTATGAGTTGAGTTCTTATAGCTTCTAAATATTCATTGTTGTTTACGTCAAAAATCAAGAAATCCTATGCTTTTTGCAGAATTATTTGCAAGTACTTTGATTGTGTCTCAATCCTTATTTGCAATTTTTTTTGTACCTACAAAAAAAAAAAAAAAAAAAACACTAATCATGTTTGTTAACAATATAAAATAAAAATTTATTTCATATTACAAAATTATATATATATATATACAAAGATATGTGATTGCAGTAAATGTGGAAATTTCATGAAACACAATTGCAAATAAAATATTAAACAAAATAGTATATAATAAATCCATGTATATTAATAGTTAAATTTTAGAATAAGATCGAAATATAAAATATAATAGTCAATTATTTTATGTATCTTATTTAATACTTATTTTCAATTATAATACTGTCATGAACATATATATAAGAAATGATAAGATGCTATTACACTTGCCTCCAGTTGCTCATTCAAATTTCACAGGACTTCAATTTGATATCTTAACTTTCTAGCATTTGGAATTTCATGCAAAATATAATTATATAGTATTAGTTGAGTTTAACAATTCAAACAACAAAAATAATGTGAAGCATGTGAGATAGTTAATATAGTATCTCGGATTGGTTGGCAAAAAACATAAAATTAAACAAATGTCAGTCAAATTTAATATATTTTTCATTATTCTTCTTTGAAAAATTAGCAGGTTAATTATAACACAATGCATGTTGTTAGTGAGAACGTATATATAGTGAGTAGTTTTAATATATGCTAAACAAAGGATGTGGTAAATATCGAAGGAATATTTACTATTTTTCATAATATTTTATGGCTTCTAAAGTTGTTTTTGAAGCAAACTTGCTCTTCCTTGGATTTTCTTTTTCCTTTCTACTCTGCATTCTCTTAAGACTTTTAATCTTCATTCTTATCATTCTGTTACATATAGCCTCTACTTTATTGATAACCTGTAATAAAACAGGTTCTCTATCACAACGGGGAGTAGTCATTAGAAAACCTAAGAAAAAAAAAATTGTAATACAATGTTAGTAAGATTATTTGCAAGAAGGTATTGTAAACTATAGTTAAATACTTGTTTCGAGCAATATATATATATGTTTTAACATAGAAAAAAAATCTAAAAATATAACAATATCTTATCGAAGAAGAAGAAGAAGAAATCGATGAACAAACTATTCCTTTCAAAACATGTGTAAACAATTTAATATGATTGCAATAAAAATAATAAACCAATTTTCAATTTAAGATATCAAGAAACCATACTAAAAATAAAAAAGCAAGCATAAGTTAATCAAATTAAATTGTTATCAAAACGTAAGAGAGACGCATACAATGACTTAATAATGCGAAGTTGTAGTTATGGAGTTAGTTTGAGAGGATATGATATATGTTTTAATTCATGGAGAAAATGTGTATAGATGGTGGTTAAAGAATGAGAGAGAGAGAGAGAGAGAGAGAGAGAGAGAGAGAGAGAGAGAGAGAGAGAGAGAGAGGAGATTTAGAAGATGAAAGTGAGAGTGAGTCAGTAGAGTTTGACACTAAAGATTTATGTGGTTTTAAAAGTTGCAATAACCAACCTACCCTAAAACTGTAGATATACACAATATAAAATATATCAAAAGTGTAGACTTGACACTAAATCTAAGAATTGATATGGATATTAAAATAGGTATTACAAAATTGAAAGGTTTACTGCATAAATATTCTTGTTATCTAATTTCTTTATGTCACATTCATGCATGCTAGAATAACAGATATGATTGAGAAATTGGACCGTCATGGACTCACAATTTATTGGGATTTATGATTTAATATTGATTTTTTATTATTTACTATTTAAGATTTTATTAATATAAGCTTTTATAATATCAATATTATTATTATAAATATAGATATGTATTTTGTTTGGATTAATTTAATTTTTGGAAGGTAATTATTAAATTAAATTTTGTTTTGTAACGAATAATGGGAATTTTACTGGTTAATAAAGTTTCATTGAGTATAATTTATAATATTATGATATTAATAGTATGTTTTTATCTCATAAATATGCATAATTATCACAAAAATTTGCATATTGTTATTTATTTTTTACCAACTAAATTTGGATTACAATTATTGGTATATATATATTGTAATAATTATATTAATATAAATAAAAAATTTTATCTCAAACTCTAATAGAGTATATTAGCATATGTGGTTTTCTTAATGTATAAAGGATCACTTCATTAAGCATACTTCTTCATTAACCAAAAGGAAAGGGGTAGTAAACATGTATTTAATGATTGAACTTCTTTAAAGTATTAAAGTACTATAAGTACACATACATTCATAGAATAGAAAATAAACAATTTTTAATGATGAAAAATCACAGTATCAAAGAAAAAAATTTAATTAAAGATCATTAAAGCTAAATTGTTGTTAGTGAAATAGATTTTACCATCATGCGCACATGACCTTACGCCATAGTCAGTTGCCAGTTACTTAATCATTATAAATGACAGAATCAAACATTATATATATATAGACACACACACACATGTTATAATTATTAAATAGTTATGAGGCGACTGTAACACATTCTTGTTAACTTAGCAAAAATGCCTATTGCACACTTCTTTGTAATTGTTTCTTTTTTCCTCTACATGACCTTAGATTAAAAAATTTGTAATGGAAAAGATAGAGAAAAATAGTGGTGGAGCAAACCTTGAGATGTGTATCATCATTGTAGTGAGAGGACTAATAGAAGTGACCCTGGTGGTGGTCATGGGTAAAAAAAGTTGCTATATTAGCTATGTGGCTAAAATATTGCTTCAAGGATTAGGGATAAAAGTGTCGATGTGTGAGATCAGTGAACAAAAACCAAATGAAATGGCATTAATAGATGTGTTTGTGGGGATAAATATTACAAAATGCAAATAATGATAGCCTTTGACATTTGTGCATAAATTAATTTTTAGATAATTTATCTTGAGCTATGTAATAATTGAAAGGGGAATCTTACTTGGAAAAATTGCCTATTTTTCATACTTAATTTCAATAGTTAATTATTACAGTCATTACTTGATCTTCTTCATATGTCAATATGCCTACACACTAATGTAGGTGGCACAATGATAGCAAACTATAGTATCCTAAACCAATTGGTTTAGATCAGACTTCCCTTATTCAAATGCCACCTCCTAGCACGAAGGTTCAACTGAAATTTCATCATACACATCTCGTTAAAACTGTGAATCTCATTAATGGTAATAGCTAATTTGAGAAAGTAGAAAGACATGTAAGAGTTAAAAAAGAATTTAGACAAACAAATGAAAAAAATCCTTAAAAACTATAAATCTATAAAGTTTCGAATGTTCAAACACTAGGATTAGAAGTTGCCGTTGTGGTTACTATACCGAAAATATGGGGGGTTTTTTTTCCCATAGACATAAAAAATTGAGGCAATGAAGAGCTTATAATGCAAGACATGATTTTTTTCGAGGAAACTCTCAAAATTAAAATGTTTTTTTTTTTAACTTTCAAATAATAACATGTATGTTGTATGTATATATAATACTATTTAATTTGGTTTTCTTCGTGTGACATTTGCCAATGTCATATCATATATGTTGGAGTTTGGCCTTTTTTTCCATTCATTTTTGATATGTTTTTTAAATGTAGTTATTGGTCTAATGAATCTTTGATTATATATGTTAAGGCTAATTTTGTGAGCCTTTGTAAGGACAAATTAATATTTGTTTTGAATTTTACGTTTTTTTAATATATATATATATATATATATATATATTAGTCTTTATCAAAATCACTATAATGATTCACATGTCTAGATAGACATCTTCAAAAGGAATGGCTAGTGCGAGGACGGTTGGACAACTAATATAGGATCCAAACATGGTAAATTCGATAAGTTTTATAACATTTAGTTATTTATTTTTTTGTGTAAAATGTTATGTGTGTATATATTTTAAGATACTAACTATATATATGTATATATAGTTTATTATTATATGTGTTTTGATTTGTATAAGTTCAAATAATTTAAATAATTCAAATCAGAAGTTGGGGAAAATATCATAAATGAAAAAAAAAAACTTCCCTTGCATTAAATTAGCCCATTGCTTACTGATTTTTTTTTTAATTATTTCAATTATTCCATATTTTTCAACTAATATATATATACGTTTTAGTCCATAAAAAAATACATATAAATGTTCTGTGAGGGTTATATTTTTGTTTTAGTCCATAAGAAAATGTATATAAAAATGTTGATTGGGTCTTATGCTAAGTTCAAGGAAAACTTTAGTATATAAGACCTTCTCTATTTATATATATTTATAGATACATAACAACTTAGTTTGGAAGTTTGTATTTGTTATCATCTTTATTCTCTCTAGTTTAAGAGTAAAGTTTCTCTTTCATTATCTTAGTTTTCATCTTTCTTCTATATATATTTTTTTTTTCCATTTTTTGTCTCTGTTTTTTGCTTTGTTTCTCTTCTTTTTCGAATATGTAACCATTATGCTCTTATTTATTTTAGAATGGGAGAGAAATATTGCACTCATTTTACAAAAAGCATCCCTTAAGATAAAAGTGAAGAAATCATTGGTTATATAGCTTCAACATCTTCTAAATCTCTTCATGATCTCAAATTTTGCGTGGATGGTAATTTCATTCATATAATAATAAAAATATTTATTTCTTTGAATCATGAGAATTTTTTTTTGAATTTTTTTTATTATTTTTTTTTTTGTATTTACAAGAGTTTTTATGAAGCATTTAAAAGTCAAGAATTGGCCAATTAATGCGAGTAAACAATTTATGGTACCTTGACTTAGAAGATTATATTAGTTTTTCTCATAATTGTACACAAAATGGAAATTTAGAAGGTAGTTTGGAACTTGGCTTGGTTTGGTGGGAAATTTATAACTTCAGTCTTTGTTTTAATTTTATGTAAGTTATACCACTAATATTGTAAAGTAATTTTTTAATTTATTTTTCAGATTGAATGTGTCAAGTTGAAAATAAATTCATTCATCAAACATCTAAATAATGCAGCTTTTAAAGGTTATTTGCTTGTAGGATACGTAGCAAGGATTATTTTGTATAAAAATTAGATGACTCATTATTTCAGTATGACAATGTTGAATATGATTGCCAATGAAAAAGCTGATAATGTTTCAAAACCAATAGAAAACAAAAGATCAAGTAATCATATAATAAATAATTACCGATAGTTAGTAGTAAAATTGTTTAGAGATATAATATGGAATACAAAAGATGAATGGATCAAAAAAGAAAGTTGGGAGTGCGAGGACTACTTTTGTGGATGGAAACCCAATGATATAATTCATAATGAATGGTTAGATGAAGATGGATTAAAAAGGGAATTTTGCAATCAAGCTTGTTGATGGGAATATGAATTTAATTTGTTTTCAAAACTTGTGTAATAGTTGCATCCTTTATGGTTTTTAATTATAGTTTCATGTGCATGTAATCTACTGTCATATTGCTACTTTCTTTAATTAATGCAATAGGTAATAAAGTTATGAAGCAAGAATTGATATAAGATTTTATTTTTTAAATAATTTATTTATATGTCAAAGCTTCCATATAATATATATATATATATATATATATATATATATATATATATATATATATATAAGCAAAGTTAATCAAGCAATGACATGGTATGCTTGCTTTCAAGATTTTATTCAAACTATGAAATTTAATTTTCGGTCATTTAAAAATATTAAACAAGTTAATAATTTCTTTTATGCAGATAACATAACAACAAGTTTGAAATAAAGAAATACAACTCTCATGCTTAATAAGGATTATTAGTTATGAATAAACTACAAACAAATTTTTTTTTTTACATTGAAATCATGACCAAGGGAAGTATCATTTGCAGTCAACTTAGTAACCTTAGGTTTTATTACTGTCATATATTTACAAAACTTACCAAAAGATACTTTAATACAACTTAATTTGATAATTTTTTTTATTTAACACATCAAGACACATAATTACAACATATACAACTTTAAAAACTTAAACTATTTCCAACATTACTGATACTTTGAAATTTCTTTCAATAGCTTTGTTTATTAATTTTATGCCACAACCAAGATGAAAACCATGAATTGCAAGCGTTTTTTTTTTTTTTTTTTTTTTTTTTTTTTTGATGATTCATAAGTAAATTTTCATTACTTCCCGACTGTTCTAAATCATCCTTTAATATCTTGATCTTTAGTCCCTCCAGGTAATCTGTAAGTTGAGCAAGTCTTTCCCTTAAGTGTTCATTAGCATCTTTCAAATCCTCCAATTCATATTTAACTCCATATAATTCTTTTTCACTCACATCTTTAATGGCAATATTATAAATATTTTGAAGATGCCTTATAGCCCGCAATGCGACTTCATTTTCAACTTATTTCTTTATATACGCCTTGTTTCCATATTGTTCATATTTTCCAAGTTTGTCTTCAAATTTCACCTTGGCTACAAAACTTGATTCATGATCTGGACCATTTTTTCCATATTCATAACTTGGCGGTGGTAACTTTAATCTTTTAAGTACTTTCTTAAGCATTACTTTAAATTGCACAGTGACAATGACATGGTCATGATTTTCCATTTTTTTAGTTTTTTCTGTAAATAAATTTAATTATCACAATGTTATAAGAAATTATAAATAACAAACAAACAAATTAATAATATTAATAATGTAATACATAATTTTTTTTATTTAGGTTTTTTCACATAAAAGGTCTTAAAAAACTAAAAAGTGCATTTTTAAACTATTTTTTTCAAAGTTAATAAAATGTTCCTGTAAAAATCATATTAAATTAGATATTTGTCTCTTTCTAATGCGCATATTCAAATATGATCTTAGGCTTTATAAAAAAAAATTTAATATATATATATATATATATATATATATATATATATATATATATATATATATATATATATATATATATACCTTGTGATTAATGTTTTGAGCTAATGGAGGGCTCCAAAGAAGTTGACCGGTGAGATGAATCATGAAAGACTCAACTAAGTATTTTATAAAATGGTGTGGGTAGGGTTTTTCAATTAATTAAGCACATGCATATGTGATTGCTGTATAATCTCCTATGAATGAATGCAAACTCATAAAATTGAGCATCTTATTATGTCTTTGATATATAGAATTGTGTGGGTAGGGTTTTCATTGATTAAACATAGGTATATGTAATTATGTATAATCATATGTGAATGTATGCAAACTCGCAAAAATGACCATTTTTTCATGTCACATATGGACAAATAATTATTGTGGACTCATCCCAAAGATAGTCAGACAATGGAGTTTTTCACCCGTGTGTGTAATATATATATATATATATATATATATATAGAGAGAGAGAGAGAGAGAGAGAGAGAGAGAGAGAGAGAGTGTGTGTGTGTGTCCATAGATGGTTGTAACTTTGTATATATATATAAAAAAAAATTGTGCCACGTGTTAAGCTTTTAGGACACCAAGGGCTTGCTTGGGAAGAAGTGTTTGAATTAAAATGAATATAAGGGTATTTTGGTAATAACAATACATAACATTACTTTTCTTTACTTCCAAACTAAACACAAAATGGTGAAAATCCTTATTTTATCTTACCTTCCCATCTTCCCCTCAAGTAAAGTATGGATTGAACCATTCCCTTCCCTTCCTTTCCATTACTTTATAAACTCACCCTTCACCCCATGCAAGCAAGCAAGCTGGGATAGGAATAGATATAGCCACTAATATGGAGTATGCTATAAAGTCAAATAAAAAACCAATCATCAAATGCCATGTTACCCTTAATACAATTTAATAATAAACTCCTACCTTTAGGTGACATTTGGTGTGCAGGCTTGGAGTGAGAATGAAGCTTTAATGGGTTTTAATCCCTTGTTTGGGTGTGCAGGCATAGGAGTGAGAGGGGTGTAGGGAAGAGAAAAGAAGCAATTAGTAAGTAATTAGATTGCCCCTCAATTTGAGAGGAGTTCCATTACTTGTTGATTACTTGAGGGCAAAATGTCAATTTTGCTCCCCAAAAGCTAGTTCGCCCATGTGACTTGGTCTTCTTCTCCTTTGTTGATTACCGGTGCCTTTTAACTCTATATATATATATATATATATATATATATATATATATATATAATCATGATTAATTTTGTACATGCAATTTTAATTTATCTACCAGACAACAACATTCCATTCCTAATATATGATTAAAGCCGGTCATTAATAATTAATTAATGATATAATAAGTTATTGAAATTAAATATCTAATTGTAATAATAAAGTAATTTAATATTTTCAAAAATAGTTATCACATACAAATCATAATTAAATAATACTTAATAAAAATCTAACCATAATACTAACTAATATTTAAAATAATAATTGATTCAAATAATAAAGTGATAAATAAGTAAATTTAATTATAAATAACAATTAAACTTAAATATTTCACAACCATTTATATGTATTGTCATTAAAATTAATAATAAATAATTATTAAAGTGGAAAATTTAATTTAAATTTTAATTATGATAAAAGAAATAACAATATTTATAGTAAAAAAGTATTAATTTTCTACGTTTTAATATTAATTTTACTAATAAATAACTGCCAAAATAGAATATTTAATTCAAATATTTAACTATGATAATGGGAGCAAAATAATATTTGAAATATTTTGTTATTTAAAAATAAGTATTATTTTTCTTTAATATGTTATTTATATATAATGTTATTTAATCCTATAAAAGGTTATAAAGGTGGTAAAAATAACATAATGCGCCACGTGTCAGATTTTTAGAACACCAGGGGTAAAAATAACATAATGTATAAATACTTCTGTATTATCTTATGTTTGTTACGACACAAAATTTTCATTTCTTTTTCAATATTCACTGTTTATTTTTTTTTATAATTAATAAAAATTTAATTTTTTTTTATTTTTAGAATATTAATAAATTATTAATTTCCAAAAATATTTAAGGTAAAAAATCATATTTTTGAAAAACAATTTACTAAACCTACTTATTCATAACCTAAAACCCTATTCTCAATTTTTGTTGGGATTAAATATGTTAATGATAATTTAAATATTTTTTTTATTTTAATTAATGATAGTTCTATCTTTTAATTTTGCTATAACATGATAAATTTTGTGGCCATAAAATCCCTTACTTGTGGGCACTTGTCACTTATTAGTAAAAAGAAAAAAATGTACCATAATTTTTTTTAGGATAAAAAAATTATAAAATTATGATGTATCTAATTGTATTTTTGTCCTATATTTCAAATTTTTGCGTATCAATGGTGTGTGAGAAGTAGGAAATTAAATTAAAAAAAAAATCAAATATAAATCTTTAAAAGTGATAAAAATTTATGGAAGAGAAATTTTCTTATATATCCTTGAAAAAGTTTTTGATTACTAAGATACCCTTTTCAATATTATATATATATTTTTTATACCCATGTTGTTAAATCTTAATTTAATAATATAATAAAAGACACATTTGTCCTCAATCTCTATATTTTTCTTAAATATATCAAAGAAAATGGTGAAGGGCAATTTAGTCTTTATATAATTTTCTTGGCTGGGTTCAGGATGAAGGGGTATATGTGATAACCCTTGATTAATCCCTTAGTAAAACTTGTGTTTCATAGGGGGATATTTGTAATTGTGACTGAAAAGAGAAGAAAACCCCTAAAACCCTAATTTAGAGAAGGCGGAGCAAGGTTGTATCTTTTTGAAATAAAAAACACAGCTTTCCTGGCGGGGCTCTCGTTGAAGGTGTTGATTTGATCATTGAAGGGTGTGATCTTGCAGTTGTTGTATATTGGATTTTCATTTGGTTTGTTTTTTTGTTTTGCTTTGTTCTTCATGTATTAACTATATATGAATGTTTACATCTTGTCGGAATCCTTCAAATTGGTGAAAAAGAAAATGGATGGTTTGTTTGAGAGAGTAATGCCTTTCTATGGAATTAATGTTGGGAGTTCTTTGCTGTTTGGAAATTAGGAACCTTGCAAATGCTACAATTTGACAGTATATCACTGCTATGCTGGTTGTTCACTCAATTTTTGGTTTTTCCATAGATACCTGTGTTGCAATTAGGCTTTATTGTTGGGCCTTTTTACCTTTGGTTGTGTGCATTTTCATGTTTCTTGATTCAATGCCTAAACCAATGCTATAAAGGAAGTTAAACTTCATATTTTTTTTTTTCTATCACTTTAATGCTCTTCTTTGATTTATGTTCCATTGGCTCAGAGAATAGCTTGTATTTTTTTTTCCTCTATATCTATGGCAATTTGACTTGCTTTTATTATTGTATAGGTCATGATTATTTGGAGCGCATGATGCATGATTATGGGGCATGCTTGATCTATTGGAATTTGGGGATAAAAAAAGGCGTTTAGAGTATTATGGGATCTTTCTTGCATAAACATTCTGGAAACTCAAACGCTTCTTATTCAATTATTTTAGATTGATCTGGAAGTTGACAGTAAGGGAGTATAACGGTTAGGACATCTGGAATTAAGGCAAGTGTTCTTCCGCCTTCTAGTATTTTTATATAAAACTAGATTGATATGTATGATGACCTTGTATTTTGTATGTGAACTTGGATCGAATGTATATTTTTGACAAACTTTTGATTGGACACATGCTACTTTAACGAAAATCTTCTATACACTCCATTTTTAAAAAAAAGTTATGTTAACAAGTACTCATTTTTTTAGGTGATTTTTTATTGTTAATTTGTCCTTTTATTTTTATTTTATTTAAAAGAATTGTATACTAAAATATGAAATTAAGAAAACAGACCTTGGGAATAGCCTCAATAGAAATCTCTTTTTGGGCTTAAACCCTCCTCCATTTTGTTTTCTAGGGTTTTCGGAACTAATTCCCTTCCAGCCTAGCAATGGCTCTGTTGCGATCAAAAGTGATCTGGCATCTTCATCGTTCGCTGCATCATCTTGATCTTCCATCCATGTAATCAATCACCCTTCAATCTTCTCTTCATTTATATTTTTTTCAAGAATCAGCACTGATCCATGGATTCTTCTTCAGTTCGCGAAGCTATCAATCTTGCATGTGCGCAGCCTATGAAGGTATGTTTGATGCTCTTGTTTCAAGCTTCAATTGTGATCTCATGGGGTTTTTGATTCAAGTTTACATTTTTCCTCACAGTTGTACGGTATAACAGTTGTTCTGGCTCTGGATATTCTTTGATGAAATATTCAGTTCATGGATTTGGGTATAGGGGCATGGTTACTTGTTCTTACGGGATCAGTTCAATTATTGGGAAGCCTGGTAGGGATGAAGCAATGGTGACCTCTCTAAAGGTAATTGTTGTGCAGCTTGAAGTTTGGGTTTCACTGTTCTCTGATGTTTATATTGCTTTTAGGTTATTGAATCTGGAATAAATTTGAGCGGGACAAGGTCAATGTCAACAATGAAGGTGCCTACTGGTGCACGCCAGGTAATGAATGCATGGTCTCTTTTGTATGACATTGTCCTCTTGGGTGCCCTAAAATGAACTAAATCAACTTTTGGATGTTGTGCATTTCAGTCAAAGTTATGAAAGTTTTGGTTATATTTGAAGGCACTATTTCTAGTGCTGATATGAATGGACATATGTTTGCTTTTTCATTAGATGTTCTTATTTGTATTGGTTTCCCATTTATTTTTGGTAAATATATGGATGAGACGTATTTTTCTTCAGTCATCACTTCTTTTGATAAAAGAAAAAGTCTTGAAATTACTACAATATGCTTGGCATGTGTGTGTCATTTGGATGAAGTACTAGTTTTTTTGTTTTATAGGACGATGGCCATCTGGGGCTGTCTCAAGGTGGGTGATGAGTATGATACTATGATTAGCCTGCACAGAAGTTGGAAGGGTGTGTATATGTTGAAATGAGTGGTTGAAGGGTGATTGCCTGGGATTGCTATTCCGTTTTCCGTAGTGATGATAATGATTTATCTTATCGTATAAAAAATAATTTCTCCTGTTCAATTCTTTTATTGTTGCAAAGTATATCCTTGCATCATAGTCATTTACTGTTTTGACAGTTAAATATTGTCAAGGGGAAATGATGAAGTTCAATAAAGGGATTGATAAGACATGTTGGTAGAGAGTGCTCAAATTACCTTATTTATGTTTCTGCAAGCTATTCTGAGTAACCAATGGAAATGACGCAGATTGCTAGAATGATAGTTAAAAAACAAACAGCATTCTTCAAAAGAGAAATGTACATGTTGCACGTTAACTGGGATTGAATTCTACTTTAGTTTTGTGCTAATAAGACCCCTAAATTTCATCTTCATTAACACAGAATCATAATCATTTTAGGCATGAACCAAGCACAATGTGGTATGGATCATTTTCTTGTTTCTCATGTGCTGGCCTTTAAGAGTATTGAGCAACTGTAAATATTTGGCAGGTATGTGGATTATGACTAGACCATATTGTTCAGCTTACCTTCTTTGTATACAGTATAGGTGGGGAGATTGAACATTAAATGTCTAAGGAAATGAATATTAAAAGTAAATTGAAAACATTAGTAGTGTAAACTAGTTCTACCCATTTTGTTGGTTGTGGACTCTCATACAGCATATTCTTGGTAGATTGAAATTTGTTTCTTTCCCCTGTTGGCCATCAAATTTCAACTTCAACTGCAGATTTTTATATTGGATGACATCCTACGGCCATCATAAGTTAAATTTTCTTACTTATGGGATATCGACATTTTCTTTTTTTTGTTTTTTGTTTTTGTTTTTTCTTAATAGCTAAGTTGGTACATGACAGGCTACCCTTACTTTAGTTGATAGCAAAAAGCATTGTTATCTTGATGGTCTTATTTCAGAAGCTATGTTTTTACTTACTTCTCCTAATCAATTTGGTTCTTTTCTGCTAGAGTAACTAATAGTTCTACATTAATTAATTTGGAAAATATAGATTTGAATATATAAGTATGGGTCTCTCATCCTATCACTTAAGGTTTTGGGTTAAATCAGACATAAATAATATGTTTGATTTGCATGTAGCATGGTATTAGAGCGTGGCTTGTTTGGTTTGTGATGTGGCCAATTAAAAATAGACTAGAACATATCAAGAGGGCGTATTAGAGTAACTAATAGAGTAACTAATAGTCCCGCGTTGGTTAATTTGGAAAATATAAATTTGAACGTATAAGCTCATTTTATTAACTTAAGATTT
This sequence comes from Dioscorea alata, assembly GCA_020875875.1. NCBI lineage: Eukaryota > Viridiplantae > Streptophyta > Magnoliopsida > Dioscoreales > Dioscoreaceae > Dioscorea > Dioscorea alata. Next base: position 4,760,382 of record CM037017.1, on the reverse strand, counting down.
TGGGTTGAATCAAGCCTAGATAATATGTTTGATTTAAAACTTTTTATGACTTTTGTCGTTGCATATTGTTATTACTTGGCAATTAATTGTATGAAATGGTCTTTTCTTGATTTTCTTTGTGCAGGTGGCCTTGAAAGTGACCATGTTGAGCCCAGGATTTGTTTATGAACCCTATGCCCCACGTGTACCAATCCCATTTTGGCGAAGGTTTGTTATTTTAATTTTAATTTTTTTTTTCTTTTATTGGAGTTCAAATACTTTAAGACTGCTTCTAAAATTTGTAGCTGATCAACAAGATCTCTTTTGGTTGTGTTCATCTTCCACCCGCTATTTAAATGTTATTGCAAAATTGTTTTAAAATGTGATATGTTATATGTAATGAGCCATTGGAAAATTATCTTTATTTTTTATTGGCTTTCTTCCAGTTTTACGTGCTTTAATATTAACATTCTATTTTGACAATAAACAATCACATGGGGAGGGGGATTCTTCTACTAGTTGGAACTTCCAATTTCCTTGATTCCATCCAATGTTTTGCACTCTTAGCTGGACTGTGGAGGTGGGATTACAACATTTTGGATGGAATAGAAGGTTTATCAGAGGTCGTGTTTTAAAGTGTTGTTGGGATGAGCAACAGGAGCATGTTTTGGAGCAATCTTGACACCTAAATATAGCCACCTTTGCTAGCAAGATTAGATTTTGAAATAAAAATTTCTGATTGTCTTGACTTCATTTGCCCCCTTATAACTGACAGCTGCCACTTTATTTGAACCCACTACTGCCTAAGATGTGTGTGTCCTAAAAGATGACTGAGGTTTGTTTTTCAAGGGTAAGGATTTGCTGTCTGATGCAAGACAACTGTTTTCAGACAGACAAAAGTATGGCTAAATTCAACATAAGATGTCCTGTCTAAGCGGTCTCATAACAATGTACTTGCTATTTCAGTTGTGGACTATCCTGATTTGCTCTTCCTTCTTTCCTTTTCCTTTCTCTTGCTTATTCTTTGTTTTTCTTATTTAATCATCCTTTTGACTAGATTAAAATGAATTGTAACCACCCTTTGTATTTTATACCCTCCTTTCCATGTACAAATCCTGTGCCTCTTGTCTAATGATACCTTCTTTGCTTCATCAGTGTTAGACTCTATATTATTGTCCCTTCCACATTTATTGATGAATCGCTGCAGAAACTGTTCATAATCCTTAAAAACTTGTCGAATCCTTTTAGCTTATCATCAAAAACCAACAACAAACTGGCCACAATCAATACCCTTGTATGTGCCAGTGTACAGGGCTATGCTTCAGGGATAGTTTGCCTGGTCATAACAGGAATGTGCAAAAATCAGTCAGGTCTGTTGCCGATTCAAGAAATGGTATAGTGCAGGCTGGGGCCTAGTCTCATTCAAATAATCCTTGATTTATTTGACCTAGGTCCAAACATTTTGGGATAACTTGAACTGTCCATTAGGCATCTGTAACTAACCATGCTAGGAAAATTTGAGATGATGTTTTCAATTTGATTGCCTCTTTGGTTGGACTTATAATTTCAAAAAGTTATCATTCATCACAGTGACCTTTGCTATTATTGTCTTGGATATTATTGAATTGTTTGCAATTTACTTATCAGCATGGCATTTTATTATGACAAGGAAAAAAGGATGGGGGAGTTCTGTTTTATATTGTAAACAATAAAAAAAAAATTAAAATATTAGGATTTCTGTTCCGGCTTGGTCTCATATTTTTGGCAGATGTTAAAAAATAAATTGGATTCTAGATTATAACCATTAAAGAACATAGTTAGAAAGCTGCAAGGTGGCTGGAGTGGATATGTCAGAATGTTGAGCATACAGAGTGGCAAATTCCCATTGCTTATCTTTGATTTCAATCCTTGGATGTCAAATTAGATCATGCCACAACCCTATTGGTCTTTGATTCACTGCAATATTTGCATCTGAATTTAGGAAACTATTTGTGACAACATAAGACACCTCGAGACTCATTAATCTCCTTTATGAGCTTCCTCACCGTTTTATGTTTCTAAATCTGTTATATATCATCTGAAATAACCTAGATGAGGTAGACTAGACAATCATTTTGAGAAGGCCTTTCATTTGATGTTCTGACTTTTACTGACTTTTTTGTGCTGCTGCGAAATCAGTATAAAAGAAAGGCTGCAGCTTATATAACTGTCCAGAAAACCCAATCATGGAAGACACTCTTACATTCGTAGGATAATAATGGTGGCTCTTCAATTGCTAGATGTAATGCCTTGGCTTATAGCATTTCCCAAATGTATTTTATTCAGCCAAGTTTCTTTTGGATTCTTGAATAGGTGATAATGCATTTGGAGAACTCATATCATATTCGATACATGTTTTGCTTATAATCAGAATATATGGCAATTAAACAGTATCAACTAATTGAGTGCTACCATAAACTAACCTTGAAATTTCTAATGTACTTAGCATAATTTTGTATGCTACATTTCATGTGTGTGTCATTAATCTGTACAATTATACTTTCCTTGACTTTATCAACCTGTTTATTTTTGTTTAATATCATTTAATCGAGTTAATGAAATCATTCCTCAGATGGTTCACACCAAGTGGTTGGAGAAGAACCAAAGAAGATCTCATTTTGGAGGTATTGCTCTTTACATGATGATCAGCAATTTTGTTCAATTCTGTAGGTGCTTTTAATATGATTTTTTTTTAAAGATCATTATGTGAACTTGTTTGAAATGCAACTCTAGGAACATTATAATTGGGAGAGGGACATTAGAAATGTGCTGCATTTTTTAATTTATTGTTGCCTACTCTTTGACTCTGCATTTTTTTTATAATTGTTTTATATTGAATTGTTTGTTTTTGGTGACGCACTTTGGCTTGCAATGTTTGTAATGGATTATTTCATTTTGATTTTTACTGTTCAAGCTGATTTTATTTTTTTTAAGGGATAAGTACAGAAAAAAAAAAGGAAGCAGCTTTCAACTGAGCTTAAGGTTATTCTTATCAGTATGTCTCGAAGAGAATTTTATGTGCATTAGGCATCTTTGACTTTGATGGTGCATACATGTAAGCTTACTCTTTTGTGACTGGATGCCTTTGGTTAAGATGGGGATAGTTCACTTGATTCACTGGCTGAGGCAATATCCTATCGAAAGCCTTATTGAGTATATTTCCTGGAATTTTTGGATTCACATATTAGCCAACATGAGAGAAGCATGTATTATTCTAAATTATAAAAAAAAAGTGAATGATGATGTTATTTCTCATTGGATTTATTGTGAATTGACCTGTAAGAGAGTTGCTTGACAAAATTTAAAAAATACATGGAGATTAGTGAGCCTGAGAACTTAATGTTGTTGATTAACTTGATGATTATGACTATCTATTTAGTGTCAGCAAAGATCTATTCTTGCATTGCTATATTAGACTATTAGTTACTAGGGGGATTTTTTCCCTTTCATTTTTCGAATGTGAGACCAGGGCTTACGTCAGTAGAAGGAATAGTTGACATCTCTAATGCAGTTCAGAAGCTTTTCTGCCTATCTTAACTCTGAGTATCCTCCTGAAATAGTTGTTGTCTCTGAAGTTGTTTATTATGCAACTTCATTTCAATTTAAATGGTATCAGAACTATAAAAGTTTTCTTCAGTTGAAGTCTTGTTTGTCTTTTTAAAAGCTAACAAAAGGGATAACATTTGACCCTTCATCATCGTACTCTTATATGTGAGTGATCTGTATTCTTGATGCCCACATCGTGTTCTAAGAATTACCATTGTGCAATATGTTCATTCCGTGCCAAGTACCTTTAATATGATTGCTACGAATCCGTGTTCCCTGTTACAGAAAATGGTTGCTGTATGGATTTCTAATCCCTATCATTTTGTGCTGAAATTGTTTCTGGTCAGTTTAAGTTGCTAGGTTGGAGAAAATGACCATCATATGTAAATTGGAGTATGTATATATTCAGTCACTGATATTGAGCTTCTTGAAATTGAACTTCTTTTGTTTATCTTAGTTTGAACTTCTTATCTCATGATGGAATATTAGAGTTTTATAAACCGGTATCTTTATTTGATTTCAATCTGAATATATCTGAAAATAGCCTGATGTTGTTTTTCTTACAATGTAGGACTCTGCAGTATATTGCAGTGCTTTATTTTTATTTCTGGTCTACTACTGTGCTTTTTTGGCTTTCTCTTTTCAAAGTTCTTTCTTTATTAATTCCTAGAACTCATTCCATGCTTTTTTTTTAATATTTTATTTTGTTTTGCTGGTGAATTCAGTGCTCCAAAAATCCTAACAGAAGGTTGCCTGGATGTCCCCAAAACTTACTGTGTTAGAATCTAGATATGAAAGTTCTCTGCTGTAAATAGAATAAATGTACAAGTATTGCCAGCGCCCTAAAATGTGGTGTACCAATTTGAAATGACTTTCCTTTGCACCTTGTTGTTTGTTTTTATTTATTTATTTATTTAAGTTAATCTTGTCATTTAGAGACTTAGGAGAGTTTATACCTGAGATAGTGGTTTCTAGATTTTATTGACGTGGACTTTAAATTGCTATAATGGCTTTGTTTGGTTGGCGGTTGGGATAATGGGTTTAGGGTTTGATTGTTTGAATTTGTTTTGGAGGAAAAGCTTTTATTCGAAGTTAACCAAACTATGGATCCGTTTGTTAGCAAAAGGGGATATCGCTGACATGTTTGATAGAAAGTCACAGGCGGTGGCAATAGTAAGAGATGTCTTTTATTCTGTTGTCGAAAAGCGTAGCTCAATTTGTGGTTCCAATTGTAAGCTACCATTGGCTTTGGATGGACGGACATCATAGAAGAGGTATTTCTACAGGATCCCGAAACCACCAGCTTATGATGGATGGTTATTGACATTAATAAAATTTAAAGTTAATCATTAATTATATGTAATTTAAATAATTAGATCTTGTAAAAAATATTGGTGGAGCTACCCTAACCAAACTTGGTGTGTTTGGTTGAAGGGTTGGGATAACATGGCATTAGATGTGCCAAAAGGGAACTTGGCACCTGTAAAGATATTGCTTACCTGCTTTTCTTGAATGGAAAACGGGTTGGTACCAATAGTCAAACATGCATGTGGGTTTTTTAAATTATTAACTACTTAAAATAATTATAATTATTTAAAAATTTATAGATTATCCATTATTGAAGATTTAAACAAGTAATACAGTTTGTGTTTTGGAATGAGTTTCAAATAACAATATGATTATGTAAATGAACCTTTTAATGATTTTTTACTTTTTTTTTTGAAGAACACAATTAACAAATGCTTTCTAATTGACATTCCAAAGTTCTTTTTCTGTTTTTCAAGCATTTTGTCTCAAAATCTGACTACAATAATGAAGAAGGAAATGAAATGAAAGAAAAATGAGTACATAATTAAGAATGAAGACAAATAATAAGGATTATGTGGCCACCCTCTTATCCTCCTGCTTACCTTTTAGTGGGTGTGACCCGTGCCCTCCAATCCATGTTCTAATCGACCCACTGCCCCCACCATTTGCTAGTTCCACTTAGGATAATGTAGGATGTTCCCAACCAAACAAGGCGCATGACTCTATATTATGTGACAGTAAATATAATGGGATAAAAAAAGGAATCAAAATATCATTGATGCTTACCATATGATGTTTTTTGAATTTGTTGTGAATTTGGTGGCATGATCTATGTATTGTCTTCGGAGTCATCTATTGACAACTGCCTATCTTGTGTGTATTTTTTGTTCATCTTTCGATATTTAGATGTCTGTTCATGTCTTCTGTGTAGTTATACTATTGATGTGTGTTCCATAGTTAAAGATACGGTGGCTTGTTTCTAGTTAGAATGATTATTATTATGTGTCAATTGCATTATTGGTTGTTTTTTTTTTTTTATCTTGTAGATGAAGAGTGCCTATGCAATTTCCAGGCTAAGAAAAGTGACTGGATATTCCAAAAAAATATTTTATGAGCATGCAGTTAAATTATACAAGGAGGTGAGTGCCTATATTTTCTAAGTTTAAAAATTTAGATGAATGCATGATCTTCAGTATTTCCCATTAAGTTATCGTTGTGATTAACCTAATAGTTGCACATCAACTTGCGATGGTTTAGTTTGATAGTGTTTGGATTGCATGTTATATGTTTGATTATAGGCGGCCTACTTGGTGATCTGATAGAAGGTCTCATTTTTTGACAATTCAACATCAGTTCTCTTTGGCATATCAAGAATCGATTATATGCACATCTCTTTTCATTTGAGCATGTGTGTAATTATAATTATGTTTATTGTGGTTTAAACAGTTGCGCAACATGATGGTATTCATTGCTTATGCTTAGTTGAATTATTTTCTTGAATATAAGCAGCCTCGTCTATTTTTTCAGTTTCTATCTTTTTTGCACAACATCTAATTTATTTATTATTATTAATGATTATTATTTTGCAATTTTAAGAATGTTATGCTATATTTATGTGCCGTGCATGATATCTCATTGTTATTAATAATTTACTACTATTCTATTGCGTTGAACTGTTTCACTTGTGTCCAGTTTGATTTTTAACTTGTCCTTTTTATTTGAGCTTTTACCTTTGCGAAAATACATATTTTACCTTTCCTATCACAATAATGACAAAGTCTTAATCTCATTCATATTGAGTGATATATTGATTGTAGGCACTAGTTATGGTCAATCACAGAAATAATTCTCACCCCTGTGCAACAAACTCTCTTATGTGTTCTTTCCTAGCACCTCTAGCTGTCATTTTTGGTCTCCATTGCATGTTTTGACATCAACTTGAAGCATCTCACCTTTCAATGCCGGGTACTGTATAAGGCTGATTTTGCATTGCCAAACCATTGGTGCATTATTAGATGTTCGTTATATATTGATGTACCACCTAACGTCCCAAACTGCTGTTTTACCTATTTTTAGTTGAAACTGTTTTTAGTCTAGTTAAGAATTTTTTATTTTTTCTTTTCTTGTATTACCACATACAAACTACTGATTCTCTCTTGGTGATGCATAATTTATAATATTTATTGTTGTCCACCGTTGGCAAACTTTGCCCCTGAAACTATAAATGCACATATTTATTTTTCTTCAGTGCGCTATATTGTGATGATATGTTCTTACATGTCAAATCATTTTTGGTTCATAATTTTGCCCTGCTCCATTATCTCTCCCTTCCATATTGGGTGTGCTAGAAATTTGATGTACATTGCAAAATCACTGGTACATCAGCAGGTCATATATATGTCTATATATGTATGCATTCGTGGATCATCTTGAACTACTGTTTGACTTGTCTTTAGTTGAAATTGTTTTCAAGTTGATCTTTCGTTCTTATTTTGCCTTTTCTTATATTACCACATAAGAAACAAAGCATTCTCTCTTGTTGATGCATGTATTTTTTTTTATCATGTATCACTTTCCACCTTCGACACATTTTGTCCTCTTAAAAATTATAAGTGTACATGGTCTTTCCTTTCAGTGCATTATATGATGATAGTTTCTTACCTGTCAAAACTAAATTTGATGCATGCTTTTGTCTGACTCAATTTCCACCTTCAGATAAACACCTTGATGGCAGACAGGGATACATCATCGTTGAGGAAATTGGTTACAGAGAAGATGTATTCTGTATGATCTCATTATCTCTTGTAATAAGGTCTTCCCTTGTAATTGTTCTAGAGGAACCTGCAGCATGCTCTTATAACCATATTTTTTACTATGTTGGTGCTCAATTTGCTTCAATTTTTTTTTTAGGAATTCTATTGTATCTGCTTTTCATTTTCAAAATATGTTCAGGGCTGATGTTTGGTTATCTCAGTCTTTATAATTAGTGTGCATTTCTTCATGTTTTAGTGCACTGTAATATCTAATCACTAGTCATATATGTGGGCTATGGTTTTGCTTTGACATTATGCCGACTTCAATTTCCACTCACTGTTTTCCTCTCTACCACAATTCATTATATTCTTGTTAAACAGCAGGGCCCTGTTTAAGAAACTAGGAAAAAATTGTATACCCTAATTAACCCGTCTTCATCACTTGACCCTTGCCTCTATTGCTTGATTAATTTAACACTGGCAATGACAAGCATTGGTCAGGCCATGATTCGTATCAGTTGTGTGACATGTAATCATTTACTAGCAGTCATTCTGTTTTTTTTTAAATGCATTGATAAGATCTAATTGGCTTGGATTAACATTGATTTAGCAATAGATGTTTTTTCATTAAAATGACATTCTATGTTGGGAAATAACATCATTTAAAAATCTCTTGAAACCATGAAGTTGCGTGGTCAGAGGTGGAGTAAGTTTTTGTTCTTCTAACATTTTGAATAGAGAAGTATCTTGATTAGAATTATCTATGCACCTAAATATTATTATCAGAATATATTGTGAAAATTTTCTACGCATCTGTTCCCATGGAAGTCTAATATCTTGTCTAGAAGCTAGTAATTTCCCTTGCAACTATCTGCATGAGTTATCAGAGAGCAAATGTAAGAATTTTTTTTCTTCCTTATCTCCTGAAATCATCTTTCTCACGGTAATCTGATATGTTCCGGCATCAACTTTAACATTGTTGTTTTCTTTTCTACTGAAGACACTGAAAAATGAAATAAAGCGAAGGGAATCCATGTGGAGTAGTGTTCATTGGGAATTGATTGAGCCCATAGTCAGCATTCGGACCTTGCGGGCACGAATGGTAATAATTGAGGAATTTATTTACAGAATAATTTATAATTTGTTATGTCATGGGCACTATAGTAGTAATTGTCCATGGAAATGAGGCGACCTTACTAGGAATTTTCTTACTTACCATGTGCATTGGTTTTGGTGTTGGAAATTCTTATTTCTTAATTATCCTTGTAACTTGTTTTGGTTTTTACTTGCAGATTGCACTGGATAAAAATGACCTTGATAAATCTTTTGTCCAGCTCACTATAGAATTCACCTCAAAACAGGCTAGCACCTCTTCCTTGGTCACTTGTGTTACTTGTCCTGCTAATATTCGGTTCCATCTTTAACTTTCCTATTGCTGTTGTGAATTGCATATTTCTGAGTTTGGCAAGCATGACCTCACTTTCAATTTTCATTTTAGCTGTTTCTATGTTTACACTCAATGCTAACAAACACGTAGTGTGATTTGAAAAGTATGTGAGTTGAATTGTGATTACAGGGCATTAGGGTTAGCTATTTGCTGCTTCAAAAACTTAGCTTTCCCACATTTTTGTGGAGTGGAACACATCTAATGTGATGCAATGATGCATATTTTATGTAGTTGGTGTTATTTTATCTCTGTTATTTATCACTGTAATTCTTGTCTATGTTAGAAAAATGAGCATTTTCAAAATAAAGAACCATTGTTTGTCATTGTTTCTTTTTGTTTTGAGTTAGTGGAGCTTGCATAGCTTGGATATGTTGGAGTAACTAACAGTTCCACTTTGGTTAATCTAGAAAATATAGATTTTAATGTATAAGCCTCAAGTTTTTTATTGAATCAAGTCCTGATAATATGTTTGCATCTAACATGATACCAAAGCTTGCTTTGTTTGTGATGTGGCTATTTAAAACAGAGTATCACATATCAAGGGGGTGTATTAGAGTGACTAATAAACACATTATCCCATTTCACCATTCAACAAATGTGTGCCAGCTGCCAGCTGTCACTATTCAATAGACCAATTTCTTTTCTGATCAGATCTGAGAGGAATCTGTGAACATTAAATTTACTTGTAAGTTCTGACTGGGAAGCTACAAACATTTTAGCCAGCAATTTTTCACTGAAGTCTGAAGCAACATGTTATGATCATCGGTTATTTTAATCTTGTTTGATAGCTTCCTCTATAGTATTAGTAAATGTGCATTTGAATATGTTTCCAATCAGACACTCTTATAGTTCAAGTTGCATCTAGATAATTTCTGTTTCTGGTTATAGTTCAAGTTACTGCTGCCATTTTTGTTTTATGCAACCTTACTTTTAAACAGTAGGTTGCTCTTGGGAATCTAAGTGTAAGATAGATATCGAACTTCTTCTTAAGCACGGATAATCTAGGTGGACCACAGGTTGGTTAATGGAATCATTCTAAATATTTGATAGATAAATAACATATGGAAGGAAACATGTAAAGTCTAAATCGTCCATGATTGTTTGCATAACTTGTCCTATGGTTTTTACCTTATTGCTATTCAAAGGAATGAACTTCCTGTCCCTCTAAATTTTGGGTGCTGCAGCTCTTGCTAATGTTTGCTGTATTGTAGTAATTGTCTTTTTCCATGCTGTTTTCCCCCTTTTAAATGTTATTATCATAATTCCAAATTTCTGTTTGCAACTGTAGAGGTTTGAAGCATATGATTCTAAAGGTGGTATCGTCTCTGGAGACAAGACAAAAGAGGTATGCCACTACTTTGATTGAAGTTTGCAAAGGTTCAGTGATCTTCAAGATACAAGGTTCAGTTTTTCCCAACCAAAATGAAAAAAGCCACCTTATCCAACTTGAAGGCTTTAAGCTCATTTATACCAAACAATGGATTTCAGTAATACTTAAAAATTGTTTTAAGGCCTTTAAATATTGCTGAATGTCATGTATTGGAAGATGAACCCTTCATTGCCTAATTGTATTTATGTTGTTTTCCTTCTCATCAGCTCAAACTATTTATTTTGAGCAAGGATGCATATCTTCCCATCTTTGATTGCTATCTCCTCAATTTTCAGGTACTTGTACGTGATATCTGGGTATTTGAAAGATCACTCTTTCATCCTGGAGCAGAGTGGCGTCTTTGCTCACGGATAACACTATAGTTTTGTTCATTGAATCACTTCGGCTAGACTGCTGAGGCCTTCGGTAGAAACAATGAAAAAATCAGTAATTGGCAAGTTCTATTTGAGCATACGATTTTCGTTTGATGCTATAATCCATGAAAAATAACTGTGAAAGAGGGATTTTTTTTTGCGTACTGTCAATTTTTATCAGAGGCGAATAATAGCTGGCTTTATCTTATTTTTATCCATATTTAGAGCAGCAGTGTGATGCCCTAAACCAGGTCACTTTGCCCTTTTTCTTCATTGTTTTTTAAAGTACTGAGATATTTGTTTTTGCGAAATTAACAGCTGATGTATATAATAAGGTGGACAATTTTTTTAAAGTTCATTAAAACAGTAGCCAGAATGACATCAAATTTTGGTAATGAAGATGATGCTATGTATTTTCAAGTCTAATATGTGTTTCTGAGTTGCTAGTGGATTGTGGAAGGCTGATTTCTCTCAAATTGATAAAGTTTGCAGAGAATACCTCTTCTGAGCTTCAGAGAAATTTTGTCTCAGTAATCATGTTGGTTTTGTACTATGATTAAACTTGAAATTGTTTTTGTTCTTATTTTTTTATATATGTTGGGAGAAAAAAAAGAAAAAAAAACAGGTTCATGGTTAATTTGGTTGCCTTTGTGAATGCTTCTTTACGAATGCTGTTTACTTTTGTTATACACTATGGTTCTGGTCGGTGAACAAGATATAATTAAAATGGATAGGATACAAGGATTGGATATAAGTAAGAAAAGATATGGGAATGATAAGTTAATGTTTGATGTGTATCATTGGATAATATTTTGTTATTTTATGTTACATTTAAAGTAGGCTAAATAGTAATATAATATAAAATGTATGTAAATAGATAAAGTCATTTTTTAATGACATAGTTTTATTTTTTTTTAAATAATTTTTTTTTTTGTTGGGACCTATCTTGTTATTAATATGCTTCTTGTACCAAGCTCGATGATCCAAGGAACAAGAGATATGGTTGGGATGAAAGAAGGAAAAAATGTAAAATGGCAAAAAAGTATATATAATTTTAAACTGATATTCTTATTTTTTATTTTTCGTATGGGGGGATTAGTTATTAGGTGATGAGTTAATATGATAAAACTAGTATATTTGGTATCTTTAATTCTTATACTATCATAGAGTTTAATTTTTTTTTTTTTAAAAGTGGATAAACTACATATATTAAAATAGAAGAACGGAAACTAGTCTTGCGGTCAAATTGCTACAAAAAAGAGAATAATCAAAAGAAGAAAAAGTTCACCAGCAGTGGGACAACAAGAAGAGGTAAAGTAAAGAACCCTAGGAGGAGAGAAAAGACCCTCCTAGGTAAAAACAACGAACAGAATACTAGCCATCGTCGGGTGGGAGAGTGTATGTTGCCAGGGCATTAGCATATGTTGCCTTGGTGGTGAGGAACTCCAGGCTTCTTCTAACTTTCTCTGCGGACTTTCCAGTTTTGCTTTCTTGGAATCGGAGACTGCATTTAGCTATAAAAGAATCATATGATCAATCTTTAGGATGATAGAAGAAGACGAGAAAAAGATATAGGAAAACATGCGTGCATTTCTCTTTAGCCAAATATTCAAAGTAATTGCTTTTAAAACTAAAATCCAGAATAATCTCATCGATTTTCTTAGACTAGCTAACCATGGGTCCCAAAATTCTTTGAGGGAAGTAGGAAAGCCGTTTTGCCCTAAAAGGTTCTCAAAATAACTCCAGATATGGGCGGCCCATGGACAGGTTAGCGGTAAATAATCAAACGTTTCAATGGCAACGTGACACATGATACAGGTGGAATTTTGCAAAGGATTACAAGATTTTTTCACAAGATTTTCAAGAAAATGGATTTTATCTTCTCATGCTAACTAATTAAAAAGATTGAATTTTTTAGGGCAAGGCCCTCCTAGAATAATTGGGGTTAGTTGACATTGCAGCCTCCTGTCGATGAGGAAGGTGTAGAACGATTTGATTGTGAAAATGCCGTTAGCAGTCAATTTCCATCTCTTAGAGTCTTGGTTGGCTAAGGTGTGGTTGACAAGTTTATTCAGCATCTCCCTTATTCCAGGAAGGTTCCCCAGTGGGATATTGTTGGTAAGACCCACTAGATCTTCAATGGTGCCCCTAGGAAGTGGCGATGAGAGAAACAACTGTGGCCAAATATCGGCAGGGGCTCGACCCTCAATCCAATTATCGAGCCAAAAAAAGATGGTTTTCCCATCTCGGACAATTGCCTGGATGCACTTTCTAAATGCTTGCACATTGTGCAAGCTTCCACTCTAGAAAGATTTCCTTCTGATTGATCTTTGGAAGAGGTTCCAAGGTGACTATCCTTGGTAGTAGATGAAGCTGAAAACCTTATCACCACACCAAGGTTTCCTTGACATAATCTTTCACCACTATTTACCTAATAGAAAGTTATTGAAGGAGTTTATGTCTAGGATGCCCCATCCTCCTTGAACCTTTGGTTTGCAAAGTCTTTTCCAATTAACTATTCTAGATCAGGGATGTTTCACATCAGCACCAGACTACAAGAAATCTCTTCTAACTCTGTCAATACCCTTAATGACCCATGTATGCAGCTTAAAAATCGACATCCAGTAGGTTGGGATTACCGTAAGGACAGAATTTACCAAAGTAAGTCTACCACCCAGAGACAGGAAATTCGCTTTCCAAGAAGCTAGCCTTGTCCGGATCTTATTTATCAGAATTTCCCAATCCTGGTTCGTAGGTCTCTTTCCAGGGATCGGAATACCCAAGTAAGTCAAAGGCAAGGAATCAGCCGAGCAATGGACCGTCTTTATTAGGGAGTTGTGCAGTTGATGATCCTTAAATCTTCCCTTCCTCCAGAGCTGAGGATTAGCAGGTCATCTGCAAATTTTAGATGACACATTTTTTCTGCGTATCCTAAGGTATCCTGTAAAGAATTCCGGACTTTAATGCATTACCGAACATTGTGCTGAGAACGTCAGTGATTAAAATGAATAACTGTGGGGAGAGTGGGTTCCCCTATCTGAGGCCACAACGATAACATACATAGCCACGCTTAGCCTTATTTATAAGGAAGTTTGCTTTAGACGATATACGGATGGCCTTGATCCATCCTACCCATCTATCTCCGAAACCCTGCGCTTTCAACAACTCTAGTAGAAAATCCCAATCCACCATATCAAAGGCCTTACAGAAGTGCACTTTTAGTATAAGGCCAGGAGTGCTCTACTTTTGCATATGGAAGATTAGTTCCTGTACAGTGATGATATTATCAATGATGTATTGTCCTTTGATTTAAGCTGACTGAGTAGAGTCAACCAGGGCATAAATTTTCTTGCTTAGGCGATTGGCCAACAATTTAGAGATGATTTTTAAAGAAGAATTGACGAGACTAATCAGGCAGAAATGTGTTGGATTTTCAGGTGAATGGATTTTAGGTATAGGAGAAATATTTGCCTAATTAATCCTCTCCAAATTAGCTCTTCCCCTATAAAAATCTTCTCACAACTTGAAAACATCCCTTTCAACAATTTCCCAAAACTTTTGAAAGAAGAGCAAAGGGAAACCATCTGGCCCAGGTGCTTTGTTGGACCTTAGCTTGAAGACAGCCATTCTAACCTTTTGTCTGGTAAAGGGAGTCTCTAAGACAGAAAGATCATGATGGAACTTTGGTCCTAGGAGACTAGGCCAATTGACTTCAAATCGAGACTCCCTCGCAATACTAAACAGGTCTTTGTAGAAAGTCTTGAAGCATAGACCTATCTCCTTATCAGTGTTTAGCTGTCAATTCTTATACATCAAGCAAAGGATGTAATTTCTATTTATGTGATTATTGGCAACCACATGAAAAAAATTTGGTGTTCTCATCGCCCTCATTAAGTCAAGTCATTCTTTCTCTTTGCTTCCAAAACGCTTCCTCTTGTTTTAAGATATCCCTAAGTTCCTTTCTCAAGGAAGATTCCCTGATACTTTCCTTAGCGATTAAACTGTGACTTTCTTTGAAGGTGTCTAAGAATTGAATCTCATAAAGCAGCGCCATCTTCTTAAGTTTGATAGAACCAAAGCCAAATTTAGCCCAGTGTTTGAGCTGCTTCCTTAAGTTGGCAATCTTTTTAGCTAAAACAAATGTGCCGCATCCTTCAATCTGGAATTCATCCCACCAGCTGCACACACACTCGTTGAAACCTTCTACCATACACCAGGCTTGCTCAAATTTGAAGGAGCATATTTTAGGAATGTGAACTCCTGACTCTAACCTTATAGGGGCATGATCTGAGCCCAAACGAGAAAGACAATTTTGAAGCACTTTGGGATGCAGCGAAACCCATCCCTGGTTAATCAAGAAGCGATCTAAACATATCTAGATTGGGTTGTCCTGACCATTGGTCCACATAGTCTACCAGTGGAGGGTGGTTCCAACAACTGCAGGTCTCTAATTAGGTTTTGAGCATTCTAGATGTCTTCTCTACAAATGTTGTTGTTAGACTTATCCTGGGTGGCAAAAATAGCATTGAAATCGCCACAAATTACCCAAGGATAGCTATGTAACGACGAGCAGATATGGATTTCATCCCAAAACTTCGCTTAAGATGTTTGGAGTTTGGTCCATAGACCGAAGTACAGACCTAATAGCAGTTATCTCTCATAATAGTTATACCATAACATAAGATCCACAATCATTTTATTCATCTTTTTAACTAGTTACATTATATATTTTATTAAAATTTATTTATTTAATAAAATATTATATATTATTAATAAAATAATTAAATAATATATTAAAAAATTATGTTAAAAAAATACATATTTTAAATAATAAATATATGAATAGAAATAAATTATTATATTATTTTTTAATGACTAATTTTCAACCGTTAGTTTACAATGTCTTCTTTTAAAAAGGGCTAATTTTTATAATGGTTTGTTTTTTAACGACTACATTTATAAATTGAATTACATTATTGTAAAATTGCATATCACTCAAATTACATTAATGATACAATACATTAATCGCAGATTACATAATAAATAAAACTACATTATAATAAATAAAACTACATTGCATGATCATATTAATTTAAAATTCATAAAAATAAAATTGCATTGCATTATAAATAAAACAAGTAAATATTAAATATTATATTTTAATTTTATGACATCACACATGAGAGGATGATTCTCAAGCTGTTCTATGTTCATGTGACTAGTATCCATGGCCAAAATTTGATAGTCAACAACCATTTCGAAAGATATTTTCAAACTTCGCACTTCAGCTAATTTTTTATTCCTCCATTCTTGTAAGTCAACCCATCTTACTTCCATTTCTTCATCCACAATTTTTTGGGCCACATTTGCCTTCCCCTTTCTTTTCATCTTTACTTTTGCCTTTGTTGTTTTTAACCAATTGGATGGATTTCGATCTCATTGCCATCTATATCAATACTTATATCTCCATTGGATGATGATGTATAAGGACCGCTTTGATTAATCTTTAATTTCTTTGAAAGCCTAGGAAGAGGAGTATTTTTTTTTTCATTTTGGATCATCTTTCAACATGACTCAAACATGCTCATGGATAAAATGTTTTTTTACAATTCTGATAATATAGAGTATGAGCACGTTCCTTCAACTGATCATCACCTCATCCACTATGATGCTCCCCTAATAATTTGTTATATAATTGGTTAAATTCATTAATAAGTGGAAGCATCTAAAATTAATGTTGCTTACATCTAGTTGTTTTTCTTCTTGGACTAGATTGCCGATTTACATTGAAATACTCGCTCACTCATATCCAAAAAGTCTTATCGTTTTGGGTAGTGCCAACAATGCTATCAGTTGAAATTGTAAGCTATGCACTTACGAGCATTTTATCATCTTCCATGGTCCATGGCTGCCATTTTTCAACTTGTTCTTTACGTTGTTTTTTTATCCAGAATGATCTTCTTAATCCCTGGTTGTGTGGAATAAGGGAGAAATTGAGAGTAAAAAAATGAACCTATTTCAGTTGTATTTTGTGGATTGGTATGAGAACATCCATAAAAAATTTTGGGGTCGGTTGCAAGAATTGAAAGGCCACTTGTTTCTGCGTTGGCTTGTTGACTTGCCATGCTCGGATTAAAAAAAGGGGATCACAAAAGGATAACCATATGAAAAACTTTGTTCATTTTGGACATTTGGATAAAAGTGGAGATTTTTGTGAGCTTGGGTAATTTTGTGAATTTTGAAGATATTGAAAAGTTTGCACATTTGGTCGGAAAAAAGAATATGAAAATTTTTGAAAATTATTTAAAAAATTCAAAACTTGGGAAGATGGAGAGGTATTTTTATCTATAATAGAGTAAAAAATTTAAAGATGAGAAAGGGGAGAAGAAAAGCTTAGGTTTTGTATGCTTAACGTAGGTGTATTTATAGAGATAAAAAGGTTTAAAATTAAAAAAAAAAATTCTAACTTTAGATGATGCAACGGTTAAAACCTTTGATTTTTCTTTAAAAAATTTTTTAATTAAAAGATCGTTCTTGTTATATTTAAATTTTAAAAAGATAATTTAAAATGAAAGTGAGACCCGCCAATTAAACGATTGGTGGACACCAACCTTCCCTAATGGGCAGAGAAATCATTGAGCGCTCATATCATCAACATAAGTAACAATGAAATTATCATTCATAAAGATGTTATCCATTTTTCTTTTGAAAATTTTGGGGAGCATTTTTAAGTCCAAAAGGCATAACTTTTCATTAATCGTGGCCATTATGAATAATAAAGGCTGTCCGTTTTTTTACTTTCTTCAACAATCTTTACTTGCCAAAAACCACATTTTAAATAAAACTTGATATATATATTCTTGATTTTGTTTATTAAGGCCTTTTATTTAGTAACAGATACTTATCCTCTGAGGGCATGTGTTATCTCATCTAACTTGTAAAGAATGAGTCATATCTAGAGGTGTCATTTAATCCCGGAGACAAAAGGTATTGAAGGTCTATGTGGATCAGTACATGTATCCACTCTATTGTTCATTTCGAAGACTTATTTCTCAAATTGCAGTAACTGAGTATCACATGAAGCGTATTTACGGCTGCACAAGAGAGTATCACTTTGGAGAATACACCAGGGGAAACATACCTTCAGAAGAATTGATGGTCTCCTCAAATAGCAACCATGAGTCTCTGGAAGGGCTTGATGATATTGGAGAACAAAATTTAAAAAATATGATAGAAGGCTAGGCTTGGGAGCCTAGACCTACTATTATAAATAGCAATCATACTATGTAAAAACCATGGGCTTAGCCCCTGGTTTAGTTTGGTGTGGTTTTTCTTTGAGTTTTGTCCAATTATTGTTTTAAAACCATGTGAGCCCTCTATTTTGACCCATAGTTTTTTCTTGTGGTTTGCTTTTAGTCCTTTCAAGTCTTGTCATGTAAAAAAGAGAACCCTTCCTTCTCTATATAAGGGACTATTCTCCTTTGTAACCACCGAAGTTTGAGATTATAAATCCAACTTTCTGAAAAATTCTCTTTATTGAATAGCTTCTATTTCAACAAATTGAAGAATATCATGAGAAATGCTCTTAACCTACTAAACAAAAGATAGAAGTAGGATATAATAATTTATCAAATCTTATCTTATTTATTCCGTTGACTAAACAATCTCTCTCTCTCTCTCTCTCTCTCTCTCTCTCTCTCTCTCTCTCTCTCTCTATATATATATATATATATATATATATATATTTGAATGTTGATGATTTGTATATTTTTTGTAGGGGGTGTATAATCAAAATCTCCTATGTAATGGCTGCTTCACCAGATTAATTTTCTCCATTTCCTTTATTTATTTTTGTATGATATCTTAGGGTTAATTCTTTTATGGGCTTAAGTTATACATCAATTTTTCGGTGAGAAAGGTAAATGAGATGATCCAACTTAAGTATAGTGGATATCCTTATCGATGTTTCTGTTTACTAAAAATAAATGAGAAAGTTGTTCTCTTTGATTTTCTCTAAATATAGATAAGTCAAATATTAGGAATGAACACATGCATGCAACACAATCAACACTAATGCTTTTATTTAGGTCGAAATATAAATCCACCTCCTTAGTAAGACACAAATACTTTACTTAAATAACTCAATACTAATAAATCTTTGATTTTCTCTAAATTTAGATAAATCATATGTTAGGAAGGAGCACATACATGCAACGCAATCAACACTTATGCTTTTATTTAGGCTGGAATTCAAACCCACCTCCTTTGTGAAATACAAACACTTCATCTAAAAAAACCCAATACTAATAAATTAAAGATCATTGGCCTCTTTTTAATTCTAGACAATATATATATATATATATTGTCAAGACAAGGAAAAAGGTCAAGACATACATCAATAACTTAAAGGGATGAGGAACAGAGAGAGAAAACAAAAAAATATTATCATCTTTGTAATTTTTTTAATAACAATTATTTTTCGCGCTATGTTTTAAATCCACATTTCAATTTACTGTGAATTAGAATGGATCAAATCTTTAATGTTTAAAAACGCAAAGAAAAATGTATATATAAAATATTTGCAGTGAAATTAGAATACAACTATTCAACATTGTCTATGCACGTAAACAAACGTATGGAAAAATATAAATTCAAAAAGTAACTTTTATTTTTTAAAGAAAAAATTTGGCCCTGAGGATTATCTACAAAGCAATTTAATTCAGAATGGATTTGGCACAAAATTAAAAAAGTAAACTGCTTTTAAAATTCATTTTACAAACCCATGGAAAATATGCAATTCTACTCATGAATGCTAATTTAGATTTTAACCAACCCTCACTGCTACCAATTTATAAGCAATAAAACATGTTTATGTTTTTTTTATAAGCATGCAAACAAATACCAGTTTTGAAGGGGCATATACGTAAATACACACATTTTTAAAGAAGATATTAGATATACAAGCATTTTCCTCACTTCACATCTGAAGCACCACACCATCAAACCACCTGCATCTTATATATTAAAACAAAGGTGAACAATTATAGAAAAAATACACACCAAACTTGCCCCAAACATTTCACCAAACCGTGAAAGAAATTACAAAACATGATTCAAAACAACCATGCTATTAGTTATGGACAAATAACGAATCAAAACCGAAAAAAAAAAAAACAAATATATATACAGATGCATGAATGTATGTATGTATAGGTGTATGTATATATGTATGTCTTAATATCTCTAACAGTCTTGAACTAGGTGACGGCATTGGATAGCTGTGAGACCCTCGTGATCTCGTTTATTATTAGCTCTCTCTCCTCCTCAAATTGCTCGTCTTCGCCACCTTGTAAAATCAAAGACAGACACAATGTAACCAATTCGGTTCAATTTAGTTAACTTATGAAGGCTATACCGCGATCCCGAGTTATGCAAAAAAAAGAAGACGAATAGTAATGCTTTAAAAGAGAAGAGAAGATTCAAATTATTTAATGATCAAGGAAATATCTGACAGCAAAACACTGATCTGATTCTAGGTCTCGATGAGTGTATCCTGTGTGCAACCGAACCAGGTATTAGCACAGTAGTTTTCAAAACTTGGTTCATACATACAAGAAAGGAGAATTGCCACCACCTTCTATAGATTGACATGCTTATTTTGAAAGCCTGCGGAAGCTCTCTGAATGATTAATCAATAAAGTATTTACACCGGGAACCAGTCGGAAGTTGAGATGGAGGTGAAAATTACATACCACCGCAAAGGGAAAAAAGCAATAGACAGCAATAGATGCCTAAACCAAATATAAACTTGTGCTTTTACTTGATGTTTGTCAAAAGCACAAAGGTATAGTCCACGGAAAGTATGTTCTAAATCATAGCAATCCTTTAAGAGTCAGAATGTTTCTAGGATGGACACTATCCAGAAATCTTATCATACCACAGGCATACTACGCAACTACATGAGAGGCTACAAAATATGTGCCTGAAGTCAATGAAATGGGCAGAGTTAAATAATTTTGTGGACAATTAAACATTTTCCTTTTTTATAACTGTGCACATTTATTCATGTAGTCATGATGATATTCAGGTTCACTATACAAATACATGAGAAGAGGATACAGTGCAGGAGATGCAGCATTTATCAATTTAGTGGGAAATTAACACAGTGTTCACTTTAATAAATGTGTGCGTTTATTTATATAGTCATCACATTCTCATACCCTTGTGTTGCCTTAGTGAGGTACATTGTTTCTCACATGCATAGCAAAATCTTAATGTTAGAAACATATCTTCTTTACTGCTTGCAAAAGCATATTTTTCATTAATAATAAATAATGATTTAAAATAAAAAAAAAGTAAAATACAAGAAAAGGACCTGAAACCGGGATAAATCAAAAGTAGGCATGCGAAAATGACACAGAAAACAGATCAACAGTACACACCCCAGCAGATGCAATAAGCCATACATAGAAAAAACTCATGAAAATGTGAGATATGGCCAAAACAAGGATCACAATGGAGAGATATTCACCTTTGCTTGTTGGTAGATTGTGCAGTTGCCTCAAAAAAGCTTCACAGTTCTTCGACAAGATATCAATGATCTCAGGTGGCTTATTTGGGTTAGCAACAAAGACCTGTTTTAAGAAAGAAAAATTATCCATTTAGGACAGACAAATCAGATGATCTTAAATAACAAACACAGGAAGAGAGCATAGCCAAATGTGTCGTATGTATATGTTTAAATATCACTTAATCAGCTGCACCTTTGCACGCATCACAAAATGGGAAGAGAAATGGTAAATGAAACTAAGCAACAGAAGAACAAAAATGGAAATAGCATTAGCCAAATGTGTTGCATGAATCAATATAAAGAACATTTCACCAAAAGTTTCTCGATCCAAGAGCATGTGCATTGGAAATGTCAAATTCAATTTTAGAATGACCTATTCTCAATGTCAAGACCTTAAAAATTGATATAAATCTGCCGAGCAGTTCTCAATTTTCTTGTTTTTAACCATTGGGATTGTGATGGAAACCAAATAAGAATTAAAATATAAAGCAAAAAGAATCTTTTGTGCTAAGATCATTTGAACATTAGGATTGTGACGGAATCAAAATAGATGGCAGTTCCTTATTGGATTAGGAGAAAACAGAACAGAACCAATAAATAATTCTCAAAACAATATAACGGCTAAGACCATTTGAACAACACAAAGTACTCAGAATATAAACAAACCTCAAAATGCTAAGTGCATAAACCAACAAATCATTAGAAATATTGCCACATAAGAATACCTTGAACATATGGAATGCAGATATTTGGATATTTTTGCTTGAATCCTGCAATACCATGATTCTGTTAGAATAGGAAAATGAAACTCTTTTTTGGTTAATAAATTCCTCCTATTATTAATCAAACTCAAAGTGATAGTCATCATCGAACAAGAAATGATAGTTAATATATATGCAAAGGGCGTTTTACATGCCTATGAGGAGTGTATATATGTATTACAAGCAATGCGAAGACATTAAGGAGCAGTTCAAACTTATTTTACAGTAACTTAAGGCCATGTAGTTAAAATTTACTAGTTGACATTTCTTGATGAACCAACACTTTTAATAACTATGATTTGAGAATTGGAATAGCAATATAAAGGTAGTTGAGATTAAAGAGTAGGTAAAAGCACCTCCAGTAGTGCCATCATAATCTTTAAGAATCGCACTTCCGTAATGTATCGCTTCATTATTTGTGAGTTTGGAGGCTCCAAAAGGAATTCCGAAAGGATCTGAATACATAAGATCTCCAATAATTACCATGACTCAAAAAGAATTGAACCAAATCAAAGTGATCAATTCGTATTTCTGACCTTCAAGGATTGTCTTCTTGTTACATAGTTTGATGATGTCAATAATTTTTCATAGAGCTCAAAGAACTGAAATAACATTTTCAGTAGAAGAGTTACAACGAGTACTTAACATATGACAGTATGGCTTACTGAAATGTTTCAGACCAGCAAAGTCAAAATCAATATGAAAATCCAACTTGAAAGACTGGAAAAAAAAAAAGAACTTTTCAACTATATACTTGCGATTCAATACCCACAACCTCAAAAGCTGACCTGCTCATAATGGCCACTTAAGAATTGAGAAACTGCAGTTTCATGTCTTGTTAGCAGCTCCTGTCAAACATCTTTATGTAAGTACACACCCAAAATAAAGCATAATATGGATCTCTTCGGCAATTGCCCAGATATCAATGAATTTCAGGATATGGAAAAAAGAGATGATGATTGACCTTGAAGGTACAGAGTGCATCAGAAGCAATATCAAAATTTGGCAGTTCCACATATTTGAAGAACAACTCAAAGCTAGCCGATTCCAGTATATATCTGAAAAAGTGCTAGAAGATTTGAATGCATGAAGCATCAAAGCTTATTTGCTATGACCTAACATAATGGAGGAAAGCATCAAAACTTATATGTGCATGCATGACGTATATAGTTCAATATACGCCAAGAAAGAGAATGTTACAGCATGGAGATCCTGAAGTTCACACACCTCCTGCAGTATGAAGGAACTAAGAATACATATCACATTTTTAAGTAACGAATTGAATAGAAGTAAGGATCAACATGGATAGTACCTGCTTTTAGTGTTCTAGAATTAATTCATAAAGTATAAGGATATTCCATTCCACATCAGGGAATCAACGCCGAAGAACAATTTTTCGCATTTTATGCTTTGAAGTAGAATGTTATCCATACCACAATTAAGGTAACTGCTTAACCGCTTGCTATAGAGAAAATCATGCATCCTTTTCATTTTTTTTTTAAATTTTTTTGTAGAAGTATCGATGAAAGACATAATTATGGCAATGGATTAATAAAAAGAGAGAAAGTTTCTCAAGAACATTAACTTGCAAAATTCATATTCTAATAGAAATTTTAGATTTTATGTGTTCTCTCTTCTCAATCTCCTCTTATAAACTCTTGTTTATCAACAGACTTCTACAAGCTTTCCTAATAAGTCAAGTTTCAATCTATTATGTCTTCAGATGATTGCAAAAATGGCTTTCTGGGGATATGCTTCTAAACAAGGCCAAACATTTTAATCTAAGGTTATGCTGGCTTCTACAAATTTGGACAAAAAAATCACCATCCATTATGGGAATTAATCATGTCATTCTAAATATTTCAGAACTTATCCTTTCCAGGATATGCGACATGATGCAATATAAACAAGAATATGCATAAAAAATGATCCATGTATGATGTCAAAATATCAAGACCTAACATAAACTTCCTTTTTTTTTCAGAGGTTATGAAAAAAATAAATTCAATTTAGCAATTCCAAACAAAAGTTAAAAATTTAACTAGTTCACATGAATCATACACTACAGAAATGTGAACTAGAACCATAAAAGCATACAATAAATTTTTATAGCAAGTGAATTAAGAAAGGGGAATTTGTATGAAAACCATAGAAATCATATTTGTGTGTATATCCCATGAATCATCAATATTTATTTGCATAACCTTAGCGTCAACATTTGACAGAACTTTTTAGAAGATGATGATTTTACCTTCATCTCCTATCTTTCACACACTGAATCTCACCCTTTCAAATATTAGTATTTAGGCATATACATGTAATATGATTTTTGCGGTGGAGAAAGCCACTTACCTATTTTTGTAGGGATAAATATGCAAATTCCCTCTAAGAAAATATATAGGCCTATCCATATTCCAAACACTGAAATGGCTAGTAATGCCAATATGAATTTCAAAACAAATATAAGCACATACGACAAAAGAATAAAATGCTCATGATAGCCCAAATTTGTCACCCCCAAAAAAGTTGATTACTATACAATATCAATCATTAATCAAAGAGAATAAAAATACAGAATTTTCATTGAGTCGACACGGCCATGAGAAAATTATTAATATCCACTTAAGTCAAAACAAATGCAATAATATCGACATAAATATGGACTGATATATCCAGAATATGGCAAATTATTTAACATGGCCAGTTACATCCTAACATGAGCACTAAGTTTTCAATGAGAAAAAAAAAACTGTCTTCTATTGAAGATTGATGATCATGAAACCACATCTTTAGAAATATCTCATCTGCAAAAATGATAACTACGTATTTCTCTATAGCATGCATCACAAAATAAAATGTAAATGCAGAACGGAATCACAAATTGAGCAAATTGAGCAAATTGAGCACATCTTACTTGGCAAGGGTTGGGTATTTAATGCATTCCCTCAACATGCTACCACAATTCAAAGCAATTTCTTTGTTGTTGTAGCTGTTTCAAAAATGTCATTAGCTGAGCTAAGTTGTACAAGTTGACTTATTACTTGCAACAAAAATTTAACATCCTTGAAAGGTGCAGTAAAACAGCTATTAACATATAGGCATGAAATCATACATTGTATGCATAATTTTTAATAAAATGACAAAAAAGGAGACCATGAGATCCATTACAATTAGATTGGAAGAGTTTAAAAATTGTTTTCTTATTTTTTTCAAAAAGAAAATATTTGCTCTAATCTCTTTATAGCCCTTCCATTCCACTATAAGAAAAGTTTAGTGAATAATTTTATTTGGCATCATTCACACTAGTTCTTCCAAATCCCACCAAATGAAAACCTAGACAACATCTAAGGGACAACTAGATTCAAGAATAGGTGGTGGCAGTTTATTCTACTTATCACTTATACGTGGACTATATTGTGAACATGATTTCAATGGAAAAGTAAACCATTTGACAAACAAATTGCCAGTAAATTTAGTCTGGAGGACTTCTGAAGAGTATTGTAAAAAAATAAGCCAATCACAATGTATCATTGCCTAATAGAAAGATTCATAATGTTGAAGTATTTAGTAAGAATTATAAGCGGAAATAAATGGCAAGCAAACAATGAAACCAAAATGCAAAAAATTGTTCATAAATTTTTCTCTATAAGAAGTATGCATGCTTTGTTTACTTGGTCGATGAGCTCACACCCTAAACAAGAACAACGCAACTGACATCCTCTATCTTTAGATAAATTGAACTTATAGGCTTTGGTCTTTTGCAATTGAGTCTCAGCTAATAGTAAACAATCATCAGGCAGATATATAAACAATAGAAATCATGCCAATGCAGCAATATCTTAAAAGGATGTTAACTAATAAACGACAAATCAGACCAAGAAAGCAGAAAAATAGTCAATTAGATAACACTAGACTACATTACAAATCCGACTGAATAAGCAAAGCATGCAGGTATTGCTATCAGCTACCACCCTTTGATGCCAAGGATCACAACAGCCACAAGAGGCAACATGGAAGGTTCGGCATATTTATGAATTATGATCACCCTAATTCAATCATAAGCAGCTCCATTTTCAGTCAAAGGATCTTAAGACCCAAAAGAAACACAATTTGCTTACCGGCATGGCAACTCATCAGCTAATGCATCAAACTATAGAGTTAAACACACCAAAAGTAATGAAAGTCACACAGATGACAGCCATCACTCACCACATAACAAGGAAATCCAAGAGCTCCACATGCTTCTCAAGATAATCAATGCAACAATAAGTAGAACCATCTGTCTGCCCCAACAGAATGCACCAACAGTGAACTAAGTCCTTTCTAGCCTGTCAGTAAAAGATTCATTTAGTTGACGTTTGCGAAGACGACAAGCTCTATAATCATTGAGCAGAACTCACTTTCCATCCCAAAGTTGGCAAATTTTGAACAAGAAGAGAAAGAACATCCTCCTTGCAAATATCAAGAGCCAGTTTTGAAACCTGCTCAGGATTTGGTTCAGCATCCCCATCCCCAGAAAGCACTTGTCTCATCGTAGCTATGTTCTTCTCAACTTCTTCCAGAGCCTGATGCATTCAACTCTAATCAGTCAACTAGTTGAAACAAGAAAATTCTCAGTCATTCTCATCAAGCATCAAAAACATCTGAAATTCAAATCACAATAATATGAAAACCAACCATAAAAAAGAAAAAAAAAAAAAAAAAGAATCCATCTTTCCTATAACATCACAAGACGATTTAAAGAGAAAAACAGAATGAAATTGAGCAATGCCACTAGATCAACCATGAAATTCCACCACGGCGATGACAAGAGGAACAAATTCCCGATCGGCAAACAAAAATAACACACTAGCAAAAGAGATCACAAAGCCCCGGCCTAATCGAACGCACGAAAACATTGAAAATCGGAGGAAGGAGGTATACCTTGGAGGCGATCTTGGAGTCGAGGGCGAGGAGGGAGTCATGGATGGCCTTGGCGAGGTCGGATTGGGGAGTGGATCGAGGAGACCTCGATGAACCCCTGAAGAACGAGAACGACATTGACACTCTCTTCTTCTCCTGCTCAACTTTTTTCTTTTTTCTTTTTTTCGGTCTTTTTATTCTTTCTCTCTTTGATATATATATATTGATAATGTAATAGTCTTCAAATCAAAGGAATGTATATATATATATAGATATAATTTTTTTTTTTTTTTTTTTGGTGGTAATCAAAAAGAGAATTAAGGGGTGGTATTTGGTTTGACTTGTTTTTTAATTTAAAAATTGTTATTTATTAAAATTTAAGATTATTATTTTAATTAAGTTTTTTAATAAAAAATAAAACTCTTTTTAAGATTATTATTTATTAAATCACTTGAGATCTTTGTTTTATGAGAATTGACATCATAAAGTCACTTCAGTAATGATGAGTCAGTACTTTCAGGTGCGTGAGAATCAGGGAATTGATTTAAAAAGTTATATTCTTGTATCTGATAATAATTTTTAGGAGAGAAATTTACATATATATATATATATATATATACCCTTGTATTAGTTCATAATTACTGCTATGCCCTTTTGAAGATCATATTTTCATATTGCTAAAAAATTCAATTTAATAATGCCATAAAAAATGCATATAATATTTTCATATTGCTAAAAAATTCAATTTAATAATGCCATAAAAAATGCATATATATATATATATATATGTATATATATATATAGGAAAATTACTGTTTACCCCTTGGAAATTTTAAAACTTCCTAATCAGCCTCTGCCAGTTTCTAATATCCCAGACAACCCTTCCGTTATTATTTAACTTTCTTTTTGCCCCCTGTGGGTCACTTGGATAGGGTCCATGTTGTGAAATTCCTTGTTACCCTTGTAAATGGTGGTAAAAAAACCTCCCAGTCACATCATGTGAAACATTTTTGTTTGGCTTTTGGCAATATTTTTTTCATTCCTTCTTTCTTTGCTTTTTCTCAAACAAAGTTCGGAAGACTAATCCTGCGAAAGAGTAATAATCTTTAGTCTGCATTCGTTTGAACTCTGTCAGTTGCCCGATAAGGTGAGAATCTCTTCTTTTCTCTCACTTTGATCATCCTTGAAGAGAGAGTAACAATTTATATTTATGTGTAGGTTTATTATTGAGAGTTTTTGTGCAATTGCAAGATACAACGGGGAGGGACAAGTGCTAGTGTTCACGGCATAAACTTCTTAGGATTCAGTCTTAGCGGAGATATGTGAGTGATGGGGTCTTGATGTTTCCCGTGTCAGGGTGAAGTTTATCAGACCCGATGGACATAAAATGATTTGTCCAACAGAAAATGAGATTGACTTCCAATGCATGTGTCATGCGTACTCCCTCTTCAAATGCGCTGCAGTCGATCTCGTGGTTGAGACAGATGATATGCCATTGTCGTATCATAGTCAAAACGAATTCTTGTCATTGTAAACTTCTTCTCCTTTATGTTTACTCTTAAAATCATATGTTTCCGTTTAATTATTATAGTTTCCGTTTAATTATTATAGTTTTCGCTTAATCATTCCATTTTCCATTTAAACAAATAAGTTCTCCCATTTAAAACAAAGCTAAACCATAAGTTTTGCTTTGTTATCCCATCCCATCCCAGTTTCCATTTAAAAATATATGTTTCCGCTTAAATTTTTGAGTTTCCGTTTAAATTTTTGAGTTTATGTTTAAAATTTTATGTTTCCGTTTAATATATTTTGTTTCCGCTTAACGTAATAATGTTTTCCGTTTAAACTAAAGTGTTGGCAGGTATTTTGATTCTGCTAGAGGACCTGTTTCATCTTATGGCGACCCTGATGGTGTGGCAGGTCTTCCGTCCTTGTCGGATCAATCCGAAGTGTTGTCGTTGGATATCGGACAACGTTTTGTAGGCCTTAAACATTTTAGAGACGCACTTCAGAATTTTGTAATCAAGAGGAATTTTGACTTCAAATTCATAAAGAATGAAAAACACAGTGTGACTGTAGAATGCGCTACCATTGGTTGTGACTAGCGTCTTCATGCATCAAAGTAATACAATAAAAACACTTTCAGAATCAAGACAATGCACTTGCCATACACTTGCGGTGGTGGAATTGGCTTGATGTCACATCCGAAAGCGTCCAAAAAATGGGTAAGTGCACTAGTGATTCAGAAGCTTAAAGACCAGCCCCTGTACAGGGCCATCGACATTCAAAAGGACATGCTACGGGAACATGGTGTCCATATTCCATACGAGCAAACTTGGTTAGGTAAAGAGTGTGCCCGGGTGATCCTCGACGGCAGTGACGTCTCCAGCTACGATTTGTTGCTTTGGTACGTGGATAAGGTGGCAAAGATAAACCCCGACAGCATTGCAATTGTGGAAAGAGACGGTGAGCGTTTTAAACGTACATTCTTTTCGTTTCGTGCGTGTATCATGGGATTCAAGAGGGATTGTAGGCCACTATTGTTTATCGATGGTACTCATCTTCTTGGAAAATATCGGGGTACTCTACTGGGTGTCACAGGAAAAAATGGAAACAATGGTTTTTCCATGTGCCCTTCGGTATTGTCGACAACAAGACAGATGAGAATTGGACGTGGTTCATTTCCAAGTTAGGTGATGGGTTATATGATGACAGAGATTATGAAGAAATTATTACATTTGTCTCAGATAGGTCTAAAAGCCTAGTGAACGCCATTGCAAGGATCTTCCCTTCATCCCCACATGCATACTGCCTGCGACACTTGGAGGCCAATTTTATGAAAGCCAATGCCAGACTTGGAAAGGCATTGAAGGAGGAGTGCTGGTCCATATGCTTTCGTATTGCGTAAGCATCAACAGCTAAAGAATTTGATGATACGGTGAATGAACTGCATGCCACATCACCAGAAGTGTATTGCTGGTTGCTTCAAAAGTCAAATATGTCACATTGGTGTAATTATTTGTTCAAAGGTGAACATTGGGGCGAGATGTATTCAAATGTCGCAGAGTCCTTCAATGCGTGGATCAAAGAAGCTCGCCATTTACCGGTGATGAAAATGATCGACTCCATACGATATTTAAATGTTTGATCGTGTTTTGTTGAAATTTCTTTGTTTCTCTGTAAATATGTTTGTTTCTGTTTAAGTATATTTGTTTATGTTTAAATATCTATGTTCCTGTTTAACTATGTTTGTTTCTGTTTAACTATGTTTATTTCTGTTTAAATATCATGTTCTTCACTTAATATTGTCACGCCTCGACCCGCGGGTCCCACGCACGACATACCGCCACGACAACCCAGGGGAGGTCCAACACTGCCTCAACCCTAGGTAGCCGTAAGGCTAACCTATTCCCTGTACATCACATCTATAGCCACAATGCATAACTTAACAATAAATAC
Organism: Dioscorea alata; assembly: GCA_020875875.1. Taxonomy (NCBI): domain Eukaryota; kingdom Viridiplantae; phylum Streptophyta; class Magnoliopsida; order Dioscoreales; family Dioscoreaceae; genus Dioscorea; species Dioscorea alata. Next base: position 4,729,875 of record CM037017.1, on the reverse strand, counting down.
CTATATTACTCATCTTACTCAAGAACATCAATTTAACACCAAGGTGAGAAGTATAAGCAACAACATCTACCACAACAATAACAATCACAATAACTCCCAACTCAAAATACACCATCTCCTACACAATGTAGATCAGACTGACATACAAAGGTGCTTCAAGTATGGAAAGACATGATAGGGTTCAACAATACATAGTGGATCCCTGATAATACATACCAAGAAATAAATAACATACACAACTCAAAATGAGAAGACAGTGATGACTCTAGCCAAGCACTTCACGTCTTCACCCCTACGCTGTGCTATCACCTGGGAGGAAGAAAGAGGGGGTGAGTAACTAGGTTACTCAGTGAGGGGTTAAACATAGGACTATAGCTCAAGCATAATCAAATAAAAATAAAACATCATAAAAATATTTCAATTCTTAACTAGAATTAAAATACTTTGAATAACAATTATCACCTAAGAATATAACCTTTCTTAATGAAATACAAATAGAATTTCTTTGAAATCATCAAGAAAAAATACATACCATTCTGGATCTAATATAAGCACAATTCTTTCAATAGTTTCAATTATCAAGATGCTTAGGAATAAGTAACTCATCATTCACAATTAATTAATAATGTCCATAATAGCCTCAAAAACCCTCCGTCGCTAACCATGGCCTTGGTTAGTGATAAGTGCTTGTGTTGTAGTAACGCGAAGCGTTATTATCTTACAAATGAACATACTTTTATCAGATTTTATCACTAAATAGTGTGCATTTGTGTATTCTTGAGCATTGTAGGTTTCGTGGAGCTAAGTTGGAAAAGAAGAACGAAGTTAGGTTGTGTTCGCCGTTGTTGGGAGGTTTTCAGACCAAGCAAGGAACAAGGCACGAGGTTAGACTTGTGAGTGTGTGCCAACCTCCTTTGTAGGGGCACAAAGGCAGTCACATTCACAACAAGTCTAACTCGTGTAGCTTAGGAAAACTTCACCAAGAAGGAGACTCGAAGCAATAGGCACGATCTACCATTGATTGTGTGCCCAATTCAATGGCCTCGATGAAGAAACAACATATTCGGGAGCATTTCGGAGAGTTACTGTAGCAACAATGTAGCTTGTTACTGTAGCGAATCACTGTAGCAAGTTACTGTACACTTCTGCTGAAGAGTCAAGGTTCCAGAGAATTCACACGGGCGTGTGGAATTAACACACGGCCGTGTGAACTAATTTTCCAGCAAACCAGAGACGTCACACGGGCGTGTGGAATTAACACATGGCCGTGTGGATTGATTTTCCAGCAAGTCAGAAACTTCACACGGGCGTGTGGAATTAACACACGGCCGTGTGAAGTAATTTTCAGGAAAGACAGAAACTTCACACGGGCGTGTGGAATTCCACACGGCCGTGTGAATTCCCGATAACTTCAAATTTAAAGCCGCACTCAGCCTATTTAAAGCCGATTTGGAGACTTTTTGAAGAATCTTTTGACCTATCTTTCTCCCCTTCTATCACTGGGATATCTTTTGGGGGGCTTTCGGCTAGGGTTTGGAGAGGTTCTTGGAGGTCTTTGGAGGCGATTAAACGGCATCGACATCGACATCCTTTGGAAGAAAGCTATTGGGGAAGCTCTCATCGGCATTGATTTGGCGAGGTGTGCCCTAGGCTTGACAAGGGATTCGTTGGAGAAGACACGCGACTACACAAGACCATAGATACGATCTACAAGGGGGTTTTCTTTATGGTTTTCATGCATATTTTCTTAAATTCTTTATTGATTTTGTATTGCTCCAAGGAGAGCTAAACCCTAGTGGGTATTCGGACTTGTAAACCCTAGGATGATATTGTTTCTATGACTTTTATTATGCTTTCTTAATTTGATGTTCTTTTATTGAGTTTCAATCTTGATTTTATCTTGTTATTGTTTTCCCTTAGATGTGACACTAGGGTTGAGAATCTATTAAGTTATCCTTTGAGGGTGTGACAACCTCTATAGGGTTAGACTCCTTAAGATTGAAGAGGGTTGAGAGGGAGAGTTGTGAGGTAGCGACGTACCCCTTTCCCTTCCGTTGTGATTTCTCCCTACCTCCGATTCCTTGATTCATTAGAGGTCGAAATAGAGTGAAGTGCTAGGTAGACAAACTCCCCCAAGGTTTTAGGGTGATGTGAATCCTATGCACTCGGGCTTAATTTAGACTAGGGTTCTTCCACCTGGACCAAAGGGTTAGAACTACTACACATAGGAACAGGTTTTATCACTAGGAATCCCTAGAGCTTAAAGCAACTCCACGCAGTGTTAGGCTTAGGTAGATATACTCCCCTGGGGCTTAGTTGAGCAATCAACAGAGTGAAGGGTTGACGTGAATCCTAATGCCGGGACATAGTGTTGGGGTTAGTCACGGTTGACCTTAGGTTTGGGACCGTGTGTTTAAGGATATCCTCGACTCAATAGGCATCAATTGTAAAAAATAATACAAGTTTTGCACTAGAAGCATTAGTCCTAGGGGGAGCTTTGTCCGGGTACCCCATCGTTATATCGATTACCTCTCCTACCCTCATTATTCTTCTTGCACTCTTTTATTTTCTTTTATATCTATACATACATACTTTTCTCGTCATCGATTCCCATCCTAGCTAAATAGCGATAACACTTGTTTCTAAATACTATTCCCTGTGGATACGACTACCCACTCACCAGGGTATTTTATTACTTCGACAAGGCCGTGCACTTGCGGTACACACGCAAAAGGTCGTGTCAGTTAGGTCTGGAGCTACCAAGATGCGCATATCTTGGCATTAGCCACTGGGAAGTTCGTGTGGTGACTCCGAACAACCCAACTATATCCATGTCAGGGATCTACGCTTCCACCTGACATGGCATAACCATTTTGACAGTATCCCATGCCACCTCTATATATGTCGGCCCGTGAAAACCATCCACTTTTTACTGCAGTAAGTACTGGAGCTCGGCTCCCATGTCACCATCAAAGAATTTAAACAATAACCTGGCCCGTAGGCTCAAAGTATACATCATGATAGCATAATTCTCAATACGAGATAATAAGTGTTCACAATGGCAATTCTCACTCCAAGAGTGATTGATTTGATCATAACATTGGTAATGAAATCATTTTACATCAAAAGTATCATACAAAGGTGTCTTTTGAAAATATACTTCAAACATTGCCTTAACACAATGAAAATAAACTTGATTTCACATGCTTTATTGGTCATCATAATGAGGACATCAAATCTCTTGAAAATACATAGTTTGAAAAATATATTTCAAACATAGAGTTCCAACCCATAAGCAATATATATACTTTGCAAATATTTATGAAATAAGCCAATTCATAAATTATCATGATTCTAAACTTCAATTAAAGCTTTCAAAGAGAATTTAGCAATAAGGAGTCTATCATTTAAACAAGTAACTCAAATATCAAAAGAAACATCATGCATGAATCATAGTCCAACTTTGGTAATTTCCCACTCACAAACTTGGCGAGCAAAATACCTCGGTGTCACTTCTCCACCGGCTCTTTTCCCTTACTTGAAGCCTCACCTCCTAGAAGCAATCAAACAACCAAAACAAGCAACCATACATCAACAAACATTTGATTAACTAAAGTGAAGCAAAATGCTCAAAATGGGGAATGGTTGCTTCTAGGGTTTGCTAAACACCATAACAAGAAGTTCTAGCAAGAAAAGACCTCTCACAACTCTTAAAACCAACAAGGAAAGCAAGAATGACCTAACTTTGGTTGGTGCTACAGTAATTCCGGGATCAAGATGATGAGGGTTCAAGGATTTCATGAAGTCAAAGCCATACAACTCAATACAATCAATTCTCACAAGATTTACCATCAAAGAGGAAGAAAAAGAGGTAAAAATCAAGCTCTCATAAGGGTTCACAATCAACCCTAACCATCTCCATCAAAGAACAAAGAAGAAGCAAGAAAAGGATGGAAGCTTACCTTGATCCAAAGGATGAGCAACTTGATGATCCAAGATTCAAGCTCGAAAATCCCTTCTAAATCAACCTTAAAACCTCATGGAATGATGGAGGAAGAGAGGAGAAGGAGATAGAAGAGTTTGGGAAAAGAAAATTGAAGAAAAGAAGCCCAAAACGAAATTTATATAGCCAGAATGGGTCGGTGTGCGGCTCATGTGCAGGCTGCACAATGCCCGCACACCCCTCTGCCTGGGATGTGCGGCCTCTGTGCGGCCCGCACAGAGGCCGCACAACCCCCAAGAAAGGCTGTGCGGCATGTGCATAACCCACTCACCCACTAAATTCCTCCAAAATGCTTTCAAACACCCTGCAACCAACTCCAGAGGCTCGACAAGAAGACTCAAAGAAAACTCAATGGGGAAGCGACCAAGACATCTAAGACAATCGAACAGCAAACAAAGGCAAAGAAGACCGAAACACCACACTCTACCCCCCTTACAGAAATTTCGGCCTCGAAATTTCACATACCTCTAGCTCCAAACATATGAGGGTACTTTCTCAACATCAATTCCTCTGGCTCCCAAGTTACCTCTTCTACCACTTCATTCCTCCAAAAAACTTTTACCATAGAAATGACCTTTCGTCGAAGCATTTTCTCTTGGCGATCAAGAATCATCACGGGTTGCATTTCAGACTTTAAGTCTTCTCTCAACTCCACTGGTGGTGCTTCAAGACAATGAGAAGGGTCGGGGATATACTTCTTCAACATGGACACATGGAACACGTTATGAATCTTCTCCAACTCAGGCGGTAACTCCAATCGATATGCTACCGGTCCAATCCTCTCTAGGATAAAAAATGGACCTATATACCGGGGATTCAACTTTCCCCTACCTTGAAACCGAATTACCCCTTTCCATGGAGAGATTTTCAAGAACACTCTAGCCCCAACCTCAAACTCCAAGAATCTTCTACGGTTGTCAGCATAGCTCTTTTAACGGTCTTGGACTGCTTTCAATCTATCTTTAACCACTTTCATTTTCTCAACAGTCTGGTCTATCAATTCCACACTTTAAAGCTTCCTTTCTTCCACTTCATCCCAACAAAGAGGAGTTCTACATTTCCTTCCATACAAAGCTTCATATGGAGCCATACCAATGCTTGCTTGGAAACTGTTGTTGTAGGCAAACTCCACCAAGGCTAGATGTTGATCCCAACTCCCTTGGAAATCTATAACACAAGCTCTCAACATGCCTTCGAGGGTCTGAATGCTATTCTTGGACTGACCATCTGTCTGAGGGTGATAAGCAGTACTAAACTTCAAAGTTGTACCCAAAGCTTCTTGAAATCTTGGCCAAAAACGAGAAGTGAATCTGGGGTCTCAATTTGAAACTATAGAGACTGGCACTCCATGCAACTTCACTATCTCATCAATGTACAACTTTACCAATTTCTCCAAAGAATACTTAGTATGCACTTCTATGAAATGTCCTAACTTAGTTAGTTTGTCCACTATCACCCATACTGCATCAAAACCACGAGGTGTCCGAGGTAAACCCACCACAAAATCCATGGTTATATGGTCCCATTTCCACTCTGGGATTCGAAGAGGTTGCAAAAGTCCTGAAGGTCTCTGGTGCTCTGCCTTGACTTGTTGACATACCAAAACTTAGCCACAAACTCTGCTATCTCTCTCTTCATCCTTGACCACCAATAGCTCTCCTTGATTGTTCTATACATCTTGGTACTTCCAGGATGAACTGCATAAGCTGAAGAATAAGCTTCTTCCAAGATAGCTTTCCTGAGCTCTAAATCTGCTGGAACACAAACACGTCCCCGAAACTCTAAGATTCCATCTTCTCTCAATCTGAACTCATTAGGCTCGCCTGCTTACAACTTCTGTATTTCTTGCATCAACTCTTCATCCTTACTCTGAAGTTCCTTAATATGCTCCAATAGTGAAGGTCTCACTACAAAACTGGCTACTAGTGCTCCATTATCTTCAGTCTCATGTTCCAATCTCAAACTCTGCATCGCTGAAAGTAGCTGTAGATAGGACACTCTCAAAGAGGATACTGATGTGGACTTCCTGCTCAAAGCATCAGCTACCACATTGGCTTTTCCTGGATGATAGTCTATGATCAAATCATAATCCTTGATTAATTCCAACCATCGTCGTTGCCTCAAATTCAACTCCTTCTCAGTGAAGAGATACTTCAAGCATTTATGGTCTGTGAAAATCCGACACTTTTCTCCAAAGAGATAATGCCTCCAAATCTTCAAAGCAAAGACTACCGCTGCCAACTCCAAATCATGGGTAGGATAGTTCAACTCATGTTGCTTCAGTTGCCTAGAAGCATAGGCCACCACCTTGCCTTCTTGCATCAACACACAACCTAAGCCCTGTCGAGAAGCATCACTGAAGACTACAAACTTTTTCCCACTTTCTGGCAAAGTAAGCACTAGAGCTGATATCAAATGATCCTTCAACATTTGAAAGCTCTTTTCACACTCATCATTCCAGGTGAACTTCACATCGTTGCGAGTTAACTTTGACAATGGCAAGGCAATCGAAGAAAATCCTTCTACAAATCTCCTATAATAACCCTTAAGTCCAAGAAAACTTCGAACCTCTGTGACATTCCTTGGCCTTTCCCAATCAACAATGGCTTCCACCTTCTTTGGATCCACAAAGATCCCTTCTTCTGACACCACATGTCCAAGAAAGCCAACCTCATAAAGCCAAAACTCACACTTGGAAAACTTGGCGAATAATTGCTTCTCTCGGAGAGTTTGCAAAATAATCCTCAAATGCTGAGCATGCTCCCCGTTTGAAGGTGAATAGACCAAAATGTCATCGATGAGCATGATTACAAACTTGTCCAAATAATGCCTGAACACTCTATTCATCAAGTCCATGAATGCTACAGGGGCATTGGTCAAACCAAACGGCATCACCAAAAACTCATTATGGCCATAACGGTTCCGAAACGCCGTCTTTGAAACATCCTCTGACTTAATCTTCAACTGATGATACCCAGACCGCAAGTCAATCTTGGAGAACACTCTTGCTCCCTTCAACTGATCGAACAAATCATCTATCCTCAGTAATGGGTACTTGTTCTTGATGGTCACCCGATTTAATTGTCTGTAGTCAATGCACAACCTTAAAGATCCATCTTTCTTCTTCACAAAGAGAACTAGTGCACCCCAAGGTGAAACACTTGGACGAATGAAACCCTTATCCACAAGATCTTGCAATTGAGTCTTCAACTCTCTCAGCTTTGCTGGTGCCATCCGGTAAGGTGGTATAGAAATAGAAGCAGTACTAGGTAGTAGGTCTATAGCAAGCTCTTCTTGGGTGGCTATCCTGATAAGTGCTCGTGTTATAGTAACACGGAGTGTTGTTGTTTTACATTGAGCATTACTTTTATCAGATTTTATCATTAATTTGTGTATATTTGCATGTTTTTGTGTATTGTAGGGTTGTGGATCCAATTTGGAGAAGAAAGAGCAAAGTTAGGTCATGTTCGCCATTGTTGGGGAGTTCTCGGACCAAGCAAGGAGCAAGGCACGAGTTTAGACTTGTGGGTGTGTGCCAACCTCTTTTGGAAGGGCACAAAGACAGTCACATTCACAAAAGTCTAACCCGTGTAGCATAGGAGAACTTCACCAATAAGGAGAAAGGAAACAATCGACATGATCTACCATTGATTGTGTACCCAATTCAACGGCCTCGATGAAGAACGATGAAATCGGGAGCATTCGATGCGCGAGTACTGTAGAGGATCACTGTAGCAATTACTATAGCAGTTTACTGTTCACTGCACGCCAGAAAACTAAATTCAAAAAATTCACACAGGCGTGTGGAAATTCCACACGGCCATGTGAAATCCCGATTTCAGCAAATTTACAGCCGTGACTCAGCACTATTTAAAGGCCTTTTGGGGACTTTTTCAGGATCTTTTTTGCTTACTTTCTGGATAGTCGCGGCTAGGGTTTGGAGAGGACTTTGTGGAGGATTGGAGCGCGCCATCGGCATCGACATCGACATCGAAGCTCGTCGGAAGATAGCTTTTGGGGGAGCTTTCGTCGGCACCGATCCAGCGAGGTGTGCCCTAGGCTTGACGAAGACCTTGGTGAAAAGACGAATTAGCCGCACAAGACCACATCCACGATGCACAAGGGGGTTTCATCTATGTTTTCTATTCTTGTTTATTCATACACATTGATAGATTTGTATAGCTCTATGAGGAACTAAACCCCTTGTGGGTATTCGGACTTGTAAACCCTAGGATGATATTGTTTCTATGACATATTATTATACTTTCATAATTGATGAATTTATTTGAGTTCCAATCTTGATTGCTTGTTGAATTGATTTTTCCCTTAGCCATGACACTAGGGTTGAGAATCATCTAGGTCATCCTTTGGAAGTGTGACAACTCCTATAGGGTTAAACTACTCGAGATTGGAGAGGGTTGAGAGGGTGAGTCGTGAGGTAGCGAAACGTCCCCTTTCCCCTCCGGTGTGATTTTCCCTACCTCCGTATTCCAAGAGTTCTTAGCGGTCGAAGTAGAGCGAAGTGCTAGGAAATGAACTCCCCCGGGGAGTAGGCGTATTTTAGATATTTGCTTTTTGCTATTTTGTCTATTCACTTCGCATTCTATTTCACACTTTCGTTATCTTTCAATGTTCTTATTTGTTTTCTTTTCTTTGGTTTCAGCTCCAGGTTATGACCCGTGGGAACCTTTCGATTCTAGTTGAAGGAGACTCTGATATTGGAAGAAGAACACATAGGAAAGGGAAAGAACCTGTGCAAGAACAGTCAAATCAAGCTGAGATAGAAATAGAAGGGTAAAAAACAATAGTAGAACAGCATGAACAGCAGAGGACCTTGTTCAATTTTGCTAGACCCGCAGTGTTGGGGACACAATCAAGCATTGTGAGGCCCCCAATTACAGCTCAGAATTTCGAGCTAAAGCCGGGTTTCATCCACATGTTGCAGCAGACCTGCACAATTTAATGGGTTGGCCAATGAAGATCCCAACAGCCATATTGAGAACTTCCTGGAGATGTGTGACATGCTGAAAATCAATGGATTAACAGATGATGCCATCAGATTGAGAGCTTTCCCATTTTCCTTGAAGGGAAGAGCGAAGCAATGGTTGCACTCATTGCCTAGAGCATCGATCACCACATGGGAGGAGATGGTAGAAGCGTTCTTGGCCCGATATTTCCCTCCCAGAAAATCAGCAAAGCTTAGGAATGAGATCTTTTCCTTCGTACAAACGGAATTGGAGTCTCTATTTGAGACATGGGATAGGTTCAAAAGGAGCTCCTGCGGAAGTGCCCACAATATGGATTCCCAGATTGGATGATCATTCATACTTTCTACAATGGGTTGAATCCAAGTACCAAACAGTTGTTAGATGCCGCGGCAGGAGGTACCTTAGGAAGCAAGACTCCCGGTGAACCCCGACAACTTATAGAAGAGATGGCTTTGAATAGCTATCAATGGAACTTAAGGGATAGAAAGAAGGTTGCCAGACTTCATGAGATATATGCAGTTATATCGTTGGCGGCACAAGTGGAGTCATTGAGCAAGAAGTTAGATACTCTAACTTTACCAAGAGTGGCGGCCATCACAGATTGTAATGGATGTGGAGGAGGACATGCTTCAAGTGATTGCCTGATTACAATCTCCGATTACAATTGGTGGTACTTCTTCGGTTGAGCAAGCGGATTTTGTAGGGAATGCATTCAGAGGTCAAGGGAATCCCTATAGTGGCACCTACAATCCGAGGTGGAGGAATCACCCTAATTTGTCATGGAGCAACCAAGGACAATAAAAGAGTAATGCACCACCGGGATTTCAACAACAACAAGCACCGAATTTGGAAAACCGGGTGTCAAGGTTAGAAAGCAAGATGACAGACTTAGAGAAGGCACTCACAAGGTTTGTCCAATCTTCGGATGCAAGATTCCAATCGGTAGAGTCGACACTTCGCAACCATACCGCATCGCTACACAACTTGGAGAACCAAGTTGGCCAAATTGTGAAGTCTCTATCCAAGAGGCCTCTAGGGAGTTTGCTAAGTAATACGGAGACGAATCCAAGGGAACAAGTGAAGGCAATCTCCTTGAGAAGTAACCGAGAGGTCGAGCGTAGTCTCCCTCTTGAGAAGAAGAATGATGAAGCACCTAAAGTTGTGGAGGTAGAGGAAACAACTAAAGAGATGGAGGTGGCATCCCCACCTTACAAGCCGAGAATCCCTTATCCTTCCCGCTTGAAGAATGATCAACAAGACGAGTAATACAAGAAAATTTTGAGGTTATTTAAGCAGTTGCACATCAATATTCCGTTCATGGAGGCGTTATCACAAATGCCTAAGTTCGCGAAGTTCTTAAAGGACCTCTTGACCAACAAGAGGAAATTGGAGGAGAGTGTATCTGTGATTCTAGATGCCACTTGCTTGGCGGTGTTGCAAAAGAAAATGCCGAGCAAGAGGAAAGACCCCGGTAGCTTCATCATTCCGTGTAACATTAGTGATTTGGGTGAGGAGATGGCACTAGCGGATTCAGGAGCAAGTATTAATGTAATGCCCTACACCTTCTTTCAGAAGCTAGGCTTGGAAGAGCCTAGGCCTACTCGGATAACACTTCAGCTAGCCGATCGTTCAGTTAGACATCTGAGGGGCATAATCGAAGATGTGCTCGTCAAAGTAGACAAATACATCTTTCCTATGGACTTTGTAGTGCTTGATGTGGATGAGGATGTCGATGTACCACTGATTCTTGGGAGGCCATTCTTGCGTACTTCCAAGGCACTCATAGACATTGACGGTGGAGAGCTCATCTTGAGAGCGGGAGACGAAAAGCTCACCTATTGCCTCGCCGAAGCCATGAGACAATCTCTAGACTTTGATGATACTCTTTATTATCTTGACGCTATTGATGAACTAATAGATGAATATGTGCAAGAAATGATGAATTCAGACCCGTATGAAGGGTGGCCAGACCAAGACGCGGAGATTGAAGACGTACTAGCACTTGGTCTTGTGGAGGAAGTGAAGCCGGCCCCGGGAGTCATGAAGAGGATGATCTGAAAGATGAGGAGGTCGAGGAGATGCCACAAGAAGAGCCCCAACACAAATGGGGATGAACATTCACGGAGTAAGGGCGTTTCTCCCTTGTGTGGTAACAAACTCGACAACTCCCCCTCTACTCTACATAAATTATGTTCTGCATGCTTTCAGGTTGTAGAGAAGATGGCAACTTTCATTCATGAACCCTCATGAGGTAAGGTCAGGTATGTCAAGCTAAGTGACGTTAAACAAGCTCTTCTTGGGAGGCAACCCAAGCTTTTACTGTTTTTCTAGGTTTTATTTGATTAGTAGATGAATAAGAGTCTTTATGTTGGTGTCCTGATTTTTATATACATGTGCTGTGATCTTCTTGTGGATCTTTGCTATTTTTCGTGTGCCTAATGCGGATTGACAAAGTTTTGAGTCGTTTGAGCATGTTTTCATGGATCTCTGGTCGTATTTTTATTGTTTATACAGGCCCTGAGTGTTGTGTTTGCATGTCTGAAGTTTTCTACAGAGCCTGTAAAATTTTCTAAGTCATCCAGAGAAGACACACGGCCATGTGGAATTTCCACACGAGTGTGTGTCGCCATTTGTAGCTCAAACAGAGAGGGCACATGGGCGTGTTTGAGCCCCTGTGAATGACCCTTAGAAGGCACACGGCCATGTGAAATCCTGTAGAACTTCAACTCTCATTCCCAAGAGTCCACAGGGGCGTGCGGATGCCCCTGTGAGTGCCCTTGTGCTAAGACACACGGCCGTGTGAAAACTCTGCAGAGATTCCCCTTCCATCACGAGAAAACACAGGGGCGTGTGACCGCCCCTGTGGGAGAGCTTGTGAAAGGCACACGGCCGTGTGGAACACTTAGAAATATCTCTGGTTGATTCAGAGAAGCCACAGGTGCGTGTGGGTGCCCCTGTGGCCAGCATTGTGTCTCAGCCAGGTTGGGTATACGGCCGTGTGGAATTTCCACACGGCTGTATGTATGTGGGCAGAAGCCTTAAGCATTTTCGCGAGAGCACATAGGGGCGTGTGACTGTCCCTGTGAAGGCACACGGCCTTATGGCATTTCCATACGGCAGTGTGGGGGTGTTTTGAGAGCAACCAGGTAGAACACAGGGGCGTGTAGCTGCCCCTGTGAACCTTCTCAGTAGAGGCACATGGCCGTGTGGAATTTCCAGACGGCTGTGTGGATGTGCAGAAAGCCAAAAGCCGCGACTTTCTCTTAAGATCTACTCGGTTTTTCACTTGCCCACACCTCTACACACTAAAATAATACTCCTCACCCCATTTCCAACCTTCTCCCACTTGATTTTGAGGGTTTTTAGAGGGTTTTTGTGCCGATTTTCAAGCTTTTGAGTCTCACATCTTCGGTAAACCCTTTTTCCCCATTTTACTTCATCAATCTTAATTTTTTTGATTCATTTCGTGAATTTCCGCTTGATTTACATGCATATATGCCTTATGAATGATTGTGGAAAAGTTTCAAAGCGATTGTGAGCGATTTGTATAGGATTTTAGCCTCATGACCGTGTCTTTATCGTGCCCCGACGATCCACACGGGCGTGTGGAATTTCCACACGGCCGTGTGGATTCCTGCAGAATACATTTTAATGATGGTTTGATTGATTCTATTTAAATTTTTGTAGGAATGGCACCTAGGCCAAAGCAAGTGACTGGTAAGAAACCTCTTGAGCCCTCTACAGAGCAGATAAACTTCACCACACTTGAGCACCGGGCAAGATATGAGAGGTTGGCAAAACTCAAGTTCGGGCAATCTCAATACATAAACTTAAGCTGTTTGAGGACAACTGAGTGGAGTGACGATATGGCGGATGAGATTGAAGAGCTTATAGGAGTGGGAAGTTGGAAATGCTTGTCTATTCGAGAGCCAGCTAACCGCTCGCTTACTCTAAAGGTGCTCGAGTCTTTTGAGTTTGATTAATCATATAGAGATTTGACGAGTGCTAATACTATACAGTTTAGGGCATTTGGGCACTGTTACAGTATGTCAGTGACGCAGTTCTCCATCCGCATGGGTTTATACGACAAGGCCTTTACTGAGACAGATGAGTACCCGATTAATTACTCCGGCAGCCTGGCCCCTCAGGGAGCTTACTAAGTGTTATGCGGACAGGGGCAATACAAGCTAGGGATATCGAAGGCTACTTGTCTATCACGGCCGTCCTATAGGTGTATTCATGCAAGTCTGAGTAGATCAGTAAACGGCCGTGGTGACAGTACATGAGTCCTGAGCCGGCAGGAACTCCTTTATTTCCATTGAATGGTACGGAGCGAGCCGCTCCACCTCGGCCATATTCTTGCAGAGTACATACGTCATCAGGGCCAGTACCCTCGGCTTTGGGCCATCTTTTCAGGACCATACATTACGAGACTTATCAAGGGGATGGGCCTTTGGGAGGCGATTAGGTGGATCGAGAAAACAACCATACTCTTCTCTATTAGCTTGGAGATGTTGAGACAGATGGGCATGGCCAGGAAATATTATCAGTGTTACGTGATGAACAGGCCCCCACCGGAGCCAACAGAGGAAAACGAAGCCGGGGGGTCGCAACTGACCTTGCAGCTACTTCCGGCATCGCCTGAGAGCGAGGTATCACCCACAGCGTAGGAGGTACCACCTGTGCATATATTTTCTCCATCTCGAGGACACGACAGATTAGATCGCCTCGAGAGTGCTGTGGGGGTATTCCAGACGGAGGTGGCCGAGGTTCGAGCTACTCAGGTGGCACTGCATTTTGAGGTCATGGCACAATTTGACAGTCTCCAGCAGCTACTAGCACAGGCCATGACCTCCCCTTTTGTAGTTCGGCCCCAAACTTCTGCCGCATCACCAGCTGATCCACCGGCACCTACTGAGCCTACCACAGCACCTGAGCCGACAGCACAGGACACCGACGCTGAGGCGTCTTAGTTTTCCTTTCTTTGATTTCATTTTGTACTTTTCATATTTTGGACTTGTAGTACTCAGAAAGGATCTTCCTTCTAAGTTTATTTTCTATTGCTTTTATTTGTCTCGAGCTTGTATCTCATTGCTTTATCTTTATATACTCTAGTTTTATTTTGATTTTTCTTGAGCTACACTTAACCCCTTGTGTATGTGTGCAGATGGTCTTGGCACGGTCATGGGACCGTGTGTGCTCCAAAACCCATTGAGACTCAACTCTCAATGAACATAGCTCCATCGAACGCAACACTTGGAGTTCAGGGGAGTAATGTTTCAATTGCCTACTCGCACATTAATTGTTTTTATTGTTATACTTTTCATTGTGCTTGCATATGTATATTGGGGACAATATACATCTTAAGTTTGTGGAGGGGGGGGGGGGGGGGGAGTTCACATTGCGCACACCTTACTTGTGCGTTCAATTGTTTATGCTCATGTAGCCCGTGGCGGTTCATCTTAGTTGCAACGATTGTATTCTTAGAGTTTAGGAGAATTTTCAACATTGTATCTCATTATGCTCTAGTTTTTACTTGAATTTTAAAGAATTTTTGCTCAATTATCTCATATTGCACTACTTACTCTTGGAATTTTTTGAAAACTCGAGCTTGATGTTTAAGGACTAGTTTATCATTGTTTTAGTTGAGTTTTTAGGTTTTGCTGAAAAAAAATAAATAAAGTAAATAAATAAAAAACTAGTGAGCTTGTGAATATTTGTTAGTTTTATTTGTGCATTTGGGGTGGAAAGAGCTACCTCCTATGAAGTATGTAGCTACTCTCATAAGTCGGATACAAGTTATGCCCTAATGAAAGAAAGAGCTATCTCATGGGATGCGTGAAAGCTACTACCCCGGTAGAAAGAGCTACCTCCTCGAAAGTATGAAAGACACCTTTGGCGGCCGCCTAGGAAAGGGCTACCTTAGAGGTTGTGTGAAGCTACTACCTTCCCACTTTTATACATAAATAAGTCCTTCTACTAAGAGCTTTGAGGAGTACTTTTTGGGTTATCTTGAGTGAGTTCGCACACACTTACACATTTTTGAGTTGTTGTCCTTTTTTATTCAAGTTTTTAGCTAGAGCAATGATATCTTTATGCAATGTTTTAATTTCCCCTTACTTGTAGAATGCTTCTTTTGCACATTTGTGGTGAACCTAAGGCCGAGCACTTTTAATTGTTTTTCCCAAGTACTTTCATGTTTTATTTTTGCTTGAGGACAAGAAAAAGCTTAAGTATTGGGGAGTTTGATAAGTGCTCGTGTTATAGTAACACTAAGTGTTATTGTCTTACATTGAGCATTATTTTTCTCAGATTTTATCATTAATTTGTGTGCATTTGTGTGCTTTTGTGCATTGTAGAGTTGTGGCGCCAATTTGGAGAAGAAAGAGCAAAGTTAGGTCGTGTTCGCTGTTGTTGGGGAGTTCTCGGACCAACCAAGGAGCAAGGCATGAGTTTAGACTTGTGGGTGTGTGCCAACCTCCTTTGGAGGCGCACAAAGGCAGTCATATTCACAAAAGTCTAACCCGTGTAGCATAGGAGAACTTTACCAATAATGAGAAAGGAAGCAATCGACATGATCTACCATTGATTGTGTACCCAATTCAACGGCCTCGATGAAGACCGATGAAATCGGGAGCATTCGATGCGCGAGCACTGTAGCAGATACTGTAGAAGATCACTGTAGCGAGTACTATAGCAGTTTACTGTTCACTG
The DNA here is from genome assembly GCA_020875875.1 of Dioscorea alata. Lineage (NCBI taxonomy): Eukaryota > Viridiplantae > Streptophyta > Magnoliopsida > Dioscoreales > Dioscoreaceae > Dioscorea > Dioscorea alata. Next base: position 4,714,170 of record CM037017.1, on the reverse strand, counting down.
CGCGCCAAAAAACTGAATTCAGAAAATTCACACAGGCGTGTGAAAATTCCTCACGGTCGTGTGAAATCCTGATTTCAGCCAATTTACAGCCGCGACTCAACACTATTTAAAGGCCGTTGGGGACTTTTTCAGGATCTTTTTCGCCTACTTTATGGAGGGTCGCAGTTGGGGTTTCTAGAGGACTTTGTGGAGGATTGGAGCGCTCCATTGGTATCGTCATCGAAGCCCATCGGAAGATAGCTATTGGGGGAGCTTTCGTCGGCACCGATCCTGTGAGGTGTGCCCTAGGCTTGACGAGGAGCTTGGTGAAGAGATGAATCGGCCGCACAAGACCACAGCCACGATACACAAGGGGGTTTCATCTATGTTTTCTATTCTTGTTTATTCATACACATTGATGGATTTGTATAGCTCCATGAGGAACTAAACTCGTGGGTATTCGGACTTGTAAACGCTAGGATGATATTGTTTCTATGACATGTTATTATACTTTCTTAATTGATGAATTAATTTGAGTTCTAATCTTGATTGCTTGTTGAATTGATTTTTCCCTTAGCCGTGACACTAGGGTTCAGAATCATCTAGGTCATCCTTTGGAAGTGTGACAACTCCTATAGGGTTAAACTACTCGAGATTGGAGAGGGTTGAGAGGGTGAGTCGTGAGGTAGAGAAACGTCCCTTTTCTCCTCTGGTGTGATTTTCCCTACCTTCGTGTTCCAAGAGTTCTTAGCGGTCGAAGTAGAGCGAAGTGCTAGGAGATGAACTTTCCTGGGGCTTAGTTTCACTAGCGGTAGAGTGAAGGGTTGTAGTGAATCCTAGTGTTGGGGCTTAATTTAGACTAGGGTTATTTCACCTGGACCAAAGGGTTAGAACTACACTTAGGAACATGGCTAATCACTTGGAATCCCTAGACGTAAAGCAATCCTACGTAGTGTGTGGCTTAGGAAGATGGACTCCCCTAGGACTTAGTTGACAGTTCAACAAGAGTTAAGGGTCGTAGTGAAACATAATACCGTGGCATAATGATTGGGATTAGTCACGGTTGACCTTAGGTTTGGGACCGTGTATTTAAGGATATCCTCGACTCATTAAACATCAATAAGAGAGTATAATACATTGTTTTGCACTAGAACATTAATCCTAGGGGTAGCTTGTCCGGGTACCCTATTTCACTCTTGACTGTCTCTCTCTCTTTTACTCTTTGCTTGCACTTTCTTATCTTCCATATTTCTCTATATTTTCTTATTGCTTTCAATTACTCTTGCACACACACATCGATTCTTGCTCTCATTTTCCGTACTTCACACTAGCTAAATAGCGATCTCTTGTGTCTACAATCCCAACTCCCTATGGATTTGACTACCCTCTCACCAGGGTACTATTATTACTGCGACAACCCGTATACTTTTGGGCCCCTGTCATGACCCATCTCCAAGCTTCTCCTCTTAGCAATGTTCTCTCGAACTCTCTTGCCTTCTCTAACAAGTTGCTCTGCTCTCAAAGATGATTGTACCATCTCCTTGAAGCTTTGCTTGCTTGTGACTGTCATTCTTTCTCTTATGCCCAAGTTCAAACCAACTTCAAATTTGGAACAAAAAACTTCCTTTGTAGGTGCCAACTCTGGAACAAAACTAGCCAAGTCCTTCAACTCTGTCTCATATTCTGTAACTGTCTTGTTCCCCTGAACCAATCTCATGAAATCGTGCCTCTTCTGGTCACGGTGAAATCGGGTGTAGTACTCTTCATCAAACTGTTGCAAGAAATCTGACCAAGTGACTTTTCCAAAGGATCTACTCTTCAAACTTTCCCACCAAATCCGAACTTGGCCCTCTAGTAGTCTGGTAGCAACCCTGAGTCTCATCTCATCTCCTAGAATCATATCATCAAATGTAGAAGTCACCCTCTTGATCCACTCCTTAGCAATCATGGCATCATTAGTGCCATCAAAAGAACCACATCCAAGCTGTCGGGCTTCTTTCAAGAGCTTGGACAAGACTAGGGTCTGGCTGGATCTACTGACCTCTGCTGGTGCATGCTAAACTGCTGGGGCCTGTGGTGGTGCTGGTGCTGGTGTTACGGCAGTCTAAGTCTGTCCCCCAAAATTCCTCGAATAATCTAGAAAGTCTTGATACTCCTGATAGGTAGGTTGCCTTCCCTTGGTAGGCCAATGAGCCCTGAAGGCTTCTAGTGCATATGGACTTGGAACAGACCCAGGCACTGATGCAACTCCTTGAACCTCAGGAGCATGCACTGAAGCTACCACCGCAGGATCATGCCCTGAATTGGCTTCCTGCCTAAGTGGCGATGGAGAGGAGGGTGGGGATGGCTCTCCTTGCCTCCCATCTCTCTGCAATCTCGGTGTAGCAACAGTAGGGAGAGTGGCTCTCTACTGAAAAGAAAACACAAGACAACATTTAGAAACCATTCCTACATGCAACAATGCTATATGCAAACTCTACTGAGATCCACTAGGTACAAGGACGAGGAATCACACTTCAGGTACAAGGATGAGGAATCACACTTTTGACCAAAATCAAGGAACTGACTCTAGAATTGGATTATACTATCAAACCTAGGTCTAAATCTAAACCAGGGCTCTGATACCACTAAAGTATGTCAAGCCCCGACCCGTGGGTCCCGCGCAACTCAGGGGAGATCCAACACTGCCTCAACCCTAGGTAGCCGTAAGGCTAACCCGTTCCTTGTACATCACATCTATAACCACAATGCATAATTTAACAATAAATACCTATATTACTCATCTTACTCAAGAACATCAATTTAACACCAAGGTGAGAAGTATAAGCAACAACATCTACCACAACAATAACAATCACAATAACTCCCAACTCAAAATACACCGTCTCCTACATAATGTAGATCAGACTGACATACAAAGGTGCTTCAAGTATGGAAAGACATGATAGGGTTCAACAATACATAGTGGATCCCTGATAATACATGCCATGAAATAAATAACATACACAACTCAAAATGAGAAGACAGTGATGACTCTAGCCAAGTACTTCACGCCTTCACCCCTACGTTGTGCTATCACCTGGGAGGAAGAAAGAGGTGGTGAGTAACTAGGTTATTCAGTAAGGGGTTAAACATAGGACTATAGCTCAAGCATGATCAAATAAAAATAAAACATCATAAAAATATTTCAATTCTTAACAAGAATGAAATTACTTTGAATAACAATTATCACCTAAGAATATAACCTTTCTTAATGAATACAAATAGAATTTCTTTGAAATCATCAAGAAAAAATACATACCATTCTGGATCTAATATAAGCATAATTCTTTCGATAGTTTCAATTATCAAAATGCTTAGGAATAAGTAACTCAGCATTCACAATTAATCAATAATGTCTAGAATGGCCTCGAAAACCCTCCGTTGCTAACCATGGCCTTGGTTAGGTCTGGAGCTACCAAGATGCGCGTATCTTGGCATTGGCCGCTGGGAAGTTTGTGTGGTGACTCCGAACAACCCAACCATATCCATGTCAGGGATCTACGCTTCCACCTGACATGGCATAACCATTTTGACAGTATCCCATGCCACCTCTATATATGTCGGCCCATGGAAACCATCCACTTTTTACTGCAGTAAGTACTGGAGCTCGGCTCCCATGTCACCATCAAAGAATTTAAACAATAACCTGGCTCGTAGGCTCAAAGTATACATCATGATAGCATAATTCTCAATAAGAGATAATAAATGTTCACAATGGCAATTCTCACTCCAAGAGTGATTGATTTGATCATAACATTGGTAATGAAATCATTTTCCATCAAAAGTATCATACAAAGGTGTCTTTTGAAAATACACTTCAAACATTGCCTTAACACAATGAAAATCAACTTGATTTCACATGCCTTATTGGTCATCATAATGAGAACATCAAATCTCTTGAAAATACATAGTTTGAAAAATATATTTCAAACATAGAGTTCCAACCCATAAGCAATATATATACTTTGCAAATATTCATGAAATAAGCCAATTTATAAATCATCATGATTCTAAACTTCAATTAAAGCTTTCAAAGAGAATTTAGCAATAAGGAGTCTATCATTCAAACAAGTAACTCAAATATCAAAAGAAACATCATGCATAAATCATAGTCCAACTTTGGTAATTTCGCACTCACAAACTTCGTGAGCAAAATGCCTCGGTGTCACTTCTCCACCGGCTCTTTGCCCTTACTTGAAGCCTCACCTCTTAGAAGCAATCAAACAACCAAAACAAGCAACCATACATCAACAAATATTTGATTAACTAAAGTGAAACAAAATGCTCAAAATGGGAAATGGTTGCTTCTAGGGTTTGCTAAACACCATAGCAAGAAGTTCTAGCAAGAAAAGACCTCTCACAACTCTTAAAATCAACAAGGAAAGCAAGAATGACCTAATTTTGGTTGGTGCTACAATAATTCCAGGATCAAGGATTTCATGAAGTCAAAGCCATACAACTCAATACAATCAATCCTCACAAGATTTACCATCAAAGAGGAAGAAAAAGAGGTAAGAATCAAGCTCTCATAAGGGTTCACAATCAACCCTAACCATCTCCATCAAAGAACAAAGAAGAAGCAAGAAAAGGATGGAAGCTTACCTTGATCCAAAGGATGAGTAACTTGATGATCCATGATTCAAGCTCGAAAATCCCTTCTAAATCAACCTTAAAACCTCATGGAATGATGGAGTAAGAGAGGAGAAGGAGATAGAAGAGTTTGGGAGAAGAAAATTGAAGAAAAAAAGCCCAAAACAAAATTTATATAGCCAGAACGGGTTGATATGCCGCACACCACCCACACACCCTTCTGCCTGGGGTGTGCGGGCACTGTGCCGCCCGCACATGAGCCGCACACCCCTCTACCTGGGGTGTGTGGCCTCTGTGCAGCTCGCACAGCCCCCAAGAGAGGCTGTGCAGCCTTTGCATAGCCCACTCACCCACTAAATTCTTCCAAAATGCTCTCAAACACCCTGCAACCAACTCCAGAGGCTCGACAAGAAGACTCAAAGAAAACTCAACGGGAAAACGACAACGACATTTAAGACAATTGATAAGTGCTCGTGTTATAGTAATGCGAAGTGTTATTATCTTACAAATGAACATACTTTTATCAGATTTTATCACTAAATAGTGTGCATTTGTGTATTCTTGAGCATTGTAGGTTTCGTGGAGCTAAGATGGAAAAGAAGAACGAAGTTAGGTCGTGTTCACCGTTGTTGGGAGGTTTTCAGACCAAGCAAGGAACAAGGCACGAGGTTAGACTTGTGAGTGTGTGCCAACCTCCTTTGGAGGGGCACAAAGGCAGTCACATTCACAACAAGTCTAACTCGTGTAGCTTAGGAAAAACTTCACCAAGAAGGAGACTCGAAGCAATAGGCACTATCTACCATTGATTGTGTGCCCAATTCAATGGCCTCGATGAAGAAACAACATATTCGGGAGCATTTCGGAGTGTTACTGTAGCAATAATGTAGCTTGTTACTGTAGCGAATCACTGTAGCAAGTTACTGTGCACTTCTGCCGAAGAATCAAGGTTCCAGAGAATTCACACGGGCGTGTAGAATTAACACACGGCCGTGTGAACTAATTTTCCAGCAAACCAGAGACGTCACACGGGCGTGTGGAATTAACACACGGGCGTGTGGATTGATTTTCCAGCAAGCCAGAAACTTCACACGGGCGTGTGGAATTAACACACGGCCGTGTGAAGTAATTTTCAGGAAAGACAGAAACTTCACACGGGCGTGTGGAAATTCCACACGGCCGTGTGAATTCCCGATAACTTCAAATTTAAAGCCGCACTCAGCCTATTTAAAGCCGATTTGGAGACTTTTTGAAGAATCTTTTGACCTATCTTTCTCCCCAACTTCTTGAGAGGGCGGCTAGGGTTTTGGAGAGGACTTTGTGGAGGATTGGAGCGCGTCATCGGCATCGTCACCGACGTTCGACGGCCGCACAAGACCACGGCCACACCATACGCGAGGGGGTTTCATTGATGTCTTTATTTTGTTCTTTCTTTCATAAATTGATGAACATGTATAGCTCCATGAGGAGCTAAACCCCTCGTGGGTATTCGGACTTGTAAAACTCTAGGATAATTATGTTTCTTTGACATTGTTATTATGCTTTTCCATTAATTGATGAATAAATTCGAGTTTCAATTTTAGATTTCTTGTGCTATTGTTTTCTCTTAGCCGTGACACTAAGGATTGAGAACAATCTAGGTTATCCTTTGGAGGTGTGACAACTCCTATAGGATTAGACTACTTAAAATTGAAGAGGGTTGAGAGGGAGAGTTGTGAGGTAGCACCGTACCCCTTTCCCTTCCATTGTGATTTCTCCCTACCTCCGATTCCTTGAGTCATTAGAGGTCGAAATAGAGTGAAGTGCTAGGTAGACAAACTCCCCCAAGGTTTTGGGGTGACGTGAATCCTACGCACTGGGGCTTAATTTAGACAATGGTTCTTCCTCCTGGACCAAAGGGTTAGAACTATCATACATAGGAACAGGTTTTATCACTAGGAGTCCCTAGAGCTTAATGCAATCCCACGTATTGTTAGGCTTAGGTAGAAATACTCTCCTGGGGCTTAGTTGAGCAATCAACAGAGTGAAGGGTTGACGTGAATCCTATTGCCGGGACATAGTGTTGGGGTTAGCCACGGTTGACCTTAGATTTGGTACCGTGTGTTTCAGGATTTTCCTCGACTCAATTAACATCAATAGGAAGATATAATAACATAGTCTTGCACTAGAGGCATAAGTCCTAGAGGTAACTTGTCCGGATACCCTATTTTCACTTATTACTAGCCTCTCTCTTTTTACTCGTTGCTTGCACTTTTCTCTCTTTCATCTTTCGATTTATTTGCTTTGCATCTACTCTAGTTCCCATAAATTCACTCATCACTCCGATCATTGTTTCTTTTCGTACATCACACGACTCAATTGCAACTTCTCGTATTTTAAATCCCTATTCCCTGTGGATTCGACTACCCACTCACCGGGGTAACTTTTATTACTTCGACAAGGCCGTGCACTTACGGTACGCACGCAAAAGGTCGTGTCAACAATCAAACTGCAAACAAAGGCAAAAAGGATCGAAACACCACAAATATAGTTTGATATCATTTAAAAGTATTTGTTTCTATTTAACTTTGATTATCTTGGCTTAACAGTCACTTATAATGTTTAACTATACAGGTTCAAACTAATGCGCATGTTATGCACCCGTCGTGAGCAAGCGAACAAATGGGAGATCTACTTATGCCCCGATATACATAAGAAGGTAGAGGTACTTGTTACGGAAAGCCAAAATCTTTATGTTGGTCGTTGTGTTGATGATCGTTATGAAGTCATTGACCAGTTCAACAACTCGATAGATCTATCGGATAGAACATGCTCATGTCGCAGGTGGCAAATTTATGGTATCCCATGCACACATGCTTGCGCTGCAATAATGCAGACAAACACCAACGTTTATTAATATATTAGTGGCTACTTCACCATGACACGTACAAATTGGCGTATAAGGAAGCTATTTCTCTCATACCAGACGATGACAAGCCTACGGATGACAATCGTGAACTCCATTTACGTCCGCCTATTACGAGAAGGCAACCTGGGTGTCCGAGACGGAAGAGGATTGAGTCGCAACTGTCCGAGGTTCGCGAGTTATGTTGCAGCTGCTGCCACGTGCCGGTCATAATCATAGATCTTGTAATGAAACTGTCGCCGACTAGGCATTGTAAATAAACACTTATTTATGTGTCAATGTTTGATATTTAAACATAAGCTATCATATTTAACCGAAAACTTCTTAATTTAAAAAGTAAAATTGTTTGTTAAATGGAAACATTGATATTTACACTGAAACAATAAAAGTGAAGCACTCCTTTATACGTAAACACGTTTATATTTAAACAGAGACACTTAAATGGAGACACTTATATTTAAACAGAGACACTTAAAGTTAAACTGGAACAAGAGAATAAGAAACATGGACTTCGATATTTAAACGGAGACACTTAAAGTTAAACGGAAAAGTTTAGTATTAAAGGTTAACATTTATAATTAAAGAGAAACATTGCTTTTTAAACGGGAAAATAGTTTTAAATTATAACGACAATGAAAACCTTGCCATGTCAATGGCAATGGAAAACGATGAATGGAATTTAAATTATAATGAGAAAACTGTTTTGCATTTCAAAACAATATTAACTCAACTCGGTTTCCCTTCCCCTCGCCCCCCCCCCCAGTCGAAGATTCGCCTTTCTTTATGATGCCGGCAACGCGCCCTGCCATAAGTATGCGGGTGACAGGCGGCCCGAAAGTGCACGGGTTTGTCGAAGTAATAAAAGTTACCCCGGTGAGAGGGTAGTCGAATCCACAGGGAATAGGGAGTTAGAATACGAGATTTCACTATTAAAACTATGCGAAGTACGGAAAAGTGATCAATTGATTCGATGAGTGAATTATGGAAACAATTATACTAAAAGATGAGAAATTAAATAGAAAGATGGAAGATGAGAAAGTGCAAGTAAAAGAGAATAGAGAGGATTTAACAATGAATGAAGCGGGGGTATCCGGACAAGCTACCTCTAGGATCTATGCTTCTAGTGCAAGACTATGCTATTATACTCTCTTATTGTTATAGTAATTTGCTATAGTGCTGTGCCGAAACGCTCCCGAATTCGTCGTTCTTCATCGAGGCCGTTGAAATGGGCACACAATCAACGGTAGATCGTACCGATTGCTTCGAGTCTCCTAATTGGTGAAGTCTTCATTGTTAGCATGAGCTAGACTTGTTGTGAATGTGACTGCCTTTGTGCCCCTCCAAAAGAGGTTGGCACACACTCACAAGTCTATGCTTATGCCTCGTTCCTTGCTTAGTCCGAAAATCTTCCCAACAATGGCAAACACGATCTAACTTTGTTCCTTTCCTTCATTTTATCTTCACAACCCTACAATGCACAAAAGTAAACAATTGCACACTTTTTAGTGATGAAATCTGATTAAATCAATGCTCATTGCAAGATAATAACACTTCGCATTACTATAACACGAGCACTTATCAGCGGGCAACATACTTTAATCTTAAATAAGCGACATTCGTTTATGGCAGTTGTAGCTTTTCACCTTCGAGTATCTGTTCGATAAACCGCATGACATAGACGGCGTAGTTGACACTTCCTCTTTTTTGACGTGGGGTTTCATTGTCGTGAACTAGCGGGTACAGTAGAGTCACCGTCTCGCCAAACTCCATATCCACACAATAGTCGAATAGTCTCCGCTGTCGAGCGATATAATTTGATGTTAGAATCCCGGTTAATAAAGTACTATTTATGAAACTCTATTTATCGAGGAACTTACCATTTCAAACGTATCTCTGTCATACTCGTCACTTTGCCATGAAGAATAATGCCTGTATTATTGTTTGTCATTATTAAGAACCACCACATGGAAGTGACCATTCATGATTATTGGGAGGATAACTATGTCAACTTCATGCAGCTTACACGCGGCATCTCTAATCATAGCGAGAGTCGTGTCAGATGCATTTAGCTGCTTAGACATAACAGTGCCAGTGGTCATGTGATGGAGATGCGCTTTTTATACGGATAGGGTACTCTCTTTAAAGACTTTTGAATTATGCACGAACGCATCCATCACATCGTCTGTCACCATTTCCTTCCAATCAAGCATCATGAATAGTCTTCATCGTGTAGTGCTGACATAGTCATTCTTCTAAACGACAGTCCTGCAGTTAAATGGTAAAAGATATAGTTATGCAAAAACACAAGTACTTAAGTGGAAAATATATTTAGTTTTAAATGATAACTTAAATATTTAAACGGAAACAACTTAAGTTAAACGGTAACTCATAATATTAAATGGTAACAGTGATTTTTAAAAGGAAACAAGGTAAGTTAAATGGTAACTCATAATATTAAATGGTAATAGTGAGTTTTAAATGGAGACTACAAAAGTTAAATGCTAACATAAATATGTAAACTTTAACTTAAAAACTAGATACATACTTGTCCATACAGCAGTTGAGGAAGATCGCTATTAAGTCTTGCTCGAATTTGTCGAGCCTCGCGTGTTCGGAGTATTTTTTTTTGTTCGGAATAAAGTCCTCCCGCATGCCAACAGCATCAACCTGAAAATCTTCCTTCGATGCGGGCACGAAGATAGTATCATCCGGAGACACATACTTTGTTAGTTCTTGTTGTTGAGGAATTGTGTCTATCGTCGATGCTGCTATTGTCTCATCGTCAGCCGATAGAGAGGTCACCATTTTTGTTTTTCTTCTTTTCACACGCCTCTTCAAACGTGACCCTCTTGGAATGGCCATCCCAATGACGTTATCATTGTCAAAATCCGAGCTCATCCCACTGACGGCATCGTCATTCACCGGGGCTACCTCTGCTGTATCCAAGCTATCTATAGTAGCGTCCGTGCCGAGTGGTGCATTTGTTTGTAGGGACAACGCATTCGATTATAACCGTCCTTCCATTGCCTCAACCTAAGCAACAAGCCGAGGGAAGTCGGTCATCAATATCTGGCACTCCTGCAGTAGACGTGCAGTGACATCGTCGGCTTTTGCCGTCAGGGGGGCTACCGCGTTCTAGGGGGCTCTTGACGTCAGGGGGGTGTTGTCGTTTGGCGGGATGTTGGCATCTGGCGGGGTAGGGGGTTTTTTTGCGCTAAGAAATGTGTGTGTGCGTTGAGCTGGAAGTAGGGAAACGACGTCCAGCATGCACTGAAGAAGTTGCCCTCTCATCTTGCCTTCGAGCAAGTGGTTCCGGAGAAATAGCATCCCCCAGTGGGTGGCCCCAATAAATAGAGATTCATCCGCATTCGCCACGAACAGCTCAGGAAACCAACATTTGTAAATAACACAATCTCAGCGAAATCATAGAATTTAAAGGATAACAAATATTTTTAAACATTTAACTCATATATTTAAATGGTATCGCATATATTTAAACATAAAAGGTAAATTTTAAACAATAACTATAATTATTAAATACTAACTAGTTTTTATAAATAGGTACTACTATTGTTAAACACTAACTACTAATGTTAAAAACTACCTATTAAGTTTAAACAGAGACTACTATTGTTAAATGCTAAATGCTATTGTTAAACATATTGTTCATTATTTATTACATCCTTTCCTTCTAGAGAGGTCAAAATGGTTTCTATCGACACTTGCTTTTGGTAGCTACTTTCACCGTAACACAGCATCCTTGGGATCTTGCCAAAATGTACTTTCTTGCCAGTGCCGGTCAGCTCGTAAAACCAGATGTTCAATGAGACTGAGCAACCCTTAACATACCCTGGGCTGTTCTTCTCCCCAGCGCATCTTGCTTGCACATGTGCGGCAGCTTGTGGAACGTCCTCCATAAGACACTTGTGCGTCGCCTGCGCCCAAGCATATTTGCCCATGCAAGGTAGATCATCGACATAATCAACGATCCAATTTGGAACCGAGTATGATGTATTTGGGAAGAGGATTGCACCCATGAGGTATACCATGAGGAGTTTGACAAAATTTTCTTCTTCTCCCCTCTGCCAAACAAGTTGATCAAGAGTTCTCTTGATGGATTCTTTGTGTCTCTCATAGGTTTTCGAGAAATACCTCTCTTCGAAAGATGAGAGTGATTTCTTCTTCTGAAATACGACTGCAACTCCATCGCAACGCAGACTAAGCACGAGGGCCACAAAGAATCATCGTACCTTTGCAACAGAGAATCAAGAAGGGTCTCTCTTGGAATACAGCTTCCAGCTCAGCGAATGCTGCAAATGGTGTTCTTTGGATAAGCTCCCAGTGGCATACACTCATGTGAACTTTCAATTCAGCCATGGTCTCCACGACCGGTGTCAAGTAGCATCGCCCATTAACTAAGCTTACCGCCATAATCGAAAGGCTGCGACAATAAACAACACTGCTGGAAAGGGAAATTCTGGTTCTATAGAGGCGAAGATAGAAAAGCTAGAGAGGAGAAAAGAGGGAAAAACGTAAACGGCGCCAGAATTGATTGTCTCTTGGGATAACCCTTCGATATGGTCAAACCACATCGCACTCCCACGAGTTCCCATGCATGTTTGTTGCAAACTATCACATTTATTGTAAATAAACATAGTTTTTGAATAAACAAATACTTATTTTCGTGTCAATTGGTGTTTATTAAATAGAGACAGTGATAGTTAAATGGAAACATTGAAAATTGAACAAAAATAATAAAAGTTAAACGGAAACATTGAAAGTTGAGCAGAAACAATAAAAGTTAAATGGAAACATTTAAAGTTAAATAGAGAGCAATGATAGTTAAACGGAAACATTCAAAGTTAACCAGAAACAATGAAAGTTAAACGGAAACTTTGAGAGTTAAACAGAGGCATTGCGGGTTAAACAAATACTGCCAACAATACAGATGGTCGCTCTTTATTATATGAAAACAATGATATTTACATGAAAAAATTTAATAAGTTATTGGAAATGAATTTATGTTAGCAAGTTTACATTATAATTAACAAACAAAGTTATACTATGTCGGATGTGTGAGTTGTATCGCCTTTGTCACTCACTCCAGCTGTGCTCCCATCCAAAAGTATGCATACGGCATACTTCAATCTTAAATACGAGACGTCCGTCTGCGGCATACTTCTCATCGTCAAGAATTTATTCATTGAACTGTATCATGTAGACGGAGCAGTCGATACTTTCTTGTTTTTTTCTTGGAGGGTCCCTGTCATGAATCAGGGGGTACGAGGACGTCATCGACTGGCCAAATTCCATCTTGACGCAATTCTCGAGGAGTTTCCGCTCTAAAGAAATAAAAGTTAAAGTTAGGATTGACAAATAGGAAGTACGATATTTCCGCTATAGTTAACATGTAACTTACCATATTGTTAGCGTCTCTGCGTATTCCTCGCTCTGGCAGGAAGAGTAATGCCTGTACTCTTGTTTCATGTTGTCCAGAACGAGGACATGGAAATGGGCATTAAAAATTATTGGCATAATTACGATGTCGACATCATGGATGTTCCGCGTAGCATCGTCAATCATAGCGAGAGCCTGTTCCGCCGCGTCTTCCTGCTTGGACAGGTATAGTGCCAGTGGACGGGTGATGGAAGCGTGCTTCTTATAAGGATACGGCACTCTCTTCAGCGACTTCTGAATGATGCAGACGAAAACGTCGACGACATCGTCTGTTACCATTTCCTTCCCGTCCAACAACATGACACCCTGGTTCGTGCGTGTACAAAAACTCATTCCTCCATATGGCAGTCCTGATGTTAAATAGTAACGCATTCTTTAAAATGATAACATAAGTACTTAAATGGAAACAATACAAATTTAAACGATAACTTCAAAACTTAAACAGAAACTATAATTGTTAAATAATAACGTAAATATTTAAGCGGAAACATAAACTATTTAAATGCTAACTTAGATATTTAAACGAAAACTACAACCATTTACATGATCACATGAATATTTAAACGAAAACTATATATATTTAAATGATAACATAAATACTTCATACTTATGAGTTCATCCAATATTTCAAGAAGATTCTTAATATCTCTTATTCGATGTTGTCGAGACGCGTGAATCCGGCATATCTTTTCTTCTTTAGAAGAAAATTCTTCTGCACGTCATCGAACTGTTGATTTGCAAGGAGTGTACTATCAACTTGAGTGATTATTGTTTGCTCATTGACGTTTCCTTGTTCTTTGTTAGCAGCGTCTTTATTTTCGGTAGCTACTGCAGCGTCTTTATTCGACTCCGGTAACTCCACAGCGTCTTTATTCGGTGACGGTGTCGGTAACGCCACAATGTCTTTATTCCACTCCGGTTCCACTATCGGCTAGAATGTGTCTTCCTTCGATGTGCAACTATCATATACTGGTGCTGGTGTCTCCAATACAGGGAATTTACTAACAAGGGATTCTATGATCCTCTCGACATCGGCAGTGACATCATCAGCCGAAGACACATCCATTGCAGCTAGCGAACCCACTGTTTGGGCTTTTTCCAATGGCGCACTCAGAGCTAAAGTTGGCTGAGCCTCTGTTGCCTTGACGTCAGCCGGTGAAGGAAGAAACATTATTGATTTTCTCCACGCAAGCCTCTTCCGACGTAGGCCTCTTCGGAATGCTTTGGCAATGACGTCGTCTTCGCCAAACACTAGGGCTGCATGCGTAACATTGGGGCTATTGGAGATGGTATCATAATCATCCGGCGGTGGGAGCGACGTCGTATTGGTATACGAACGTGCCTTCAGAGCCTCCAAGCGAGCAACAAGTCGGGGGAACTCTTGCATCAATATCTCACACGCCTGCAATAGACATGTGGTGAGGTTGTCGGTTGTTGCTTTGGGGGGATGGAGGGGGGCTTGCCTGTCGCAGAACAGTCCGTGCGAGAGCTGGGCTCCGAGAATGTGATCAGCGTCGGATGTGCCTTGAGGATGTTGGCCGCTCATCTCTCTTTCTCAGCAGCGGAGCGGGAGCTGGAGCAATATCACCTTCGTGGCCAGTGGCATCTCAGCAACGGGTGGCCCGAACATATATTTCTTCATCCGTGTTCGCGGCGACCAGTTTAGGAAACTAACAATTGTAAACAACCAATAGTATTAAACACTAAATAAATGTTTTTGAACGTTAACCAAGTAATTTAAACAATAACCAAAATTTTAAACACTAAAATATATTTTTAAACAATAACCTATATACTTAAACAGTAACACAAAATATTAAACAGAAAAACCGAATCTTAAACACTAAAACCCTTTCTTAAATACAAAACAATATTTTTAAATGATAAAGAGTAAACTTAAATAGATTTATTATCTCTTTTTATTCAAGAGATGAAAATATGGTTCTTGTGGACACTTGCTTCCGGTAGCTGTTTTCATCGTAGCACATGATCCTTGGGGTGTTGCCAAAATGAACCTTCTTGCCTGTGCCGGTGAGCTCATAGAACCAAGTGGTCAACGCAACTAATCAACCTTTGACGTACCCCGTGTTGGTCTTGTTCCCAGCGCATCTCGCTTGCACTTGAGCGCCCGCTTGTGGAACGTCCTCCATTAGCCACTTGTCAGTCGCTTGAGCCCATGCATATTGTCCCATAGCTGGTAGGTCGTTGACGTAGTCAACGATCCAAATTGGAACAGAGCAAGAAGTGTTTGGGAAGAGGATAGTACCAATGAGGTACACCATGAGGAGCTTTACAAAATTCTCCTCTTTCCCCCTCTGCCGAATTATCTGCTCAAGTGTTCTCTTGATGGAGTATCTATGTCTTTCGTAAGATCTTGATAAATACTTCAATTCGAAAGCTGAGTGTGTTTTCTTCTTCTGGAATACGACTGCGTCTCCATCAGAGCATAGCCCGAGGAAGAGAGCCACATCTTTAGGTCTGAAACTTACCAGGCTGGCCCCGATCCTCAATTTGTTGCTACCGTCATCATACCTCTGCAACAGAGAATCAAGAAGGGCTCTCTCTTGGAATACGGCTACAATCTTGGTCAAAGCTACAAACGATCTCCCAATGTCGTGCAATCATGTGAACTTTCAATTCAGTCAAAGTTTGGACAACCGGTGTCAAGTAGCATCGGCCATTAACTAGGTTGACCGTCATGACCAAAAGCCTACAAGAAGAACAATACATTAAGCAAGTATTCATAAATCTTAAACAGAATGCTATTTTTAAACAGAAACTCATCTGTTTAGAGTCATTTATTAAATAACAACTATATTTATTAAACAGAAACCTCATAAGTTAAACAAAAACCACATTTTTTAAACAGAACCAACATTTATTACACAGAAAACACATTTATTACACAGAAACCTCAATTCTTACACTGATACTCTTAAACACTACTTAAAGCCATATCAAACTAATGGGGAAACATATATTATAAACATTAAACAACAAAATGAGTTTGCATAACAATTGAAAAATCTCCTTCAGATCGCTTTCGATCGTGTACACAAACGAAACATAAAAACAAAACCCTAGCCGAAAAATCTCGTTGCAAACTACAATATCATCCAATAATAAAACCATAAAACCGCACGGCCAAAAACAACACAGAGAATACTTTACAAACCAAATGACGAAAAACAACACACAGAATGTAAAAACAAAAGAAAAACCGCACAACTTCATTAACGGCGTCCACCTCGCTTCATTATCTTGGTTGGAAAACTGATGAAATGTCGAAAACTTGAGTGGAAGTTCTCCTTCGATACACTGGTGAACAGACGATGATAGCAAGATGTCCAAACAATGACAACTTTGGAAAGGGAAAAGGTGAAGAGGTGATGATAGGAAATAAACAAAGAAAAATTTTGTTAAACCAACTCAGGATTAAACAAAGAAAAATAAACCGTTTCCTCTAAAAGGTGAAGAGGTGATGATAGCAAGATGTCCAAACAATGACAACTCAGGATTAAACAAAGAAAAATATACCCTTTCCTCTAAAAGCGGAATAATAATTGCACCCAAGGGCATTATCGTCAAACCAAGTCGCACTTGCCACAGCTTTCCACACAAGGACAATTTTGTCCAAAAAAATTTGAAATTAACTTTGTCAATCACCGTTACGGCTCTGGGGGGTTTGAAAATCATTCAATTCAAAAGGAGGGGTTTTTTATGGATATTCAAATTAGGGGGGTGGGTTTGTGCATATTGCAAAGTTTGGGGGTGTTTTTTGGTAATTTCCAGTATATATATATATATTGACAAATGGGGATAAGCACCATCTAAGAGGTGTCAAGGGAGAGATAGATAAGTTGGTGCTAAAAATGCATATTTGTCTGGATCTCTATATATTTTTTTTATATATTAATAAAGTAGCTATAATATTAGTTTTAACAAAAGTGATACATTTGGCATAAAGTCTTTTAGTAATGTGGCTATTGTAGTTGTTTCATAGAATCCTATCTTGGAAGACACAAAAAAATAATAGAACCCAAGTGATATTGCAAGGCACTAACGTTTTGTTCACAAACTTGGTGATGTGATCCACCCTGTTAGATAAACTTAGAGCAAGTCAAAAACAAGATAGTTATCTTCATAAGATTTGGCAAAAAGTTAAAGTTGATACCCAGATACAGTTCAAAATCCATAAGGATGTGCCAGTAAGATTTGGAGATTAACTCGGTGTGCCAAATAATCCAAAATTAATGTAATACTTGGCCTTAGGTTTGACCTAACTCAAAGGGCAATTTGGGAATATTAGATGTTTCAAGAGCAAAATAGTACTTTCACATGCTGGTAATTTTTTTGTGAAATTACTAAGATGGATGGCGTCTGATACCTACATTTCTCAATATAGGCATTCTAAACGTTAGACGGATATGGATACTATTTTGTTTTATTTAAAAGTTTTTCAAAAATTATTCGTGCACTACTACAAGGGCATTTTAGCTATTTTTATTCCTATTAATATATAAATAAAGTTTTTTTTTATAAGTTAGTTACAAAGTGGATAAATGGATTATTTTATTAGATAAACTAATTTTAAATTTTAATTAAATTCAAATATCACTTAAATTCAAATTATAGTACTAGGATGTTTACATTTGTAGATCTCCTCCTCTTCTCTCTCTTGATTGAAGAATCGAGGAAAAACGATCATCTAATCTTCTTCATAATTATTTTTATTCTTGGCATCATAATGCATCTTCTCTCTCAATTTTTTAGATTCCTCATGCTCTAATGTGATATTTTTGAAATTAAGTGATTTTTATGTTTGAATTTATAGATTTGAATAGGTCTAGAGTTTTGGAATCAATTGTGAGAAACTTCTAGTTGATAAATCTTGTAATTTAGATCCAGGATAATGTAGAATTGTTGAATCCTTTATTAATACAGTGACCGATGATTTTTTTATTAGATCCATACTATAGCAGGCCGACTTTATTGTAGCAGTCAGGTTCATTATTGTAGCACCCTAAAAACTTTCAGAATTTCTTCGAGATTTCAATTTTGGGGTCATTCCAACCTCGATTGAAGATAGGTTGAATCAATTGAAATTATTTTGAAATTTTGATATATCCTACACTACAATTCTAGAAATTTGTTATCTTTCTTATTACTTTGGTTTCAACACATTTTTGCTATCAGTTATGCTTTAGAACTATATTTTTGTTGGTTTAGTCTAGTTTTGAGATATCCATTTTGATGCTAAATTTTATATATTTGAAATCAATTTCAAATTCTTGTTTGATCTTAAATATTTTCTTGTGAATTACTTAATGGACCGACAAGCTTATAAAGTTATTCTAAATATTTTCATATTATGAATAGTAGATAGCGGGTGGCTTAGCAAGCTGTAAGTAGTTTGTGTTTTCACATGTGCATTGTTTGAGTTAATATATCTATTGTTTTGGACCCTAAATCTTGTGTTTTTTTTTGGGGACTATGCTATACTCTTGGATGTATGTAATTTGTGGTTATGTTTATTTGTTATAATTTCTTTTCAGTTTTTTGACAGGTTAAGGCTTTGCAAGTGTATTGGGTTATGACCGTGCGAGTTTGCAGCCATTTTGTCAACTCGTCGAGTTTGGCCTAACCATATTCCCTTCCCCCACCAAAATATATGTACATTTATGTGGTATGATTTTTCAATGCTTATTTTATGTGTAATGCTTGGAGCAACAAAATTTGGTTACTTTTCTATTTTGTTGATTTTTTTTTCTTTCATGGTGATGCAACCACAGGCTACAGATAAGTTTCTATATCATCCAGGCATAGAGCCTCCAATCCCTAGAGATGTTGGCATATTGCTCTTGGCGATCAAAATATGATTTTCTTCAATTTTGTGGAGAAATATTAGTCTTATATTTTGTTTTTTTTTTTTAAAATGACGTTTACTTTTTGCAGTGGATTGTTACTTGAATTGTGAATAAGCAAACTTAGGATTGAATATATGAGTCGGCAGTACTATAGGAATATTGTAGCAGTACTGTTCATTCACTATTAGAGTTTGTTGTGGGTGGATGTTGTTTCTCTAAGGGTTGCAAGGCAAAAGAATTTATTAGCTCGATTTGGTTCCTATAAATCTTATGGATATGCATGTGCTATGACTCTAATTGCCCCATGTGGCATCTAACTGAGTTAATAAATTTCTAGAGGGTCGATAAATCACCGTATCCGTTTGTCCCTTGACAAAATTCTTATGCGGCAGGCACTTGTTAATAAAATGAAAACTTATATATATATATATATATATATATATATATATATATATATATTTGTGTGGTTGTAAGCAAGTTTTCATTTTATTGAAATTCTAGTTTTGGATTTATATTCTACGGTTCACTAACTTTGTTAAAGAAGAAAATTCCGCAAAAGGGCTGTTTTATGGTTCAAGATGAAATTATTCGATCAATAGTAACTTTCACAATACATTATTCCATTTACTTCTTGCTAGAAATATAGAATGGTGGCAACACTGGTGGATAAATTTACAGCCTTTGCATTTATTATATCTCACACTTCGATATGAACAAAATCTACATCTTTTTTTATTTTTTCCCCCGAATAGGTGACGTGGGCCTCCTACTAAAGAGATGTTAAGGGATAGAAAGGTATGGAGGGGTGCCAATTACAGTGGATTAAATTACTTCATAGAGATAAATTCCCTTTACTATGCAACCTTAGTGGATAGAAACCATTGTTCCTTCTAAAAAATCCACTGTGATTTTGTCAATTGAGGGACTTAAACTTGACTCCCTTCTCCAAACACAAGGCACTTGAAAATGGGTGGGCTATGCCCCATTCTCTAAATCTACATCCATTTGACAAATAATATATTTCTTAGGAAAAATTAATTATAGGTCCTTGAAACTTTCAAAACATCCCGATCAGTCCCTCTGACATTTGAATTTCACAGACAGTCTGTCTTTTTCAGTTTGCTTCCCTTTTAGTCCTTACACCTCAATTCGTTTGTTGCTTGTTTCAATAATTCCAACATTGCCCTTGAATGATGGAGGAAAAAAAACTCGCCAAAGCTTGTTCAACTTTTTAAAATTGGTACAAATAACCATTAAATCAATAACTTTTTCCCATTTTTCACTAAACTTTTGTACTTTGTGTGTAGTTTTAACCTTTCTTAGATATTCTTCTTCTTGTTCTCCTTCTTCTTCTTTAGCCAAAATTCTTTTTGTTCCTTTTGTCTCCATCTATACAAGCTTTGTCTCTCCTATCTCACATTTGTGTGCACCCCGGTGATAGCAATTTACTTACTCGTCAAGATCTTTGTGACCACCATAGGTTGTCGAGGAAGGCTTAAGAAAACATTCAAAGGGCAGTGTGAGTCTTTTTTTTTTGTGAGATTATTTCCATTGATGTGCATCTTTAAAACATATCATTGGATGACATTCTTGTGGTGTAACCCTTTCTGGTGCAAGTTATCAATGGATACTTTTTGTGAAGTCGCCATATATAAGAGGGGGGATCGCGTCCTGCAGTTCACAGTATTAACTTCCTGGGATTCAGTACTATGCGAGATATGTGAGAGATGGGGCCTTGAAGTTTCTAGTGTTAGGGTGAAGTTCGTCATACCAGATGCACACCGAACTATTTGTCCCATTGATTCTGAGGTGGACTTCTAGCGTATGTATCATGTTGACCTTATTGTCGATATTGTTGAGGGGGTCGCAGATGTGCCATCATGTTCTTCATTCATATTGTAAATGTCTTTGCTTTATATGTTCGGTATGATCACCAAATTCATGAAAGAATGGGTTTATGATTAATATCTTGAATTTTTGTTTAGAATTATGACATTTTGGTTTCTATTGTACTTTCTTGTTTATTATTGTAAGTTTTCGTATATAATCCAACTTTCCTAATTAGTTATATCTGTTCGCGTTTAATATTTGAATTTGTCATTTAAGTTGTGATATTTCTGTTTAATACTGTATGTTTGTTCATATATTTTATTGCTTGTTGGTTTCATTTGTTTAAATCTCACATGTGGTACTCATACCACCGGCAAGGATTCATTTTCAGAGAGCATATCATTCGAGCAATGCACATTCCCTTCTCAAGAAGAAAATGCGGGAGTCCTATCATTCTGTGATCCATCAGACCATCCTTGAAATGTTTCGTTAGAAGTTGGTGTACAATTTGGTGATGGTGATCATTTTAAGGATTCACTTTAGAATTTTGCTATCAAATGGAATTTTAACTTCGCATTCACAAAGAATGATAAGCAGAGGGTGACTGTCCAATGTGCTATTGAGGGCTGCCAGTGGCATGTCCATGCATTTAAGGAAGGTAACCATAAGACGTTTAGAATCAAGACGATGTACCCAACACACATATAAGGAGGCAGTATCGATATGACATCACACCCAAAAGATTCTAAAAATGGGTCAGTTCGCATGTGATACAGAAACTGAAGGACCACCCATTGTATAGGGTTATTGACATTGAACGTGATATATTGAGTGATCATGGTGTTAAACTATCTTATAAGCAAGCTTGGTTAGGTAAAGAGGTTGCCCAAGGTGTTCTTCATTAGAGTGAGGTGGCAAGTTATGACTTGTTGATGTGGTATGCAAGCAAGGTGATGGAGACGAACTCTGGTAGCTTTGTCATTGTCGAGGATGATGGCGATCGTTTTAGGCTCGCATTTTTTTTTTCTTTCCATGCATATGTTGTTGGCTTCAAGATAGGCTGCCGACCCTTGCTATTTATCGATGGAACGCACTTTATTGGTAAATACGGGGGCACCTTGTTGGGTGCAACTGGCAAGGATGTAAATGATGGCTTCTTTCATATCACGTTTGCTATTATCAACAATGAAACAGATGCTAACTGGACATGGTTTCTATCAAAGCTTGGGGATGCTCTATACAGAGATGATGATTATGAGGAGGTTATTACATTCATATCTGGTAGATCGAAGGGCCTCATCAGCAGGATCTTGAAGGATTTTCTTTCCTTCTCACATGCATATTGCTTAAGACATTCGGAAGCAAATATTATGAAAGGTAATATCTGTGATGTTCGGCTCTTTTTCTTTCTTGCATAGAGCAATTTTTTTCGATCATTACTTGGTTGTTTGTTTGGTGTTTTAGTTGAGTTCTCCTTGGTTGTAGTTTGGGGCTTCTTCTCGAGGATTTCTAGGCGTTTTCTGGGGGTTTTTGAGGCGCGTGGGCTGTGCATAGGCCACACAGAGGGTGTGTGGGCTGTGTACAGGCCGTACAGCCACTCCAGTGGGCTGTGTACAAGCCGCACAGCTACTCCAGTGGCTTGTGAGGCCCCTGGCCACACATCCCAGGCTGTGGGGTGTGCGGCCACTGCGCTGGCCGCACACTAGCCCACACACATGCGGTTTTTGCCTTTTTAACTCTGTTTTAACCCCTTTTTTATTCCTTTCTTCTCCCAAAAGCCCCTCATCCCTTCCTCTTCTCTTTCTCCACTTTTCTTTGGAGTTTAAGGCTGGTTTTGGAGGAGTTTTTGGGCTTGCTTGTGGAACTTGCAAATCAATCCGTTGTTTATTCAATGTAAGCTCTTCTACTCTTCTTCCTTTCTTCTTCTTTGGATGAGTGAATCTAGGGTTAGTTTGTAGCCTTGAGTTGGAGTTTGATCCTTGTTTTCATTCTTGTTTATTGTTTGTGAATCTTGAGAGAAGTTTTTGCCTTAGATTGTTTGGCTTTGATCTCAAGTAATCCTTGAGTGTTCTTCTTCCTTGTTTTCAGAGCTACTGTAGCTCCAGTGAGCTTTCCTTATTTTCTTGGTTTCCTTGGGTTAGAGAGGAGCTACTATGTAAGATAGAGAGAAAAATAGAGTGATTGAGAGATTGTCTCTCAAGAAACCCTAGCCGCCACCCACTCTTCTCCCTTAGCCGCCGCCGTCAGATCCCACCACCGGAACCTGCCGCCGCCACGCCTACAGCCCCTTTTTCTCTTGAATCTCGGGTGTTTTCTATTCGAACCAAGAAACAAGTGATGTTTCTTAAGGTACTAGCATACCTGTTTGATTCCTAGATCCGTTCGTGTATACGTGATTGTAGAGGTGAGTTACGATTCGTAGTCTCTTTCGATTTCGGGGAAACAAGGGTACGCTAAGAATCGTCATCAAAAGAAAGGTATAACTTTTAATTATCTATTTATTTAGAATTTAATCCTAGTTCTGGCATGCATTAGGGTTTTATCATGTTTACTGGCCATTAAAATTTTGTTATCCACTCCGTATTGGCATGTATTTTCGCGTGATAATTCCCTTGTTAGAATGATAAGATCCCAACAGTGGTACCAAAGCCAGGTTTTGCATGCCTATAGGATTAGATGTTAGATCTATTCATAATGTTATTTTGATTGACATTGCATGCTAATAGAATAGGATGATAAATCTATATTCTGTTAATTTTGTTAATATGATTAACTAGTTAATATTTTCTAATATGATTAGGAAATAATTGATCATCCTTATGAGATCTTTATTCTGTTAATTTTGTTAATCTGATTAACTAATTAATATTTCCTAATATGATTAGGAAATAATTGATCATACTTATTTTTAGAAAGATTTTATTTCCTATATGAAAATCTTGATTTGATTAAGATTTTAAAATTTGTTATATATATATTTTAGGCCATATGTCCATTTTTAAGTTTTTAAAATATTTTTGTTAGGCTTATTTTGTTTATATATATATGTGTGTGTGTGTGTGCTCTTATGGTATGATTGTTTTATTGTTTTTGGTATAATTGTTATGTCTTGAACATTAAAATTCTATGGAATTGATCAGTTTGATTGATAGCACAAATTAACTAATAGTGAGTTCTAGGGTTTTTAAGAATATTACATTTGATGAAGTAGATCAAAGTGTTTGATCGTTTGGGTTAACACCCAAGCCCGTCACTGGGTTAGTTCTTAAAACCGAAACACACAATTCCTATATGGCTTAAATTAAAAGTTAATTAAAATTTGGATTCCATGTCTTTCTTGCTTGGCTTATTTAATATGCGTATGATGAACGTTGGTTGGTGCGTTCATGGGCCTTAGCTGTTTAAACGTCCTACATGTCGTTTTATTTTATACGGCCTGCGAGTCATTATATTTTTGTGTACGGCCTGCGTGTCGTCGTTAATTTTATTTTTTATTTATAAAAATTAAAGACAAGATGACTTGATGAAGAGGGAGCCCCAAAGGTTGGTGGGAGAGCTCGTCGTGGCACAACCAGAAGAGGAACCTACCGGAGATAGTCTTTAGGCTTAGGATTTTCTGGCCCATGAATGTCACAATTATTTCTATTTTTTATTTATTCCTTGCATATGTTTTGGATGAATGGAATTCCGCTATTGCCATGTAAGCCGTAATTAATCCCAACAATAGTAAGTCATGAAAATGCATTCCCTTACTCAAAACTTGCCAAGGCATCGATCATCGAAACGCGGGTCATGCCAAAGCTGAGCGCGTTAGATTATCTTTGTGAGGCAAGTGTTGGGATAATGGTTATGGCCAACACTCGAGTAAAGGTTTGACTTAACATGGGTAGTGGGACGGTCTTAGCCCTAGGCATTGAAAAGATTGGGGTGTGCTTTAACACTAAATGTTAACCCCATTATATCCAAGAATCACATGTTATGTGATTGGAAAGAGTTCCTACCTAAATAACCTAGTCTTGGGTGTACAAGCTCAGCTTGACCAAGATGAAGTGAACTATGGATCTTGGCCCTCAATAAATCACTAACAATGAATTATTTACATTGGGATATTAATTCGTAATTGTGGGAAAAAATTTTTAAGACCTCATAACTTAATCTTGCTTTTAATTCTGTGTAGATCATAATGACAACCAATAATGCAAATCCACAAAATTTTTCGTTGTTATCTGTCCTTGAGAAGGACAAGCTCAATGGAACCAATTTCCTTGATTGGTCTCGAAACTTAAGAATTGTTCTTAGGCAAGAACGGAAACTAGAATCCATTAAGAAACCGTTGCCTAAAGCACCTGCAAGGAATGCTACGACTGCTATTAAAGATACATTAGACAAGTCAAAGAATGACTCTAATGATGTTACCTGCCTCATGCTGGCCACCATGAGTCCAGAATTGCAAAACCAGTTTGTGGATATGGAGGCTTATGATATTATGGTGCATCTTAAGGAAATGTTCCAAGAACAAGCCAGGCATGAAAGGTTCATGACCACAAAAGCGTTGACTTCCTATAGGATGGCTCATGGTACTTCGGTAAGTGCCCATGTACTCAAGATAAAGGGGTATATTAATACGCTCGAGAAACTTGATGCGCCGATCCGAAAGGAACTTGCGGTAGACCTTATCTTAGGGTCCTTGCCAGATAGTTATGATCAGTTTGTCATGAACTATGACATGCATGGTATGGATAAGACACTTACTGAGCTGCATGGGATGCTTAAAAATGCTGAGCAGAGTATCAAGAAATCCATCCCTATGCTTATGGTATGAAAGGACAAGGGAAAGGGAGGAAAGTGGAAGGGTAAAGCTAAGTCCAAGCCAAAGGAGAAGGTTGGACCTTATTCCAAAGGCAAGGAGGCTAAGAAACCCAAGCCCAAACCTCAGAAGGAGGGTATGTGTTTTCACTGCAATGAAGCTGGTCATTGGAAGAGAAACTATCCACTTTACTTGAAAGAGTTAAAGAAGGGAGGCAAGCCCTCTACTTCAGGTATCTATATGATAGAAGTCAATCTCTCTATTTCTATATCATGGGTATTGGATACCGGATGTGGTTCTCACATTTGTTCAAATGTGCAGGGACTTAGAAATAGGAGACGTTTGACTAAAAGCGAAGTTGACCTAAGAGTAGGGAACAGAGCAAGGGTTTTGCTGCAATAGAGATAGGATACTATTCATTAACTTTGCCTTCTGGACTTATTTTGAATTTAATAAATTGTTATTATGTGCCTGCTATAGGCAGAAACATTATTTCATTTTCTTGTCTGGATAATGATGGTTATAACTTCATTATTAAGAATAATGTTATTTCCATTTTTCGTGAGGACATTCTATATGGCAATGCTATACTTAGTAATGGGCTTTATGTTCTAGACTTTAAAAATCACAAGTCCATCTATAACATAGATATTAAAAGGGTTAAGTTGAACGAGTCGAACCCTTCATACTTTTGGCATTGTCGTTTGGGTCACATAAACGAGAAACGGATCTCAAGACTTCATAGGTATGGAGTTCTTGGCTCATTTGATTTTGAATCATTTGAGACATGCGAATCTTGTCTTCATGGCAAAATGACTAAAAGACCCTTTAACAAACAAGGTGAAAGGGCAGGTGCCTTATTAGGACTAATACATTCTGATGTATGTGGACCATTAAGCACACATGCTAGAGGTGATTATGAGTACTTCGTTACTTTCACAAATGACTTTAGTAGATATGGTTACATCTATCTTATGAAGCACAAGTCCGAGACCTTTGCGAAATTCAAGGAGTTTAAGAATGAAGTGCAAAACCAACTTGGCAAAAGTATTAAAGCCATTCGATCCAATCGAGGTGGTGAATACCTAAGCCAAGAGTTTGATCATTATTTGAGAGAGTGTGGAATAGTTTCACAACTCATTCCTCCTGGAACACCTCAGTGGAATGGTGTGTCGAAAAGGAGGAATCGGACTTTATTAGATATGGTTCGATCAATGATGATTCAAGCTGGTCTTCCAATATCCTTTTGGGGATATGCCCTTGAGACTACTGCATTCCTGCTAAATAGAACTCCAACTAAAGCAGTTGAAAAGACACCATATGAGATATGGACTGGGCGAAAGCCTAATATGACCTTTTTACGGATTTAGGGTTGTGAGTCACATGTTAAAAGGTTAACATCGGACAAGCTCACATCCAAGACCAACAAATGCCTATTTGTGGGGTATCCCAAGGAAACTAAGGGATACTATTTCTACAACCCTAACGAGAACAAAGTGTTTGTTGCTCGGAATGTTGTTTTCTTGGAGAAGGAGTTTCTTCTCAAGAAGAACATTGGGAGTGGATTACAACTTGAGGAGGTTCAAGTACCACAAATTCTTGTAGAGGATAGTTTGGAAATGGAAATGGATTCACAAAGAGTTGTGGAACATGAACCCATTACACAAGAACCAAGAAGGTCTGGTAGGATTCGTCACGAGCCTGAGAAATATGGTTTCTCATTACTGACAATCAAATCTTAGAGCTATTGGATCAGGATGATCCCATCACCTACCGAGAGGCAATTGAGAGTTCTAATTCGGATAAATGGCTTGGAGCTATGAAATCCGAAATGCAATCAATATATGATAACCAAGTATGGACTTTGGTTGATCCAGCGGAAGGTGCTAAGATCATTGAGTGCAAATGGATTTTCAAACATACGGCTGATAACACCTTCAAAGGTAGACTAGTGATGAAAAGTTTCAGACAGACTCATGGTATTGACTATGACGAAACCTTTTCATCAGTAGTCATGCTCAAATCTATTAGGATTCTTCTTGCCATAGCAGCATATTATGACTATGAGATATGGCAAATGGATGTCAAAACAACTTTCCTTAATGGAAACCTCCTTGAGGATGTGTACATGACACAACCTGAGGGTTTTGTCGATCAGAAGGAACCTAACAAGGTGTGCAAGTTGCTAAGGTCCATTTATGGACTCAAGTAAGCATACTGAAGTTGGAACCTCCATTTTGATGAGGCAGTCATAGGGTTTGGCTTTCCCAAAAATGAGGATGAGCCTTGTGTGTACAAGAAGGTTAGTGGGAGTGTAGTAGTTTTCCTTGTGTTATATGTCGATGACATCTTGCTTATTCGAAATGACATCCTGACATTGTTAAATGTTAAGCAATGGTTAGGGAAGTGTTTCTCAATAAAGGACTTAGGTGAAGCTGAGATTATACTAGGTATAAAGATCTATAGGGATAGATCACAACGGCAAAAGTACATAGATACGATACTGAAGTGTTTCAGTATGTCTAACTCCAAGAAAGGATTTTTACCCATGTCTCAGGGAGTTGTTCTAAGTAATAGGGATAGTCCTTAGACTAAAGAACAAAGGGAACACATGAGTAAGATCCCTTATGTGTTTGCTATAGGATCTATCATGTATGCCATGCTATGTACTCGGCTGGATGTCGCACATGCACTAAGCATAACTAGCAGATTCCAATAGGATCAAGGGGAACACCATTGGTTTGCTGTCAAGAGTATTCTTAAGTACTTGTGAAGGACTAAAGATTACTTCTTAGTGTACAGTGGTGAGAATGAGCTCATTGTAACGGGTTACACTGATGTTGCATTTCAAACCAATGTCGACGACAGTAAACCGCAATCTAGTTATGTGTTTTGTTTGAATGGAGGTGCTGCAAACTGGAAGAACTCAAAATAGGACATTGTCACTGATTCTACCACAGAGTTTGAGTATATAGTTGCATCGGATGGTGCTAAGGAGGCTGTTTAGCTTAAGAGGTTCCTTACTGGATTAGGAGTTGTCCCAAGCATCCTAGATCCAGTAAACCTTTTTTTATGACAACAACGGGGCCATAGCACAGGCCAAGGAGCCCCGGTCACACCAGAAGTCCAAACACATACTCAGGAGATTCCATCTCATTCGGGAGATTGTCGATAAAGGAGATGTGAAAGTTTGCAAGATTGCTGGAGAAGACAATGTAGCTGACCCTTCGACCAAGCAGTTGGCTAGGCCAAAACATGATCGTCATGTTAGGTCTTTTGGTCTTAGAGTTATACCTGATTGGGACTAGTGCTAGTGGGAGATTGTTAGTGTAAGCCCTAGCCCCAATACATTGTATGAACTCTTATTATTTGGATAATTATTATGAGGCATCGTTTTATCTATTATTATTTCTGTGCATAGTTAATAAGATAAAATATCCTTGAATATTGGTTCTGCTAAAGTTATCAAATGCGTGATTTGGATAGTAAAACCTTGAAGTATAAACTAGAACAATATTCTAAATGTCCCTAGTCGATTATTTTCATGGGAATGAAAAGAAATTAAGACTAGTATGTATTTCGTGAGATGGCCTTGTTTTACGGGTCATAGGATATGGGATATCAATCAAAGGACATAGATACATGTTAGGGAACAGTGTACCTGGATCGATCTGCTCTTGAGAACACTACATGGTTGTAAAGTCATAAGTGTTTTTCTCAAGCAATTCTTGTACTCGAATCCTTCGACCTGAAATCACTATAGATCTCAAATGAATCCTTACATGCTTTGACTTACGCCTAACATCATTCGTAACTGAGTGGTAAGTACGGGTATGATTGGGCATGTCGCAATTCATGCTGAGAGACATGAGTGAAGTGAAGGGATTGTCCCTCTCTGTAGAGAGAGTGAATATCACCGGCCACTTGATTAATGAGACTGAGTAATGCGTGTCCACACCCAAGGAAAATGATAAGAGTTATCATTTACTTGACCCAGTGAGTTCACTAAGAGATCAAGAAATTAATTAGCATTAAAATAAGGGTGACTTGCTCCATGCCTTATGCTAATTAAGATTTTCAATGGCAAAGGATTGTATGAGGTTGCGATAGGTTCCGTTAATTCTCGAAATTGACCTTCATTTAATATTGGGTAATCGTATTAACTTGCTAGAGAATAATTATGATTTATGAGCGTTAAAATTGTTTAAGCTCATTGCCAATGTTAAATGGACCTACAGGATCCTACACTAAGAATACCGGGATCAAGGTTCAATATTTATTACTTATTGGACCACCTATTTAGGTTTTTGGTGAAAAAACTAAATTAGGTGGAGCGAATAGCTTATTTGGGTTAGGTCTTATTAAGTGTTGATCCAATCTAATCAATTTGGTTAATTAAAATGGTTTAATTAATCATGTAAAGAAGAAATTTCTAATTTGATTAGGAGTGAAGGGTTTTTTTGTAAATTAGGGTTTTGGATTTCCAATATAAATAGATGGTCTAACCCTAATATGTAAGATAGAGAGAAAAATAGAGTGATTAAGATATTGTCTCTCAAGAAACCCTAGCTGCCACCCACTCTTCTCCCTTAACCGCCGTCTTCGGATCTCGCCGCCAGAACCTGCCGCCGCTGCGCCTACAGCCCCTTTTTCTCTTGAATCTTGGGTGCTTGCTATTCGAACCAAAAAACAAGTGTTGTTTCTTGAGGTACTAGTATACCTGCTTGATTCCCAGAGGCGTTCGTGTGTACGTGATTGTAGAGGGGAGTCGCGATTTGTAGTCCCTTTCGATTTCGGGGAAACAAGGGTGCGTTAAGAATCGTCATCAAAAGAAAGGTATAACTTTTAATTATCTATTTATTTAGAATTTAATCCTAGTTCTGGCATGGATTAGGGTTTTATCATGTTTACTTGCCATTAAAATTTTGTTATCCGTTGCGTATTGGCATGTATTTTCGCGTTATAATTCCCTTGTTAGAATGATAAGATCCCAACAGTTAGTGGAGCAAACCCTAGAGCTGGTTAGGGTTGTTGGTAAGGAAACCTAGGATTTCTTTATGTGGCTTGTGCTAACATTGTTGTTTGTGGTGCTTTGGCAAGGAAACTCGTTGGCTCGAGACAAGGGATTAGCCGAGGATTAGCTTGCGAGGGAGACGAATCGCCAATTCTGAGTGGGATTATTATGCATAGCTTTATTAGAAGAATACCGATAGCTAAATATAAACACACACACACACATACACTTATACCATGTTTTAAGTATAGTTTCATTGATTTGTACTTGTTTGGCATTTTGATGAATGATAGTTAGTAGTGAGAAAGATCTTGAATGTTTTATTTGGTATTTGACTTTGTTATCGCTTGATTTGTGATTAATTCACTTCAAATAGTTTGGGAAATCCTTGTTTTGTGTGAAACTTGGGATTTGCTGTGAAAACCTTTGGTTTTGTGAAATCTAAGGCTTGAAACTCATTTTGAATTGTTGAGAGGATTTTCCATGTTGTTTTTTGTGTTGGGATTTGTTTATCGCTTTGTGTTTAAAAGCTTGAGCTTCGTTTGTGCTTTTTATCATTTCCTCGTGGAAATGCGGAGATGTTATGGATTGTTGGGTATTTGTTGGCTATTGTACTTTGTGTGGAGTTGTGCGTATTGTTAGGTTTGTGTGGTGATGCCCTACTACGGTAGGCGGTCCCCACGGCCAGCCTATTGAGGTGGCATGGTAGACCGATTAATTACTACGAGGGTCAATTCAGGGGGGAGCGAAGAACCCTAATTGGACACTCACTGGGAAGCTTGAGTCACCAACCAATGTACCGGTCGGTCGACGTCAAGGGCATGAGTACCTTGACAGCCCTAAACCTAGCCGTGGCCATGGCGAAGGCTAAGGGATGCTTTTAGACCACTTTATGCTAGGTGAGTGCTGGGTATTATTTTATACTAGGTTTGAGATTTATTTCCATCAAGTTACTTGCCTTGGGTTATCTTAAACTTGTGGTGAGAGGGCGAAGCCCAACTGTCGCTCCTAGGAGGGCAGTCTCGAGCAAATTTGACTTGACTCGAGAGTTAAGTATTCTCAAGCTAGTGTTTCTTGCATTTGATTCAAGATTTAACCTGTTCTATTCTCTTTTGTTGCCATCTTGAATTTGTGGTGAAGGGGCGAAGCCCAAATGTTACTCTTCGGATGGCATTCTCCCATAAATTCGATTTGGCACTATTTATTTTGAAATTCACATTACTTATCTGGTTATGCCGATGTTTCGAATTATTTTAGTTTTAAGAGTTGTGGTTGATGACCGGTGTGATGTTTAACTCATCCTTTGTATTTTGAACCCAATGTTCAGTATTTTTTAACAGATTTGAAGTTATTAAAATCTTGTTGAGGTAAAAGGGTTTCTTAACCCTATCTTTTTGTTATATTATATTAAGGTTGCTATCATGTGTATTTATGTTCCAAATGTTTATCTTGCTTTTTGTAAAGTATTTATTTTGGTGTATTATTATTATCTTTGTTATTGGTGTTTTCTGGTGGGGTTATGCTAATCTCCCCTCACTGAGTAACGTTAGTTGTTCACCCCTCTTTCTTTCTCCTAGATTGTTGCAGGTAGTAGGCCAGGCGGTGTGGCAGTGTGCTGGGCATTTGTTGCTATTATACCTTCTGTGTATCTTTTCTGTTTCATGTATGTTTATTTTGAACATGGACATATTGTTTGGCATATGGATCCACTAGGCTGTAGCAAACCTTGTTGCATGTTTTTGTATTTATTCCAATTTCAAACCCCTGTGTATTAACCTTTGTTATTATGGTTATAACTCTTCTATACATTTGTAACTCTCTTTATTGTTGTATAACATTATTGTTGTTGTTGTTGTTACTTCCACTGTGCAACATAATCATGTTCTTTAGTTTATCACAGGGGGTATATCCGGCAATGGCACTTTCGTTTCTTCTGCAGATGCGACAGTGGAGGAGGTCTT
Source organism: Dioscorea alata (assembly GCA_020875875.1). Taxonomy (NCBI): domain Eukaryota; kingdom Viridiplantae; phylum Streptophyta; class Magnoliopsida; order Dioscoreales; family Dioscoreaceae; genus Dioscorea; species Dioscorea alata. The sequence continues at coordinate 4,681,721 of CM037017.1, read as the reverse complement.
TTCTTCATGAGATAGATGAATTGAGGGGACGGGTGTCTGTTCATGGTGGAGGGTGTTTTTTCTTCAATGATATTATCAGCTAGAGAGACCTGTGTTGGCTCATCTGTGACATTTTTTGGGGGGTTTGCTTTTTCTTTAACAACTGCTTGAACTAGGGAGATGGGTGTTGGATCGTGTACAGGATGATCCAACAAGGAAGTTTCTTCCTCAACTGCGGTTGGATCATCTACTGCTTGATCCAACAAGGGGTTTTTTTCCTCAATCTTGGTTGGATCATCTACAGGATGATCTAGTGAAGTCATTTTTCCTTCAACGTCGGTCTATGATGGGGAGATAGGTGTCGGACCATCTTCGGGATTCACCAAAGTGTGCACATTTTCTTCATCTTTGTCAGGTGTTGGTGTGTCATCTTTCAAGTTCGTTAGCGATTGTATGATGCTGTCAATGTCAACAACGTCACCATCATCAACACGAGATGACATTGTGAGATTTCTTTCCTTCTTGCTCTGTCTTGCCCTTACGGGTAATCTTTTTTTTTTTATGGTACGAGGCAACTGACTTGTGCAGATGCAAGCCGTGTCACCCGTGTTGTCCGTCTCGTTCTTCAAGAGCCGGTGAATCATCTGTCGGGGAAGGAGTAATGGTTGATTGCGCTTTATGGGCAACTTTTTCAAATGCTTTGGAGATGAAGGGGATGATACTGACGAGGAAATTGGCTTGTCGCTATCAATGGGGAGAGATGGTACATCTTGCGTCTAGTTATGACCCTCTATTGTGTCCACACAGGCTTGAAGACAACCAAACTCTCTTGTTAGTCTCTTAAAATCCTTGCAATAATTGGGTAGCCACGTCATCATCGATTGCTCACTTCGGGTAACCAATAGAAGAGGGACGACGATGAGTGTAACAATGGGGGCTCCTTCAAGGGGACAATGACAGATCACGTTTGTTTGAACTCTTTAGTCTTGATATGAGGTGAGAACTCGGTTCGCTGACACGTAGAACTGCATGACGGTTTGTCCCGATGAGGGCTTCTTCATCATTTCTAGTCGTGGCGAGATCAAAATACTGTATTATAAACACTATTAATAAATATTAAATGGAAACATATATTATTAAATAATAACCACAAACACTATGTTATAAATCAATATTTTAATTCAAAAGACAAATTGTTATATCAAAAAAAATTAAAAGATGACTTATAACATAAAAAGTTACATAAAAAGCGCATAATATAAGTCAAAAGGTTTCTATATAAACTAAATTATGGAAATTAGTCTTACGAATACCTCTTTGCCTTCCGAAGACAATAACAAAGGACTGAGTGTAGCTTTCTTCCGAAAGTTGTTCTCACCGTAACACAGTATCCGGGAAGTCATCCCAATATGAACCTTTTCCCAGTTCCAATTACATCATAAAACACCGTCTGTAGGACATCCTCTATAAGCCACCTATGCATGGCCTCAGCCCATTCACATCGTGCCAATGCAGGTAGATCTTCAACGTAGTTAACTATCCAGCTAGGTACATAACATGATGTGTTCGAGAACAACATACTACCTAAGAGATATTGAACCAAGAGCCTCACAAAGTTTTCTTCTTCTCTTTTCTTCCAGACAATCTCTACAAGGGTTTTCTTGATAGAATCTCTGTTTCTTTGGGATAGTTTCATTGGTGGCCACAAATTTTTTTAAATTATAACGTTATGGTCACAAATCTTTTTTTCTAACCCAGCAGCCACAAAAGTTTTCTCCAGTCGCACGAGAGGCCACAAAAGCCGTTTTATGGGCTATTTCTAGTGAAAGTGATGAGGTGGCATACAGCTCAACATATTAAATTCAAAATCATATCTGACCTGGCAGTCCAGCACATGATATTTTTAGGTTTTACAACGTGGTAGTCTAGCTCAGCCCCCTTCAGTCCAAGTCAGCCCCTTTTCTCTTCTCTTTGTCCTAAAAACCCTTATTATCTGAGCTTCCCAAGCAAGTGTCCCTCTTCCCTCTTTTCAGTGAGGCTTTTCATCTGTTCCTCTCCATTGATCACCACCTTTTTGCCATCGAAAACCTTAGACCATCGTTACAGACAACATCATCCCGGAACGATGACTAAAGGTGCCCATCTCACTATTTTACTTCTTTATTGCAGTCCAAAGCTTAGACTACCCAACATTCTTTCGATTGCCATCGATTTAGGTCATTACATACTGAGAACAATGAATCCGCAAAATATTAGATGCAGGTGCAAGTATCTAGATTGATTGTTCCATACATATTAGCTAGATCAAAAGGACATTAATAAGTTTAAGATGCCTTGAACATGTATGTAGAAATTTAGCTTGATTGTTCCACATAGATGCATGTGCAGGTATCTATCTTGATTGTTACACATATGAACTTGGATGCCTTTGTAGAATTTATTGTTCTAATATTTTTGAGATCGGGTTTAGCATTAGAGGGAAGGATTTCTTGGATTTGCTAAGAAACTGAATGTATAGCTCTTTCATAGAACAATTTATTATGTTGTTTCATTAATTTGATTTTGGTTTGTTATCAACATTGCCCTAATATGCCAATTTTTTCATGTTTTTAAATTTAACAGGTCTAATATGGAAGAGGTGTTGAATAGTAATGTACAATCAGTACCTCATGTAGAAGACAAGTTTGTTGATTCTGATTATGATATGCCCTCTGGTGATGAGGATTATCAAGAGGTCATGAATGAACAAAAGGAAAAAAGTAGTGGCAAACAAGCTGGTGACCCATCCTTCCCACAAGTTAGTTGTGTAACACAAGGAGTTGGTGGTGGAAATGTAAGTGAATCAGAGAATGATGAATTTGATGAGCTGTTGACAGAGTCTAATTCAGATGGTGAGGGTTATACTAGGTTTGCAGAATTTAATAAAGAAAAGGAATTGTACAACCCACAGTAAAGGGTTGGAATGGTGTTTAGGGATTTTGACCAACTTAAAAAGGCATGCAGAAACTGGGGGATTAAGCACAGATTTTAATTATGGTTCCCCAAAATGACAAGAACAGAGTTATTTGTGCTTGTCACAACAAGAAATGCTCATTTCGGATTTATGCAACTCACATAAGCAAAGACCATCCATATATGCAAATTAAGAGTGCAAATTTAGATCACAGCTGTGGGAAGGTCTTCACCAATTTTCATGTGACTTCAAGGTGGCTTGCAACGAAATACTTTGACAAATTCAAGGCCGATCCAAATCGGAGCTATAATGGGATAATTAAACAAATCAAGGATGATCAAGGTATCACAATATCTCACATGAAAGCTTGGAGAACAAAAAATTTGGCCATGAAGTTGGTTAATGGAGATGAGGCTGAGCAGTACACAAAGCTTAGCATGTATGCAGCTGAGCTTAGACAAAGTAATCCAGGGACCACAGTAATTTTGTGGAGGGATGAAGGTCTTTTTCAAGGATTCTATGTCTGCCTGAATCCCTTAAAGGATGCATTTTGGTCAGGATGTAGGCCATTCATAGGCTTTGATGGATGTTTTTTAAAAAGCCTCTATGGTGGGCAAGTTTTGTTAGTGATAGGGATTAATCCAAACGACTGCATATTTCCCCTTGCTTATGCAGTAGTTTTAACTGAGAGTAGACTGGCTTGGACCTGGTTCATGGAGCTTTTGAGGGATGATTTGGAGATATGAAATAGCAAATATATCACCATAATGAATGATCACCAAAAGGTAAATTTCCATGCCTAAAACAAATTCTATTTATGCCTAAAACAAATTAATTAATCTTGGTTATGTACCTGCAGGGCTTAAAAAGGGCTGCTGAAGACATATTTCTAGATACTGAACACAGAAATTGTGTTCAGCACATTTACACAAATTTCAGAGAGAAATTCAAAGGGAAAACCCTAAAAGATTATTTGTGGAATGCTGCAAGGGCCACATATGTGCAAAGGTTCAACTATTGGCTTGGAGAAATAGAGAAAGAGAGCCCAGAAGCCAGGAGATGGCTTGATCATCAAGACAGGCCCCATGCAAGCTGGACCAGGTCATTGTTCACAACTTCAAGCAAGTGTGATATTCTTCTCAACAATATTTGTGAGTGTTTTAACAGGTACATCCTTGATGCAAGGGATAAGGGAATCATCACAATGCTTGAGATGATAAAGATGAAGCTGATGAGGAGAATAAAAAAAATAAGGAGAAGATGTTGAAGTACAATGGGAAGATGTGCCCAAAGATCCAAAAGAAGCTTGACAAGATGAAGGAGGAGAGCCATTGCTACACCCCAGAATTTTCAGGTGGACCCAAGGTCTAGATTGTAGGTGTGGGGGGGGGGGGGGGGGGGAACTTCATTGTTGACATGGTTGAAAATACTTGCACATGCAGAAGATGGGAGTTAACAGGGTTACCTTGCCCTCACGCAATTAGTGCTATTTATGGTAACAATCAGCAGCTAGAAGAATTTGTACATGCATGCTACATGGTGCAAGTATTACCATCACTACATAAACCCAAACAACAATGAAGAGTTTTGGCCAGAAGTAAATGATGGCACAAGAGTGATCCCACCACCAGTTGGGAAAAGAAAAAGGGAAGGGAGAGCAATAGCAAGGAGGAAAGAGGCTGAAGAAATTGAGAATGCCCAACATGCATCAAAATCCAGTGGTAATACTTTTGGGAAAGGCAAGCAAAAATTAAGTAGGAAGGGATTAAGCAAAGGGAGGTGTAGTGTATGCCATGCAATTGGCCATAACAAAAGGCATCATGAGAAAGTAAGTATTTTTTATTTATTTCAGTTCAATTGAAATGCATTAGTTGAATGATTTTAAATATCAGCAATTTTTTTTTTAAATCTGTATTTTATGATGCCAAGGGATTGAGAATGCACATGCACAAGCACCTTCAAGTGTTGGCCCCAAAAGGCATAAATTACCTCATGTAATGTTGCCATATAAAACCTGTTTAATTATGAAAGCTGGTTTGTGTTGCATTAATTTATTTGAATCTTTGTTTGCTTTACAGAGAAGAAGTAATCAGGCAGTCAATATAGAAAATGTCTCAATTGGTAGTACTGTTGCTACCAATTTACCAAGTTAGCCCCTTGATTTCATAGGCACCCAGCAGTCTCAAACAAGGCAACCAAGTCAAATTACCAACAAAGGGCTAGTATTAAATGTCAGCATAAGCAGATCTTCACATGTAAGTGTGGCTAACATGGGAAATACGATCTACTGCACAATGCCACCTCAATCTCCAACAAGAGAAAGGGCTTCTTCCTCAGTTATGCCTGATGGAAAGGAAATGGAATGTTTTGATGATGGCTTTGTGAACTAGTACTATTGTTATGAAGTTTGAATTATGAACTTTGTGAACTAGTATTATTGTTATGAAGTTACTTCTAAGCATTGTCAGTTATGTATTTTGTTGGCTTTGTGAACGTTGTTGTAAGCACTGGAAACTATGTATTTTGTTGGCTTTGTGAACGTTGTTGTAAGCACTGGAAACTATGCATTTAGGTTGCTTTGTTATGAATTGTGTCAATTTTTTCCCAGGATTTTGCAACTCAGCAGATTTGTGCTGTGCACATTTATTCCCAGCTTGTGATGGAGATTTGTATTATGATGATTTTTTTCCCCAGGTTTCTGCAACTCTGCAGATTTATTTATTATGAAGTTTTTATTCCTAGGTTTCATTAGATTTGTATCATGCTAATTTATTCCCAGGTTTCTGCAACTCAGTAGATTTGTAGTGTGCACATTATTTCCATATTTCATCAAGTTTGAATTATTAAAATTTATTCTCAGGTTTCAGCAAACTATATGGAGTAAATAGGTATTTTTTTCCCCCAGTTTTAAAATCTGTTTGCAAATTTTGATACATACAAGTTTGCATACTTGAATTGTGCATTTCTTTAAAACTGTAAATTGATATTGATTTTGGCAGTCTAAACTTGTATTTTTTTCCCCAGTTTCAACAAACCATATGGGCAATGTAAACTTGTATTTTTTTTCCCAATTTCAACAAACCATATGGAGTAAAAAATTCGTATTACAAATCTCATGTGAAGAATGACAAAATTGAACAATTAAAATAATAATTCAAGACAATCTCACAATAACACAAATGAAGTAAATTGAACATTTCACAATCTCACAAGCATTCATTCAAAACAAAGTTGAATTTCAATCTCATAATCATTTTACAAGCCTTCTAAACCTACAAAACAAGATAAAATCCAAGAGTGATCGAGACTGGCCGGAGTCATGCTGGAATCTAGTCGGAGTAGTAACCTAATATTGTTGGAGCAATTGCTTAGTCTGACCAAGAGAAAGTCATACTAGGGCGGATTCCCATTGTCAGGCAGGTTCTCATCGTCAGGCGGGTTCCCATCATCTGGCCGGAGAAAACGATGCCATAGCCCTAAAGAGAAGAGAAAAGGGGCTGAATTGGACTAAAGGGGGATGAGCTGGACTGCCACGTAGTAAAACCTAAAAACATCATGTGCTGGACTGCCAGGTCAGATACGGTTTTGAATTTAATATGTTGAGCTGGACGCCACCTCATCACTTTCACCGGAAATAGCCCATAAAACGGCTTCTGTGGCCTCTCGTGCGACTAGAGAAACCTTTTGTGGCTGTCGGGTTAGAAAAAAAATAGACTTGTGGCCATAGCGTTATAATTTAAAAATATTTGTGGCCACCAATGAAACTATCCCCTTTTCTTTCATAGTTTTTGGACTGATATTTTTTTTTTTTTTGAAGGCTGACTGTGTTTTCTTCTTTTTGAATACCACGACATCACCATCACAGTGGAGACCAAGTATAATGGCAACATCTTGGGGTCTAAAACTTAACAAGCTCTCCCCGATCTTGAATTTTCGTATGCGGTCTACTTTTGCATCAGGGCATCAAGCAGACCCCTCCTTGGAATACCGCCTCAATATCCTTTAACGCAAAAAAAGGGTGTTCTCTTGATCATCTCAAGACGCCTTCCATTCATCTGTGGTTTCAACTTGTCTAGTGTCTGCATTATTGGTACCAAGTAACATCTCCCGTTCATGAGGTTAGTGGCCACATCTTCGTTGCCTACAACAAAACCAACATATTACTCAACTTAATAGTAGTTAATATTTAAACGGAAACTAGTATTCCAAGTGTAAAAGTCAACATTTAAATAGAAAACATTGTAACAAAGCAAAAAATATCATTTGTTCTAAGGGAAATAGTTTAATTGTTACAACACAGTTTATCTCCATATAACAACACATATACAACTGGGTTTCACCCTCAGAGCCACATCACATAATCTCACATATACCGGCATCAACAAAATCCAAAACCAACTAAAACCCTAATTTCACCATAAGAACCCTTATTAACCAGGTTAGGGTAAAATCCTAAAGGAGAATGTAAAATCTTACATTGAAAACCAATTGCAAACCCATAGAACATACGGAAAAACCCCATAATAGCAAAACAGCATGAAATCCCCAACTCGACTTCCTACCTTAGGGCGCTACTTCCGTTGCTTCAAGAGTACTAAAGAGATGGTATTGACGAGGCTCTTGAGATGGTATCAATGAGGCTCTCAAGTGTATGGCTTGGTTTTCGATGTTTAACTCTTTGAATGATGAATAGACAAACTAAACCAAGGGAGAGAAACTCCTCTTTGCCATTATTCGGGTGATAAGGAGAAAGGGCGGATGATATGAAGAATGGTGCGCCTAAAACTTTCCCCATTCAAGCCTCGTGATTCACAACCCGTCCAACTGCTTCTAAGGTGAAGGTTTAATTTTGTCAAAACACTTTATATGGAAACTGATTTCCAATGTATGAAGGTGGAGGGGAAATTTTGTCAAAACACCCCAGAATTAACACCGTTTCTGATAGAAGGACTGAATAAGAAAGGCAACTAAAAAGGAGGGACTTTGTGTGAATACTAAAGTTGCAAGGTTTTTTGTGGATAACAAAAATTGAAAGGACCTTTTGTTCATTACCTGTATTTCTTATCATCCTGCTTTGAAATAAGAAAAATGACCATTTTTTTTAAATAGCCCTTTTGAATATATTGGCAACATTTGGCCGATTGTAACATAGTACTAAAAATGAATTTTATTTTATTTTTTGCATCAACATAACCTATTTGTTCTTGTTGCTTTCATGCTCTATATAGATCATGGGGAGTGAATAATAAATGACATTTCTTCATCGAAAGAAAAGAGCGTCTATAAATAGTAATTGATCTGATTATTCATTAAGCGATGGCTTTGGAGAATCTCTTGTCACGGGATTAAAAATTTATTGCAATAAAGGTTGAATCAAATAGGACATTGTGTTATTTTATTTTATTTTATTTTATTTTATTTTTTTTACAAATGTAATAAATGTGGTATAACCAGGGGTATGTGTAGGAGTCAAGAATTGGTTATTCTGCCCATGCGCCCTCACCTAATGATACAGAGTTTGTATCGCAAACCAATACCTATAATCGGGGATCTATTACCATTATTATATCTTACAGAATTTAAACTCGAGACTTTTCAATCTCTACATGCTGGACTATGAACCCTTTGATTATTGGCTTTTTATTGGCTTTTTTTCATTTTGGAAGGAAGAGTGAATGCTTTATGGTTGAGTATGCCATGCTGAGTAATATTGATATTTCTAGAACACCAAAGCATTGTATCAAGGTTATTTTATATCCATTTCATTGTGTATGAATTACTATAACCAGTTAAAGATTGATGCTAATTTTGTTATCCTTTTATTTTCCTGCAATTGGATTATTGTGTGTTGTGTGTTATTAGAAAGATACCAAAGCCAAAGATTAGCGAGTCAAATGAATGTTGTTTCACATGTACACCGAGTAAACAATATTCATTTGAATTGTAAACAAAAGTTATGAATTCAATGGATGACAAGTAGAGAATGATGAGGATGTGAATGTGAATGTGAATGTGAATGTGAATGTTTGATACTGATTTTTTTTACCTCTTTATTTGTGGAGTAATGATACTTTTATATAATAGGTTTTTTTTAATAGCTTTTTTGAATGATGAGGTTCTCAACTTGTTATCCATTTCAACATCCAAGTTATTTTTCTCATACCTAATTTTTTATTTTAGTTTTAAAAAAAACTTTAGTTTATTTTTATCAAAACCTTAAACCATAAATGATAACCTGGAAATCTTTTCCGTCCAAAATCCTAAACCCTAAACCTCTAGGGTTTAGGACATAAGATTTAAAGTTTAGTGTTAGTATTTAAGTAGGTTTAGCTTTTAGTATTTAAGATTAGGGAGCGTTTCCGAAAAACTAATCAAATCAACTATTTTTAACCAGGAAATGCTTAATTCATTTCAAAATATTTCTAATAAAAAACAAGAAAATCAAAACTAGCCATAATATCTAATCATACACACTACAAAGGAGCTTTCATAAAATAAGGGTGTGAAAAACTCCTTTTAGTCTTCAAGAGGTGGCAAATAGTTCAACTATTTCTCAAGGGGTCTAGTAAAAAAAACTGCATATTAATTAGTGACGTCATGAGAAGATGCAAGCTTGATTACATCACGTGCTTGATCATAAGGATATACATCACTTGCTTGATCATAAGGGTATATATATATATATATATATATATATAGTAACTTAGTGGGAATATATCTTTTTTAAACTTTATTATTAAAAAAAAACCTTAGTTTGATAAAAGTCAGAACCTAGAAGTTGATTGGCTAACTTATGTAAAACAAGGCCAATTTGTTCAACATGCTTCTCAATCCCTTATTCCTTATATATATATATAGTAACTTAGTGGGAATATATCTTTTTTTAACTTTATATATATATAGTAACTTAGTGGGAATATATCTTTTTTTAACTTTATTATTAAAAAAAAAAACCTTAGTTTGATAAAATTCAGAACCTAGAAGTTGATTGGCTAACTTATGTAAAACAAGGCCAATTTGTTCAACATGCTTCTCTATCACTTTTTCCTTTTCTTCTTTCACATAATTATCTCCATGTTCACAGAATTCTTCACAATTTTTTCACAAAAATTAAAATTTTTTTGAAGTCTCAATGTTCAACATAATTTTTATTTTTTTGGGTTCCTCACATAGGTTTGTAGGGGCCATTATTCTCAACCGGTCTTTAATTGGGTTGACTGACCAAAAATAATGGCTCACATATGAAAACTTAATTATTTATAATTTCAAGAGATTATGGGTTAAAGCCCCTAATATTAGTTATCTCATACTCTGTCATAGGAATCTCCGATTATAGAATAAGTGTGAATGAGAGAAACACTATATTAAATGACATTAATTTTATTAACTTAAAAAAAAATATTCATGAGTACAAAGACTTGGTTGTAGGTGTCCAGACTAGGAACTCTATTTTCAATAATTTTATTACCTAATTATCGCATGAACAAAGTTTATTTGACATTATAAGCAAGGATGATAATATTTTAGTTTCTCTCTATTCTTCATTGAGAAACATGCTTGAATGTCTTCCTTGACTTTGGTGACTGTGGTCTTCTTCGATTCTTCTCTATTGAGTTTACATCCTGATATATTGTCTGAATCTCAAGTTATAGTCACTCTTGCATTTTTAAGTTGTATACTTAATCCTCTTTGATTTTTTATTACTAAAGACTTTAGCATTTCGTGTTTATGAAGTCTTTAGGTATCTTGTGGAACTTTTTAGGTCTTTAACTTCTTCACATCTTAAAACTGTAGTGTTACATTTGTCGTTCATATGAGATGTTTAGGTCGCAACTCTCCCATTCTTTTGAGCCTTGACCTTCATATTATCAAATTGTGATGCTTACATGATTGGGGCACTAACTTGACTACTTTGACTTACTTGCTTTTGGAATGGATCTCATGTTGTAATCATGAACTTGATCTCCTTTAATTGAGCCTTCAAATGTACATCTTTTCCAATTCACCCTTGTGAGTGTCAAGAGGCCTCATACTAGGTCTCAAGGAATTCTTCTAAAGTTTTCATCACCTCTTTGAGTGTCTAGCATTGGATCTCACAATGGGTTTCAAGAAAAAAAGTCAAAGATTTTCATCACCCTTGTAAGTGTTAAGCATTAGACATTGCAGTGTGTTTGAAGAGAAAATTCCAAAATTTTCATCATCCCTGTGAGTGTCAAGCATTGGATCTCACAATGGGTTTGAAGAGAAAAGGTCAAAGATTTTCATCTCTTGTGAGTGTTAAGCATTAGACCTTGTAGTGTGTTTGAAGATAAAATTTCAAAATTTTCATCATCCCTGTGACTGTTAAGGACCTCACAGGGTGTTTGAAAAGAAAACTTCAAAGGTTTTATTACTGTGAGTATCAAGCATTGGACCTCATAGTAGGTTTTATTAACTCTATCCATTTCTATGAGTCTCAACTCTCAAGAGGCAATAGATACCCCCTCAAGACCTCACATTAAGCTTTAAGACCTCACATTAAGCTTTAAAAGAGTCTTAAAAAAAAAAGTCTCCATCAACTCTATTTACTTATGGTGTCAAGATGCAATAGATATTGAGTCGTGCAAAATTATCAAAATGCCCCTTGTATTCATTGGAATCCCTATTTTTCCATTTTTTTCATATTAACCCCTCTCATGTTATTTTTGCACATTAGGCCTTAGATCCTTTCTTTTCACAAATTTTCATAATTTATGCAACAAGACCATCTAAATTTTCACTTTTCACATTTCTACAATTTTGTAAATAAATCCTCAAACTTCCATATTTTCAAATTTTTCATAACTTTTGCAAATAAACCCAAATTTGTCACTTTTTTTTTACATTTTTCTGTAATTTTTTGCCATTTCTCCATAAATTTTGCCAATAAACCCAATCTTTCTACATTTTTTGGATTTTCCATACAATTTTTGCAGGTATATCCTTGACCTTTCCACTATTTCATGTTTTTTCACACATTTTGTAGACAAGTCCTTAAATATTTTTGTATTCACTATGTTCCATCATTCTCAATTATTTTTGGAGTCAACTTGAGAGATTGGAGCCACACATACACGACACAAAGCAAACTTTGCACTCTCGTAACTAAAAAGTGAGATAGATCAAATCAAATCGATAGGGTAATATGATATATCTTGATTTCTTATGGGCATCACGATATTATATTCTCAAAATTAATAAATCAGACATGTCATAAATCAAATAGATTAGATCTCATGGTGTGGAGATGATTGCATGAAATAAATATTCATAGAGTATTTCGAAACTAAAATAGAAGTAATGACATACTTATGAAGTATACGCCCACTTTTTAATAAATCAGACATGCTATAAATCAAATAGATTAGATCTCATGGTGTGGAGATGATTGCATGAAATAAATAGTTATAGAGTATTTCGAGACTAAAATAGAAGTAATGATATACTTATAAAGTATATGCCCACGAAATAACAAGAGAAAAACCTCGATGTCATTGACTAACAAAGTATTTTTATTAGTTCTCTCTTTTTTACTAGATCTTTTGCTTCTCCATCTCACCCTTATTTGTCTTTTTTCTTTTCAATTTGATCCCAACTTCTCTGGTTCTTCTTCTACCTGATATGACATTTTCCCTCATCTCTCTTCTCTGTTTTTTTTTTTTTTTTTTTGGCTCCCACAGCTTGTTTTCACTTTTTTTTTTTTTATCATAGTTTTTATTTTTTTTAACTGTCTTTCTTTTTTTATTTTCTTTTATGTTTTTAGCGGTTCCCAAAAACAATATATATATTATTTATTTTAATTTGTTTAATTTTTTTATTTCATTCACAGATGATAAAACAAGGTCAAATTTATCATCATCAATATTAATTATTATTGTTATTATTATTTATTGAAGGCTACATGACATATTTTGAGTGTTACCAATCTCTGTAATTGTGAATGTGGTATTCCACCCATCAAGGAATTTATATATGCCCCTATAAAGGCAAACAAATAGAACCTAACCATATAACCTAACCATCTATGCCTCCCAATTATATTTTTTAAAGAAGGGCCTCCAAAATATCAGGTTCTAAATCACAATCAATTCGTTTTTCAAATCATGATATAGGTGCACTAGCCATTCTTGTGTGCTACAAATGTTCCACAAATAAGAATATATAATCCTAGAACAAAATGAGAGGCAGTCTACCAACTTCTAGGAAAGACATAATTCACTATATTAATAAATATTAATATACTCTTATAAAAATCATATGTGCTTACATACCTCTATAAAATATTTTTATTTGCTTACATATATAAATTTTATAAAAAAAACAAAGATTGATTTATAAGAAAGGGCCTAAAGGATAATACAATTTTTATGAAATTTTCCCCTAGTACATAAGCATGCAATTTTCCATCTGTATAGTGTAAGCATGCAATAAAAAAAACACAGTGATTAATTATTAGGACTTAAAGTAAATGTATGAATAAACTAAACATATTTGTGAGTATGCTTGTATGAATGGAAACAACAAACACTATACCAAATGCAACTTCCTTAAATTAACCATGGAATCAATTCTCATCAATGAAGAAAACATGGCTAAAAAGGCAAAAGAAACCCCTACAAAAGTATACATCTTTTTAGGCATTTATTTAGAATCTTCAGTTAGGGAGAAAGAAAAAGAAATGGTTATGTACTACACTCCATCCTTCACTTCATTCACATTATGCTGTGATTCCACGCCAACTTTGTAGATTTTTTTTTTATATCCTTGAAAGCAAGCATTCCAAAACCCTTGCAAAATATAAAAACCCTCATCTTCTTCTTATCTTCAACTTGAACCCTCACAATACCTTAAAAAAAAGCAAACATCCATATAAAGTACTTGTTATATTATTTCTTTGTTTTGTAGGGATGGATATGGAGAGGAAGAAAAAGGAAGAAGCCATTGGAGTTTGCCAAAAGCTCTATGAGTTCTTGATGAAGATCAGTTTGCATGGCAAGAAAAGAGTGACTGCCAATGATCCCTGGAGAAAAGAAGTGGTGAAGAAAGTGGAGTCTGTGGATGTAGAGGTGAAGATTGAGAGGAAGCGTAAGAAGAAGGTACGTGCTGTGGATGTGCCGGTTGAAGGGAGTGAGTTGAGTTTTGAGGAGCAACTTAAAAATTTTATAGGGAAAGGAAGGCAAAGCTTTTAATTTCTGAATTTAGAAAATAAACTTGATGACCTTTGTTACTATCTCTTTTATAATCTTCATCAAGGAATATATATATATATATATATATATATATATATATATATATATATATATATATATATATCTGTGTGTGTTTGTGTGCGAGTGATTAAGATATATATAAGATTGTATATATAATGGGATATAGTACCATTTGTTGCATGCATGTCTTCAGTAGTTTTCTTCAACTAGTCCTGAGCAAGAAATAAAACGTGGTTGTATATATATATATATAGCAAATACGTCAATTGTGGCATTCTATTTTGACAACAAGCAAGAGATAGACAGATAGGAAGAAATAGGAATATGAATAGTACTAGTTTGTACTTGGTTCTTCAAGGGGTAAGTAGTAAGTGAGTGTCGTGCATTTGTTTTTGCATCCCACCTTGCACAATGCACCTTACTTAATACCACCGATGTTTTTAGAACCGGACTGAAAAAGTGAACCGGATGATGTGAACAGTATACTCAATGAAAAAATTGTTGTCCGGTTCTAGGTTTTAGGTTCTACTGGTCTGGTTCAGGTTTTAAAACATTAAATACCACTATTTATGTAAACAGTATACTCACTTAAAAAATTCTCAGAATTGTATATGTTGTTTCAAAAATGTTCGTAGATCACAAACATTTGTAGATTTTGAATCTACGAACGTTCCTAGATGACGCAGGTTCATATATGTATACACCTTTTGGACACATAAAGGTAGAACGGTAAAGCTTTATTGAGGGTAATTTTGTAATTTTTGAAAGTAAACGGTTTATTATGTCATACCCAGACCCGTGAGCCCACGAGACGCGACAACCCAAAGAGGGATACCCCACCACTCAATCCTCAGGTCACCACAAGGCTGACAAAATACCTGGAGTTTCACAATCCTGAACCAAAATCACATGAACAAGAATATACAAGCAAGGTGTACAATAAAAGCTCAGGGGAAGCAACATCAACAAGACCTGATAATAGAGTTCAATAAAGGTATTTATCACAAGTACCACGAAGTTTCCAAGAGATTAGACAAATATATAGACCATGCATAAAGATTTTAAACACACTAATGGATCCATACCCTAATACAACATACAATGCTCAAGAATAACATACATGAACTTAGAAATGAATGAAAACAGACAATGGATGCCCAACACACTTCACTGCCACACTACTGCCTGCAAAAGCCTGGGAAGAGGAAAGAGGGATGAGTAACCTAGGTCACTCAGTGAGTGGGTTAGCACAACTTTACAAGAATATACCAAAATAATAACAGTAATCATAAATACGATATAACAAAAGATAATGTAAAGAAAGCCTTTTTACCCTAATTAGGGCTTTACAACATGAAATCCACGAAATACTGAACTCAGGGTCTAAATTATAAAACAAGTTGGACATCAAACCAGGCTTTTATAATACTACAAATAGATCATAATAGTTTCACACACACACACATATAACAAACTATATAATACGAGTCTCAAAATCCATAAAACACAATACTTACCGCCAATTCAAATTTGTGAGAGACTGTCCTCCTATGAGTGACAACTGGGCTTCGTCCTTCACCACAAATTTAATATGACACTACAAAAGAAACACAATAAGGTCTAGAAACCTCTCTAAACCTTAGTTGTGGAAGTGGCTAAGTTTAGAGCAGTCAAGGTACTCGTGTCCTTGACGTTAACCCATTGGTCCACCATGTGGTGACCTCAGTTTCCCGATGAACATCCAATTAGGGCTCTACATTTCCACCTGAACTAGACCAATAAGTCAGTAGGATGTCGCCAATGAAATAATACAAACTTGCATTTCACAACGAAGGGTCCATAGCAAGAACAATAATCACAACAGACAACCATCATTTCTATACAAAGAAAACGAAGAAAACACTAGCATACCCAAAGCTTTGCAAAGTCAATAATTTACAACATTACAAAACATGCATCATCATGAAAGTCCTTTTTTAACAATACTTGCAAACATGAAGTATGAAATAAATAACTCATTTCAAATCAAACAAACCTCAATTCAAGTATAAAACCAATAAAACTTTACTCAAGCAATATATATATATATATATATATATATATATTCTTCTAATAGATTTATGCTTAATTAATCCCACTCACAACTTAGATGATTTCACTTCCCCGAAAATTAATCCTCTGCAAGTTCCTTGCCTAGAGCCAAAGCTTTACCTCCTTGTCAAAGCACAACAAGACACCAACAACAATTAGCACAAAATAAATCAAACTCTAAGTTTCTCTAACAAACAACCCTAAATTGATCCTAGTGTTGGCTCAAAACTAGGTCTAAAAGTTTGAGCTTCGCTCTAGACCAAAGAAGCTAAAGAAACAACTAACAATTACTGGTGCTGCAGTTCTGCTACATTAACTAAGAATTGCTACAGTAAAACCGATCCTAATACAAAGGTTTTCTCCATATTTACATCATCTAACTATGAAAGTTCTTTACAAACATTTACAAAACTGAATAACAAGAACAAGGGCTTCAATTTGAGCCTAAAATCATCCACATTCATGCTCTAAATCTAAGATTTATAAAGAATTGAAAAACGATCAAATACAAGTAAAATATGAAAATAAAAAAACTCAGATCAAGCTCTTAGGATACTCACAAGTAAGGGAGGAAGCAGTTTTAACTTGGTTCGCCAGAATCAGGCAGCCAAAAAAACTCCAAAGGGTAACAAGAGTTCGGCCAAAGGAAGAAAGAAATGAAGAAAAAGAAAGAAAGAAGAAAGAAATGAGAAATTCGGACTACTACAATACTTGGTTTTAGCTACATTACAGACTGGTTATAACATATTAAGAGTCTAAGACCCAGAAGTTGTTTGGCTTTTTATCTTTGAAAGTGTTTTTTTTTTTTTTTTTTTTATAATTGAGAAATTATATAAATAGGCATCTAGAGTACAACAACAACAACAAATAATAATAAACTTAGCTTGAGGTTAGGGAATAATTGTCAATGCATAACACTAAACATTAGTTTTCCCCATCACCCAAACAAGGAATTCATATAACTGTGATAATAACGAAGAATTGCAAGAAAATTACACAATTTATTTGTGGTAGTTGACGGAACATTTAGGTAACAAATATAAGGATTAAAAAAAAACATATGAAAATTTTCATGTACTAACATCACTTGATGAGAATTTCATTTTATTCACAAATTTTGCCCTAAATTTCATAGCTCAGAAGTAAAAATAACAAACACTTCATTTTGAATAACTTTTATGCAATACATCAGAACCCCAGAAAATTTTCTTGAATCACTAGGTCCTATAATACATGCAAATTTGCTATACAACTCAACAAACCCTGGCCCATCCGAATAAAAGTATAACAGGTAAGTTTCAACGTAGATGAAATAGTATATAATTTTGAAACTATTTAATGGAAAGTACAAACATTTTACAAACTAATATTTTCAAGCTCTGCAGTCAAAAGCATACTACAATTCATCCTTAGGTTGATCATAGCAATCCTCATCCCAATCAAAAGGGAACTTCAATTTGGCTGCAGTGTGGGGCATGTACCAGTCATCATATATAAATCTGCAAAATAAATGAATAAATAAACATATATATATTGGAAGCCATAATTCTGATTAATAATTAATAAGTGTTGTAAATGAAATAATGTTCATTAAATACTCACGGGATTTGCTCAGCTCATGTTATGTTTGCACCCCAATATTTATGTTGTTATATTATCGTTAATATGTTTAATGAGCCTTTTATTGAGCCTGAACTCGAGCATGAACTCAAGCCAAGCCTTAAATGATCCTATAAACGAGCTTAAATGAATTATTTTTTATATTAAATGATCCTCGTGCTCGAATTAAGCTGAGCTAAGCCTTATAATGATTCATTAAACGGGATTCAAATGTCACTTTACTTAGTCAACAAACTAAATAAATAAAAATAAATAATCGAGCTCTAATAGAACTACCCAGCTGAACCTGAGCTCTATATTTTCTTCGCGAGCCGAGTCTGAACCAAACAAATGAACCTTGAAGTAGGCTTGGTTCAAGCTCGGGCTCAAAGAGCTCGAACATGGCAAAACTTGGTTCAACTTGGCTCAGCTGGATTACAGCCCTATCAATGATTCTATGTAGAACTGAGCATCAAGTTTCTAGTATGTTCATAATTTGCTATTACATCATTTTTTCTTATTGTTAGACCTGAATCACTAGGTAATGACTAAAAAATGACACATACGATGAACTAATAATGTCTTGAGTATAAGAATATCAAAGCTCATCCTTAGGCTGATAATAACATTCCTCGTCCCAATAGTAAGGGTACTTTAATTTGGCCGCTGCATGGTGCATGTACCAGTCATCGTAAATAAATCTGCAGGAGAATGTAGAAATATGATATTGATGCATTATTCAACTCGGTATTGAGTTCCTAGTGCACAATACAACATGAGAAAGTCCAAGTAGAAAATTATTGACATGTCAATAATTAGTTAGTAACTTCTTGTTTACAAGCCTTGTTGAAGCATATGATTCCCGTAAAAAGTTTGAGAAACAAGTAAACAACCACTCAAACCTTGAGATTGTCTAGAATCACCACAAAAAGAAGTATAGGTATCCTGTCAAACCTTGAGATTGTCTAGAATCACCACAAAAAGATGTGAAGTATAGGTATCCTGTGAACTACAGTATGGCCACATGCATTTCTTATGCTATGGTTTTGTGATATAAGGTATCAGTGCACTTTGGTGATATTTAACCAAACACTATGGGGCTGCAGAATTTTAGTACTCTATCAACTAATGCAATGGCAAGATAATCGCATTACATGCACTGAACATACTACTGAAATAAATTTAATGGGTAGAAGATAACTAACATTTTGGCTGGTGGGCGAGATATGATAGCGAGCAACTGTAAATCCTCATCTTCACTTGTGTTCCATATCTGCATAACCAAATAAAAGAAATTGAATCAACTTGAGATACAACCATATGTATTGCCTATGATCTACAATAATGAGGTTCCACATGAATGAATAAAATTTGATAATTATTCAAAGTTCTATGTCTAAAAGTTAGTTTGCGAAATTTGAAGAACCGCATGGCTTTCTCAGGGAGGAACCGCATGCCTTACAAGTCTACATTTACCAATTAAGTTTCTAGTAGTTCTAAGACATTAAAGCTTCTATGAGTTCCAAGCATCCTGAGCATTAAAAAAAAAAAAATCTAGTTTTAAGGTTATTGGGTTCAAAACAGAAGATGGTGAAATGGTATGTTAAGATTAATGCATGACTATTGTCAAATTTTATACCCCGAAACAGAAACTCCGCTTTATGCTGCTTAACATCTTTTGAAGTACAGCAAGTTGTAAAATATCATTATGTTAGCACTTTTGAAATTTACCTATCTGTATGCCTATCAGTGAAGCTGAGTACCTAAGATTCCCAAGAAAGAAACAGCGTAGACTGCTTACATCGTATGTTTTCCTATAGCCATGAAATGTGATAAATGTAGAGCACTCATTATTTGGTAAGACAAGAGCCCCATGCATGCCAAGGTTAAATGTATCAAAAGTACAATGAGAGAATTAGACAACCACATGGTGATAACATTATGCAGTAAGCCAAATAAGTATAGCAGAAGGAATAGAGTCCATAAGCTGGTAAACTGAGTACTCAAGTTTACAAGCATCTACTTTCTTCCAACATTGAGGTCTACAGATTGGAAACAAGTTTCCCATCCTAGAAATAGTGTAGTGTCAAGTTATCTCCACAGTCTCTCTAAAGGAAAAAGAAAATATAAAAAGCAAGCAACCCTGTAGAGCAATTGTGAAAAAAGTAAGAGACAAAAAGAGATGTGCATCTCACTAAAAGCCCTCAATACCTGATGTGGGTCATTCACAGGAACAATAAATGTGGCATTTGTATAAACAGGAAACTCATTAGGTTTCCCAGGGTGATTAAATGAGCTTGATGCAAGCAGGAGAGTGCCTTTTCCTTTCAGAATAATAAACACCTCTTCACATGAGTGTCTATGGATTGGTGTCCGAGATCCAGGAGAAAATGTTTGAAGCCAAACCTCAACCTGACAATAGAAATTGAATACATAAAGGGATAACCAATTCACTAAAATCACACAAAAGATTGTGAAATTTATAGAACTCTTCCTCAAACAAATTTCAAGTTAAGCCTATGAAAAGTATTTTCATAAAAAGAAATCTGTATCATTGCAACATGTTAATGCTTATTTGGGTGACTCACAATCTTTATGATTCCCCTAATCTCCTAATCTCATCTTTGCTTAGCCAAATATGTTCATAACGGTGAAATGATTTCTAAGATACATGCTATATAGATTAAGGTAGAGAGGTCATGCTTACGGTTGCTTTAATGCCCAGAAATATAAAGATCTAAAATTCAAACTAGGAGGATTAAAGTTAACGAGAAATTCACCAAATTGAATCGCAAACTACAAAATAAGGGTCTTTCCATATTGCCTAATGGCCAATGAGAAGACCTACGGCCATTCCATACTACAATTAGTCGTGTATATTTGCATTCAAGGAGTTTACAAAGCCATGGCATCTGTAAAGGGTCAGATATCATCATATCAAGAAGGTTAAGAAAAAGCTACAATGCAACTAATGGCTTTATAAATCAAAACTCAACAACATACCTCCTTAAGTCCATGGGATAGTGCACCAGCAATGGTGATATGTGACAATCCCCCTCTTCCAAAGTTACTTTGAAATGCATTGCTTATATTTCTCACAATAGGACCTGGAAGACAAAAAAAAACATAAGAGTAATTCTGAATGGTAAATCTGCCAACCTGATATTGTCTTCTAACCTGGTTAATAAAAACAGAAATTACAAAAATCAAATATACATGATCACATAGAAACATCTAGATAAAAAGGGAAAAATATCACGAACCTTCATGGTCATGTCAATTTTATTCCAACCTTTTCTTTTTGGCATCAATTCTATGCTAAGCTATTTCTTTATTCCAATTCCATATTTCAAAATCTAATTCATGTCCTCTATCAATTCAAAATCAAACAAGCATGATTTTTTTTCTTTGTAAGTAACAATTAAGGGGCCGATGTAACAGGACATGGATCGCACTTTGCACTCAGAATAAAATTGATGCCAATGAAAGTTTGGAATAAGAGCTTATCAAGGAAAAACCGAAAAACCATGAAAATTTGGATTAATTTTGACAACCTTACCAATTAATAATAATAATAATAATAATAATAATAATAATAATAATAATAATAATAATAATAATAAAAAAAAAGAAGAAGAAGAAGAATAATAAGAAGAAGAAGAAGAAGAATAAAGCACACACTTAGAATCCAACATTTAACACATTTGGTCAACATAATCCTTCTTTTCAATGGAAAACAAAGTATTATCCTCCAATGACCGAGTAGCATTAGTTTTCTCTTGCTTTGTGATTGTTTCAGCTAGAATCAGTACACATTTATCCAAAAAGAAAGAAAACAAAGACCTCAATCAGAGCCCTAAGAGAATCTGAATTTCATAATCATTGAACTCAATGCACACAAATTGAACGAAATCATGAATTCAGTAAACTCTTAGTAAGATCAAGAAGCCAAAGAAGATGGAAAGCGAAGGCGAGAGAGTATTAACAGCTGAAGCAAACCTTGGTAGGCGCAGTGAGATGAAGCAGCATCAGAGGAAGCCAAGAGAAGCAAGAAGAGGAAAGAAAGGATGTGCCACGATAGAGATACTGCTCCCATTGCTGCAGATCTTCAATGTTTCGGCGAAGATGACGATCGATGAGCTCCGCAGGCTCAATTGCCACTAGGGTTTATCTCCAGGAGGATTGCATCAAATCTTTGCGAAAGGCCTTTTTTTTATATTTATTAAATCCAAGTTTTTATTTTTTTCAAAATAAAAATAAAACAAGATTTTAAATTACCATTTTACCCTCGCATTGGTTAGAAAACGTGTATTTTGATTTTAGTAAGGTAATATAAACCTATCAAGTCAGCCAATCCGACAGGCCCATTAAACCGTAACCAACCCGCACTATAGTTGGCTTGATTAAGAGTTGAGCTTCCTAACTGTTGACCCTGTCTCAGCCCTCTAGGTTGGGCTCAATCACTCTGGGTTAACTTTTTTTTTTAAAATTTTTTATTTTCTCATATAAAAAAAGATTTGGCAAAAATGCTCTTGCAGAGAAGGTCTAATCAACTGAGTTACAAATGATTTGAGTCAAAATTTTAGCAAACATTATTGAAAGAATTCTTCGTTTAACATTGTCAAGACCCAGCCCACACCCGAGGTATATGGCCATCGCCACAATATTCCGACAAGGTGATAAGAACACTCACCTAATCTGGGAACATCATAAGGCTTAAACATCTTGTAACATTTAATACAACTAAATACACATGCAAAACTCATTTAAAAAGAAAATTTAAATAAAATCAGATAACATCAACATGTGTAGCATTTGGGAAATGTTAAAGACAATGCGAGAATTGACAAAGAGCAAATCATTTATTACACAATAGTGGATTCGACTATCAAGTCCAAGAATGAGAATGTAACCCAACCTAGAATCAACTTGAGAAAAATGGTAAAAGGAAAATGTAGCCCAGCACAGTGACGTAGCGCCACAACTCTAACAATCACCACCTGGAAAAAAAAATAAGGTAGAATAGATGAGTAACAAATTTACTCAGTGAGTGGTTAACAAGATTCCATATGACTTTTTTTTTTTCTAAATACAACGCTATAAAAATACTACAACACGAAATACACATTTAAAAAAAAATAGTTTCAATAGAAGCAATGGAAACCAGTGGTTAACAAAATTCTAAGCAATAAATATATGTCAATAAAAGTTTTACAGACGAAACACATCAATATTTGATAAAGAAGTTCAACATAAAAAGGGCTAGCCAACAGATCATTCCCAAACTTATCCACCATCGTAGTTAAGAATGGAACTATCAAGGTTATTTACATATTTCCAAAAAAGAGAATATATATATATATATATATATATATATATATATATATATATATATATATATATATATATATATTTATATATATATATAGCCCACCTTGACGTTGTCCACTAAATTCACTCATGTGGTGAAAACATGGTGTCTCAGAATCAATGGATGTTTTCACTCATCCCTAATTCAGGTTTTCTCCACGCCTCCTAAATGGATATCATAAGTCAGCCAGTCTACCACGCCACCTTTCGCTAGGTCGGTCCACAGAGACCACTACTGCATTGGCGAGCCATAGGCTTGCAACCACCAATATCCACAAATACTATATATATACACAAAATTGAAAAGAATAATTACATGATATTTTACTTTCCAGCATGTCACTAAAACAATCATCTCTGATTTCATAACACATTATCAAACCATATTTGCAAACATGATAGAAACCAAGATATAAATAGATACCATAAAACCATTGTTAAGACATCTTGCCCATTAGCAACAACACAATAAAAGAGAACTTGGTTCATAAATAAAGTTCATTGCAGACAGGGATAAAACCATTTTAAAACAATATCAGGGAAGGTATCCACTCACAACGCTTAGACCTATGGGTTTAAGATCTCAAGCATGACTACTCCTCCACAAGCTCTTTGCCCCGAGGTTTCATTGCCTACAAGATTTTTAAACAAAAAAATAAAAATAAAAAATAAAACTTAATCACGGATGTGTGAACGCAAATAAAAAAAAAATGGACATCACTAATCCTGCATGTAACGCATTGAAATTACATTAACTATCGGAGCTTACTCTGGCTTAAATCAATGAAAGACGACAACCAAAACCCCACTTTTCTGTCTCTAGTTAGCACTTCTCTAAACAAAGATCAATTATATGTAATGATCAAGTCCATCTATTTTGACATAAAATAGTGAGTAAAATTAAATACACTTAAATCATGAACAATTCAAATATAAAATTAAAATGATTATATTTTAAGCTTAAATGCACCATAAATATGTTATATGATCGATGAGGATTAATTATATCTTAACTATTTGCTAATACAATTACCTAATCATCTAGAGTGTCAGCCAAAAGAGTTTGGATTTAAAAGGCATATGAATCCAAACATAAACACACACATTAACAAATTAAAAGAAAACTCAAGCATGAACTCTTACCATTTTGAAGGAGCAAGGAGACAAGCGGTGGGATTGGAGGATTGGCTGACGATGGAACCAAAAACAAAGGTTTCGGCGGAAGACAATAAGCTAGAGTTTTAAGATTTTATTAAATTGCCACCCAAAGCTAAAATTACAGAAATACGCCTTACAATTTAGGAATTTGACTATCGTGATATAGGAAACGTTTTAAGATCAAAGGGCTTAAATATTCAGGATTTATTTTAAAAAAAATTGCCAAAATACCAATTAGGTTTGGTCCAACCCGAACACCAAGAAGTATTACAAACATGACAAGCCTATATCATTCAACTCCATTATTAATATTATTCAAAATAAATAAAATTTATACCAAATTATTTATATAGAAAAATATTATTATATAAAATAATATAATCTCAATATTGTGCAATGGTTTAAACATATTGTTAATTTAAAGCCATAATCCTTTCTGTAATATTTGTGTGTGTGTTTTTTTATAATGTAATATTTAAAATCTTGTCTATTTATAAATATATTATTAACTGAAAATCATAATATTCTCTAAAATATTGATTAATAAATAATTAATTTAAAATTTTGTTAAATTAATAAGAAACTTTTCACTCCAATTTAAAAATATTAATTATAAATTTTTATATATCTTCATGTTGACAATATATATTAATGAAAAAACTAAATTAGAATAAACATATTTATTATGAGATAATATTAAACAACAGTAAAAGAAACATTATTATTTTATTTTATTTTTTAATTTATAATTTCTGTATTTAATTTTTTGCATTGAAAAATAAATTTCGTATTTAATGAAATCTCTTCAATTTCCAATGCCTAATGATTCATTTTAATCAAATCAATGATTGTTAAAGAAATTTAAATTTAAACTCACATCCAAAAATATCCAGTTTTGAAAACATTATCAAGCATTCAATAATAAGTAATAAAAATAAATTAATAACAATAAAAGTTTTTAATTATTGTGATTTATTTGAAATTATCCTAATATTTTCTTGGATTTTTTAAATTAATTTGAATTATCTTAAACATTTTTATTTTTTAAAAATTATATTTGATTTTTGAGGGGAAAAAATCAGTAATGGTGGCCAATAATACAATCTCAAGACCCTGACATCTTTAAAAATTTCGGTTTTCTCTGTTGGAATTTTTTTGTCCCTCATTGTAATAATCAATAAACCCATGTTTCTATATATAACTTCTTTGCGAACCGTATAAATGTTAAATCATTTTTCAATTTCTATAATATAAAAAATATTCATATTTCATCATTTTATTTTCCTTCATATATAATTCAAAATAAAATAAAAGAATAAATTCAAAATAATTCCAAATTAATTTGAAAAAAAAACCTAATTACCCCACAAAATTCTATGGCAAGAAAATAAAAAATTTTACACATGCATATTCTAAATAATAATAATAATAATAATAATAATAATAATAATAATAATAATAATAATAATAATAATAATAATAATAATTGTCAAGCCCCCAACTCACAGATCCCACGCACGACATACCGCCACGACAACCCATAGGAGGTCCAACACTACCTCAACCCTAGGTAGCCATAAGGCTAATCTGTTCCCTGTACATTACATCTATAACCACAATGCATAACTTAACAATAAATACCTATATTATTCATCTTACTCAAGAACATCAATTTTACACCAAGGTAAGAAGTATAAGTAACAACATCCACCACAACAATAACAACCACAATAAGTCCCAACTCAAAATACGCTATCTCCTACATAATGTAGATCAGAATGACATACAAAGGTGCTTCAAGTATGGAAAGACATGATAGGGTTCAACAATACATAGTGGATCCCTGATAATACATGCCAAGAAATAAATAACATACACAACTCAAAATGAGAAGACAATGATGACTCTAGCCAAGCACTTCACACCTTCACCCCTACGCTATGCTAACACCTAGGAGGAAGAAAGAGGGGATGAGTTACTAGGTTACTTAGTGAGGGGTTAAACATAGGACTATAGCTCAAGCATGATCAAATAAAAATAAAACATCATAAAAATATTTCAATTCTTAACAAGAATGAAAATACTTTGAATAACAATTATCACATAAGAATATAACCTTTCTTAATGAAATACAAATATAATTTCTTTGAAATCATCAAGAAAGTACATACCATTCTGGATCTAATATAAGCACAATTCTTATCGATAGTTTCAAATATCAAGATGCTTAGAAATAATTAACTCATCAATCACAAATCAACAATAATGTCCAGAATGGCCTCGAAAACCCTCCGTCGCTAACCATGGCCTTGGTTAGGTCTGGAGCTACCAAGATGCACGTATCTTGGCATTGGCTGCTGGGAAGTTCGTGTGGTGACTCCGAACAACCCAACTATATCTATGTCAGGGATCTACGCTCCCACCTAACATGGCATAACCATTTTGACAGTATTCCATGCCACCTCTATATAGGCCGGCCAGTGGAAACCATCCACCTTTTACTGCAGTAAGTATTGGAGCTCGGCTCCCATGCCACCATCAAAGAATTTAAATAATAACTTGGCCCGTAGGCTCAATGTATACATCATGATAGCATAATTTTCAATAAGAGATAATAAGTGTTCACAATGGCAATTCTCACTCTAAGAGTGATTGATTTGATCATAACATTGGTAATGAAATCAATTTCCATCAAAAGTATCATACAAAGGTGTCTTTTGAAAATACACTTCAAATATTGCATTAACACCATGAAAATCAACTTGATTTCATATGCCTTATTGGTCATCATAATGAGAACATCAAATCTCTTGAAAATACATAGTTTGAAAAATATATTTCAAACCTAGAGTTCCAAACCATAAGCAATATATATACTTTGCAAATATTTATGAAATAAGCCAATTCATAAATCATCATGATTCTAAACTTCAATTATAGCTTCCAAATAGATTTAGTAGCAAGGAGTCTATCATTCAAACAAGTAACTCAAATATCAAAGGAAACATCATGTATGAATCATAGTCCAACTTTGGTAATTTCCCACTCACAAACTTGGCGAGCACAACGCCTCGGTGTTACTTCTCCACCAGCTTCTTGCCCTTACTTGAGGCTGCACACCCCACACAGAGGCCGCACACTACAGCCTGTGCATAGCTCACTCACCCTCAAAACTTCTCCAAAACGCTCTCAAACACCCGGCAAACAACTCCAAAGGCTCGACAAGAAGTCTCTAAGAAAACTCAATGGAAAAACGACCACGACATCTAAAACAATCGAACAACAAACAAGGGTAAAGAGGACCTAAACACCACAACCACGACATCTAAAACAATCGAACAACAAACAAGGGTAAAGAGGACCTAAACAACAACAACAACAACAACAACAACAACAACAACAACAACAACAACAACAATAATAATAATAATAATAATAATAATAATAATAATAATAATAATAATAATAATAATAATAATAATAACGCACAACCACCACCACCAACAATAATAATAATAATAATAATAATTACACTGATAATTAATTTGACTTGTTTCTTACTAGCAAGTTTTATGTCAAAGTAAAATTTAGCCATCTAAATCCTAACAAATTGCACTAAAAACTTGAGTTTGTTTTGAATTTCATATATTCACTAATATTTGCTAGGTAAAAATTTCAATCTTACCAATATATTGGGCACATAATATATATAGCTTCACATGCTATGATGCATTATGAGAACATAAAAAAAAATATTTTTTAATAAAAAAAGAACAACAAAATTGAAAAATAAACATACAAACTTGTTACAAACCTTTTCCTCAAATCATTTCTCACTATTTTTTTTTCTAGATTTTTATAAAAAATTGCTAAAAGTAAACTGGTTACCAATCAATAATCTTATTGATACATGAAATTAAATAAATAAATTAATTAAGTTGGCAATATTTTGAATACAAAAGTAATTATCCCACACTTATTAGTAGAGCCAAAATTTCCCTATCATTTGTTCAAAAAATAATCCTATGAAATAAAATTTAAATGATAATTAAGTTTGAGATTATTATATTTCTTAAAAAAGAAAATTAAGGAATCATATTTATTTGATTTTTGCAAATGCTATAGAGATAACTAAATTATATTTTGAATACAGAAGAGATTTATTAAATTTTAAACAGTTTCAGGAATTTTTTCTAGATAACTAAAAACTTGGTTAATTTATTAGATGGATCTATGATCTAGCTTTTAAATGATATTTTGCGAATTTTAATTTGTTTTATTTATTCATTTCTTATATAGTTTTCAAATAAACTACAACAATTTGTTGGTACATGGAGATTAT
Source organism: Dioscorea alata (assembly GCA_020875875.1). Classification (NCBI taxonomy): domain Eukaryota; kingdom Viridiplantae; phylum Streptophyta; class Magnoliopsida; order Dioscoreales; family Dioscoreaceae; genus Dioscorea; species Dioscorea alata. The sequence continues at coordinate 4,653,001 of CM037017.1, read as the reverse complement.
TCATTAAATTAATGAAAATAAATCTTTCAAAAAATAAATATCTTATGCATCGTTATGAATAATATTGCATTAATGAATTAATCCATGGATAATCCATGGATCTAAAACTTTTTTTTTTCATTTAAATATAACTATATCTTGAAATTTTATTGGAAAGAATTTATCTAATGATCATAAATTTTATTGAAATTGAGAAATTTGTAAATTTTTGTTGGAAAGAATTTATCTAATGATCATAAATTTTATTGAAATTGAGAAATTTGTAGGTACACCTTTAAAAAGTGAATTTTACATATGCAACCCCATAAAATCATATTTTTATTTTATATAGATATTGATTATTTTATGTAATATTATTAAGATTTCCATGTATGTTAATTAACGTAAATTTACTTGTACACATGAGCAGAAGATGTTGAATAAAAAAATTTAAAAAAAAACCTCTTTTTTAAGAAACAATTTTTTTGAAATATAAAACATTCTTGGTCATGATTATTTATCTTATATAAAATAATTCGTGACATGATTTTATTGCATCAAAATTATGCATAAAGTATATGATTTTTATATCCATAAGTATTTTTCAATGTAACCTACTCCTTAGAGGACGTAATCACATAAATGCTATGCAATATTACAAGTTCATAACATCAAAATTTTCAATGGCAAATGATTTCGTAATTTTCTAAGGGTTAGTAAATAAAAATTTGCGCAACTCTTCCCAAAATTTAAAAGACATATTGGTCTAAGGAAAAAAAAAAACATACCAACAACAAATTCACCCTAACCGGTCATGAAGAGTGGCCATTAGTCCAGTTCATCAAATTCACAAATATTTTCCCTAACCAATGAGAGTGATCTTGGAAACCACACACAAATTCACCCTGACTTGTCATGAAGAGTAGCTATTAGTCCAGTCTAACAGATTTATGAATATCCTCCCTGACTAATGAGAATGGCCTTGGAATTGGTGATGATTCCTCTATATAAACCCCCTCTTTCCTCCTTGTTTATCTCCACACAAAACCTACACTCTTTATCAAGAGTTTCTATCTTTCCTTACTTCCTCCCCATCAATAACAACACTTTCTTCTAGGGTTAGTGTTTCTTCATCCCAACATCTTTATGGCTTCCTAGGAAGAAATTAGGAGTAATGGTCATGGAAAGCCCAAAGGCACTAAGTCGATTTCCCATTATAAGAAGGTTGGACTTGAATTCTCAGTTAGTACTGTAGCCAACCCAACAACAAGTTTTGGTTTGGTAATATTACTTTATTAAAATATATTAACAATAAAAAAGACTTATACTATTCTAATTTAGTCCCACATCGACTAGTGTAAGAAAAAGGGCATAGCAACTGCCTATAAAAACAGTGATAGTTAGTTAACATTTTTATTGTTTTTTACATTTTCTATTATGTTTTTAAATTATATTTATAAATTTTATAAAGCCCGACGAGCCAGCCTATGAATCGATGAATTATGGCTCAGCCCGCCGATTTGGCAATGTGTGCCTGGTCCAAGTCATCGTAGGGTGACTTGTGAACCACCGGGCCAACCCAACCCTGGGGATTGGCACTATTGGCTGGGCCGGGTTGGGCGGCCCGTGTCCTTCTCTATTCCAGGCAACTAAAAATACTTGCTTATAAAAGTTTTTTTTAAGAATTAAAATTTATAAAAATCTATAAATACCTTTCAATCCTAACTTCCCACCAAAACTATTCAATAATTTTGATGTTGACATGTTGTGAAGCATTCAAACTCTTTTTTTTTTAAAAAAAAAAAAGAAAATTGGAAATTCAAACTTTTAAATTCTACTTCTGCATTAAGTTTTTTTTTTATCACATCAAAAGCGTAACTTGGTGAAGAGTAACTCATCAACCCACCGATGGCTTCATATACATAAGATAAGGTTCAAACCCTGCCTTTTCTGCTAGGACACAAACACCTTACACAAAGTGTCCGGTGCCCACTCTATATCAAGTGTTCAATTGAATTTAAAGGGGATCAGTTGTCTATTATATTTTTTTCATTTTTAAAAGCAATTAAAATAATTCTAAACTCTAATTTTATTTTATTCTTTATATTTTAATAACTAGTCCACAAGATTGATAATGTGTATTGATTTTGAGAATTAAGGGAGATAATTATTCTTAATTCAAGTATTTTGTTTTCTCATTTAGTCCTAAATTAGAACAACCGCAATAAAGTTTACTAATAATTCTTAATCACATGGAAGAGTGTGAATATAGCTTTTTTTTTTTTTGGTCCACGACAAGTGCAACAGTCAAAGACGTACACATAGCTGGGAATTGATCATCCTGTTGTGCGCCCTTACCTTGTTGTACAAGGATTAAGTTGTAAGGGCTCTCCCATATCGAAGACCCTATGGCACCTTGTGTACAGGGGACCCTCCACTGCACGTATATAGTGAACCCTTGCTTACCATTCGTTGGGTAATATTGGGACACTTTATCGTTTGCATTAAAGCGAATACCTTATCCATTGGGCTAGCCCAACGTGGGTAGGTATAAAAGACATGATTATTAATTGTAGACATACACATGAATTGTGGAATTTTATTTCTATATAAACTTGTTTCTTCTCTTTGGCAACATTGATTGATATGGTAATTGGTTACTATGATGTAATTATGGAAGCGTTTGGTTAACAAGAATGGAAATGAGGAGTGGCGTAGGAATGGAATGGGTGATAGTAGAGTAGAAGTGAAAAATGAAGAACTGTAACTAATGAGGAGTGGCGTAGGAATGGAATGGCGTAGGAATGGAATGGGTTATTTTTAATAATATATATTTTTTAAAACATTGAAGAACTGTAACTAATTAGTTATCATAAATAAATATTTAATTTAATACTACAATTTTGTTCTAATTTTTTATTTAAGTATTAAAATCATTAATTAGCTATTAATTAATGATGTTAATTACAAATCAAAATAAGGAAACTTTCAAATAAAAGAAGTTAACCAAACTAATTATTTTTTATATTTTTATATTTTTACATCAACAATTAAAGAGTCTGTAGCACAAGAACAAGAACAATAATATAATAAAAAAATCAAAACAATTAAAAATACCTTTGCGAAACATCACATATTATGCATGACACTAAAAGAAACTAACCTTATTAATTACAATTTTTTATACTTTTTACGGTTTTCCATACACAATTAAAGATTGAATAATACAAGAACAACAATATTTGTAATAAGTCCATGAAAAATCAAACCAGTTCACAAAAACCTTGCAAAATATACTAAAAATGATAATCAACATTATAAAAACCTTGAAAAATCAAACCAACATTATACAATGATAGCCAACCAAGCTCACTAAAAACGAAGTGTATAATTTAAATACATTAAACAAACACAATGTTCCTGCAATACAATTCACAAAAACTCCATAACATGCCACATCAAACTTTAAAATAAACAACATCATAAAATCAAAAGTAAAAAAAACTAATAAGGTTACATATTAGGCGATCTAAATGACAATCTTGATAACAATACAAGACAAAAATGCAGCTTTTTGTTATCTAGCAAGTCCAAAAATATTTTCATTTGGTTGTTGTTTTTAGTCAAAACCTATAAAACAAATATAAAAAAATCATTATAAAGAATTTTAAGAGAAATCATGGAGTAAAAAATGGATTGTGGTTACAAAAAATATGTAACCAAATATATTACACAATGCGTAGAAGTAACATACGATCATTGTGCAATATAGCCGAAGTTGTTTAAGCCTCATCATGTTATCAAAATCTAAGTTAACAATAATGATTATGTCCATGTTAACAAATATATTTTGAAGCAATGGAAAAAAGGGTCAAAGCAAGTGTTATTTGCCTATACATAATGACCTATCTTGTCAAGTTTTTCTCTTTAAAGGCGTGTGATGTGAAAATCCAATAAAATATATGGGGATGCAATCTCAATTAATCTGCATCGTAAAACATAGTAAGTGTGTTAGTTTCAAAGGGGTAGTGGTGTAATAATTTTTCTCTCAACCTCACAAGTAATGAATTCACACACAAACAAACAAGCAAGAGAAAAGAGACACAAATTGGTTTCCCAGTTCCGCACAACCTTGCCTACATCTGGGGGGTAAAGCCCGGAGAAAACAATCCACTAAAAGAGGTAAAGGAATGAAGAGTATAACACACTCTCTCACTCATACAATGACAAAGAAAACCCTTTCAAGATTTCCTAATGCCCACTCTCCTCAACACGCACACCCTGGGGTCTCTCATGCGTGCCACATCCTAAATCTTCAAGCAGGGTATCTTATATGGATACACCTACGATCCAATAAATCTTCCTCTTTTAGATTTCTCCGAGGCTTCCTAACTTGGACACCTTCCAAAGTCAGATGTTGCAACACTGGTTGTAACCGGACTTGCAACACTGCCCACATTGCTGAACCTGACTGAGTTCTAGCTTAATTGCAACCGAACTTGCGACACCTTCAACTTTCCCAGTTCCTTCAGTTTGCTTCTTAGTAGTTGACTCGTCCCAAGCTCCCCCTACATGCAACCATTTCCTTCCTCACATCATTTCAGCAAGGCCCTCTCCCAAGGATCGCACCCACCAATGTGCAAAACCATCTCACCAAAAATGGCCACTAAAGATCTCCCGATCTTCTTTCCAAACTTGATCCAAGTTTGCTCTTCCATTGTGATCTTCATTTAAACCATCAATATATTGTTACTAAACTTGATCTCCTCTTATCCAAGTTTAGCCTTCAATATCTTCCAAGCATGATATTCAATTATCCTAGCTTGGGTCTTCAAATATTCAATCAAATCTCACCACATATGATTTGTATCTTTGAATAGTTCCACCCAAAAATAGCCTTCCTACCAACTTATGCTTTATGCAATCTTCATGAAGATCTTTTAATCTTTCCAATCAATCAATTATTCATCTCTTTTAGAAATAGACTTCTCATGAAAAGATTCTACCTAAGATATGATTTATCATCTCGGAACTTACCCAAGATAGATAAAATCATACCTAAGATAAAAGTAGCTCTTTAAGAGCGATCCTTTTACCTTGATGCTCTTTCCATAAATTATTATTCTTCATGTGAACCAATGAGAGGAATTTCCCTAAACATAATCTTCCATCATGATCTTCTAGTTCTCATGTCTTCATGCACCATGTCATCATGCATTAGCCACATCATTATCCTTGTCACCTCTTCATTTGTCAAGCCACCATTGCCACGTCATCTCCCTTTGCCATGTCATCTCTTGACTTGTCACATAATGCCAATCCAAGTTTTCAGACCTAACAAAGTGCTATAAGTTTTCATCTATCCTATAAGTATTAAAAGCTTTCATCAGTATTTATATATATACATCTCCAATTGTCTGATAACGCAATGATATTATAAGTTATCAGACAATAATCTCAATTATAATATTAAATGGAGTGTTGCTTTCAAATCACATATATAGAGATCAAAATCTTTTATTAACCCATACACATCCATGTCACCATGTTTGTCCATTTTTTTCAAAATTTTCCACATTTTTAATCCTATATTTGTTACTTCCATTGCTTTAAAATTGAAGGTTCATTGCACCTAACTTGATTTTGAGTTTTCATAATAAATGGAAATGGAATAAAAAATTAAATAATTTTTTTTTGTGTGTATATATCTTGGAAAACCTCACAATTTCATGTGTAAAAGAAAAGATAATATTTGTATTTATACTCTATAAAACTCTAATATTTGCAAATATACAAATAAAAATTGTTGAAGTATACAAACAAAACTATAATTAACTATTTATTAAATTGTAAAAAAAACACCTAAAATATTTTTTACAAAGTAGTTAAACAAAAATTTTATAAGTTTACATTACAATTTTGTATAGTTATAAATGTAATTTTTCCAAAAAAATAAAAAAAAATAAAAGGAATAGACATATACCCACTCTTATCTTATGGAGTTTAGGAAAACAAAAAAGAGGATTCTTGAATCATGAAATGATCTTGACAGTCATCCTTATCTTCAACAAGAAACATAAAAAACAAATTGGGTAAAGGGATTGACCTTGAATCGCAGAGGAATTCGCAATCTTTGGATTCAAGCGAGCATGGAATTATCTTCATGGAAGGGCGTCTTCATGAGGAACGAAGTTGGAGAACTGGAGCCGAGATCTAGAAACCCTCCTTCAGAGTGATGCATAGCACGATGAGGAAAGCCCAATTGAAAACCATTTTATATTTAAGGGCATAATTATCATTTTCACATCTAGGATTGAGTAATCCGCCCAAATGTGTGATGATTGTTACTCCTTCTCATACATGTGTCTCACTCCCTCCTCATAACTCTCCCACTCCCATTAAGGCATACCCAAACAAGGGTTTACACCCAATCATCCCTCATTCCTACCCCACTCTTGACAACCAAACATCCTCTATATGGCAATCTCGAAGCATAATATGGGTGTTTGGGGTTTTTATCTTTGCTTAATGATTTTAAGATATAAAGAACTTGGAGGGTGGTTATTAGGGTTTTTATTTTTGCTTAATGATTTAAAGATATGAAGAACTTGAAGGGTGTTTATTTCAAAACTTGATATTGCATCTTAAATTTATTTGAAAACTAAAACCTAACAATGCACTATATGATTGCAACTGTTTGGTGGAGTAGATCAATCATGAAGATTATGAAATAGCTTGATAAACTTGAGAAGGAACAACAGTGGCTTCTAGTTCTTAGTGGAGAAGGGAGCTGAGTTTTGAGCTTGATCTAGTGAAGCTCTGCAATTAGACAGCAAGATTCACAGCAGGAAAGGGAGCTAAAATTTAGCTTTATTCTAAGAAAAACTAAAATCAAACAAGGTGATAAGATCTTCCACGAATGCAAGAAAGAAAAAGAAGAAAGTGAGAACAAATTCATCTCATTGTATATTGAAAATCTCATCATCATTTCCAATAAAGTACATGGCCTTTTAAATACAATGTTAATCAGCTTTTACTGAGCTAGTAGGCTGAACTAGCATAACTATCTAAACTAGCATAACAGTTTTAACTAACTCTAGTCTTCTTCTTCAGGCTTTGTTCTTTAGAATAAAGAACTTACCTTTAATCTCTAAAGCTTCTTCTCTTAACACCAATTACAATAGATTCCATGAATCTCCAACACTTCAATTACAACTTTTGTGAACCCTCAAGTTGGAGAATGTGCAAGAGTATATGACACTCCTAACTTTGATAAGATTTGATGATGTTTTGGTCCTAGCAATGCCTTTGTGAAAATATCAACTAACTAATGTTGTGTAGGTATATATTGGAAAATAACTTGTTCAGCTTGTAGCTGCTCTCGAACATAATGACAATCTATTTCAATGTATTTCATTCTCTCATGAAACACAAGATTCTAGCTATACGAATAACAACTTGGCTGTCATACTTCAAGGAAACAAGCACAATTGAAGAAATAGTCAATTCATCAAGTAAACTAGGCTATTTCTAAACAAAATTTTCTCATGGATCTATATTTAGCCTTTGTTGAAGACACTGCTATTGTGTATTGCTTTTTTTATTCACATGAGATTGGGTTGTGGGATACCATAATGTAACAACCATTTACAGAATGTCTAGTAGTAGAACATGCTACCTAGTTAGAATCACAAAATGCATGGAGATTGAAATTTTGCTCAGAATTCATTAGCAAGCTTTGATTGGGATTATTTTTAAGATATCTGAGTACACGAACTACAACATCCATGTGTTCTATTGTTGGTAAAGACATGAATTAACTCAAGTGCTAGATACTAAAAGCCAAGTCTAGTCTTGTATTTGTAAGATAATTTAGTTTGCCAATTAACCTTCTGTAAAGAATTGGATCAGAAAGTGATTCTTTTGTATTTGGTACAAGTTTCAAACCATAAATGAGAGGACTTGTCATAGGACTTAGAGAATCATAATTGAATTCTTCGAATAGGTCTAATGTGAATTTTCTGTGTTAATATGATGTTTTCACTTTCTTGAATCACCTTAATTCCTAAAAAATAATGTAAGAAGCCTAAATTCTTGATCTTGAATTGATGATCCAAGTATTCTTTCAACTGAATTATTTCTGTTTCATTATTGCCAGTGAATAATATATCATCTACATATATTGCAACAAAGACAACTAATTCAATGTCTTTTTTTATAGAACAATGAAAAGTCATTTTTATAATTATGATATTCTTTCTTTTTCAAGGCTTTAGATAGCTTGGAATACCATTTTCTTGAAGCTTGTTTCAACCCATATAAAGATTTCTTGAGTTTGCACACTATATTTGGTCATGTGGTTTGAAGTCCTGGTGGAGCTCTCATGTAAATCTCCTCATATAAATCTCCAGGCAAAAAGGCATTATTAATATCTAATTGATGCATCTTCCAACCTTTTTAATAGTTGTTACAATGATACTCCTTATTGTTATCATTTTAACAACAAGAGAGAAAGTTTTAGTATAATCCACTCCTTGCTTTTGAGTAAAACCTCTCACAATGAGCCTTCCCTTATATCTCTCCACTGTACTATCTGCTTTATATTTAATTTTGTAAACTCATTTACAACTTATGGGTTTCTTTCAGGGAGGTTAAGGAACTAGTTCCCAAGTTTTATTGACCTCTAATGCATTAAAGTCCTTTTGCATGGCATCTTGCCAAGTAGGTTCAGAAACAATCGCCTCATAAGTATTTGGTTCTTTTAATGTAGTTAGTAGTGCAAAAAATTACTGATTTGAGTGTGAAAGAGCAATAAAGCAAATAATTTTGGATAAAGAGTATTTGTAATGGTATGCGGATAGTTAATTATACAGGAAGTAGGATTAACGTAGATGCCGCTATTCTTAGTATTGCTATAGAAATTGCAGCATATGTAATCATTGAGGTAGGAAGGTATTTTGTGAATTCTACTAGATCTTGTACGTAGTAGCTATTGTGAATTGATTGGGAGGGGGTATACTTTGAGGATAAATAGTGTTATAGTTGGAAGAAATGTTTTGTGAAGTAGAATTACAAAGGTCATGTATTGAAATAGGTAAAGTTTCTGATTTTGTAACATCGATTTTGTGTAAAGGAAAGATTGTCTCATGAAAAAGTATCTCTAGGAACTAAAATTTAATAAGTATCTAAAGTTAAGACCTTGTATGGCTTTTTTTTTTTTTCCAAAAGGATATCCTATGAAAACACAAGCCTTGGCTCTAGGTTGAAATTTATCTATATTCTTACTCATTGTAGAGATATAACACAGACAACCAAATGATTTTAAATGAGAATTAGATGGTGGAACACCAAAGAGGATTTCAAAATGAGTTTTGTTATTAAAAATTTTTGATGGAAACCTATTTATCAAATAGATGGCAGTGAGGGCACATTCACCCTAGAATTTTAAAGGAAGTTTGGACTGAAAAAGAAGGGCTCTAGAGGTCACTATATCAAATGTTTATGTTTTCTCTCTATTGCCCCATTTTGATGTGGAGTATGAATGCAATTAGTTTGATGAATAATACCTTCTTCAACAAAGAAGAATTTAGTCTCTAGACTTGTATCCAATTCAAATGCATTGTCTGATCTCACATGTTTAACTTTAACTTGAAATTGGGTTTCGATCATTTAAACAAAAGACTTTAAGGCCATGGAAGCACTACTTTTGTTGCTTAACAAGTATGCCCATGTTGCTCTACTAAAATCATCTACCATGGAGTGAATATATATATATCCCTCATGTGTCAAAGTATGTTAAGGCCCCCAAAAATTAATGTGTATGAGTTCAAAATGGTCGAAGTGTGAATTTGACTATGAGGAAATGGCAATTTATGTTGCCTGGCTTGTGGACACACATCATAAGGATGAGAAAATTTTTTTGTAACATTTAACAATGACAATTGTTTAATTTTGCAAAAGGGAAGATGGCCTAGCCTATTGTGCCAAAGTACAACATTAGGATGTTGTACAAAGAATAATTGTTAGGAACAAAAGAACAAGAAAAATGAAAACAAGTGTTTAAGCCATTATCAAGTTCATTGCTCAAAGGTTGTTCATGGGTAGGAATACAGGACACAAACTTTCTCTTATGTGTATGCAATAGGTAAAGTCCTTTGCAAGTTTTACCTAGAGCCATTAGCCTCTTCATTGAAGGGGCTTGTAAGATACAAAGGTTAATATTGAAAATAACTTTGCATTATAATTGTTGAGTAAGTTTACTAACAAATAAAAGATTATAATGAAAACTTGGTACTTACAGGACATTAGAAAGAAGAAGGTTGTTTCCTAGTTTAATTTTTCCAGTGTTAGTCACAATGATTTCATAGCTTGTAGTCAAGGTTCCTAGAAAAGGTTTTGGTAGTGGAGTAAGAGTTGTTAAATACTTAACATCATGACACATATGGTCATTGGCTCCTGTGTCAATGATTAAGGTATTTAAACCAATAAATTTCTTGCATATACTGCTATAAACATAAGAGCTTTTATCACTCTAAGAGAGTTCAAAAAATTTCTTGCTAAATTGGCAGTAGAAGCAAAATTGGTTGAGAAAGAAGTTGTGTTAATTCTATCTGCACGCTAATATTAAAAAGATGCTCTTGGCATCTCATTTATTAAATGCTTCAATCTATTATACTGAGCATTAGTTAATTCTGGTACATGAGCCTATGTTACAGTATTGCATACTTCCTGATTCATTCCTTGCACTTATGCAATAACACTCCTATCTCTAGAACCTTTAGAATTATTAGGAAATCCATGTAATATAAAGCATTTCTCCTTAACATGCCCATATTTTTTTGTATTAATTTGAAACCAAATTGGACTTCCTTCCATTATTTCTATTGTTTTTGTGAAACTATTTTCCTGCATTGTTGGTAGATCCAACATTCATTGAGTCATCCTTAGGAACAAAATGTGAGGTTAAATACACCTCGCTTTGTTTATCTTCTTAAATCAACAAAGAATAAGCCTCTCTAACTAAAGGAAGAGGTTTTATCATTAGAATATTGCCTCTTATGATTGTATAAGTCTTATTCAAACCCATCAGTAATTGAATTAAACTTTGACTTTCTTAAACCTTCTGAATTTCTTGAATTGCACCACAAGAACATTGAGGCAGACTACTCAAGGTTTTGATCTTGGTGTAGTATGTAGTAATACTGTTTGTCCCTTGTACAACTTGACTAATTCTTTTTGAAGCAAGAATAACTGTGGTCCATTAGATTGTCCATTCCTTTATTCTAGGTCATCCCAAATTTCAATAGTAGTAATAACATACAAAACACTCTTAGAAATCTTCTTAGATAAAGCATTTAACATCCAAGAAATCACCATGTTGTTACATCTCTCCCAATACTGTAAATCTAAAGATTTAGGACTTGGTTTCTTGTATTCTCCAGTCACAAAACCTATCTTATTTTTTGGAGACAAGGCTATCATCATGGCACACCCCCAAGATCCATACCCATTCCATCGAACACCTTTGACACTAAGATTATTCCTAGATTGTTAGAGAGGATGGAGATAAAAGGCATTTGAAGGATCAATTGAGGCACTTTCTATAGAGGTAGTTGTTCCAGCCATGATTAAGATTAAAACAACACCCAAGAAGAGAGAAAAAACACCGCAACAGTACTAGAAATAATAAAAAAAAAATGGATCAAAGTTTTGATACCATGATAAATATGAGAAGGAACAACAATGGCTTGAGGTTTGTAGAAGAGAAAGGAGCTAAGTTCTGAGCTTGATCTGGTGAAGCTCTGTAATCAGACAACAAGATTCACAACAGGAAATATAATTGAAATTTAGTTTTGTTCTAGCAAAAACTGAAATCAAATAAGGAGATAAGATCTTCCATGATTGCAAGAAAGAAGAAAAAGAGAGTGAAAGAAAAAATTCATCTCATTGCACATTGAAAATCTCATCATCACTCTCTGTAAAACACATGGTATACAATGTTAATCACCTTTTGTTGAGCTGCCATAACTGTTTAAACTAACATAATGGTTTTAAATTGTTTTGTGTCTTAAATATCTTCAAGTCCAGCTTTGTAGCTCATTTGTCAAAACAAAAAGCTTTGATAGTAAGAAGTGATTGAATTTTTCATGTGCTTTACATTTGTAGGAGACTTTGAGTTTGAGTCCTTTAATTTGCAAGATGCACGGTGAATCTCGTGTGAGGGGACAATAATTCTTTCTCTCTAAAGTTGCATGGTAGAGGAGATATTTATTTTTGTGGGGGTTTTCAAGCCATCACAATTGGTACAACTCTGTATTTGGCTATCTCTTCACATCCCTTAAGTGGAGGCGTTTCTTGAAGAAATTGTTATATCATTTTTAACTTCGGGTTTAGACCTGATTTGTGTTTTTGTTATAGTGAACATGACATGTATATAAACAATATAATATATGAATTTTTTAATTAAAAGTTGTTTATTTTACGGAGGTGAGGCTACCAAAGTTAGAAGACGCAAAGTCCTTGTTTTGTGAAAATAACTCGCGAAATCAGAAGAAGTCCCACTTTGCATTCAATTTTTTAAAAAATATCTTAAAAAAAAAATTTAATATTACTCTCTCTCTATATTTTTTTCCTTCATCAAGTTCTTTCTTGGATTTTTGTAGACATGCTTGTTTTTAATTAAATAAAACTAAATTTATCACATATTATATATATATATATATATATATATATATATATATATATATATATATATATATATATATATATATATTTAAAATTTAAAAAAAATTAAATTAATTCAAAAATATATGACCATAACCAATAAAATAAAATAAAAACAAAAACAATTACAACAAAGGCCTCGATCCTTGTCAACGGATCTCCAAATGGGTATATTCGCTACCAACGAGGTCTGAGACAGGGTGATCCGCTATCTCCTCTGCTTTTCATTCTTGTTACAGATGCTTTGAGCGCAATGTTCTCGCATGCGCTTAGTGCTAAGATTCTGATTTGTGTTCCAGTTGATGGAATCGCCAATATGTGCAACTTGCACTATGTGGATGATCTCTTACTGATTACCACTGGTGGTCTCGAGGATCTTAGGATCATTAAGCTAATCCTTTATATCTTTGAGGGGATGACGGGCCTAGAAACCAATTTCTCCAAAACTTGCCTTTTCTCTAGCCACTCAGGCGGATCCCCTGGACCGGAGGCGGCTAACACTCTTTATTGTGCGGTGGGGTCTCTTCCAGTTACCTATCTTGGCATTCCGATCTCTGGTAGGAGACCACGTAGACAAGATTGGGAGGAGCTTGTCGGCAAAGTGCGCCAGTGCCTATCCTCGTGGAAAGTGAGGCACCTATCGCTTGGGGGTCGCCTTACTTTGGTGAACTCAGTGTTGTTGGCCATCCCCACTTTCTGGATGTCGGTGTTCAAGTTACCACAATGGGTAGTAAAACAAATTGATCACATCAGGAGAGACTTCCTGTGGTCGGGCCCTGACATTGACCAACCACCCTGCCGGCTGGTTAGCTGGAAAAACTTATGCAAACCGCGGGATCAGGGTGGTTGGGGTATCCTGGATCTTGCCTGTTTCAACTAGACGCTTCTGGGGAAATGGTGGTGGAAATATGTGACTGATGACTCCTAGAGAGGGGCAAAGGTGATCTTCGCAAATTATCAATGGCCGAGGGGGTATCTCTTCCCCCCCAGAATAGGAAGGATTTCTTTCCTTTGGAGAGGGGTCTTAAGTTGTCTACCGCCATTCAGAAGCTACGTATTGCCTGAAATCAACAATGGGGAAGATACACAGTTCTGGAAGGACCGGTGGTTAGGCGGCCTCGCTCCCATGTATCTTTGGCCAACAGAATTCAGCAACTGCCCCTACCCCAACGTTTAGAAGATCTTCCCTTCAGGACTAATGCGGAGGTGATGGCAGTCAGCAACAAACTGAGGCTTTCGATTGACGGGAACCGGGACAAGAAAAGGTGGACCTTCACTGGGAACGGGATCTTCATGGTCAAGTCCTTTTATAATTTCTTAGTTGACGGCGGCCTGCGATGTCCGGTGGCGAAGTTCTTTTGGAACAATCGATGCCCCAAGAAAATTAATCTTTTCAATTGGTTGGTTTGGAAAAACAAAGTCCTTACGCTTGAGAACCTTGCACACCGACGGTGCAATTCACTACCAACTGACACATGCGTGCTATGTCATACCGGAATAGAATCTGCGGACCATCTTTTTCTATCCTGCCAATTTACCAGAAAGATCTGGGACCACTAGTTCCTATTGCTTGATCTCCCTAGACTTCCATATACTTTAGATAGCCTCCGGGGAACGTGGAGGAGGGGCCTGCCACCGGCAATTAAACCTGTGGGGGGACCTTGTTGTGAAAGCAATAATTTGGAATGTTTGGCTAGCCCGGAATGATTGTATTTTTAATGCCAATGTCATGCTTGCTAATGTTCTTATTCAGAAAATTGACCGACTGCTGCTATCTTGGTTCTCCTCAGTTAGTATTGGACCTCGTGAGAAGATTGATGAGGCCATCAGTGTGGTCAAGAGAAACTTGGTGTTTCTCGGCCCTCAGGCAGGCGATATTCAGGATCCACCGCCACCAGAGGAGCGACATACTCCCGACACTGGCTAGATCAGGTTTTGGGTTTTGTTGGCCGTGAGGAGGGTCTTGTTCCTCATTTTGTCATGGTGTTTTGGGTTGGCTACGGCCTCGTTATGTACTTACCACATCTAGTGGTTCTTTTTAGTTTTAATCAAAGTGGTTTATCCACCTTTTCAAAAAATAAAAAAATAAAAAAATAAAAAAAAATTTAAAACAATTTAAATTCAACAAATTCAAACACTTATGTTTCCTTTCCCTCCATCAGAATCTACAAGATTCTTTCTTCATGAACAACACCACGCCTTCTCTTGTCCCATTCTAATGCACCACCCACACTCTCCTTCTTCTCGTCCTCCTCAACCTCCATCGCCGCCATTGCCACCATGGGCATCGTCTTCGGCAAGCTCCGCCGCCGCTGCTGTCCCACCTCCTCCATTCCCCACCCTCCTCTCCGCCACGTCCTCACCGGCTGTTCCACCTCCTCGGCCACCGTCCCCTCCACCGGCCTCTCTCTCCTCTACTCCCCCTTCACCGTTCGTGGCTTCTACCCATACAAGTCCGACCACGAGAACGAGGACCGCTTCGTTGTCAGCACCAACCTCCAAGGCCGCCCTGATGCCCATCTGTTCGCCGTCTTCGACGGCCATGGACGGTTCGGCGCCCACTGCTCCGCCTTCGTCAGCGATCGCCTCGTTGAAGTCCTCAATGCCGATGTTAATCTCTTCCAAGACCCTGCTAAGGGCTTCGAGTCTGCTTTCCGAGTTACCAACTCCGATCTCCACCAGAGTGCGATCGATGACAGGTTGAGCGGGACGACGGCGATCGTCGTCCTTGTCTTTGGCGATAGCATGTATGTCGCCAACGTGGGGGATTCTAGGGCTGTGGCGGGGGTTCGGAGAGGGACATCAGTGGAAGCACAGGACCTCTCTAGCGATCAAACGCCACTTAGGAAGGACGAGTATGAGAGGGTTCAGAAGTGCGGCGCTAGGATTTTGAATGTGGATCAATTGGAAGGGATTAAGGATCCCAGGTTGCAGGAATGGGATGAATTTGATCCCCCAAGGCTGTGGTTGCCGAATGAGCAGTATCCGGGGACAGCATTCACTCGGAGTGTCGGGGATTCTGTGGCCGAGAGTATTGGGGTAAGTGCTGAGCCTGAGGTCTTGGTGATGAAGATCTCGCCAGAACATATCTTCTTCGTTGTTGCCAGCGATGGCGTTTTCGAATTCCTTTCGAGTCAAGATGTGGTTGAAATGGTGAGGCTATTAGTCTTGAGTTTGATTCAGTATTTATCTCTGTTCTCCTTTTGGCAAATTGATATACTTCTGAATGCTTGTTTGCTTGCTTGCCCCTATTTTGGCATTATTTATGGTATAGGAGTACAATCTCTTTATTTTCAGGTTCTTAGAAACTTTTTGTTTTAACAAGCAGATAATTCGAATTAAAAAAATTCTGTTTTGGTGACATAGTAATTGAATTGTTAGTTTGCCATGAAGAAAAAAATTTATATCCAATTTTGATTCTGCTGATGTTGAATCATTGTAGGAATTGTAATTGGTCGCGGTATATCATAGATTTGAACAGCATGTTGAGTTGATTGCTAATATGGATATCGAGCATGCGACAATAGAACATACGGTAGGAAGAGATTGTGAATGAAGTTATACCAAGTTTCTATTGACAGCATGGTGTGCTGGGGGATTGGATCTAAGAAATAACCACGGTGGGGTGGTTGGCAAGTACGAAAAGAATGCTTGGATTCCACACCTTCTTTCCTTTAGTTCATGAAAGTTTTAATTTCAGATTGAAGGCTTGATTGAAGCACAAACCTCTTGAGGAGTGCTGATAGCTTAAGACTTGACTTTGACCCTGCATTTATTGTATTCTATTTGCCCATCCCTTTCGCCGTCCTCAGAATTGTAACCCTGAACACTTGCTGTTCTGATTTTTCAGTTCTTGACAAGATAAGAAGACTTGAGCAGCTTTCCTTTTTTGAAACTCTGGCCACTTTAAGGGTGTGTTTGGCTTTTGCTCATTATTCTGCCAATGTAGTCTTTCCTTAATTCATCGAGCCACTACTTCCATTTGTTCACAAACTTTTTGTGATCCATTGTCAATCCAAATTCGCAACTGCAGCAAATGTTTTTTTTATTTTTTATTTTTATTGTTTCTTAGCACTACACATTCTCTGGTTCGTCATCATCATAATATACATGGGATAAACCATTTGATTTTATTATTATTAAAAAATGTGACATGCTAAACTGCTTGAATGTTTAAATCTAGCAGTTCCCTCATGGCCTTGATGAAATTGTGTTCATTACAACTTTCATTTGTTTACTTCAGGTGGCCAAGTTTGCGGATCCTCAAGATGCCTGCTCAGCAATCGCTGCAGAATCCTACAGGAGATGGTTAACAAATGATACCCGCACAGATGACATAACCATCATTGTTGTCCACATTGAACGCTTGCACAATGTATGATCAACTTTCCTATATTGTGTATTTCTTATAAATGCGGTTTTTCTTAGATATCAATGAACTGAATGCTTCTGCAAAATGTTATTAGTCTAGTGCTGATGTAGTCGAGGGAACAAGTCCAAGAAGCAGTGAAAGGTCTTCAGTGGTTTCAGACATAAAGAGAGAAGAAAGACCTAATACTAGACATTTATAACCTTGTTATACAGGTAAATCAAATTTGTCAAATATTAAATCATATCATATTTATATTTCCATATGAAAAATAATTCAGCATGTTTCATTCTGACATGTGTAGTGCAAGTTATTCTTTAATGACCTTAGACGTTCGCAACTTGTTATGACATAATCCATCCTTCATCTGATCCACTGTCTTTTAAAATCTTTTCAATTATTGTTGAATATGTTTGTTGATTTTTGTATCGGGAATATTTATAAACCTGTATTATGGAGGGGCAGGTTATTTTTAAAGAAATCTGAGAAAAAGATTGGGATTCATCTTGATTTGACACAATAACAGGAAGTTATATATAAGTTTTTGCATAGTGATGAGGATTGATATCAGCTGCCATTCAATAGGGGTATGACATTGTTAGACTAGTGGCATATGGAGGTTTGAAATGATTTCTCCTCTCTCACAAAATTGAACCTTTTTTGCCCCCCTTAAGGGAAGCAGTCAAACATCACCTTCATTTAGTCAATAGCATGAACTTAACCCCTTTTTAAATATATGAGCACATATATTGCTAGGTTTTGGAACTCAAAACCTGTATTTTGTGAGCAACTATTTGTATGCGGGTGGGAGATGCAAAAGAATATGAATTGAGAATGGCCAGGAGTTTGACAACAACAAATGGAAAATAAGTGCACAAAAAGAAATAGAAATAGAAATAGATAGCCCAATGCAGGATCCCATATTGGTGGAATGGTAACCAAGTAGGGATTCATTTAAATTCCATTGTTGTGGTCAGTTTTGAAGCGACTCTTAATTTAAAAAACTAATTGAAAGAGGATAGCTTTTCTTCGTTCAGAGGACTTGCTAGTTTTGCCCAAAGCTTTTTAGTCAGTGATCACAGGATAAGTGGATCCTCTCTTTATGTTCCGATTAGCCAATTGCAGATAACAACATCAGGCAACACAATTCACTGTTTGAGTCATAGTTTTACATGTAACCTCCAACGAGGAAAAAAGGTTTAGAAACAGATAAAAGGGGCCCAATGTATTTATTAATTGTAACCATAATTGATGGCATTACCAGATTCAGATACTTTCCTCATGCCTGCAAGTGTTGACTAAAATTCTTAATTATTAAAGCTGCCAGGTAATTTGTTGTAAGAATACCTGCTAACCCTTTCTCTTTCGTTTTCAGGATAACAGACCAATTAAATGTGGCCTTGCTACAATAACTGAAAGTTAGCTGAAGTTGGCTCACTCTCTTACATAATCTGTAAATAAATAAGTTAAATAACTTGTAAGCATTTATTTCCACTGAACTTGAGCCATTCAAGTGTTGGATTTAAGAGCTTGGAATCTACTCATCTCTGCAGAAAAAGGGCAGAATTCAAACATTAATTGATTGAAGTCCTTTCTTCAAAATTTGGGAGGTTCTTGCACACACGGTGAAAGTTGAGGAATAACTACACTAATTATGTAATAGCTCATTCGGTTTGCTGAGCTTGATCATCTGTACAAAATGACAGCCAAACAAATTTATTTGAATCTGATTTCTAAAGAGTGTTCATGTGATCAAAGTATATAGTTCACAGCTGTATTTGTTTCATAGCATCTCATTCTGCCAGGGTAGGCAAAGCTTGCACTGGAATTATCTATAATGTTCCTAGGGACAAACTTCATGTTTGGCAGCCGTACTTGATAACTGTTTTGCATTTTTTTTTTTTTTAATTATACAGAACTAGAATGTTATTCTTGTTTGTTTGACTAAGATCACTTACTTTTTGGTTTACTTCAGCAAAGCAACAAAGTACAAATACAAATAAAGGTTCTTTAAACCTTCTGCATGCCATTCAGTTTCAATCTCAAAGTAGTTACTCAACAAAATGACCAAAAAATGTTTGCCAATTGACAGGTAATTTTATCGATATCAGAACGTCTTTAACAACTGAATAAAATTAATTAACACTCAAACAATTTCCAGTTCATAATAGAATAAAGTGTCCATTGATTC
Source organism: Dioscorea alata (assembly GCA_020875875.1). Lineage (NCBI taxonomy): Eukaryota > Viridiplantae > Streptophyta > Magnoliopsida > Dioscoreales > Dioscoreaceae > Dioscorea > Dioscorea alata. Next base: position 4,633,739 of record CM037017.1, on the reverse strand, counting down.
CCTTGTTATTTAGGCACATTGAAGTTGTTTGCAACGTTAAAAATCAGAAATCATAGAACACTCGTAAACAAGCTTGCATTTGACATCAAAAGAAATGAAGTCATTATAAATCAGTTAGAGTGGATGGATGCTGAAAGCGTGAATGTTAATAATATTGTCGGCTTTTTCCCACACTAATCATTTCCTTTTGTCAATGTTTCTTCTCATATGACATTCTTTCAGTGCTTGAACCTCTGAAACAGAGAAAGATATAGAAACAAAAAAGAAAGATTCAGATTAAATATGATAAAGGATCACATGTACTCTTATTTTGTGAGTACTGCAAAAAAAGAAAAAAAAAGAAAAATAATAAGGAAAGTGCACATGGATGTGAAAGAAGATGAACTCATGTTCTTCGGAAAATGCTTTCAATGGGTGTTTAGTTTGAGTTATTTGAAAATACAAAGGATTTGCAAATATGGGATTTCAACTAACACTTGATTTGGGGGTTAAGTCAAAATATCTGCTTTTTAAGCCGGATATGGGATTTGGAAATCCATTCTATACCTTCATCCAAGCAACCAAATGCTAAATTTGGGTTGAACTCCAGATTTGAAGATCCAAAACTCGAAATACCTCCAACTAAACACAACCTAAGGTGGCATTCCTCTCCAAGTAAACTGAACCCAAATAGCATATAATAAAGCAGTGGCTAAATTCAACTGAAATTGGTTATAAGTAAACAATCAATGATGATTTAATAAGCTAAATAGCTATCTCCACTTAACTTGCAATCGATAATAAAAATTCCAATTTTTTTCTCATTGTGAAACGTCTGAAATATGAACACAAGTATCATCTTTCTTTGCCTATTATTAAACCATATATAATTGTGACTTAATACCCAATTGTATCTGTGTATCGTTCTCAAACCTTTTCCTAAAAACAAGTTGCAATATTCATGGTTCACACACTATGCATATAAGCACTAAGAAAGTGTCAAAATCAAAATAAAATATTCATCTCTCACAGTTCCTGAGCACTAGTACTAAAGAACTTAGGCCTTCAAAAAAAATTTTGACATGATGCTTCCAATAATAGTCCTTCAGGTGCTTTCCGGCCATGAAGCAAACAGAATTTTGGCCATAGAAAAACTAATAAAAAATGTGATCTGAATACAATAATATTTGTAAAAATGCGTGAGAGGAGCACAAGACAATGTAAAGCCTTTTTATCTTCTTTTTCTAGAATATAATTCGAACTGAGCATTTTGATAGATAGCAAGAACTTTAGCATGAAAATGATAAAAACAGGATGGTAAAACAATAGATTAGCACATTCAAATCAGGTCAATAATCTTTTGCACCATCAGTGAAAACCCAAAAAATTGTTTTATTATTCTTCTTTTTTCAAAACGAACTTGAAAGAGAGTGCTCAAACTCAATGAGCTCTTCCTGACCATACAGATGTTCTTTAAAATTGTAAATTCATACAGGTTACTATATAAACAGAGGTTAACAAATGTAAGCAACAAACAATAATCATGAATACTAAAACCTAACTATAACCCTTAATCCTAATTCTAAGTCCCGAACATAAGACAAAAGAACAGCAGAGATAATTCATTAGCAAATAAACCACACAAAGGATTTAAACTGTTTACACAGTTTTCAGATCCAAAACAATAAACAGGTTTATCATTAACCTATAAAATTAAACCCAAAAACATGAGTATGATCAAGAAAATCTCCTAATAGTGAGAGTTTCATTAAAATTGGGATTTTTATGAACTTAAACACAACATAATATACATATGTTTGATAAAAAAATTCAATAACTGGAACAAAAGAGATCAAACAATACTACCTTTACAATTACCTACTTGAAATCTTGGCCAACAAAAAGTAAATGAAAAATCAAGAAATTCTAAGACATTGCCTTGAATTGCAAGGTGTATTCATATAATGTAAACCTTATTTTTTAGCAAAAATTTCTAGAGCATTGCACTGAAAAGATTGAATTACTGGTGTAGAAAAAGACATACCTGGTTGGCAGGATTTCCAATTCCTGTTGGTCTGGGCTAGGCATTCCTACAAACACAAGACGCGCAAAAGATTTCAGCCATCAAATACAATAAATAACGAAGGTCTTCTCACTGAGAGAGTCTTACCTGAAGGGCTAAGTAGATGGTGGAGCACTCATTGAGCTGCTTCACGTTCTCGTCCTCTTCATCTGCTTCGGTCTGGTGAAGCACCGCCGGCGGCGGCGGCGGGGTAGAGCTGTTTCCAGCGGAGCCCATTAATAGAGAAATCCTTTTCCTTTGTTTCCTTTTTTGTGAAAAACCTTTCCTCTCGTTTCACTTTTGCCCTTAAAAAAAAAAAAACAAAAATTATTTCTTTTAAACAATTTCAAGCCAAAGGTTAATGTCCTGCTGCAATAGTCTCACTGTCAAAGATTTTTGTACGAGTAGTTCAAATTATTGAGTTTAAGTCCTATTACTAGACATATCAATGATAGTAATGGATTTTGATTATAGGTGCGGATATGTAACCCAAATCTGACATAATAGGGTGAGAGAGCTTCCCGACTTGTGTGCACATCTTTGATTGAGCTACTTCATTTTGTTTTGATCATTTATTTATTTTCAAACATTGATAGTATATATTTTTTTAGATTAGATAAAGAAGTGTTGATTTATGATAAAGATATAATCAAGAGTTATATGGAAAAAAAAAAGAAAAATCTAAAATTAATTTTAGAGGTTTCATGTATCTTTGAGGAAAATGTTCGTATACAAAATTTTAAAATGTCTTTTGAAATGACCAACTCTTTTTTACCACATTTTTATGATTAATGAAATAAAATCATTATGCATTTTTTTTTTCTTAAGCCGTAATCTCAAAATTTGACATAAGTAAATTTAAAGTAAAGTTCCAGCTTTGAATTATATATATACCACATTTATATGATTAATGAAATGAAATCATTATGCATTTTTTTTCTTAAGCTGTAGAAGTTAACATGGGCTTGGAAGATAGAAGACTATAGCAAATGAAGATCGTGGGCATGCAAATCTCAAAATTTGACATAAGTAAATTTACAGTAAAATTCCAACTTTGAATTATATATATACCACATTTATATGATTAATGAAATAAAATCATTATGCATTTTTTTCTTAAGCTATAGAAGTTAATATGGGCTTGGAAGATAGAAGACTGTAGCAAATGAAGATCGTGGGCATGTAAATCTTAAAATTTGACATAAGTAAATTTAAAGTAAAATTCCAGCTTTGAATTATATATATATATATATCTTCTTGCTCTGCTCTGTCTGTTATTTTATTATTCATGCTGGCCTAGGCATAAAATAATATGAGTTGTACCAAGCAATCCATCCCCTATAAATGCTTTTGTTGGATAAAGGAGAATGACACAAACATGGGTGGTATTGGGACGGGAAATCCTTGATCTTACAGGAATTCAATATGAAAGGAATGAGATTCCTTGGATTTTTTCTCCTACGGGGGAGAGAGAAGGTCCAAGTTGTCTCCGTAACTTGAAATGTGACAAGAGCGGGGTGGGGATCCTAGACCTGATGAGATATTACATATGTCCTTTAAATTTTTAGATACTTACAATTTTAACACTATATATATATATATATAACTTGATTTTTTCTTCCTCTTTGGATCAAAGTCTTTGATTCCATTTATTCTCTCACTTCAGAGATCTTCATGCCATCACTAACTAGCCATAGTTCTTCTACTCAACCCTTCCCTCGTAATTGTGTGGCTACTACTTATCCCCCATAAATATGGTCTGTGTTGTTGCTCTACTAGATAGTTGTATAAAGGCAAAAGATTTATAATCTCATGTAGCCTTTTAGGTGACGTTTGGTAGGGATAATATTAGATTACCTCCAGAATTTGGACCAGATAATATAAGATTACTTCATTTAGTTGCTCAGGGTAAGAATATTACATTTATGAAATTTGATAACTTGGGTAATATTACTGGTAATGTAATTACTAACTCAATAGGTGGTAATATATTATTTTAGGGGGAGTGTGACTACCATATATATAATGTGTGTACTATATATATAGCCCAACTCTCATTATTTGCTAATTTTTTTTAAAAAGGAAAAAAGTCAATTGTCAAACTAATAAGAGGTGGCCATATGTCCCTCACCAAAAGAGTTTGAAACCCAAGATTTTTAGGCATTATTCATTCTGGTACTTACAATGAAGTCTGGATCTGCAAGAGAAGAAGCAAATTCTTTTGAAATTTTGAAAACTATTTTTGATGAGCAAATTATTAATCACTTGATCACAGTAATTCTTGGTGGTGATGAACTCTATAAAAACTAGGGGTGTAATCGATCTAGTTCAAGCCAAGTATCGAGTACCAAATTTTCAGTTAAGCTCAAGCTTGAGCTCGAGCTCGAATGAAAATTCGGTACTCGATACTCGGCTCGAACTTGACCTAGTATTCATTTTATAGCTCGAGATTGATTGGATACACAATTCAAGCTGCTCGAGCTCGCTCGATTAAGCTCGAAAATGTTGAAAATAATCATAAACATTATACTCGAGCTCGAAAAATTTTCCCTTGATTTTCATAAAAAAGAAAATCTATTTTTTTTCATCCATTCTAAAATGACCACATTCTAAAATTTCTTAAAGACAACAAACACAATTCAAACTTGACCAAATACAAGAACTAGAATAATAACATTCTATAATTTTCAAAGATAAACAAATACATTCATATTTGACCAAATGCAACATCAACTAAAACAACAACATTCCAAAATATTGTGAAAAAAAAAAAAAAAAAATAGAACTCATACTTAAACAAAATACAACAAATAGAACAATTATAAAACAAGTAAGTCCATAGTTAATAAGTCCAAGTAAAACAAATAGAAAATAAACAAGTGCTAATACAATTCATTTACAACAAACAATTAAGTCCATAGATAATAAGAAAACAATCAATCCACCATCAACATCCACCATCTCAAGAATATATTTTCTTGAATGTGAGGGTTCGACCCAATGTTTCCATCAAACCTATACAAAATTACAAATGAGTAATTAGAAAATAAATCATTTTAATCATTGATGATAAAAAAAATAAGGATGAACAAACTTAAATTTTACTTACATGCAAACATAATTCTTCATACCATTTTAAACTTGAGCTTCAAGGTATTTCAAGGGAAATCTCAATTGGTTTCTTCTCTTTCTAATATATACAAAGTGAACAAAGAATAGTAAAAAATTACATTAAAGCAAGAAAAACCATGATAAATAAAAAAATTATATTACAGCAAGAACAATTATAAACTCACTTTATTTTCTTTTTCACTCCATGAAGATTTCGACACTAATTTCCTCCACAAAGCAATGCTTGCACTGTCTCGGGAGCCAATGAAGCATGATAAGTGTCAATCACTCTACCGCTTGCACTAAAAGTAGCCTCTGAAGCCGCTGTAGTGATAGGAATAGCAAGTATGTCACAAGCCATTCTAGACAAGATGTGATATTTTTAAGTATTTCCCTTCCACCATTCTAAAGCATTAAATTGATTAGGATCTCCTTCAAAAATAAAACAACCTTCAGCTAAGTATGCATCCAAATCTAATTGTTGTGGCGAGGCTTTTTCAATAGATTTCACATAATTTGAAAATTAGGGCCAACCTGACGAGCCTTTGCCATTATTATCAACATCATCATTATTATGTATTGGAGTTTCACCACTATGCTTATTGCCATGTTGATATTCATGAACATATTCTTCATAAATCTCATGTAGAGCTTCTTAAACTTTAGCAATATTTTCTCTTGCTTCTCTATTGGAATACATCCTTGAAAAAGTGAAATCAATAACCCTCATTTTGCATCTTGGATCCTAGACGGCGGCCACGGACATGAGCAAATTGCATTCCCCCCAATATTTATCAAATTTAGCTTTCATTTTGCCAATCATTTCTCAAATAAACTCATCTTCATCATTCACCATTTTGTCTAGCAACATTTTCACATGATAGACTTCATTGAGAAACAAGTTGGAAGTTGGATAATCACTACCGGAATAATTTTTGTGATGGCACTGAACACTTCTAGAATCTAACATATTTTCTCCACCTTTTCCCAATCTTCAGGGCATGGGCAACATTGATAAAGGATTTCCCGATCTTTAAACATTGGAAAAACATCTTTAAATTTCATTGCAATTGATAGCATTTCAAATGTTGAATTCCAACGTGTCTTGCAATCAAGAATAAGTTTTCGCTCCAGTAATTGTAGTTGATGCATAATATCAGAAAATGACTTCAATCTTGCTTTACTTTGATTAATAAACTTCACACTTTCATGAATATCTTCAATTATTTCTTCAATTTCAAAAATGCCATCTTGCGCCATGAGATTAAGAATGTGTGCACAACAATGAACATGAAATAACTTTCCTCCACAAAGCAACCTTTTAGTTCTTGAAAATGTGTCTTTAAGAATCCTAATTGCCATATCATTGCTTGAAGCATTATCAACAGAGATAGTAACAACCTTGTTCTTAATTCCCCACTCTTTCAAACACTTAAAGATACAATCGGCAATCTCAACACCACGATGAGGAGGTGGAAGACGAACACAATTGATAACATGCTTTTGCAATCTCCAATTATGATCAATAAAATGAGCTGTTGAGACCATATACTTAATCTTTTGATTGTTAGACTTCCATAAATCTATTGTCAAGCTTATCTTGATAACATTCTTAAGCAATGTTTTAATTTTTTTTCGGCTTCATAAACTTGCATACAATCTTTCTTGATAGTTACCTAAGACACTTTTTCCCATTCAGGCATTCCACATCTTTGCATCATATTCAAACCTTCCTCTTCCATTACTGAAAAAGGATACTCATGCATCAATATCCAATGTGCAGCTGCTTTTCTCATTTTTGCCATGTCAAACTTGCCATTTGTGAGAGCCAGTTGCATTTCAACATCACCATTACCTCCTTGTACAGGTTGGAAAGAAATCCTTTGCTGTTGATTTTGATAAATTTTTCTCTTCATGCAAGTTGACAAGTGCCTTTTAAATTGAGTTGTACTCTTGCTAGCAATTATAGCCAACTTCCTCTTGCAATGAATGCATTTTCCTTTTTTAGAGCCATCAGGAAGATCAATTTCTTTAAATTCCAACCATACACTTGAAGTCTTGGCCCTTTTTTTTTTTCTCATTACCTTCCTCTTTTTCCCCCTCACCAAGGTCAACAACATCACCATCCTTTTCAGTTGGATTCATGCTTTTATTCGCATTCCCATCATCATCACCATCAAAACTTTTGCTCATTAAAAAATCACCTTCCAAAACAGCCTGACTAGTTGATGAATTTGTTTGGGCTGAAATGGTGTAGATAAGAAATTTGGTGTGCTTGATGACATATTGATCACATTAAACAACCAAATAAATAAATAAATAAACTTTTTTGTATTAAACATGTTATAGTAAAATAAGCATGGTTAAGATGTACAACCTTTTTGTGCAAATCTCCTATTGTTTTAGGCTTTTAGGCAAGCTCAACAACCTTTTTGCAAATCTCCACTTGTTTGTGCACATGAAAGCACCACCACAAAGGATGAAAGCGCTACCTAAAATATTTTTAAAATACAAGCAAACGGTTTGAATCAAATAAATGCAAAATAAACAATGAACTAGTGATGATATAAAAAAAAAAAAAAAAATACCTTGTTAATTTGTAGCCACTTGTTCGTGCACATGAAAGCACCACCAAAAAGAATAAAAGCATTACCTTAATTTTTTTTAAAAAAAAATAGCAAATGGTTTGAATTAAATAAATGTAAAATAAATAATTTAATAAATAAATCATGAACTAGGATGGCATAAAACAAATAAATGAAAATTAAATCTATATATATATATAACATAACAATTATTTTAATAGACTTCTATTTGAATACATCCCAATTTCTTCTAACAAGCTCTTATTACTTGAAAAGCAACCCTCATGTATTTATATATTGGTCGTGATTTATAGTCATATAGAAACAAATTATCAACTTCAATAAAAAAAATAAATAAAACAAAATTTAGTGCCGAGAAGCTTAATTTATATATGATGCTTTCTAGAAATATATATATGTTTATGTCCTTGGCGCTTAATATCCAAAAATAGATTTTATATGTATCACAACATAAGTAGAGTGCAATTCACATTATTTAGGGCTATCATATCCTTGAGGCTATAAAACTAATCCAAAAAATTGAATTAAACTATATGGACTTATGATTACACATCATGCATGGCTATAAATGCAAAATAAATCAATAAATAAAAAGAATAATAAAGTTGGTTAGTTTGATTATATATATATAGACACAAAACTCATCCATTGAGATGCAGGAAGCATGCTAAAATTGAATCATTGTTTTCAATACTAGGCATACTCTTCATGTTTTCAATCAAATGCATGAACTTTATATTTTTCAAGCAACCCATGCAACAAAAATTTTAACCACAAAAATTTTTAGTGGAATATAATTAAGACTTTTTTAATAAAATAATTAATAATTAAGACTTTTGGGGTTTATTTTTAGCATAAAAATACTACTTTGGACACATAAATTGGTATGATTGAGAAACAACTTATATGTTCCAAAAACAAATGAAAAATCAAATTTTATTAACTATAGTTAAGGTGCACACATTCACATTTGTTGTATTTCTCTAACAGAAATTAACAGTTAATCATAAAATTTTTAATAAGAAAACCAGATTTACAAATGTCCAATGATTTGACTTACCAAGAATTACATTACTAAAAAAAACAGAAGCATCCAACTCAAAGCAATTAATTAAAAAAAAAAAGACAAGAAAGCATCTTACATGAAGTTTTATTAGATCGATTTTAATATCAATTCTGGCATTACTATGTGTAGGCAGTACCGAAAGAAAAAAGAAGCAGCTGTCTTATTTCAACTACTCTCTATCATCAGCACAGTAGTCAAAGATTCGAATAGCAAATCAAGGGGAAAATCCAAAATTATCAATGAGAGTTGAAAGGCTTCTCCCACACAACACAATCTCCACATTGTTGCTCTTAGAATTCATACCAAACTAACTAACAGTTAATCTATCAACATTTGTTCAATTGTTACCAATCATTCTATCAAAATGTCATACAAAGATAATATGCTTACCATATGGCTTCAATTGCCTTGCCCAGGAATGACATCGAAAACTGGCGAGCAAGCCCTTGACTGAGATCATACACATTCAAGGTGACCTTATTACCCTCCTATAAAAATTTTTTCACCACTCAAATAAATGAAGATCAAAACACATTGAATTCAAACAATGAAGAAAAAATCAAAATTGAAAAAAATTCAGTAAATACCTCAGCTATGCTTAGATATAGAATTCTTTAAGCTCTCGATGTGAGATTTCAATTTAGGAAAACCTACAAAGCTCAAAAGATCAATGCCATTTCAAAACACAAAAATATGACGAATTAGCAGCAAGAATACTGATTATAATGCAGATCATGAAGCCGTATGACCAAAAAAAAAAAAAAAAACAACCTTTTTGTAATCAAAATAGAATTACAAGGATCAAACCTAGATTCAGAATTCTTTGAGCTCTCGATATGAGATTTCAATTCAAGAAAACCTACAAAACTCAAAAGATCAATGCCATTTCAAAACACATGAACTGATGAAAGGTTATTCATTTCCAAATTATGGTTAAGAATGTTTTCATTGTCATTGGTTTTTGCTTCAAGGAGACAGTATCAAAGTGCAACATTGTAAGCCATATATTGATGAGAAAATTACCTGATCTCACCTTTGATGTTGCCGACGAGCTCAGAGCGAACTGGAGACGAAGAACGAAAGAGAGCGCGAGAGGAAAGAGAAAGGAACTAAAAAGCCATCGTCGATTTGTCGTAAGCTCACTACTTCGAGTCATCCACTAGGATCAAAGATTTAGAGAAGGTGGCCTGACTGGGTTAAAGGATGGGGATGAATCGGGCTAGGGTTAGTTTTTTGTGAAAGCACTCAAAGGGGAGGCTCAGTTCTCTTTCTCAATTGTGAGAATGAGAGAAATTTTTTTTTGTTAAAAAATATTAATATTTTAACTTTAAAAAGATATAATGTATATATATATATATATATGTTACTACTCGATTAGGCTCGCGAGCACTCGAGCCAAGTATCTAGATACTAAAACTCGGCTTGCTCGACTACTCGAGCTACTCGAGCTTGAGCTCGGCTCGACCATGATCGAGCGGAGTTCAAATTTTCACCGAGTCGAGCCCAAGTAGCTTGTGAGTGGAGGTGTATAATTTACACCCCTAATGAAAACAATCAGTCATTGGAGGATTACTTGTGCCATGAATGTAACATATTCAATCATTTTGCTCCTTTCTCTGGTAATGATTTGATTTTTACAACTCCTTTTACTAAAAATCCATTGGTTTTCTAAGCATGAAAGATTTTTTTAATATAAGAAGAATTATGGAGGTTTCAAGTCATTGTGGATCTTGTTGTTTAGTTTATGTTTAGATTGTTCATTATTATGGAAGCCTAAGTTTGTGCTATTTTTTTTGTAGAAAATTGAATGAAATTATCCAGATTTTGTTAGTCTTATGTTGTCCGGTTTATGTTTAGATTATTCATTATTATGGAGGACTTAGTTTATGTTGTTTTTATGGAAAATCAAATGAAATTATCCACATTTTCTTAGTTTGATAAGAATTATGTAGGTTTGAAGTCATTGTGCATCCTATTGTATCGTTTATGTTTAGATTGTTAATTATTATGAAGGCCTGAGTTTATGTTGTTTTCTAGTAGAAAATTGAATAATAATATTTGATGCCCAGGTGTACCTTTTTTTTTCTTCTCAATCTTAGACTATTTGTCCATATTTAAAATTAATTCAAAATTTTATTCTTTTTTAGAAATGCCTATTTACAACCATTCTAGTCATGATGATTATATGCCTATGTCATTATGATTTAGCAAATGAATATTTGAAGCAATACAAATAAATAAAAACTATGATATGCAAAACAATACAACATTCACTAAAAGTATCTCTACAAAGGTGGTTACAAGATTAACTAGCCCACTAATCAGATGAATGATAGTGATTTAGTTTGATTAACTTTTACTTAAAATTTTTTCTCAAAGCTACTTGAAGACTTGCAGGCATGATGTAGCAAGGAGTAGAAAACAAAATTAAGATATGCCCTTTTTAATAGTAATAAAAAAACTACCAGGTATACCCATACTTTAAATCTTGAAAAGATTGCATATATTTATATACCAGGTCCAGTCTTCTATGGACTTTTGTAGATAAAAATTCTACAGACGCCCATATATCGGCCATTAGATTTAAATCCAAAGGCTACACATCAACTGGTGGCGTGAACAATGAATTAAACAATACTCATCAACAGCAATGCCATGAACAATGTTGAGTGTGATGAATAGTGCAAAGTGAGATGCACAATTCTTGCATCACAACTATTCGTTCATGATCCTTTAATCTCCGCTATCCAACATGATTCCTCCTCCCTTCTCAGCTGATTTTTTTTTAAAACCCATAACACACACGATTTATCAACCTAGTACAACCCTTAGGCATTGTTCCATGCTACTGTTTGCCACTCTATCTCTTTACCACTGTCTTTCTCTTACCTTCTCCCCCTCTTACTTTTCGTTCTCTACGGACACTGGCATATACAAGACAATTAAAAAGTTGTCTTGCTTAATATATATATGCCACAATTAAAATGTGTAGTCACGTATTTTGTCATCAAAGGTACATGCGTAAATATTTATGCTTTATTGAGCATAAACTTTAATATAGAATTTATATATACACTATTACCCTTCATTTCCTACATGAAAATCAAATGCCTCAATTACTTGACCATTGCAATAGTGGCTTAAATATCAAAATTATCAAAATATATGTGCAGTCAAACCATTTTTTTAAGGTGCTCACGCATATTTTCCTATTACAAATCCTTATACTAGAATAGCTTATACATTTGAGGGAGAAAATCTATAAAAATTAGAATTGTGCAACATATGTCATCTATCAACAATTTTGTTAGAAAAAAATTGTGTTTAAACCAAATCCATTTGTTGATGGATCCTTAACTAAAATAAAAAATGTCACATATCATTTTTATAAATGTGTGTTTCTTGTTGAAAGTAACATGTATTTATTCATATTTAAAAAATGATGTAATAGAGATAATTAGTGGAACTTATTTGAAATTATCTAAATTTATATCTTATACTTATACATTTTAATTATTTTTGGGACAATAGTTCATGGTTTAATGATGTATTTAATAGTTCAATATTAATAATTAGCTTAAAATTTTATATTTACAGACAAGCGAGGGCTATAACGGGTTGGTGTTTGTTATAAATTTATAGTGGATGCTTAATCTATTATGAACATTGGCAATATAGATACTGAAAAACAAATTTTGTTTGCGAATAAAAGTATATAGTAGTGAACATTGTGTTCAATAAGATAAGTAAATTATTTTTTTTAATATTTTATTATGTAATTACATCAAACTTATTTTTATACATAAGCTAAAATAAAATAGAAAATAATCTTAAAATATGTTTATCATCATGCTCTTTTATGCCTTTTATATTATGTTACCATCCATGTGTTACAAAGATAATTTATTGAATATAAATAACATTGTTCATTACCAAACTCAAATAAACCGAAAGCTATTTCACTTTATGAACTCTACAAATAAGAAATTAAATAAATTAATAGATGACATCTTTGTATCCCTTGTATGATTTCACTCTTTGAAGTAATTTGTCTTCTAAAAATTTTGCTCTCTTTGTCAATAGCTGATAAAGTTGTTGATTGGTAAATGGATTCTCATAAGAATGTCTCATAAATAGTGAACATTCGATTCATGGGTGAGGATGTGATCAGTAGTTGTGAGTGGTCCCAGTGCCCACGTGTTCACGGGCCTTACCCTTTCCCTCCTCAGAGGATTGTGCATGCTCCCATCTGCTTTTAAAGTTTTGCTGCTTATCTTGATTAAAAAAAAAAAAAATTGCACTCAATGAAGTGCTCTGTCTTCCCGCAATGGTAATATTAACCTCTAGGGGCATTGATGAAGATTGCGAGAAGACGAAGAGTTTAGACTACTGTTGCATGCAAAATTGTAGGGTTATTTTCTGATCCAAACTTATCTGCCAAGATAAAATTAAATTAAAGAAAATACAAGAAAGAACGAAGATATATGAGAATGGGTTAACTAGTTGTTCAGTGGAAAAACTCTCATCTAAACCTAAAAACATTGGAGCCATCTCTCTAATTCTTTTTTATGAATTTGAGTACTAAAGATTTCCAAAGATCTATTTATATAGCCAACAACACTATTTTTGGGAATCATGCATGAACCTTATTTAAAATACATTAATTAAATAAATCTTCCTTGGATATCATACATGAATCTATTGAAGAATATCATTAATTACATGCATGAATCTAGTTTAAAATATCATTAATTACTAAATGTTTTTTGAGTAATTGACCATTAATTCTATCCATTAATGGCACCAATAAAATAAAAAGGTAAATGGATTGCATTTTTAAAATTAGCAAGGAAATAGATTTAGAAATGTAGATTCTCACTTTCCATTTTCTTTACTGCACATAGTCAAATTTTGCAATGAAAAATATACATTTAAATAATTATATTTATTAACTAATAAAAGAGATTTTCTAATACATGCTAAGAAAATAATTTGTTATACAAATTTGTTTATAAGAAAGTTTTCCTTAAAATTTTTGAAACCAGCAATAAAGTAACAAATATTAATAGAAAAAAACTTAAAATCCACCCTTGTATTTGAAAATTGGACAAAGAATGGTAATTAGATTTTAAAATCTGTCATAGACAAAAGCTTGGTATAAAATTTTATAAAAAAAATTAATAGATTGATTATTTTTTTAGAAAAATAAATAAATAAATGATTGCATTAATGAAATATTATGAGAAAGAGGTCCCCGGGGGGGGGGGGGGGGGGGGAGTAATGTTGAAGATTGCACATTTTGCCATGATCTTAAGTAGTCAATACCAATTTTCATGCAAACATTCAGAGGAAGAGAAGAAGCATGCCATAAACGAGAGTTGCAAAAGTTCCACACATCCATAAAAACATACACATTCTCAACAACCCATCAGTTGGCAATAATGACAACAAATTAAAAAAACCAAGAAGCAAATCCACCCCAACATTATTCCAAGAAGTATGTACTACAGGACAAAAAAGAAACACATGGCAACCAGTTTCTACAACATTATGACAATGGACACAAGTGTTCACCACTTGAATACCTTTCGAAAACAACTTCTCCAATAACGGCAAGCAAGAATGTAAGAGGCACCAAGGAAAGTTATGAACTTTGTGCTGAAGAGAGAGGTTCCAAACCTGTAACTCGCTTCCTGCATAATGAAAATCCAAACACTGAAGTTTCTGATCATGCATGACTCTATAGCTAGATTTGGCAGTATATAACCTAGACTTACTATAGTGCCAAATAAGAGCATCATCATCACTCAAGGTTAGTAAAATTCTACTAATGCAATCTACATCATGCCAAAGAAATAATTCCAGAAAAAGCTCAATATCCACTCCTTTCTCTTAGGGACCATTAAATAAGAAACCACAATATAACTTAACTCTTCATTTATTTTAGTTTCAACATAAAACCCAGCATCATCTAGAAGCCATGGGTTGTTCCAAACCTGAATTTTCTACAAATAATAAGTGAGAGACAGCAGGAGCTTGATGACATATCTTGATACCATGGACTTGGTGAAATGTAGGGAATCCTAGAGATAAGGTTTGAGAACCTATAGTACCACACAATTCAACACTCCGCAACATCAATAACAATCCCTCGACACAAAGAATGAAAAGATATGGAGAAATAGGATCGCCTTGGTGAAGGCCATAACTAGGATGAATTAGGCCCAATAGTTTTCCATTAAAGTAGATAGGAAACATTGACATGACGCGATAGACATAATTAATTCAACCCATCTAGTGTCAAAACCATGTTTCAACATCATTTGTCAAAGATAATCCCAACTCACTGAATCATACGCCTTGCTAATATCAATTTTAAGAGCCTTCTCACCGATACTGCCTGATGTTTTGCAATTCATATAGTGAAAAGTTGTATATGTTGCCAAAATAAAATTTGTAATCCTACACCTAGGAAGAAAAGTAGATTGAAATTTAGAAACAATCTGCTGTAACAATTTCTTTAACCAATTAGCAAGGACTTTGGACAAGATTTTGTAAAGCACATTACAAAGCATTATTGGTTATAAATCCATCATTGAGGCTGGTGTTTCACACTTGGGGATCAATACAAGAGTTGTATCATTCAATGAAGCTGGAAATTGATGATTGGGAAGCCAAGAGGAGCACTTGTCAAAAATTGCCTCATTGTTAGCATCAAACACTTTTAATGTGAGATTCTCCAAAAAATTATCAGCATCAATAAAGGCTAGAGAAATAGTAAAAAGCTCAGTGAAATAGTCAAGGGCCATGCCTTCTAAAGTAGCTTCTTCATCATGCCAAGCCCCTTGAGTATCTTGAAGCTAAGAAATAGAATTAAATTTCTTCCTTTTTGAAGCAATGTCATGAAAAACCTTGTATTCGAATCCTCCTCTTTTAACCAAAAAACTTTGGACCATTGTTTCTAATAAATTTCCTCATGCAAGTAGATCTCAGCTAATTCACTTTTAGTAGCTAACAAGTTCGTGGAACACCAAGTACCACTAGAAACTTCTAATAATTGAATGCATTCCTAACACGCCTTTATTCTTCTTTGAAAATCTCTAGTGCAGTACCGAACCATATCTTTGAAGGTGATCAACCACATCCAAGCCATCAAACACGTCCCATTCATTTTGAACCTTAGAAAAAATACCCATCTTTCTTAACCAACCATTCTTAAAATGTAGAAGCAAGACGACTAACTCGGCTAACATCTTGGGCTTTACAACTATCATCTACTCCATGCGATTTGTAAAAAATAAATCTACAAACTGATGAGCTCACAAGTCCAACAAATACCCCAAGAAAGAAAATAGAAGAATGAACAAAATAGAACCTTAGAGTAATAATCAACATAACCAAAATGGGTAAATTATATATATGATTTTACTAAAACTAAAAGTCCAAATAGAACAAGAGTATTTATAGTTAATAAAATAGTGAGATCAGTAGAGGAAAAAGTCGAATGGTATTTAATTATAAGATACTAAATGATAGCTCTCTAGAATAGTGATGTTAGGAATTAACACTAGGAGAGTTTCATTAAGCTCAAGAAATGATTGACTTGTTCACAAGAAATTCTTCACAAGAGTAACAACAAATTGACCAACAACACTCCATAGTGACTAGTAAGAACTAGGACTCTAATCATCTGTGCTTAGGGCTATGAAGAGCCCATATTATATGTGGCTTTCTTAATTTCCAAATGCTCTACATCTTTCAAGAGACTAGCACATTTTGAGTTGCTCAAGAGAGGGAATTTGTACTGTCTTTACTTACAGTGAGTAGATTCCTTGGTATACATATTTTGATAGAAATCTACAACCATTTCATTAACTCTTACTTGGTCAAAGACCCAGTTACCCAAACTGTCATGCCCCGACTTGCAGTCAACCATATAATAAACATCGTGATTAACTCAAGGTGATGTTTACCACATCTAGTCATGAGCTACCACAAGGCTTATACAAACCTAGTATCATGTATCATCAATAGGAACAAGAACCACCAATAACAAATATGAAAATAGAAATCACAAGATAGAGGAAGTGTATCTATAGTCTACATCAAAAGATAATACATATACAATATGCAACAACACACACAAGAAATAAAACCTACCTAGAAACAAGTATGGCAAATGACACTATTGCCCAATATTGAGGTGTATTGCACATGACTCAACCTAGGAGAAGTGAAGGAGTGGGTGAGTAATAATAATTACTCAGTGAGTGGAATAGCATAGCCTAATAAAGATTAGAATATGCGAATATATCAAGTGTAGAAATCCTTACTTCAAAGTCAAGATGTTATAATGCATGGGTAATCTCTAACCAATATTTCCGAGTACAGTTAGAGAATCATATAACATTCAAAATGCTTGGAAAAACACATATAAGAAGTACTTGCATTATCACAAAACTAATAGACTTTCAATGACAAACATATATGGTACTCTATATGCCCCATGAATATATTCAAGTGAATCGGTCATCCATGCCACATCTCTATAGGTTGGACCTTAGGATAGTCATTGCAGTAGCCGGGTCTTAACCCATTGTCACCTTTACAATATTTACGACATGTGCAAAACAAATCTCATATTATTTTTTTATACAACAAGTAGGCCTATAACACCATTTCTTATCATCCAGATCGATGCCAATTTTTCAAATAACTTTTTCTAATAACATAACATAACATACACCAAAATTTTGCAAATTCTTTACTATATAACAACACTTCCAACCAATCTTCTCCAAGATATATTTCAATATCTTTTAAGAAACTTTGAGCATATTTTTGCAAAACATGAATATAAACTCAAAACAAGTTAATGAGCATAGTACAATATTACATAAAGTAACTCTATTTAGCAACACAAAATATTCTATACATATAGACATTTGCACCTAACATTTAGAACTTATCTAGTCAATATTAGACCATGCTTTAACTAGCCCAACGTGTTCACTAACAACTTGGGATTTAGGATTTTTGGATCCTTGCTAATCCTCCACCAAACATACCTTTGCCCTTAGCTAAGGCTTCATGCGCCGGGGAGGTATAATTAAATTAAGAAGATGGGGAACTGAGACAAGAGATAGGCAAAGAGTTATAGAAAAGATAGAGGATGGGAGATAACTTTTTCTGCCCTTTCCTTTCATTCGTTAACTGGTTATAAAGTCTTTCACACAACAACATTGTCCATCGCGTATATGTATCCGACTAAGTAACATAGACTCCTTCTAATTAACACAGATTCCTCCGCCAACATGCAAACTTGCCTCATTAGGACAAAATCTACCACTAACTGATATAGATGCTCCACACACTTCTATATCTATATATTATCCCTATCATAATTACTACTGCTATTTACCTTATAACTAAGTCCTTGAACTTTGTAACATGTGTCAATGTCCGATCGGCCCATTTACATCTTCTCTTTGGATAAGATTCCCCACCATCAACGTTACTCTTCACCTTTTCTCCTGTCGTGCTGACTCCTTTGGCTTGGTC
The DNA here is from genome assembly GCA_020875875.1 of Dioscorea alata. Taxonomy (NCBI): domain Eukaryota; kingdom Viridiplantae; phylum Streptophyta; class Magnoliopsida; order Dioscoreales; family Dioscoreaceae; genus Dioscorea; species Dioscorea alata. The sequence continues at coordinate 4,615,354 of CM037017.1, read as the reverse complement.
AAATGGCACATTAGCCTTCCTTTTAACATTGGCCTTGACCTCAAGGCTGAACTTTGAAAAATTGTGGTGAAGGTCATGCTCAAACTCCCACATTGCATTGGCCGTGAACTGATGTTCACACTGGACCAGGAACTGGCGTACTAGCCGATCACGAATGATGATAGTAAGAGATTGGAGGACGGCGACTGGGTGAAAAACTCGTTGCTGCTCATTAAATGTGGTGGGAAGCGGGAGCAATTAAATTTCAGGATCTCCAAAGAAGCGTTTTAATTAAGAGACGTGAAATACGTCATGGATTTAGATGGTGGCCAGAAGAGATAAATGATAAGCAATGATGCCAATTTTTCCATAATTCTGAAGGGTCCAAAGAAACATTTGGAAAGTTTGTGAGTGTGTTATCGTAGAAGAAGCGCTTGTCAATTGGGTTGTAACTTTAGAAACACCCAGCCTCCAACATTAAAGGAGATATCTATACATTTGGTGTTGGCTTTTTGCCTCATGTGATTTTGTGTACAGGCTATGTTTGCTTTGAGTGTACATAGAACAGAGGTTCGGTCCATAAGGAGATCATTGATGATTGTTATCTAGGAGTAACAATGGTGCTTTGCAGTATACTGCTTCAAAGGTGGACATACGAATTGAAGAATGCCATGCTATGTTGTATTGAACTTCAACCCAAGGAAGAAAGTGAACCCAATGCCGAAGATGGTCAGATGTAAAGTACCACAAATAATCTTCCAACTAATGGTTTAGGATTTCCGTATGGTTGTCTAATTGAGAGTGATAAGCACTGTTTATGGATAAGTGCGTTCCTTGCAGGCAGAACAATTCACGCTAGAAGTGGATGAGAAATATTGGGTCACGATATGAAATTAGAGATGTCAGAATATTGTGTAATTGTACGATATACCAGATGAATACCTCAGCAACTTTCAGCGCTATAAATTGAGTACTCAAGGCTGAAAAATTGGTATGTTTGGATAAACGATCCACAAAAACGAGAATCACTATCTTGTCGGAAGATGGCGGAAGATAGGTTGTGAAATCTAGTAAGCTGATTCCTAAATTTGGCCTTGTATGGAAGAGGGTGCAACAACCCTTAAGGAGCATGGTTAAAGGACTTAACCATTTGGCAAATCTCACAGTCATTGATGAAGTCCTGAACAAACTTGTGTATCTCAAGCAAGTAAAAAGTTAAGGTAAGTCTATGGTAGGTGCGGGTTATGCCGGCATGGTCGATAAATGATGTGTTGTGATATTCAACAATGAGTAAGAATTGTAATGCGGGTCCTCTTGGAATGATATTTTGTACCTTTATATAGAAAAACCCCATTGCGAACTGAATATTCAGGGTGTGCCTTTGGTTGTTGTTGAAGAATGGTGAGGAGAGAGGCCGAAATGGTGTCTTCACGATAGTAATGTCAAATGGTCATCCAAAATATCTGGTATGGGTCATGAAGAGGCCAGAGACAAACATGCTCATGAATTATTGTCATGAATTTGAGAGAGGGCATCAGCGGTTCTGTTGTGGGCCCTAGGATTGTAGATGATATCAAACACAAAGCCTAAGAGTTTGGTAAGCTGTTTATGTTGATTGAGCATTTAGATTGTCTGGTGCAACAATGAATGAAGGCTTTGATGATCCGTGTAGATCACAAATTGGTGGCTCTATTGCCTTCATCGATGAACCAACTCCATTATGGTATACATTTCTCTGGTGTAGGCTGAAGATGAATGAAGCCATAGTGTCAACTATTTGCTGAAGTAAGCAATCATATGTTGATTATGAGGTAATACAGCTCCAATGCCATATGTAAAAGCATCTATTTGAAGTTTAAAGAAATGACTGAAGTCTAGTAATTGAAGCATAGGAGTTCTAGTTAGAGCGAGTTTCAAGTCTTGAAAAGCTTGTGTTGCAGTAGACGTTAAGATGAAAGCTTCTTTGCAAAGAAGCTCAATTAATGGGTTGGAAATGGTGGCGTAGTTCTTCACAAAATTGTAATTGTAACCAAAGAGGCCTAGGAAGCCCTGTAAGCTTTGTAGTGCGGCTGGTAGTGGCCATTTTTGAATCGACCTGCATGCCTTGGCCAAAAATTTTGTGGTAGAGATAATTGATGCTAGAGCATCCAAATGTGCATTTGTTGAGTTTCACATACAGATTATGAAACTGAATAAGAGCAAAGATAGTTTGTAAATGGTGGTGATGCGCCTCCCACGATACACTGTACACTAAGACGTCGTTGAAGAACACTAGTATTAGAAGGTCGAGTTTAGAGAAAACGTTGGTGCCAGCTAGTTCATCTAGTAACTCCTCCACAACCAGTATTAGAAAATGGTCCTTCATTGTCACAGTGTTCAACGCTTGATAATCTATACAGAATCATCAAGTACTATCATGCTTCTTGAAAAGAATCACTGGCGACAAAAATGGACTCGAACTTGGTTGTATGATTCCGTCTTGGAGCATCTCACCAATAAGTCGATCAATTTTGGTTTTCTAAAAGTGAGGGTATCAATAAATTCTAAAAGTGTAGTGTTCAGAAGAAGTGGAATCCGATGGTCAAACTTGCAGACCGGAGGAAGGCCTGTGGGAGAAGAGAAGATGGTTGCATACCTGGTCAGTAGAGCTTGGAAATGGTCAATGAAAGCGTAGGGCACTGGGATAGACTTTTGGTGTTGAAGTCAATTGGGATGCTTCGTTGTCCGGGTCTAAGGAGATGGATAAGTGAAGAAATTAAGTTGTAGATTTGGTGAGCACGTGATGCTTCAACGCCGCCGTCGACATGGCTTGAGGGTCAGTACACGGGATACCTTGAAGTCATATTCTTGTGCCACTGTAATTGAACTCCATCTAGAGAGCTTTGTAGTCAAATATAATTTGGCCAAGTTCTAATAGCCAATGGACCCCCAGAACTACATTAGTGTTGAAGACGTGTAATAACAGTAGATCCACTGGAAATACCAAATCATCTAGTTGCAACAGCACTGAAGGCTTTCTCCACCAGAGTTCAAAACCTCCCCATTACCCACCTATCACAAAGATGAGTTGATGGTTGTACTGGTAAGTCGAGGTGAGTCACCCAGCGTGATTGGATGAAGTTGTTCGTAGAGACTCCGTCGATGAGGATGACGACATCCTTGCCGTGGATTTTCCCATGAATCTTCAAGGTAGATGGAACGGTGAATCCATTCATCACATGGAATGAGATACAAGGTATATCATGCATAGTGGTCTCTGGGGGCAGTGGATCGGGTTCAATTTCAAGCATTGATTAGTTTGGTTCACCAGGGTCTGTGTTATCTCCATCACCCTCATTAGCTAAGAAACATAGGAATTGAGGTGGGTTGCAATGATGCCTATGAGTAAACTTTGAGTTATTGTTGAAACAAAGGCCTTGCTCACGTCAGATTACCATCTGTGCCAGAGTTAACCGCTTGATGGGTATTAATCCAGTGGTGGAGGAGATTGGTTGAGCAAAGGTGATAAGGTTAGTGTTGTTGCGATGGGCGGTGGAGGCCAGAAGGACATGAAATGAGGGGGAGGAATAGATAGCCAAGCCACATTACATCTATCTTCTAAGACTTTAGCCATGCCAATTGCATCATGAAGAGATTACGGTTTTAATAGATACAATTCTCTCTTGATGTCATCTCATAATCCGGAGAGAAAGCAATTCAACAAACTGGTGAGGCTGAGGCCACTAAGGCGTGTAGAAAGGCATTAAAATTCTGTGAGATAAGCTGCTTCCGTGGAGGCTTGTTTGAGCTTAAATAATTGGGCTTCATTATTGACAAATGAAGAAGGATCAAAGAGGAGCTTATCTTGATAGGCAAAAGCCTCCCAAGTGGAAAACTAATGAGTGGAAGATAACCAATGGTACCACTGTAAGGCATTACCAGTCAAGTAGAAAGCCGCAATGTCCATCTTCTAGTCGGGTGGAATATGGTGGTATGTAAAGAAATGTTCAATTTTGAATAGCCAGTTGAGGATGTGCTCACCAGCAAATAGTGGCACTTCCAACTTCGGTATACGAGGGTCGGTCTGGTGGCTCAATGACTGTGTATTAGGGATACTAGGGAAAGGTGGTGGTTCCGAGTCAGAAGAAGCAGCAGGGCGGGTAGGAGTGGGTGGTGGAACCCCTCTTGAGTTTAGTCAACTTGACCATCAAATCCATCATCATGGATTGCTGAAGAGCTAAGGATTTTGACATTATTTCAACGAGCTCGGCCTGTTGATGGAGTGATGAATTGAGAGTGTCCACCTTAGCCATCATAGAGTCTTGCCAATCATTGAGGGTAGCCATCTGCTCTTCCATGGCACAGGAGTGCATCTTAATAGCATCCGTTATGTGTGGCGGGAGGGTCAATGAGAGCACCAATGTGCTGGGGGAGGTTTAGTAAAATTAAGAAGATGAGGAATTGAGACAAGAGATAGGCAAGAGAGTTATAGAAAAGATAGAGGATGGGAGATAATTTTTTCTGGCCCTTCCTTTCATTTATTAACTAGCTATAAAGCCTTTCAAGCAACAACATTGCCCATTGGGTATCTATATCCCACTAACACAGACTCCCAATAACTAGCACAGATTCCTCCACTAACATGCAACATTGCCTCATTGGGCCAAAACCGGCCACTAACTAATACAAATGCTCCACACAAATCTATATCTATATTATTCCCATCATAATCACTGATACTATTTATCCCATAACAAAGTCCTTGAACTTTGAAACATGTGTCAATGTCATGTCGGCCCGTTTAGATCTTCTCTTTGGATGAGATTCCGTGCCTTCAATGTTACTCTCCACCTTTTCCCTTGCCGTGTTAACTCCTTTGACCTGTTCAAACGACACACTTCACCACCTACACAAGATGAAGTCAAAATAAAAGAGAATCAAAAAGTAATAAATCAATTATAACAACTACCGTTAAGGCCAAGAAGCCATGCATAATGATCTTAAGCTCTATCTAATCGTATTTAGAAATCAAAGGGAACATAAGGAACCTTAAAATACCCTAATTTATGCAAATAAGCAACCATTTCTAGTTGGTACAGTAACTCCGCCTATGCTATAATAACCGCGTCCTTAACCCTAATATTTAAAATGGAAAACATTCATTCTAGCCAATTTTTGAAGAGGAAACAGGAATGCAATGATTATCCATCAATTGGCCATGATTACAACCAAGTTTTTGCATCCTAATACAACCAAATGGATCCCTAAATGATGAACCTCAACCATTAAGACAAATCACTAAGGTTCTGTTTGGTTACAAAATAAAAGGATATGACATAATTTTATTATGTAGAAAATACAAGTGATTATTACAGAAAATGTGGCATATGTTATTCTTATTGAATGAGTGTTTCATTAATAAAATAAAAAAAAATTACATATTTTATTCTTATAAAATGAGTGTTTGATTAGTATAATAAAAAAATCATCACATAATAAAAATAGCCGTTGAATTATAACCGTTGGTAATTAAAATTTTAAAAATAGCCCTTAGAAAATAGTCGTTGTAAATATAACCGTTATAATGATAGCATGTTATCATTTTTCTCTATTTATACACAACATGACTCTTTTGCACTATACATACTTGTTGTTTTAGTTGAAAATATTCATAGTTCTAGCCATTGTTTCAACATGGATTCCTTAAATCTTTGGAGGAAAAAATGAAGAAGATGATCTATTCATGCTCAGCAATTGGTCCAAAGAATATCCAGTGACTTCCAAAAGTATAGAACATCATACATCCATTCTTACAGGTGCTACATATGTACAAGAAATTCTTGAAGCCATGAGGAGTGTTGCAAAAGAGAATTTCGTATGGAGCCTTCTATATTTTAAGTACTGTCTGATTGTTTAAGAGAAAATCTCTCTTCTGCAACTCAAAATGGACAACAATCGAGGAACAACTAGCAATGTTTATTTACACTCTTGCTCATAATGTTAGTAACCGCAATGTGCAAGAGCAATTTCAACATTCTGCAGAAATGGTTAGTCGTTATTTTAGTAAAGTACTTAAAGCTATTAATCGACTTGCTCATGAATATATAGAACCTCTATCAACAATCCATTTCCTCTTATTCTAAATAATAGAAAATTTTCTCCATATTATAAGGTGGGCAAAGCTATATATTATGAATTTAATCTAATTTATCTTTATTAGTTTATGAAATGTTATATGTTTGTTTATTTTTTAGGATTGTATTGGTGCCATTGATGGAACACATATTCCTATTATGATTTTTTTGGATAAACAAGATCCTTACAGAAATAGGAAGCAAACACTATCACAGAATGTTATGGTTGCATGTGATTGTGATTTTGATTTTATATATGTATGAGCTGGTTGCGAAGGTTCTACTTCTGATGCTAGGATTTCTAATGTTCACTCAAACAAGGTTTTAATGTCCTAAGGGATAAATATTATCTTGTAGATGCAGGATATGCTAATACCCCGAATTTTATTGCTCCATACAGAGGTGTCCAATACCATTTGTTGGAGCAAGGACAAGCGCAATATAAATCAAGCAATTATAAAGAACTGTTTAATCTGTGACATGCTTCATTAAGGAATCATGTTGAATTCATCATCGGCATTTTAAAAATCAGATTTCGATACTTAAAGTCAAAACTTTTCACCCAATCAACTCTCAAACTGATATAGTAGTTGCTGCTTGTATATTTCATAACTTCATCCGTATACATAATGGTGCAGATGTTGTTGAGGAATTTGATGATGAAGCTGAATAAACTATTGTTCCTAATGGAGATTACTCATACAGAGAGGATGTTGACACCATGAAATCTGAGCAAAATGCAGGTGCTTGTAAAAGAGATGATCATTGTAGCTATTACTGTACTAGAACATAGGTTTGTAGCTATCACGAAATTATTTCTTTAGGTCTTTTAGATGAAACAATATTGGGTATGTTAAAAGACATTGGCTATGTTGATTTAATGTAAGAAAAGAATTTGAAATTTGAAAAATTTTGCAAGTTCCTAAATAGCTTAAAGTAAATTTCAAGCCAAAATGTATTAAAAAAATTCATGCTAAAAAAAAAACAGTAATCCCAAAAGGAGAAAACCTGATTATCAAAAAACATAAAGAATGTCACAATCATAATCAAAACATTAAAGAAAACAAAAAGCAAAGCACATAACAATGTCACACTCATCATCTATTATTCCATTTTTGTGAACATCATTTTGAGCCATGGCACTCTATGCTATTCCTGAAGACATCAGAAGAGTTCACAATAACTCTTATCTTTAATGAAAATTTGGGTGGCTTTGAATATTTCTTCTTCTGTAAAAATGTCACTCATTACGTTAAACACCTTCATGCAATCTTCTATTGTATGCTTCTCTACTACTTGAGTGCCCTTGAGAACATGGAGATATTCTTTATTTTTGTGCTCTCGAAATGTAATGTATTTACCCATGTTGAATGATGAATCTTTGGGCTTTTTTCTTTTTCGCTATTTTTTTTCTCTGTCCATCTTGATCTCCTATTTCCTAAATCATTTCATTGCTTGAACTTTGAGTTTGAGGATTCTGTGGTTAAGAACAGGGAGGTTCCACTTACATGTTATCATCTTAATCATCCTCTGTCTCATGTATAGGTGATGATTGGAGTGGATCATTTGGAGTAAAAACACTTGGGGTTAGGGTGTGCACTAGTGATTCAAAAATATCTTCATAATCTTCTATACCATGAGAGAATTTACCTTTAGCATATCTCCCTACATAACAAATATATAATATGTTAGATATTAGAAAATATATGCTCATCCTCGTAAACCTCCTGTGATGACATAAAATATGGAAATGGTTTTTTATACCACTAATTCGCATCTCTATTCCTTTGTTTAATTTGCTCCAACTTAGATAAAAGTAATTAATTAAAATATCATATACATACTTCTTGTAATGGTGCCCAAACATCATTAGGGGCTGATACAATACATCTTTCATAGTCCCATCCATGGCTACTTAATTCAAAAAATCTTTTAGAAGCTTGTAGGTTTATTTTCAACTCTTGTTCTAATGCTTTAATTTGGGTTGTGGTGATGCTTGGATTGGAAAACTTGTTTATCATGTCATGTAATATTTTGTTCCATGCTTCTTTAGCCCATCCATTTTGTGAATGGTACACAGGAGTATTATACTCATCCAATAATCTTAATAAGTGAGCCTTGTGAATTTTATTCCACTTTGCCCTACTTCCATATTTACCTTCACTTGCAATTTGGCTTAAAGTCACAAATAAAAAAATGTAAGTATAAAAAATGACCACCAATCAACATACTACTATAAATGTAGCAAACCACTTAAGTATGGAAATAAATTTCCAAGCCAGACAAAAGGAAATAAATTTGTAAGCCAGATCCTTTCCATTATAGCAATATGATCAATCTCAAAGTACAAGGTAAAATACTAATTACCTAAAGCACGCCAAGAACAATTGCTAAATAAGCATAAGATATGTTGAACAACAAGGAAAAAGGGCTTAGGATAACATAACACATACATCACAAAGGCCATCCACAATTGATAGTTACTGGTGGAAAGTTAATCGAAGAGGAAAATTTAGAAACATATGAAATTACAAATAACAAGTATTTAGTATGCTCTATAGTTCATGGCATCTTCATGTTACTTATAGATAAACAATAATGGACACCTAAATTGAGATGCATATATACAAATAAGAGTATCAAATTTACAAACTGACTGCATATAAACTACCAAATGATCCAACAATTCATACATATAAAAAACCACACAAGCTAATTTAGAAATATTTAGAATTCATAATACCCAATAAACAAGCAAACAAAAAGTTAAATCAGATAAATTCATTCCTCTAAAATGAATCAGAAGCTTAATAATTTCAAGAATCAAATTGCAACTTTAAATAAATCCATCAGACCTATCATCATTGAAACTCATTTATTCATTCATGAATTCATCCATCCAAATTCAATAGCATTCCACAAATGCTAGGTTACAACAACCTTAAGACCCATTAAAACTTTCCAAAAATGTTCAATGTTCAGTCAAAACACACAAAACCCAAGAATTTCATGCAATTAATTCAAACCCCTAAACTAAATCCAAGATTACAAATAGAAAAGCCAATCTAATCATTCACATAGAAAAAACATCACCAAGAATTAGATAATCAAATTGAAACATGAAAACACACTGATTCAATCAAGAATCAAGAACGAATCAAGAGGAAAAAAAAGTAATTAATCAAATGATACCTTGCAGGTCTTGCCCTTGATGATGATGTAGTCATTTTTCCTGATGGTTCCAGCTTACTGAGAATACATCTCGGATGCTCCAGCATCGGCCTTCAACTCCCCAACTCGATCCCCTTCCAACCCCAACTCGATCCCTCTCCAAAAACCTTAGAAATAACCAGATATCAACCGAGCTCAATCGAGAAAGAGAGAAATAGACCTTGAACCCCAATGAGAAGCAACGTAGTTTACAATAAAAACATATTTCACTTTTTGTGGAATATTTTTTTATGCCATAACACCCATATTATATAGTAATTCTATAGTCTAAATTAATTACCCAAATAACCCATGGCATAATTCTCATAATTTCGGGCTACCGAAACAGGCCCCAACTTTTATATTAAAACAAATAATAAAACAATGAAGGCTACTAATACTCCATGAAATCCACTCAAAAACAACATCGAAATGGCTTAGGCTATCATCTATATCAAGAAGAATTAAAGAACTATAGAAGAAGAAAAATAAAAGAAAGTTCTTACCTACCTATTAGATTTTTGCCATAAATGATACCAAACATGCCTGTAAATCCTTGCTTTTACTTTAGAGAAGCTTTAGAAGTAAACATGGAGTTTAGGATGAAGGGGAAGATGAAGAAGAAGGTGAAAGGAAGTGGAAGCAAGTGGTGAACAATGGAAACATCTCACTTATGGGCTTTTCAATTTTATAAGTAGGTGCGAGGGACTGTAATGTAACTGGTTTTACATGTAAAATGTTTTACATGAGAGGCTTCTTTTGTAAGATTTCAAGTTACAACTAAATGACACACCCCTTGCGTGTGTACCCCGCAAGTGCACGGGTTGTCGAAGTAATAAAATACCCTGGTGAGTGGGTAGTCGTATCCACAAGGAATAGTGTTCAGAAACAAGTGTTATCACTATTTAGCTATGAAAGAAGTCGATGATGAGAGAAGTATATATATATATATATATATATATATATATATATATAAATGTAAAAGAAAATAAAAGAGTGCAAGAAGAGTAATAAGGCTAGGAGAGGTAATCGATATAAAGATGGGGTACCCGGACAAGCTACCCCTAGGACTAATGCTTCTAGTGCAAGACTATGCTATTATACTTTCCTATTGATGTTAATTAAGTCAAGGATATCCTTAAACACACGGTCCCAAACCTAAGGTCAACCGTGACTAACCCCAATACTATGCCCCGGCATTAGTGTTCACTACGACCCTTGACTCTCGTTGACTTGTCAACTAAGCCCCAGGGGAGTCTATCTTCATAAGCCTCACACTACGTGGTATTGCTCTAAGCTCTAGGGATTCCTAGTGATTAAACCTGTTCCTATGTATAGTTCTAACTCTTTTAGTCCAGGTGGAAGAACCCTAGTCTAAATTAAGTCCCGGTGCTAAGATTCACTTCAACCCTATACTTTGGTATTTGCGTAATAAAGCCCTAGGGGAGTTTATCGCCTAGCACCTAACTCTATCTCGACCGCTAAGAAATCAAGGAATACGGAGGTAGGGAGAAATCACACCGGAGGGGAAAGGGGACGCTTCGCTACCTCACGACTCACCCTCTCAACCCTCTTCAATCTTAAGTAGTCTAACCCTATAGGAGTTGTCACACCTCCAAAGGATAAAATAGATTGTTCTCAACCCTAGTGTCACGGCTAAGGGAAAACAATTGCAAAAGATAATTAAGATTGAAACTCGAATTTATTCATCAATAATGGAAAAACATAATATCAATGTCATAGAAACATAATAATCCTAGGGTTTATAAGTCCAAATACCCACTAGGGTTTAGCTCTCCATGGAGCAATATAAAATCAATAAAGAGTTTAAGAACATATGCATGAAAACCATAAAGAAAACCCCCTTGTAGATCGTATCGATGGTCTTGTGGAGCCGCACGTCTTCTCCAACGAATCCCTTGTCAAGCCTAGGGCACACCTCGCCGAATCGATGCCGACGAAAGCTCCCCCAATAGCTATCTTCCAATAGATGTCGATGCCGATGCCGTATAATCGCCTCCAAAAACCTCCAAGAACCTCTCCAAACCCTAGCCTGAAAGCCCCCAAAAGATAGGCAAGAGATAGAAGGGGAGGCTCCCCAAATAGATCTGAAAATGGGCTATTTATAGGCTGAAATCGGGCTGAAATAGGAGTTCCACACGCCCCTGTGGATTTTCCACATGGGCTGCAGAAATTCCACACGCCCGTGTGGAAATTCTGTTTTGCTGATTTTCGGCAAGCTGTGAACAGTAACTTGCTACAGCGCTTTTGCTACACTAATTAGCTGCAGTACTTCGCCGAAATGCTCCCGAAATCATCGTTCTTCATCGAGGCCGTTGAATTGGGCACACAATCAACGGTAGATTATGTCGATTACTTCATTTCTCTTCATTGGCGAAATTCTCCAATCCTACACGAGTTAGACTTTTGTGAATGTGACTGCCTTTGTGCCCCTCCAATGGAGGTTGGCACACACCCACAAGTCTAGACTCGTGCCTTGTTCCTTGCTTGGTCTGAGAACTTCTCAACAATGGCGAACATAACCTATTCTTGCTTCTTTTTCTCCAAATTGGCTCCACAACCCTACAATGCACAAAATCACACAAATGCACACCATTTAGTGATAAAATCTGATAAAAGGTATGCTCATTGTAAGATAATAACGCTTTGCATTACTATAACACAAGCACTTATCATTAAATTAGCTGTAAGTGGAAATACAGTAAAAGAAAACTTCATAGTCACCATTCCAATGCTACTCTATTCTTGATCCCTTCCATACATTTCCATTCTCCAGACATAGCCCCATCCCTCCCTGGACCCAGTGACACTGTCCCTTGCACACAATTGAGGATAAATGTAGTAATAACTTCTGATTTGGTGTTTGGATTAAATATGTGTTGTTTAATAGGAAGGAGATACTTATTGGATGATTCCAACCAGATGGTGGAATTTTTTTCTTAATTTCTGTAAATGAAACAAAAATTATTTGTGGTTGTTTTTTCTTCCTAGAAAATCTCTTGTTTTGTTTTTTTGTTCAAATAATTAATAAATGGAGCCTAGTGCTTACTAATAGTTTTGTTGTGGCAATTTTTCAACAATCTATAGAAGTGTATGGTTGGGATATGGCCGAAGTTTATAACTTGGTTGACATTTGAAAGATATGAATTAACATAATCTAGTTTGATAACTTTATTGTTATTTAATTCTTAATCATATTAGTGTGTGTGTTTACTCTTTTTTTTTATTATATATTCCATCTAAATGAGTGCATATGTGATTTTACAGATATATTTCAAGCAAATTTTGGACATATATATAATGTACATCTTCACCTTTTGAGCTCGTTTCTATATATTTGTTATTTTATGGCCTTAGCTTATATGTCTTTATATTTATTCACTCTTTTAAACAAAGAAGTTATCATTTGATCTTTATAGTAAAGTGATCATCCCCTACATTATGACCAAAAAGATGAAACATCTTTTGTCTATATTTAAATATTTCCTAAGATTAAAAAGTACCTTTTAAAACCTAAGATGCAAACAATTTCAAGAGTTCAAAACAATTAAATATGAGAAGAATTGGACTACATCATGAAGAAAGAATTATAACACCATGAATTCTTTTAGAAATAAAAACTTTGGGACCATATTCATCTTTTGATATATTAATAACACCTTCCTCAATGCAAAATTCATCCTTTGATGTCTTATCTTTAATTTCTAACAAATGGTATCGATAGGAAGCAAATGTAGCAACTTCAACTCTACGTCTATAGATTATCCCTCTTTAACAATAGTAGATGAATCATTATCATTGTCTCAAAACTTGACTTTTTTAAGTGGTATCATTTCTATTAGAATGTTGTTCTTCACTTTTCTCTTCAGAACTTTGATCATGCATTATAACTTTTGGTGATGGTGATCACATCATCTCCAATAACAACAATTTGAAACTAAAAGATAATTTAAAATAATACAATTTACCAAAAGTGATGGATTTTTGAAACAAATAGTGTACAAAATTAAAGATGGTTGTGGTGAGTAATTACCATGTTTTTTTATGGTTGTTCAGTAAAAATTTGTTCAAGTATAGGAAATTTAATAACATTGAAAATTTTAAAGGTTATACATGTAAACAAAAACTATGTATGGCCCACAATTTCACACACATCATAAGGATCATGGATTGGTGTAAACTAGCAAATTCAGTAGCATCTACACTGACTAAAGAGTATGGCCTTAGAATTAATAGTAGTCCTTTGATATACACTCTCTTTATTTATCTCAACACAAAACTTTCTCTTTTCAAGATTTCAGCCTCTCTTGATTGCCTTTCCATGACTTGTCAAACAAAAAGTAAGAATAGTTGATAAGTTCTTGATTTGTCATTAATTTTATAACATTTCACTTGCCATTTTGCTTGATCTTAGAGTATTTTATTTAGATTTGATGCTCATTTTTGTTAAATTTTATATATAGGTCATTTTACAGGTTTTGGATTAAAAGAACATGATTTGAGCAAGTTTTGAGCAATAAAGATAGAGAATCAAAGTAAACATGCTTGTATACTATCTTGTAAGGCTATGCTCCAAGTGAACACATCCGTGTTTCTATTCTATAAGAACATGTCTAAGGCCACATATTTGTTTAACAATTGTTGTTCAAGAATCTTAACTGTCTAACACACCCACGAAACACACAATGTTTAGCCTTTCATATGACCCCCTGTAAATAGATGTTCTAAAATTTACTGGAGAACTTTTCCAGAACTTTGAAGGGAATTTCTTGGTGCTTGAAGGAGGTTTTCAGAACAACTTTCAAGGGTGAAACAGAGGAAGAAATTGGAGTTCATGCAAGCAATGGAAGGAGAGTGCCAAGCTAGAAGATTAGGAGTTTTCATATATCTCCAACCATTGAATTTGATGGAACTTGGTTGAAATATGTTTTCTTGACTTCTTCTATTGATCTATATTATTTTTATATTGAGGTTCAATTGTGGCAATGCTTCATCCATTTGCTTAGTTAGCGAAACCCCAAGCTTGTGAGCATAGATTTATTTAGCAAGAACCCAAATTTATGAATGATCGTATGCTTATTTAGTGAAAGCCTAAGTGTATGAATGATCTCCCATAATTGAAAGAGTTTGAACGAATTTCTCATAGATAAAAGATAAGAACTTTTTGGACTACGATGACCTAATAGAGTGGATCACGGAATTGAAATGCATTCGTGGGTAGGGAACATGCAAAATACCTACCCCGCCATATTTAGGAACTAGCCACTTAGAGATAAAGACTAGTTTATATAAGGAACCTCCATGATCCAATAATTATGACAAGTTATGTTACAAAATCTTAAAAAAAGGGTCTTTAATCTTAAAACCCAAGGAAAATCTTATCCGAACACCATTCTTATTAGATCTTTACGTGATTATATTTGTGTTTTTAGGATGTAAAATCTTGATTTTAGTTAGTTTCTTGTTAAACAGTTTAACAACACTTTGATTGGTTGGATAATATGAGGAGAGCTAGTTTTAGTATTCAATTTCCTCATGGGATCGACTTTGCATATTTGCACACTTTTACTACTTGATATGCCACATGCACTTGCATCACATTACATCACTTACACGACTCATTTATAGTGGTCCTATCAAACTCTAGGATACAAAGTCCATTTCTTGCTCTAAGAGCGTCAGCCTCAAGTTCCCAATTAGTAGTGTTGCTCAATACTTTAAGGCTGGCAAGTACATTGAGTATATTAACACTAGCATTTTATTTATTTCATTAACGTTTTAGAGTACCTTGTTGTTGAGGATCTGCTCCATTTCTTGCAAGGTTATGGTTGGTCATTTTTTGGTATCCATAGGTTTATGTTTAAAAATGCTTCTCCATGATTATTTTACCATGCATATGGCATTTTTATTGCTAACCAAATCTCATTACAATATTTTCTTTTTCTAGATACATAAAAAAAAATGAGATTTGGTTAGCATTAAAAATGCCATATGTGTGGTAAAATACTCATGTAGAAGTATTTCTAATCATAAACCTATGTATATTGAAAAATGTTCAACAAAACCTTAGTATAAGAAATGGAGAAGATACCTCAACAACAAGATACTCTAAGATGTCAATGAAATAAATAAAAACACTAGTGCTAATATACTCAACATACTTGCCAGCATAAAGGTATTGAGCAACACTGCTAACTGGGAACTTGAGGATGCCTTCCTTAGATGAAGAAATGGACTTTGTATCATTGGGTTTGCTAGGACCACTACTCTTACTTTTTGCTCAAGAAGTTAGGGAGATGCTTGGATGTAGAACTACAAGCTCGAGAAAAGTGTTGTTCTAGATGGAAATGAAATTAAGAGAAACTAAAATTCTAAAAAGAGAAAGAAGTTATTGTGTTGTAAAAAATAAAGAGGGAGTTTATATAGAGGGATTGCTATTAATTCTAAGGTTGCACTTATTGGTTGGTGAAGATACTACTGAATTTGCTGGTTTTGACCAAGATGCTATTGAATCTATTGGTTTGGGCCAATCCATGCTCCTTGTGTTGCGTGTAAAATTGTGGGCCATACATGGTTTTTGTTTGCATGAATAACCTTTAAAATTTGTGATGTTATTAAATTTCCTATACTTTAACAAATTTTTATTGAGCAACCCCTAAAATATGGGAATTATGCACCACAACCATCTTTAATTTCATACTCTATTTGTTTAAAAAATCTATCACTTTCAATAAATTGTTTTATTTTAAATTATATTTTACTATCTAATTGTTGTTACAGGAGATGATGAGATCACTATCACCGTCACTAACATCGCCAAGAGTTGTGATACATGATCAAAGCTTTAAAGAGAGAACTCAAGAACAACATCGTAATAGAGATGATACAACTCAAAAGGTCAAGTTTTGAGTCAAAGATTATGATTCATCTACTATTGTTAAACTGAGTCAATCTATGGAAGTAGAGAATACCATTGGAGAAGTTACTATAGTTGTTTCCTATGGAGACCATTTGTTAGGAATTAAAGATAAGACATCAGTGGATGAATTTTACACTAAAGATGGTCTTATTACTATATTAAAGGATGAGTATGCTCCGCAAGTTTTGATTTCTGAAGGACTTCATGTGTTAAATGAGAAGCAATGGATGAATGCAGTGATTGCCAAACTCATGGTCCGAGGGAATACCTTGAATTTGTTGATTTGGATAATTCTATTTAGTTAAAAGGATGGCCATGTATGTGGATATTTCAAAGCTTTGTTGATGATGACAATATACCATAGTTTTAAAATGAGATTTTTTTTTAATGCTTGTGAATGTAACAGTACTGTTTTATTTCTTTATTTGATACTCTTTCTTATGGGAACTTTTAAATTTTAGCTCTATTGTTGTGATATTCTATTGTGTAAATGACTTCAAACAGTTATGATCTTGTGATATGTATATGAAATCTTTCTTCATTCACTTTGATTTGTATGGAACACCAGTTAACAAATGTTACAATTATCTAGTTAGGTTCCTATTTTTATTTTGTGTTTAATTCAATAGTGCACTTATGCTCTTACTGCAATTGTCATTTCATAATTATTGTATGAGTAAAAGCTCTTTTGGGAGTTCAATGAGTCATATTTTTTATGTAAATTGATTGCATTACAACCATCTAACTGAATCTTATGGCACAAATTTTATCAATGATTGCCAAACTAAACAAGAATTTGGTTGTTCTCATCATTATCATTTCACTTTTCAAATTTTACTTGAAATAGCATTATCAATTTCTTTGACTGTTATAAATGACTTTTCTTATAATCTTATAATCTTGGAAATGAGATATTTCTAATGTCACGTTGATTTGTCCTTCAATTGCCTCATCTTCTCAGACCACTCTTATTTATTTGATGAATATTAAATCATCTAAGGATGTTAGTTTCTTGGTTTTCCCTCCACTATCTCACTTTTAAACTTGTATTCATATATCTATACAATTTTATATTTTAATGAAGATGAGTTAAAACTTTTCATCTTGTCCTCCATATTAAGCAATTACTTTCATTAACTTCATGATACTTGCATTTACCATCTGCTCTATAATTTAATTCTATTTGAACACTCTTGTTAATAGTGTTGTTAGAATAAAACAGTTAATGTAAAATTAAGTTATCAAATTGATTAGCCTTTATTATTGGAGTTGCTGATTGTTGTTAGTAATGATTTCAATTTTGTGCATTCTAAAAGGCCTTAGACAACCTAATTTAAAGTTAATTTTTCATTTGAGGCTTTTCTTATTGATTTATTTTCACTATTTTCATTAATATTGACTTAATGGTACTTGGTTTTGTGTGCTTTATAATAACAAGAAAGATCTTTTGGCAAGATGGGTGTGCCAGTATTTTTTATAACTTTAACCTTTCTTATCACCTTTTCCTATTCATTTGATTATTTGTTCATTTTGATAGAATAAAGAAACAAATTGCCTTTGTAATTTTACCATTTTTGTCTTGCTCAATTATGTGATTTTTTGATGAAATAACTATGGCATATTATTAATCTTGTTCAACTGTAACAAAATACCAAAACTTGTTATACTATTCCAAGACTTCTTATTTTACATTAAGGAGTTCTCATCGTTAATGTTGGACATCCACAACATGTCGGAGGAGGACAAGTTGTTTAACTTCCTCACAGGCTTGCAAAATTGGGCTTAAATTGTGATTCGACGGTAAGGGGCGAAAGACCTTGAGTTAGCGATTATTGTAGTTGAAGCATTGGTGGACTTGAGATCTTCTCCCAGGAATGATGGTGAGAAGGTGAAGTCTAAGTCCAAGGAAAAGAAACCAGTGGAGAAGAAGGCGATAAGGGGATTTCAGCGGAACTCTATGCTGGCCAGGCCAAGTATGAGAAAACCAAGAATAATGGGAAAGCAATAGGTGGTTTGAGTAACACCAAGATGGCGGGGTGTGTTATTTGACCGACCACACCAAGCTAAAGGCTGACAAAATTGTAAGAAGTTGGCCACACTGATAACCAAATCGGGAAGCAACTCAGAAGTCCCGACAATAGTGAATCCATTACAATTGTTAGGGGCTTTGAGGTCCATTAAGGGTAATTCCTCCACTTCTTTTCTCTACATGGACTTAACCTTGAATGGCAAGGCCATGCAAGGAATGGTGGATACAGGAGCGACACATAGCTTCATCAATAAAGGGACGACCACTCGGTTGGGCTTGAGTGTTGGTGAGCATGCTAGCCAAGTGAAGGCATTTTCCCTCACCTAGGTGGCTTACTCATCATGGATGGTAAGATGCCTTATTTCGTGGTAGGTGCCTCGATTGAGAAAAAGAACAAGGATGTGATGCTCTTCGCTCATCAGTTGGCTCATGGGTTGAAGAATGGGGAACCAACCTTTGTTGCTTCTTTGTTGGAAATTCTAAATGATTTGGTTTATGATATTTTGCCGGATGTATGTGATGTCTTGGAAGAAGTTTCAGACAGCATGCCACCAGAATTGCCTCACGAGCTTCCTATTTGACTGGTAATTGCTCACCAAACTGAATTGGTACCTGGCTACTAACCCCGGCCCGGTTTCTTATCTGATGGCTCTGTTGGAGTTAGCTAAGTTGTGGCATCAACTCACCGATCTTTGGATAACGACCTTATTCAGTCTTCTAAGGTTCCATTTGGTGCCCAGGTATTGTTCCAAACAAAGCATGATGGTTCTCTTCATCTATGTGTGGATTATCGGGAATTGAACAAGGTCACGATCAAGAACAAATACCCAATGCCCCTAATTCAAGACTTATTTGATCGGTTGGCGAAAGCTTCTTATTTTTCCAAGTTAGACCTTCGTTCGGGCTATTGGCAAATGAGGATTGCTGAAGGAGATGAGGCCAAAATGATGTGTGTTACTCGTTATGGTTCTTTTGAATTCCTTGTGATGCCTTTTGGCTTGACTAACGCCACTGTGACGTTTTGTCACTTAATGAATTAAGTGTTTTCTGAGTATCTTGATTCTTTTGTGGTTGTCTATTTGGATGATGTAGTGGTTTTTAGTGAATCCTTGGAGGATCACATTGCTCATTTGAAGCTTGTGCTATCAAAACTTCAGCAATACCAATTGTGTTTGAAGTTAGAGGAATGCCAATTTGCTCAAGAGGAAATCAAGTTCCTATGGCATGTTATTTCTCAAGGGGAAGTTTGGATGGACCAGGCTAAGGTATTTACAATCTTGGATTGCCCGATGACAACCAAGGTCATCGAGTTATGTTTTTTTCTCTGGCTAGCCAACTATTATTGCCGTTCATATAGGGGTATTCAAGAAAAGTGGTGCCACTTACTGATTTATTGAAGAAGGACCAACCATCGGATTAGTCTAAATGGAAACGAAAGGCTTTTAACAAAATTAAGACTACAATCTAGAGTGAACCAATCTTAGCTCTTCCTAGCTTTGATGAACCATTTAAGGTTCACACTGATGCATCCGACAAGGTGGTTAGCGGAGTTCTAGTTCAGAACTGGCATCCAGTGGCTTTCAAGAGTTGGAAGCTCCAAGATGTGGAGTAACGGTATTTGGCGCATGAGCTGGAGATGCTCACCATTGTACATTGCACGCAGGCATGTAGAGTTTATCTTTTGGGAACCAAGTTCCTTGTCAAAGTTGATAATGTAGCCAATATTTTCTTTGCTACTCAAAAGAAGTTATTCGTTCGACAAGCTAGATGGCAAGAGTTATTGCAGGAATATGATTTTCTGTGGCAGCATAAGCTGGGAAGATATAATCAAGTTGCCGATGCGTTGAGTCACCGGCAGGTTATGGATTATGTTGCTGCTCTTTCTTAGGTGGAGAATGATCTGAAAACTCAAATTTGGAAGGTGCCAAAGGAAGATAGCCAATACATTAACTTGATGGCTGAGGTTCAAGATGGAGTTGTGCATAAATACTGGCTTGAAGATAGACTTCTCTATGTTAAGGAAGCTTGATTTTTTGTGCCAATCGATGGTTGGCTTCAGCAAGATATCCTTAAGGAGCATCATGATGTTCCATGGACGGGACATCCCGGTCACGAGCACATGATGGCCCTGCTATCGTGTCAATTTTATTGGACGGATATAGGCAATGTCATAGAAGCATATGTGAAAACATGCTTCGTATGCCAATAAGACAAGTTTGAAAGAAGACGAGAAGCTGGTCTTCTTCAACCGCTATTGATTCCAAAACGGCCATGCGCTTCAGTGTCTATGGATTTTATTTCTGGTTTTTTGAAGGTGAATGATATATCTTCTGTCATGGTGATTGTGGATCGATTCACTAAGTATGCTGTGTTTGTACCCACCCCAGTGACATGTATTACTGATAAGGTAGCTGAATTATTTCTGAGACTTATGGTGAAACACTTTGGTGTACTAAGTGGACATTGTGAGCGACAACGATGCTTGCTTCATCGGGCAATTTTGGATAGCATTGTTTGGGTTGTTGGATGCAGAGTTGAAGTTCTCGACTGTTAATCATCCTCAAACTGATGGACGGATGGAACATATTAATGCTTTGTTGGAGGAGTTTCTTTGACACTATGTCTCTGTCTCACAGAAAAACTAGATGGACCTACTTGATGTAGCCCAGCTCAGTTACAACCCCTATAGATCTTCTTCGATGGAGAGAAGCCTTTTTGAGCTTGCTTATGGGTATTAACCCATTACCCCATTGGAGATGGCCAAGAGAATCACTGGAGGGAAGTGCTCCACCCCCTATCACTTTGCTCTTAATCGGCAAGAAATGATGGAGAGTGCTCGGGATAGCCTCACTAAGGTAGCTAGTTGCATGAAGAAGTATGCGGACCAAGGAAAATGTCCTTTGGAATTTCAGGTTGGGAACAAGATTTGGGTAAAGCTCACTCCACAGGTGTGGAAAGGTTGCATTGGAAGGACGTGCATAAGGGCTTGATTGCACGATATGATGGACCATTTCTGATTGCCAAGAAGGTTGGCAATGTTGTCTATCATTTGGATTTCCCAGATTGGCTAAAGCTTCATCCGACTTTTCATGTCAGTTTTTTGATGCCATGCCATGAAGACTCCACTGATCTAGTATGGGGGAAGGTGAGTAGAGTTCCACTGATGGTACAGACAGAGTTCACTCATAGGGCTAAGCGGATCTTAGATCATATGGTTGAAGGCCAAAGTAAGAAGAATCATTGTGTTTTCTTTCTTGTGCAGTGGAAAGACTTGCCGGCCTCGGAGGCAAGTTGGGAATGCGATACTACTCTTTGGCAGTTCGAGGAGTTGGTGCAGGACTCCTTGACGAAGTTGGGTCTGACGAAGAGGTTGGCTTCAACAAGTGGGGGTGGATTGTAAGGGTTTGGTCCCTTACATATGGTCACTATCCGATATGATGCTTACATCATTGACCAAGTAGCATTAGTTTTCTTTTGCTTTGTGATTGTTTCAGCTAGAATCAGTACACATTCATCCAAATAAAAAAATGAAAACAAAGACCTTAATAAGAGCCCTAAGAGAATCTGAATTTCATAATCACTGAACTCAATGCACACAAATTGAACGAAATTAGGAATTTAGTAAACTCTTAGTATGATCAAGAAGCCAAAGAAGATGGAAAGCGAAGACGAGAGAATATTAACAGCTGATGCAAACCTTGGTAGGTGCAGTGAGAGGAAGCAGCATCAAAGGAAGCCAAGAGAAGCAAGAAAAGGAAATAAAGGATGTGCCACGATAGAGATACTGCTCCCATTGCTGCAGATCTTCAATGTTTCAGCAAAGATGACAATCGATGAGCTCCGCAGGCTTAGTTGCCACTAGGGTTTATCTCTAAGAGGATCTGCGCATCAAATCTTTGCGAAAGGCCTTTTTTCCCTTTTTTTTATATCTATTAAATCAAGTTTTTTATTTTTTAAAAATAAATACAAAACAAGTTTTAAATTACCATTTTACCTTTGCATTGGATAGATAACGGGTATTTTGATTTTAGTAAGGTAATATATACCTGTCAAGTCAGCTAATCCGATAGGGCCGGTAAGCCATAACCAACCCTCACTATAGTGGGCTTGGTTAAGAGTTGAGCTTCCCAATTGTTGATCCTGTGTCGGCCCTCTAGGTTGGGCCCAATCAATCGGCGGGCTAACTTTTCTTTTTAATTTTTTATTTCCTCATACAAAAAATGATTTGGCAAAAATGCTCTTGCAGAGAAGGTCTAACCAACTGAGATACAAATGCTTTGAGTCAAAATTTTAGCAAACATTATTGAAAGAATTCTTCGTTTAACATTGTCACGACTCGGCCCACAACCAAGGTACATGGCAATCACCACGATATTCCAACAAGGTGATAAGAACACCACCTAATAATGGAACATCGTAAGGCTTAAACATCTTGTAACATTTAACACAACTAAATACACATGCAAAACTCATTTATAAAGAAATTTTAAATAAAATCATATAACATCAACATGTGTAGCATTTGGGAAATGTTAAAGACAATGCAAGAATTGACAAAGATAAAATCATTTATTACACAACAGTGGATCCGACTATCAAGTCCAACAATGAGAATGTAACAGAAAAATGGTAAAAGGAAAATGTAGCCTAACACAGTGACCTAGCACTGTAACTCTAATAGTCACCACCTTGGGAAAAAAATAAGGAAGAGTAGATGAGTGACAAATTTACTCAGTGAGTGGTTAACGGGGTTCTATATGACCTTTTTTTTTATATATAAATACAACGTTACAAAAATACTACAACACAAAATAGACATTTAAAAAAAAAGGTTTCAGCACAAGGAATGGAAACTAGTGGTTAACATAATTTTAAGCAACAAATATATGCCAATAAAAGTTTCACAGACGAAACACATCAATATCCGATAAAGAAGTTCAACATAAAAAGGGCTACCCAACTGTCGTAGTTAAGAATGGAACTGTCAAGGTTATTTACATAGTTAAAAAAAGAAGAGAATATGTATATATATATATGACGTTGGCCACTGAATCCACTCACATGATGAAACATGGTGTCTTAGAATCAGTGAATGTTTCCACCCACCCCCAATTCAGGTTTTCTCCGCACCTTCTGAATGGGTATCATAAGTCAGCCAGTCTATCGCACCGGCTCTCGCTAGGTCGATCCACGAAGACCATTACTGTAGTAGCCGAGCCATAGGATCACAGCCACCAATATCCACAAATACTATATTTATATATACACACAACTGAAAAATAATTACATGATATTTTACTTTCTAGCATGTCACTAAAATAATCATCTCCAATTTCATAACACATTATCCAACCATATTCGCAAGCCTGATAGAAACCACATTATAAATAAATACCATAAAACCATTATTAAGACATCTTGCCCACTGGCAACAACATGATAAAAGGTAACTTGGTTCATAAATAAAGTTTATTGCAAACAGGGATAAAATCATTTTAAAACAATATTAGGAAATGTATCCACTCACAATGCTTAGACCTATGGGTCTAAGATCTCAAGCATGACTACTCCATAAGCTCTTTGCCCTTGACAGAGGTTTCACTGCCTACAAGATTTTTAAATAAAAAGAAAACAAAATAAAATTAAACATGGAATTTGTACACAAATAAAAAAAATAGACATCACTAATCCTACAAGTAATGCATTAAAATTACATTAACTATCGGAGCTTACTTGGGCTTAGATCAATGAAAGACGACAACCAAAACCCCACTTTTCTATCTTTGGTTAGCACTTCTCCAAACAAAGATCAATTATATGTAATGATCAAGTCAATCTATTTTGACATAAAATAGTGAGTAAAATTAAATACACCTAAATCGTGAACAATTCAAATATAAAATTAAAACGATTATATTTTGAGTCACCGTAAATATGTTATATGATCAATGAGGATTAATTAAATCTTAACTATTTGCTAATACAATTACCTAACCATTGACAGGGGTTCTTTCATGTGAGAAACCCGGGGTCACCACACGGGGAATCTCAGTGGCCAACACCAAGGAAGGAAACATTTTACAGTTTTAAAAGGGTTTTAAAAACACCTTGGTGGTCACGTAGCTAGTCGCGGCCACGATTAGCTTGGGAATTGTTGAGGCTAGCGTGTGTTTACTTGAATACTTGGAACTACTTTTATATTACTTTACCATTGTGATAATTTAGAGATCTGCGATACTTATTTACTCTATTATATCTATGCTGTCACCACTCACTGGGTAACACCTGTTACTCACCACTCTCTTTTTCTCCTTTCTCAGATTGCGACGTTAGACTAGATTGTGCTGGACAGCCAGTAGAGTGACATGTCAGTTCTCCTTGTCTAGGTCTGTTCGTTGTGTGCATGTGAACCTTATGGATCCACTAGACTTGGTCTTTTATATTTTGTTCTGGTATTTGTATTTTCTGGTTGTATTTGCAACCCTGGTTTATGCGGTTGTTAAGTTTCTGCTGGATTTAGGGTCCCTAGTGTAAGGGAACCCTACTACTGTCTTTATTATCGGTATTGTGTTGTTCTTTAGTTTATTGTGTTAGCATGTTTGTGTTGAGCTTACGGTAACTTGAAGATGGGGCTGTCGTGAGACCCATTTCTTGTTATCGTGGCGATTGCCACGTGTCTAGCTAAGTTCGAGGCGTGACAATTTTAGTGGTATCAGAGCTAGAGGTTTAGGTTGATCTTAGTCCAAGTCCTTAACCTGTTGATTTTGCTAATAATTAGTGGATCCAATTACTGATTTGCATTTAGTAAGTGCATATAAGAGTTAAGTCTGAAAATCATCCTTTTCTGTTCTTTTCAGCTAGGATACCAGCACAACATCCACGTACACGTCGAGGAGCTGATGTTCCTTCTGAGGAACCTACTCCTACCCAACCCCCTTCTCCCCCTAGGCAAGAGGTCAGTTCAGGACATGAGCCTACTATGGCAGCATCAGTGCATGCTAATGGAATCCTAGACCCTGTGCCTCATACTGTAACTCCAGGAGTAGCACCACCACCTGAAGCTCTCCAAAGCTTCAAGGCATAGTGGGATACTTAGGGCCGCCAGCCGACATACCAAGAATACCGCGATTTCCTTGGTTATTGGAATCTGTTTGGGGGACAGCCCGGTAATGAGCCAGTATCTGTGGCACCACCACCACCATCACCACCACTCCCATTACCCTTAGTTCAGCAAGCACTAGTAGAAGCCAGCAAGATTAGTCAGAGCCTAGTTTTGTCTAAGTTACTGAAGGAAGCAAGGCAGTTGGGATGTAATGCTTTTGATGGTTCAAGTGATGCCATGGCTGCCAAGGAATGGGTAAAGAGGTTACTTGCTACTTTTGAAGACATGGGCATAGAAGATGACTTGAAACTAAAGGTTGCAGTTAGACTTCTGTAAAATAGAGCAAGGATCTGATGGGAAACCCTTAAGAGCCGTTCAGATGTACTGTTGACTTAGTCAGATTTTCTACAAGATTTTGATGAAGAATACTACACTCGATTTCATTGTGACCAGAAGCGACAAGAGTACATAAAGTTTGTTCAGGGAAACAAGGCAGTGACAGAGTATGAAACAGAACTAAAAGATTTGGCAAATTCTGTGCCCGAAATTGTTGGTGGTGAGGAAGCCCTATGTTCCAAGTTTAAGGCAGGACTGAATCTTAGCATCAGAGAAAAAATGGCAGTTACTGGGAATCAAAAATTCAAGGAAGTGGTTCAGTTGGCTTTGAGG
Source organism: Dioscorea alata (assembly GCA_020875875.1). NCBI lineage: Eukaryota > Viridiplantae > Streptophyta > Magnoliopsida > Dioscoreales > Dioscoreaceae > Dioscorea > Dioscorea alata. Next base: position 4,589,312 of record CM037017.1, on the reverse strand, counting down.
ACAGAGAAGCTGGTCATTGAAGGTAAACGTCTTCGTGAGAATCTAGCCAAGAGAAGAAACCCAGATTTTTCAAGGGCATCCAAGCACAACAAGAGTGAGGACACCTCTCCAGGATTTTCAGGGTCCAGCTCTATCAAACTGCTGTCATGGCAAGCTGGTAGTCAGAAATGTACTACTTCTGCGAGTGGTAGTTTTGGGGGAAAGTCAACTGTAAATGTTCCCAAATGCCGGAACTGTAACAGATTTCATCCGGGTCCATGCCGTGAGCCACGCAGATGCTATCAGTGTGGGCAGATAGGTCATCTTAAGTCAGCATGTCCAGAGTTAGGCCGTGGAACACTAGGGTCAGCACCTCCTCCTGCAGGATGACAGACTCAATCTAAGGGTGCACCGCCTGCTGTTTCTACACCCATTGACCAGACGAGATCAGTTGCTACTAGTAATATTCCACAAGATGGAGCATCACGACCTCAGATCCGTTCTCAGACCAGAGTTTTTGCTATGACCAATGAGGAAGCTCAGATAGACCCAACGTGATTACAGGATAGCTTCTCCTTTAGATTGTGAACTTCTGATCCAAACACCTTTGGGCAAAGAGGTTGTCAGAGAGGCAGTTTTTCAGGGATGTCCCATCAAAGTGAAAGGTATAAACTTTGAGGCAGATCTGATTCCATTGGAGATACGAGATTTTGATGCTATACTTGGTATGGATTGGTTGAATAGACATAAAGCTGCCATTGACTGCTTCAGAAAAGAAGTGACCTTGCAAACCTCCTAGGGATCTGGTATTGTACTTGAGGGTGAAAAGAGGGTCCTTCAGAGGTGTGTGATATCTTCTGTAGAAGCAAGGAAACTTGTGCGTAAGGGATGTGAAGCATACCTGGCTCATATAGTGGATACAAGAGTTGATAAACCAGATTTCAAGAATGTCCCTATTGTACAGAAGTATGAGGATGTATTTCCTGAGGAATTGCCTGGATTACCTCCAGATAGAGAGTTTGAGTTTGCTATTGACTTGCTACCGGGTACCGCTCCAATCTCCATTCCTCCATATCGCATGGCACCAACAGAACTGAAGGAACTAAAAGTACAGTTACAGGATTTGGTGGACAAAGGGTTCATACGCCCGAGTGTGTCACCTTGGGGTGCTCCAGTTCTTTTTGTGAAAAAGAAGGATGGTTCCTTTAGATTGTGTATAGACTATCGATAGTTAAACAAGGTGACTATTAAGAACAAGTACCCTTTACCTAGAATAGATGATTTGTTTGATCAGCTGTGTGGGGCAAGAGTGTTTTCGAAGATTGATCTCCGGTCTGGTTATCATCAGTTGAAGATTAAGGAGAATGATGTGCCGAGGACAGCATTTCATACACGATACGGACATTTTGAATTTCTAGTTATGCCTTTCGGTCTAATGAATGCTCCAGCTGCTTTTATGGATCTAATGAACAGAGTCTTCAGACCTTATCTTGACAAGTTTGTAATTGTCTTTATTAACGACATTTTGATCTACTCAGCAACTGAAGAAGAGCATGCTCAACATTTGCGTATAGTATTGCAGATCCTTCGGGAAGAGAAGTTATATGCTAAATTCTCAAAGTGTGAGTTTTGGTTTCATGAAGTGATTTTCCTAGGACATGTGGTATCTGGAGAAGGAATTTGTGTGGACCGAAAGAAAGTTGAAGCAATCATGGATTGGGAACAACCAAAAAGTGTGTCTGAAGTTCGAAGTTTCCTTGGTTTGGCAGGTTATTATCGCCGTTTTGTTGAGGGATTTTCTCATATTGCTGCACCTTTATCTCGGTTGACTCGAAAAGAGGTAAAGTTTGTTTGGGATGAGAAGTGTGAGAATAGCTTCAAAGAGTTGAAGAATCGCCTGACTTCAGCACCAGTGCTCACTCTGCCTGCTAGTGGTAAAGATTTTGTGGTGTTCAGTGATGCTTCACGACAAGGTCTTGGCTGTGTATTGATGCAAGATGGGAAGGTAATAGCTTATGCTTCATAATAGTTGAAGAAACACGAGTTGAATTACCCTGCCTATGATTTGGAGTTAGCAGCAGTGGTTTTCACCCTGAAGATTTGGCGACATTATCTCTATGGAGAAAGATGCTTGATTTACACTGATCATAAGAGCTTGAAATACTTGTTTACTCAGAAGGAGCTGAACTTAAGACAATGTAGATGGCTAGAGTTGATCAAGGACTATGACCTGGTGATCGACTACCACCCAGGAAGGCCAACGTGGTAGCAGATGCTCTAAGTAGAAAGACTTTAACTTTTTTAGTTTCTGCTACGATGTCGCACCGATCTCAGCTTACAGTTCTTCGAGACATGGACATGAGACTTAAGATGAAGCCAAAGGGATTTCTGTTGGCAACTTTTGTGGTAAGACCGTCATTACTTGAGGAGATTCAAAAGTCTCAGAGAACAGATACAGAATTGATGAAGGAAATACAGAGGCTGGAAAAAGGGGAACCTAGCGAATTTGGGCTTCGCAGTGATGGTATTCTTATATTTCAGGGAAGGGTTTGTATTCCAAAGGATGCATGGCTCAGAAGAGCTATTATGGAAGAAGCTCACTCCTCAGTTTACGCGATACACCCAGGCAGTACTAAGATGTGTCATACGATTAGAGAAAATTATTGGTGGTCTGGAATGAAACGTGAGATTGCAGAGTTTGTAGCAAGATGCTTAGTTTGTCAGCAAGTAAAAGCAGAGCATCAACAACCCGCTGGACTATTGTAACCTTTGCCTATCCCAGAGTGGAAGTGGGAGCATATGACTATGGATTTCGTGGTTGGGTTACCACGTACTCTTCAGGGGCATGATGCTGTGTGGGTTATTGTGGACCGTTTGACGAAATCAGCCCATTTTCTGGCCATTCATACCAAGTTCTCTTTGGAGAGGTTAGCCAAGCTATTTATAAGCGAAGTTGTTAAACTTCATGGGGTACTTGTTTCAATAGTATCTGATCGTGACCCGAGATTTACATCTCAGTTTGGCCGAAGTTTCATCAGGCTCTTGGGACAACTTTAGGATTTAGTACTGCATATCATCCTCAAACAGATGGTCAATCCAAGCGTACGATTTAGATGCTCGAGGACATGTTGAGGGCTTGTGTTCTTGATTTCCAGGGAAGTTGGGACAAGCATTTACCTCTTGTAGAATTTGCTTACAACAATAGCTTTCATGCAAGTATTGGTATGGCTCCTTATGAAGCTTTGTATGGACGTAAGTGTCGAACACCTCTCTGTTGGAGTGAAGTTGGTGAAAGGAAGTTACAAAGTGTGGAACTGATTGAGGTAACAATAGATAAAGTGAAGGTAATTCAAGACAGGTTAAAAGTGGCTCAAGATCGACAAAAGAGCTATGCTGACAACAGGAGAAGAGATTTAGAGTTCCAAGTGGGTGATAAAGTTTTCCTGAAGATATCACCTTGGAAAGGAGTAATACGGTTCCGTAGCAGGGGAAAGCTAAATCCTCACTATATTGGGTCATTCCTGATACTTGAAAGAATTGGGTCAGTTGCTTATAGATTACAGTTACCACCAGAATTAGAGAAGATCCATAATGTTTTCCATGTTTCATTGTTGAAGAAATATGTGCCAGATCCGTCGCATACACTTGAAACACCCCCAGTGGAACTTCGAGAAGATTTGACTTTTGAAGTAAGCCCTATTCGTACCCTTGATCGATTAGAAAAAGTGCTTCGAGGGAAGATGGTGCCAGTTGTAAAAGTACTTTGGAAAAGTGATCGGATTGAGGAGTTGACTTGGGAACCTGAACAGTTCATGAGAGAGAAATATCCTCAATTATTCAGTGACTTTGGTCAGCTGAAATTTTGAGGACAAAATTTCTCTAAGGAGGGTAGAGTGTTGTACCCTGTCCCGATTTTAGACCTCAGGCCTATTTAGATTCTTGTGCATGCATCAGGGGTAAAATAGTCATTTAGCACTAATGGCATCCTTGCATAATTACATAATAGCTATAGTGTGAAGCTAGTAGAAAACCAGGGGCAATTCGGTCTTTTGGACCCATTTTTTATTTAATTCTTCTATAGAGGGCATTTAAGTCTTTTGGCTTTAAAAAAAATAAGGGAAAAAGAGGGACACCAAGACCTGGACCCTTCTTTCCTTCTCCATTTCCTTCTTCTTCTTCTTCTTCACTTATTCACCATCCGCCCACCACCAACCTTTTAAGAAAAAATATATTTTCCGGCGAAATTTCTGGCAAATCGAGCAACTTTTCCCTTCCTCCTTCACTTCTAAGTCGGTGAGGCTTTGATCCATACATTTCATTCCGTATTTTCATTGTATTTCTTGTTTTTAGGTTTTTCGAAAAAAAAAACTTAGATTTCTACTTGGATTTAAGTGTTTTTGGGCTCAAATTGGAGCCAATGATTCGTTAGTCTTGTGTGAGAATGCTAGAGAAGAAATTGTTTGATTTGGGGCTGTAAATTGAGAGAAAACTCTTGTATTAAGTTCGGGTTCACTGTAGCGCCCTCTTGGTTACTGTAGCAAATCCGTAGTTACTGTATTACCAAAAACTTTTGATGTTTTCTGATATTTTCTTGATCCATATTGAAGTCCTTCTTACTTGGAATCCATTGGAATTAGTTTTACTTCGGTTTAAGGTCGTTTGTGTCCAAAATGACGTCGTTTTGCCCTAAAACCCTAAAGTTTTATGTCCAGTTTGCATAATTGCATTCGCATGCATTTTAGCTCTCATTCATGTGTTCATTAGTTCTTAGATTCCCTGCTTGTGTTTAGGTGGCGAAGCATCCTCTAAGGGGAAGGAAGTTGCTGACCGGTGAGCGCGTCTCGAGACGAGACGACTAGTTCTGTGAGTGGTTTAATTTATAATTGCATAGATTTAATATGAGTATTATAGTATTTCTTTATGTGTTTTATAATATAAATTTGATAATATGGTATTTATATTGAAAGGAACATGTTTACATGTGTAAGTATTTTTATATGCAAATGGAAGATGGTTGATTTATATTCCCGTGTTTAAACTTTGTTTGATGGAATCCCTGAGTCGGAAATTTGAAATAATTCTATTTATTACATTTGATTTTGATGGTGACTACGGACTTTAGTCCGACACTGCAGTGGGGGTCCCACGGTCCGGCCTAATGGGAGGCGGCGTGCTTAACCCTGAGTTTACCCTAGTGAAGAGGTGCGTAGAGCCATTGACAGGGGTTCTTTCATGTGAGAAACCCGGGGTCACCACATGGGGAATCTCAGTGGCCAACACCAAGGAAGGAAACATTTTACGGTTTTAAAAGGGTTTTAAAAACACCTTGGTGGTCACGTAGCTAGTCGCGGCCACGATTAGCTTGGGAATTGTTGAGGCCAGCGTGTGTTTACTTGAATACTTGGAACTACTTTTATATGTCTTTACCATTGTGATAATTTAGATATCTGCAATACTTATTTACTCTATTATATCTATGCTGTCACCACTCACTGGGTAACACCTGTTACTCACCACTCTCTTTTTCTCCTTTCTCAGATTGCGACGTTGGACTAGGTTGTGCTGGACAGCCAGTAGAGTGACATGTCGGTTCTCCTTGTCTAGGTCTGTTCGTTGTGTGCATGTGAACCTTATGGATCCACTAGACTTGGTCTTTTATATTTTGTTCTGGTATTTGTATTTTCTGGTTGTATTTGCAACCCTGGTTTATGTGGTTATTAAGTTTCTGCTGGATTTAGGGTCCCTAGTGTACGGGAACCCTACTACTGTCTTTATTATCGGTATTGTCTTGTTCTTCAGTTTATTGTGTTAGAATGTTTGTGTTGAGCCTTACGGTAACCTGAAGGTGGGGCTGTCATGGGACCCACTTCTTGTTATTGTGGCGATTGCCACGTGTCCGGCTAAGTTCGGGCGTGACACATTTAGTCCTAAATTAGAACCACCACAATAAAGTTTACTAATACTTCTTAATCACGTGGAAGAGTGTGAATATAGCTTCTTTTTTTTTTTTTGGTCTATGACAAGTGCAACAATCAAAGATGTACACATAGCTGGGAATTAACCATCCTGCTGTGCACCCTTACCTTGTTGTACAAGGATTAAGTTGTAAGGGCTCTCCCACACCGAAGATCTTATGGCACCTTGTGTATAAGGGACCCTCCACCGCCCATACATAGTGAACCCTTGCTCACCATTCATTGGGTAAGATTTAGACGCTTGACCTCTTGCATTAAAGCGAATACCTTATCCATTGGGCTAGCCCAATGTTGATAGGTATAAAATACATGATTATTAATTGTAGACATACACATGAATTGTGGAATTTTATTTCTATATAAACTTGTTTCTTCTCTTTGGCAACATTGATTGATGTGGTAATTGGTTACTATGATGTAATTATGGAGGTATTTGGTTGACAAGAGTGGAAATGGGGAGGAGTAGGAATGGAATGAGGGATAGTAGAGTAGAAGTGAAAATGAAGAATGTGTTTGGTTGGTAAGGTATAGAGAGAGAAATTCATTGGAAATGGGAAAAGTAGAAAAAAATGATAAAATGACTCTTATGGCCCTTATGCAGATAAATACTATTATATATAAAATAATGGGTTTTTTTTAATAATATATTTTTTTAAAACATTGAAGAACTGTAACTAATTAATTATCATATATAAATATTTAATTTAATACTACAATTTTGTTGTAATTTTTTATTTAAGTATTAAAATCATTAATTAGCTATTAGTTAATGATATTAATTCCAAATCAAAATAAGGAAACTTTCAAATAAAAGAAGTTAACCGTACTAATTATTTTTTTATATTTTTTATATTTTTACATCAACAATTAAAGAGTCTATAGCACAAGAACAACAATGTAATAAAAAAAAAAATCAAAACAGTTAAAAATACGTTTCGAAACATCAGATATTATGCATGGCACTAAAAGAAACTAACCTTATTAATTACAATTTTTTATAATTTTTACATTTTTCCATACAGAATTAAAGATTCAATAATACAAGAACAGTAATATTTGTAATAAGTCCATGAAAAATCAAGCCAGTTCACAAAAACCTTGCAAACTATGCAAAAAATGATAGTCAACATTATAAAAACCATGAAAAATCAAACCAACATTATACAATGATAGCCAACCAAGCTAAAAATGAAGTGTATAATTTAAGTACATTAAACAAACACAATGTTCGTGCAATACAATTCATAAAAACTCCATAACATGCCACATCAAACTTTAAAATAAACAACATCATAAAATCAAAAGTAAAACAAACTAATAAGGTTACATATTAGGTGATCTAAATGACAAATTTGATAACAATACAAGACAAAAATGCAGCTTTTTGTTATCTAGCAAGTCCAAAAATATTTTCATTTGGTTGTCATTTTTAGGCAAAACCTATAAAACAAATATAAAAAAATCATTATAAAGAATTTTAAGAGAAATCATGGAATAAAAAATGGATTGTGGTTACAAAAAACCTGTAACCAAATATATTGCATAATGCATAGAAGTAACATATGATCATTGCTCAATATAGCCGAAGTTGTTTAAGCCTCATCATGTTATCAAAATCTAAGTTAACAATAATGTGTATGTCTACATTAACAAATATATTGAAGCAATGGAAAAAAGGGTCAAAGCAAGTGTTATTTGACTATACATAATGACATATCTTGTCAAGTTTTCCCCTTTGAAGGCGTGTGATGTGAAAATCCAATAAAATATATGGGAATGCAATCTCAATTAATCTGCATCGTCAAACATAACAAGTGTGTTAGTTCTAGAGGGGTAGTGGTGTAAAAAATTTTCTCTCTACCTCACAAGTAATGAACTCACACACAAACAATCAAGCATGAGAAAAGAGACACACAAATTGGTTATCCAGTTCGGCACAACCTTGCCTACATCTAGGGGCAATACCAGGAGAAAATAATCCACTAAAAGAGGTAAAGGGATGAAGAGTACAACACATTCTCATTCACACAATGACAAAAAAAAACCTTCTCAGGATTCCCGGATGCCCACTCTCCACTCTCCTAAACCCTCACACTCTGAGGTCTCTCATGCGTGGTACATCCTAAATCTTCAAGCAGGGTATCTTATATGGACCCATTTACGTCCCAATAGATCTTCCTCTTTTAGACTTCTTAGAGGCTTCCTTACTTGGACACCTTCCAAAGTCAGATGTTGCAACATTAGTTGCAACCAGACTTGTAACACTGTCCACCTTGCTGAACCTGACTGAGTTCTAGCCCAGTTGCAACCGAACTTGCGACACTTTCAACTCTCCAGGCTCCTTCAGTTCGCTTCGTAGTAGTTGACTAGTCCCATACTCCTCCTACATGCAACCATTTCCTTCCTCACATCATTTTTGCAAGCCCCTCTCCTGATGGTCGCACCCACCAATGTGCGAAACCATTTCACCAAAGATGACCACCAAAGATCTCCCGATCTTTTTTCCAAACTTGATCCAAGTTTGCTCTTTCATTGTG